>JALIDW010000003.1:1200000-2400000 GCA_023079495.1 Xylaria sp. L1 SY-2022
CACTCTCCCTCCCTGTCTTGGTCTTTCTCTTTCTCTCACTCACACACATAAGCAGCCCTCCCTCGCTCACTCTGGTCCAATGTTCGATCTCCGTACAAGAACAAGGCTGTACCTGCACTTACCCTAATTGCACCAAAACGACCCGCCATTACACGTGCCGTTGAGTCGTTGACACTGTCCTACACTTACTGCAATTGGCCTTCGTGTCGTTGCCTGGTCGTCTTATTCTGCCTCCCGTCCTCTATATATAACGTCTAGCGTCTGCCCAGCTGGCTCCCAAGTCTCGACGCCTTCATCCTACACGGGCACATCCCTAACGTCCAAGGCCCTCTTACCTACCTACATACCTACCTAATCAACTTACCTACCTACATGCATACCTCGTAATATAACCATACCTAAGTGACGTCCACTATCTAGGTACCTACCCTCACAAGCTCTAGCTCAGGGGTACCTACCTAAGCTCTGAGGTTGCTTTTTAAAAGGGCAGTTTTGAATACGACTCCCCTATCAAGTTGCCTAACCTCCCTACCTCTTACCTCCTCCCTCGGGCGCTGTTGGGTTCTTTGGTGTTTTGCCCGAGAACACTCTTACCTCACTGCCAACATCCAGGCGGCGGGCGACTGTTCGGCCTAAATACTATGACAAAGAAAAAGCAGTGCTTCAACATGATATTCTGTGCCTACTGTGGGAAGGGGTTCTCGCGCAAGGAGCATCTGGAGAGACATCTACCATCCCGTGAGTCTGCCCACCACCGTCCCCTGCGCCTTCGATTCCTGCACGAAATAAAATCTGATAGCATCATGCAGATACCAATGTAAAACCCTATCATTGTGGCGACTGCCATCTGGGCTTCTCTCGAAGGTATAAAAAGCTCCCGTCTGCTGTCCTAGTCTCTCTCCCAGTTCCTCCCCCAGTCACTGTCACTCTCCCATGTTCAATCTCGTTGACACGTTGAAATTGACACTTTGCCTCCCAGAGACCTCCTCCAAAGACACTATTTGACATATCACGTAGCCAAGGATCCAATGGAGTCCTCATCCGACAGTGTGGCTGCTACTGAGAAAAACGACAACCGAATCGCCTGCGAGAGCTGTGCACAAGCAAAGACAGGCTGCGATAAACTGGTTCCCTCCTGCACCCGTTGTCTCGGTAAGGGTACCGTCTGTAAAATCCGGCACGCCAGACGAGCCATGAAGAAGCAAAGGACGATGCCAACGCAGAATCAACCATCCCAGCCTCGTTCACTGAGGAACGCACCAGAGACCCCACCAGCGCAGATTTCACCAGCAGCACAAGTCTCGCCAGCACAGATTTCACCAGCACAAATCTCACCAACACAGACGCCGCGATACCTACCGCAGCTAAATGCCGCGATGAACTTGAACTTTACTGGGCTTGGGGTTGGGGTTCCGCTTGCGCTTGGCGGTGCCCATTACGGCCACACTCGCTATAGTCCCAACGCACAGTCTGGAGGTAGTACAGCATCATCGCAGCCAGCCGGCATCGCCAACATCAACCCAATGTTAATTGACGATGATGACATGGTAGCTCTCCGTTCCACTGGGTTCATGGATTCCGACTTAGATACCTGTCCATATCGTTGGGCTGAATGGATGACGATCCCCTCGCCGCCTTTCGATCTAGGCCCTGGTTCTATGCCGCCGACTTCACCTTTGAAATATGATGGCTCCCGAAGGGAACCAAGTGCAGTGAGTGAAGGCTCTACGCCCGTGCACACGCCAGGGCTTACGCCAGTGCTCTCCCCAAGCCACACTCGCCAAAGATCGGCTTCCCACATGACAAACTCGGATGGCTCGAGCGACAATGTCTCCCTGTCCCCATCACTAGATGGGTGTGATATGAACATGATCCATCCAGCCCTTCTTGGAACGTCACCTGGCCAACATGAACACAATGGCCAACCTCATGGCCATTATTTCGGCCGTACCCGCTCTGTATGGGACGCATATTTCGAAGGCAGAGCTCCCAGTCGTCCCCCCAGTCATGCTAGTCCCTTTACCTCTTTTGGGACCAATGGTACTTTTCAGGATAACGCCGTCCATCCTGGAAATACTCATCCTGGCGCTATCCATCGTGGAGGTAACCGCCGTGCAGCTACCCATCGTGGAGTTACCCGTCGCGCAGCTACCCGTCGTACAGCTACCCATGGTGCAGCTGCCCATCTTGGAGCTATCTTTCCTGGAGTTGCCCGTTCTGGAGTTAATGTTGACGCTATGCCATCTGAAGCTTTCGATCTTGAAGCTATCAATCCTGAAGCTTCCGATTCTGCAGCTACCGATACTGCAGATACCCATCCTGAAGCTATTCAACCTACGTTTCTCCAGCGCAACAGCGGTCCTCGGGTTAGATTGGATGACGTGACAGCGTACATGTCAATGTTTGAGCCGGGATGGGTTGGTGAAGATGAGTTACTTATGTGAGCAGAGACAAGAAAACGATAAGTAACGGACTAAGCTCTTAGATACAGGGGAATGGGGCATTGCTGGTGCATCATATTGATCGTGACGGCGAGCGGTAGTGACATTATAGGTAGAAATCTCTCTATAAGTATACTATCATTAAATAACAAACCAAAACTAGACAATCGTTACTGAACACTTACCAGGTTCGCTGGCGTACAGCACGTGACCTACCTTGCGGTTTTGACCTCCCTGGGCTTTGCACTCTGCTACAGAAAAGGGGCTTGTCTGAACCTCTCCGTCTTAAGTAGTTCACGTGATGAGTCTTTATGTATTGTGCAAATGTTTCCTCGCCTTGCTTTTCGGGAATGCACAGATTTATCAAGGTGTCCGACGTCACCATCCATGCAGGACCCCTTTGAATCGAATCCTCGGGGTCCCCTGTACGAGTACGCATACAAAGTACATCATAATACACGTGGATGGGGTACGACATCCTAGATGCACTATCAGACTAGGTCCTAATCAGGAGATCTGTTGACTTCGTCGTGGTTTAAGAGCGTATCTATTTCGTACATATACCTTTAATTCGTCTAGTAACGGTCTTATATCTAGATACCCACGACGATGGCGGAGTCTACTATGTCAGGGCAGTCATTGGACCTAGCGGCGATGAATGAGTGATCTTTAAATACACGGGCACGTGTTGTGATGGAATCGTACCTGTCTTGTAACCACGGATAACCGGTGTCAGGGGTTCGCAGTCACGCGGCTGTAGATCAGTGCAGTTTGAAAACCGACAGGAAGCACGATTCCTGGTTTGGGTTATGTATCTGAGCGCCGGCGTCGGGTGACTTGCCTACCGACGTATACATCTCCTTAGGTACCTATGTAGGTATATTATTTAGGTAAGTTGCGCGCGCCCTGCTGCTTTGACTTGGATCTTAACTACCTTAGGTACATATCTACATGACTGACGAACCAACCAAGGAATAGTAGGTAGGTAGAGACAAAAGAACAAGACCCCCCTTTCAGCCGAGTTTTCGTGCGAGCTCAGATATCTACTTAACCAGACTGGGCATATAAGTCGCTACGTTGTATGTCGGCAAAGTAGGTAATAAGAACGAAGACGGGACTTGATTCGGCAAGCATGAATTACATACATACATTAGGTGGTATGAATGAATGTAGGCAAGCATGAAAAAACGCATGATGATACGCTGACCCCGGCTCGATCCGAACAGGCGAGAAAGCAGACCAGTCAGAGTCGTGACGAATCAGCCTTACCGAGTCGCAGTTTGACCTACATGGTAATCCGTAGGTACATGATATTGATTGCGTGTGTTCATTGGACGCGAGCACGAGATCTGGCTCGTGGGGTAGGGGTAGGGGTAGGGTAGGAGTAGGGGTAGAGTAGGAGTAGGAGTAGGAGTAGGAGTAGGGGTGGATGGGGGGTTACGTTAACATATTTCGTGGGATGTAGGTAGAACGTTGTTCCCGCCACGTTTTTTCACGTTTCTTTCTCGTGCTTGGATTACGTATGTCGAGAAGAGACGGAGGGAAGAAAAGGAATATGTATGTAGGTGGAGGAATACTTCTAGTCCTTCCGTGACACCGAGGAAAGAAAGGTTTGCGTGCACGGCTTTTACGAGGCGCGGGTTCTTCTCGTCCCCCCCAGGCATGATGGAAGGGTTGGTCCTCTTACGCTATTTTTTAAGCCCCCAAGTTTGTGAATGTGTGTGTGTGTGTGTGGTCAGCAAGAACAGAGAATAAACAAGGACCATTGATTGAGCCGCGATAACCGGCCGTTGGTGTTTGTACTGTTGTGGCTTAAGAATGAGGAAGAGACATCTGCTATCTGGTAGTATTCGATAATCTCACGAGGCAGACAAGGTAGTAAGGTGGTAAATGTCTCAGATTATCGATTTCGGTCGACTTTGCTTAGATCTGATTATGTATGCGCATGTGTGTGTGATCGGTCGCCGATATAATATCTCTCTCTATGGATGTAGTGTACGAAGTAGAAGAGCGAAGCGAGCGCGAGAGCGAAGAGTGCATATACGGGGCTTGGTTAGCAACGGCAAGGTAGCAAGTAAGCCCGGGACATATGGGTAAGACATGACATCTCTGATGCCGAAGAGAACGTGGCTTGAAAACGTATGTCCTGGAGGTTAGATGTATCGTTGCACCGCCCTCGGTGGCCCGAGCGAGTGCCAGAGTGAGGGAGTCATATTCAATGCGGGCGCGGGGAGGAGGCAAAGTAAAGCAACGCTTCCGGTTGGCGGCGCGAACGAAATGGATTCCTTGAATAGAGATATCCCTCATGGATGTGAGTATCCCGTTCGTCTGAATTAACTACTTACAGTCGTATTGATGACGTGAGGACAGCCAGACTATTGAATTGCCAATATCTCAGCTTCGCAGGCGGGCCAATGTCGAAGCCCTGGATTATCAGAGTCGTGGTGGTAGCGTTGAGGGCAGTGCCCCTCGATGAGACGATGATGGGCCAATGCAAAGCCCGAAGATGCAAACAATGACGCTTTTCTTGGCGGTATGTTTATTCCTGGTTTGGGTCCTTCGAGACACAAACCATTAGGATTTATGGTCCTTTTTTCTCTTGAGTAAGAACTGACGAGACCATTAGGCAACGTCTCCTCGGAAACATGTATATCGTTCGCTGCGCACGACAGGTCGTCAACGATATCGTGATGCCGCTCCGGTGACACGACTAGTCTTGGTCATTATCGTGAGATAGGTAGATCACAGCTCGTCGCTCTCAGTACCTTGGGCAAGCTGGTGGTGGAGCCCCCTTGCTAAGTTTCATGGGATTGCTGCGATTCATCTGCACGACCGGGAATATGGATGGAAGATGCAGGGGGCCAATTCATTACTTGCATAGCGGTGCACGGCATCTCTTACCTCTATAGGACAGAACAACCTCATCGGATTATCTCTCTCGTCGCCGGCAACGCTGGAGTAAGCGGGGTGTTGGAGACTGTCAAGCCCCAGCCAACATCACACCTTCGAGACTTTCGCTGCTGGCCTACCCCGCAAGCTGATGTTACTGGCTGAGGACGTGGGAGGTGGGAGGTGGCGATGTAGGATCGTCGTCGACGGGAAGACCTCATGTACCTAAGATTCGGCACCGGCTCCTCGGGTACTCAGCTCCTGTCGCCATGGCTTCTGAACCGAGCCTGTTAACCCTAGGACCTCACACGACACGACGATCACGGGTGCCCTTGGAGTGTAGCCTTGGAAGGAGATCTTGACAAATGAGGTATGTTCAGCGAATGTCAGGTCGCGTGAATGTCAAAGCGTAGGCAGACCGTGATGGTAGGCCATGAGGCCGCGCATTTCAAAGCCGATGGCTAGCTGTGCGCATGGCGGCGGCGAGAAGTCTCTATTAATAGAACAGAAACGTAAGAGGTAGAGCGAGAGGGCGGGCGTGAAAAGCCTCCAGTTTCATGTTCGACAAAGCGTAGGTAGTCAACGGGCTTAACGCCGTGGAGCTACGGACGATGCCACTTCTATGATCTCAATGTTGACAGCTCGATGTCAATGGTGGGCTGCCCCGACATCGCCATCCATCTCCTCGAGTGGAGCAGCGGGATGCTTCGCACTCGTTGGCCGCTTCTGGCCAGGGTGTGGCCAAGAACGTTGCATTCACGATTCTCGGATCGAGAGGCTGAAGTGATTACCCATGTCATATGCAAGTCAAATGTCCAGTACTTGCTTTGGCGAGTTATCGTGGTGGTGTGGTGATGTTAAACTGGCTCGGGCTGACAAGCGGCGTCGATCTGGATGTGCACCTGTTTTGGAGTATGCCCTGATAACTACATATTACTCAACTAAATACCAAGTTTGCACCAAAAGGGTATATGTGACCAGGACGGATTAAAGTCATGACGTTAATCCGTAAGTCTTGGCAGATTCGGCTTATGTAACCGGGCCTGATCCTGCAACAAACTCACCCCACTTTGAGTGAAACCTGACGAAACCAAGACGAAACTCATCTGTTGCGCCTGGTTTTTTTTGCACAGTAGTGTTTTATTTACGTACTGTATGTTACACTGCTTTAAGTGTCAGTTCAGCGATATTTACACTGTGCTTTGATATGCACGCATCCACTACACTACCTATATGGTATTACTGCATAGAACTTCAACAGCTGAGACGGAACCTTCGTCTCGACTCTTTCGCTTCTGCCCTTCGTATCTTGTCCATCTCCTGCGTAGGCTCGTCGGTCGGCACAAAATTGCCTCTCACCTGGACCTGCGATTCAGCGCCAAGAACCTAGATGCGCCGACCAAGTCCACAAAATGCTTCGCCTGCTGTAGGTACTTTCTTTACGAAGCAGCTGTCATGTTCTTCCTCAGTCGTGAGCTGAGATGTACTCGTAGGTTCGGTAGGTAATCGCCGTGCCTCGCGCTGACTGTGATTGTTTACCTCGATGTCATCCCAATTTCCAGGCAAGGACATTCTCGTCTATTTTTGTCCAAGGACCCTACCTACAGAATGGTTGCTTGATGCGTTTTCAACATTCTACGATGAAGCCGGCTACGATTGTATCCAATGAAGACTTATTAATCGCAGCTCTTATGGTCTTTTCAAGAGGTACAAAGTCTCGCCGGATGAAAACGATGCGGACTTCCGTTGGGGGTTCCTACGAGTAGCCATGTCTCATCGTGTCGCCCACAAAGTTGGTGGCTGCAGTAAGGGATCTGTCACCAGGTGCCTCTCATTCTTTCCCACGGCCAAAAAAATCGATGTGCGGATTATTCGAGTTCGGCTTCGTGGTCCCGTTGATCATCGTGTCGACTACCTAGGATGTGAAGGCCAAGTGGCTGCTAGATGAAGATATCAACGGTTGATTAATCTGATCGGCAGGCGTCGATCTCTAGATCGACCCAATCGCTCATTTTCATGGCCATCGAGATGTGTAATACTGAGCATGCTGCACCGAGAAATTCAAGATTGCGGTTCGCCGCCGGGATGGGGTCTGTTCTACCAAGGCGCTGAGAAATCCCTGGGCAGAGGCGTTTCACCCGCGCCGTTCAACCGAGAGAAACCCCGCCCCCTTTCGGAACCCCACATATTGGGCGTTGAGTCCATTATAAGAAAGAAAGGAAAAGATGTTGGGATTCCTTGATTGTTTTTATTCTCTCTCATCTCCTTCGTTTCTGCACCACTTGCGAGCCCACCAGTACCGTCTTTTGCCCACACATTTAGGTCCTCTTGATTGACCCGACCTTGTCCTTCTTCACCTACCAGTCGGATAGAATGTCTCCTTCAGCGACCATGCCCATGAGTAATCAAGTCAAGCCCCTGGAGGGCAAAGTAGCCCTTGTCACGGGCGCCGGTCGAGGCATTGGACGTGGCATTGCCCTAGAACTCGGCAAGCGCGGCGCTTCCGTCGTCGTGAATTATGGGAAAAGCGCCAAGTCGGCCGAGGAAGTGGTCAAGGAGCTCCAACAGGCCGGCTCCAAGGGAGTAGCCCTGCAGGCCGACATATCCAAGCCGGCTGAGGTCGCCATGCTCTTCGAGAATGCGCTGGCCCATTTCGGTCGCATCGACTACGTCGTATCCAACTCGGGCATGGAAGTGTGGTGTGAGGAAACCGAAGTGACCCCGGAGCTGTTCGACCAGGTCTTCAACCTCAACTGCCGAGGCCAATTCTTCGTCGCCCAGCAGGCGCTCAAGCACTGCTGCGAAGGAGGTCGCATTGTCCTGACCTCGTCCATCGCCGCTCAGATGGGTGGCATCCCCAACCACGCGCTGTACGCGGGCTCCAAGGCCGCTGTCGAGGGCTTCACTCGTGCCTTTGCCGTCGACTGCGGTCGCAAGCGCATTACGTGCAATGCCATCGCCCCCGGCGGCATCCAGAGCGATATGTTCGACGCGAACAGCTGGCACTATGTCCCCGGTGGATATAAGGGTATGCCAGTGGAGGTCATCAAGGAAGGTCTTCGCAAGATGTGCCCGCTCGATCGTGTCGGAGAGCCAGCAGACATTGGAAAGGTTGTCTACTGCCTGGTCAGTGAGGAAGGCGAGTGGATCAATGGTTAGTATCTTGTTCTCTGTCTTCCCTCATCCGATATCGCACATCATGAACACGGCCCAAGTGCTTACTTCCTCTCCAGGTCAAGTCATCCGATGCTCCGGCGGCGGTGTCTAAGTTGTGGAACGGTGCTTATTTTCTGTTTTATTTCCCGACTTATAGTCGGCAACACGGTTGATAATAGAATACGGCGCAAATACAAGTCCAGGCTAGAAGTTCCCGTCCATCTCTCATAGACCTCAACGTATACACTGTGATTACTCAGAGATAGTAGAGTATCATCGCCAGCAACTATCCTTCTTGTCTTGTCTGATCCCGACTCCCGAATCTTCCTTGGTCTTATCCTGCTATCATGTTCTCACTCGCATGTTTCGGGCCGTAGTATCAATCTCACCGTTCTTGCTTCCGCCACATGTTTTCTGCTTACTTGCCTACTGACCTCTCATCAAGCATGCTACCGTACTTGACAGGTTACACATTGCCACCGTCGTACACAAAACACACCGTTTCTCGTGTCCCCGACCAGAGCCGGGGATGCCTACCTATGCCTCGATCCCACAGGGCATTCTAATAATCTTATTTCTCATCGCGAAACAGACCGATGCGGCTAAAAGGGCGGTCATGACAAACCGCAACGATCTCGTGAAGATGGCGAGATAGATGAAAAGACTGTGTGGGCTGACTTTTAGTGATCGCGTAAGCCATGCAGTGCAGGACGATGGATGAGAGAAATAAACAGCACAAGAAGCGTATTATTCCGCTCTCATTCTCTCACATTTACCTGGTAGAATACTGACAGTCACCCCTGAATGAGGCGGCGTCCACACTCACGTCAGGCGTAATTACCATCTGCGACCATTGCGTTGTATCTTTTCTGAAAGACTTCGCTCTATGTACCTACGAGTACATACCTATCTGCAAATGCAAGACCAAGACAGACAGACAGAGAGGCGTCGACGCCACGATCGCCAAGACCACAAGGAAAGCGTTTACCGGTACGAGGAAATACCTGGCGCTACGATACGAACCGAACCATGGATGGGTCGGAGCTGGAGCCGTCAGTAAGCCATGCTCAATGCCGGTCTACGGTTGCATTTTGTCAATACCCGAGGAGCATAAATGAAGAAAAGGGAGGATGCCGAATGAGGGCGGGGAGAGAAAGGCAGTGAGGCGGCGCGACGGGAAGGATCGGGAGTCGGGATCCATCACTCGGGAGAGAAGAGCAATGGGAAAAATGAAGGAAAATAGAGAGTAATATGGTTGGTCATCTGGTCTGAATTTCTGGTTCGTCGATACGACTGTTTACTCGTATATTCTCCATCTCCTATCTATCTCTCTACCCACACAGAGACACAGTTAGGAAACGAATGGAAGAACGAGCGAATAGACGTACGAATCAACGTCGCACGTCCACCCAGCCAGCCATCAGATACACATCACATATCTAGTCGCCAAGCACAGCAGCAGCGCAGGCAGACAGCCCTACAGTTATGTACATAGTCTTTTCCTCGCGTCTTCGTTTCACAGGTATTCTGCATCGTCATCGGCTTGGCGACCATTCCCACCCATCATTTCTATCCATCCATTCCCATTCCAGCTCGCACATCGTGGTAAAAGTAACCGTAGTACTTTGCGCGGGCGGGCAATAGCTAGCGAAGGCGAACGTTCGGCAGATTCTTTCTCGCCTACGAGTACAATCTACCATTTTCTACCAACTTGCTTGTTTCCTTGGTCCGTTCCTATGCGTACCCGGTTTCGTATTCAGCTGTGTCGTTGATTCGTTCCCCGTCAGCTGAGAATCTGGATGCCTATTCCGCGACCACTTTCCATGCTTGGGACTATTACTCTAACTACTTACCTTGTATGAAGGAGGTTGTCTCATAGGTATATCCAAGTACCTCGTCTTACGGGCGTACATACACGAAGCAGACCGCCGAGGCGTGTACGATACGTTCATGGGCACGCCGTTTCTTTTTGCCCCCCTCGTGAAACAAAGACAACGTGGGCAGGACACATACATGGCATTACCTTACATGACACCCAGATACATACATACCGATCGAGAGAGAGCGATACAAGACGAGGCAGCAGGCCGGCGTCCTCGGGAACCTCGTGCAACGTAGGGTGCACTGCTTCGTGACGTTGTATCAGCAGAACGAGGGTAGCGTCTCACTGGCATCTACCTACGTTCTTGTTCGTTCGGTTCTGTGGAGGAGGGGAGGAGGATGCATTTTGCCCACGATGATCTCAACAGGGGGTTCTAATCTTCCAACATGGGTCCATGCTTGCGAGCATAGAGTAGGTGTGCAAATTAATATGTATAATGTATGCCGTGACTTCACAGACTGAGCGTAGGGCTGCTCGATATCGAAGCCGAAGAGCTTCCCTAAATCGTCGAGATCAACAATGCGAGTCCAGCACATGTTATCAACCGTCTCAGACACTAACCTGTCTGTCTGTCATCTCACTTGATCGACTCGGGCTGTGTAGTCGATGGTATTACCTATGCCTCCAGAATCCGAGTTGTCAAGACCTAGTTTCAAGAAAACGCCATATTTGTTACCGATATTACGTCGACTCCCTCCTCCCCCAGACCCCAGCTTCAGCCAGGTCCTATGTACTCGTACTGCAAGTACGGAGGTAAAGCCTGTGTCCAGCCAGAAAAGGCCTGTGCAGCGGAGATAATGACTGGATTGGTAATCTGTGAGAGTACTCGGATATGTGTGTCGTTAACACGATCTTATTAGCGTAGTGTGGCGTGTAAGAAAGAGACAAGTTGGACGTCAGGTAGGAACCCATCTGCCAACAGCCCGTGCATAGCCAGAAGAGGCTGATTACCTTTCAATCGACCCTCAAAGATAGACACATGTCAGACTTACAGAGCCGGCGTTGTGACTCATCAGTCATACAGCGTCGTGACCAACCATACTTCTGAGTGTGACGAGACATCGCCGTGGAATCACATGCGAACCCGATCAACGGTTGACTACTGACATGTCAGAACCAATCGTTCAGTGATAGCGTATAATAGTCCAATCGCCCCGATACCTAGCCTATTCAGCAGCACAATCTTGGTTGCGAGTTGTGTACATGCTGATGAGAGTCTGGAGAGCGTGGCTGGAAAGTACATGTACGAGTAATACCGGCTCTTCTCTCGTTCCAAGATCAAGACCCCTTGCCCAGCGAGTATCTCAGATCGTATCGCCACGTTTCACGATCTACTGCCGTTAAGTAGATCATACGATTGTGGCTCTGTGGACCATCATCTTTGTTTCTGGTCCTAGTCAGTAGTATGGAGATTTGAGAAGCTGTGGTGTCTTCTTTCACCGGTACGGTGGTGGACTGTACTCGTACAGTAGATAGCAGAAGGATACAACAGTAGCGCTGTGATGGTGCGTATACGATAGACATTACGAGGTGGCATTGCGCCAGATCTGATGGATTGATTGGCAACTGATCGTGGATCGTCTGAACGATGGCGTCCAAGGCTTCGACAAAGTCGGTTGGTGGCTTGAGCTACCGGCTCTTAACTCCGAGCCATTAATCTCACGAGAGAGCCAGGACTATCACGGTAATCTGTATGTACTTTCGATACAATGAGTAAGTATCAAGCCGTAGCTGGCATCAGTTGATACATTCGTGATCTACCCAGATAGGGTCACCCCCCAGACCGGTGTAGGTACTACGCAGTATTATTAGTTGACCAAAGATGGGGTTGATCTCCGCAAGCCCTACCCCAGACTCTGCTCGGTAAGATGTCACGACGGAATGCTACTCGTACCCATGTGTACCAAGATGAGTTCACCTATGTCACTGACTTGCGTTGGTACGGATTACACGACGTCAGTTGCTTGAAAGTTGAGAGACGGGCGTCCTTGCTTCTTCTGACTTCAGGTTCGTTCAAAGTCGTTGGAACTGGATCCGAACTACAGCAGTTCGGTAGTATCGTGAAGTCCGTAATGATAGAACTGGACGATCATGACAAGCATTTGTATGTAATATCTAATAGTCTTCGTAAGTGAAAATGGCGGAAAGAGACTGGAAAGATAATTCCCCCAAAGAGTGAACTGACAGTGCATCGTTCACAATCATCGTGGCTGAGAACCTCACGAAGCGACAGAAGCACACATCTCTCGTCCATTAATGCTCCTCTGATGTGCCAATTCGTTTTGGTAAGATCACAGGCATTTACCGGCATCGTATCGTCTCTAGCCGTTAGTGACGGATCAAGACAAGAAAGGAGAGCGTGAATACCTACTCAACCAAGTCTGTTTTGGACTGGCCTGAAAACACGAATGCCTCCTTATGACGCTTTTGCTGGTTGCCGGATTTCTCCAGATATTAGCTAGTATGCCACGGAGAAATAGGTCGTGAGAAATCTCAAGGCAATCTGAAGGAATGTCTCTCGGTACTTGTCCTAGCGATGCGTGACGTGAATTGCTCCCCGATCTCTATCCCAAGTGATGACATTGTGAGCAGATGATCTCACATCGAGACAGCATCGTGACTCGTGAGTACTATGTTCAATTTCAATGTATAGTACGTGACTGAAGATGAGATCGTGATGAAGTTTTGTCTCGCGTTCGAGCAGAATCCACCCTTCTCTGGTCTTTGCAGACCTGACTTCATGCCCGAGGGACTTCCTTGAGACAACGACAACCGGCAAAAGGAACGGGAACTAAGTGTCGTTCTCTTCAAGACCTGAATGCCATAGTCTCCGTGTTGAACTGAAGGAAAGTGCGGTGCTCAGCTTAATCCTTCAAGCATGAAACGTTTGGCTCGACCTTGACCAAGTAGGTAGGCCAACACGAGAGAAACCGGAAGCGGGATGATCACTTGCAGCTACTCCGGGACATCAAGTCGCTCCTTCAACTTGGAAGAACTATATCAATGTCATTATGAGTCACAACGACATCATGTCCTCAACATATATGTGAAGGGAAGGCGCCATGGCCAAGGAGGAGCGCTGAGGTCATCGAAAAGGATAAGGACGACCTCACTGCTTGACCAGGAAGTCGAGACCTACCTGGTGAAAACTCTCATCGAACTTTCCTGACTGTGACCGTATTTGGAGGTTTGTCAAGCATGCATGGAAGAAAGTGCCATCGACGACCTGGTGTAGAGGGATTGAATCTGAGGATGTCCATTTACTTCATTCGACCAATCCATGACCATGACTCTGGAAAACGACAATTCGAGACTCTCCTCTCCAGACGGCCTCTTTCTGAGATCTTCTACTCTTACCTCTCCATATATAATATTTCGTATTATCTATCTGCCTGTATATACCCACTTAGTTTACCTATTTCGAACTCCATTGCGGCCGTACAGACTTCTTCCTGGATCCAACCTCCAACTTCGATCGTGACGAACGGTTCGCCTTTCCCTGGTGCATCTCCGTTCCAGAGCACTCTGTCGCCCAATTCCAATCACCTGGGAGTCCTAGGACACCCGTGAAGATTTACAACGCGCCCGTGTGGACTACAGCGCGGCTTTTGGGTTATAATATCTAAATCGAGATCCGATCATGCTCATTATCACAAAGGTGTTCAACAATTTGGCAGGTGGGCTTGAGGGAAAGAAAAATGGGGAGAGGATAGCTTGGGACAGGCTCCGCAACCTATGTTCTTCCTCGAAGAACAAGACGATTGCTCACCTCACGGTTTGTAGCATCCCTATCAACTATGTCTTCGGGATAAAAGAAGCTCATGTTTATTGTACAGCCATACATATCTAGGCATACCATACTATCATATACACACCGAAAGAGTCTCCTTGACGTTGATATGCGTCAGCCAGAGCAGCAACCGATGGGGCATCCGTGTGGTAAATCCCCGGAGTCTCGTCTGGTGTCAACAACATCACCACTATCGAATCGCATATACGTGTTGCAAACTTATGTGACGCGCCTTGTTTCTATCTCTCCTTTCACATTCAAGAAGAGGGCCGGAGGAGGCTACTGGTGATAGAGATATTTATGGAAGCGACCGACTCAGCCATCTGCACTCTACCCGGTGGGCAAGTCATCGAGCTTTGTTCTCACAGAATTGATCTCAGCATGTTATCAACGGAGCTTACTATAGAATAATACTACTATTCACGAACAACAAACCTCTATCATAATTCCATTAGCGGTTACAGAATTAAGAAGCCTAAACAGCTTTGTCGCCTATTACAGCCTTTTACAGCGGCCTCACGAATTTAACAGGAGCAGAGCGAGATCTTGATATGTACGTACTAAGTACCAATACAGCGAATTTGTCTCGCTACATGAGGTATTGCTCTGTGTATTAGACGTACATTGGGTCCTGGGACTCGGACGTGACAACATCATTGTCACTGTGACGACCAACTTCTTCCAGCTAGGCAGGTATGTGGCGACTTGTTACCGTAAAGTTTATGCTCCCTTAGACCCTTGTTAGTATGAAGACTCCTGATAATAACCTCCTCATCAGGTCGGACTTCAAGTCCAAGAGATACGACTAGGTATCCGGCGATCATCAATCGAGTCTCATACAGAGATTTCATACGTAGACGAGGTATAAATCCTGACACTTGAGGCCATACGTGAGCACGTCACCCCCCGTATTCCTGACAGACAAAAAATATTCGTCTTCCTCACCGCTCCTTATCGAATTCAACCATGACGACATTGTCACAAGGCGGACGAGACTTTGTGGTATCAGGCATCACAGGCAAGATCCCTCCCTCTCTTCTTCCTCAGATATCTACATACATGAGAGACGGACACGGATAAGCGGTGGGAGAAGGAGAGAGAAAAAGAGAGGAAAAAGTACCTAGTCGCACGACCAAGGGTCCCTCTTCGGAACAGTGCATTGCGGACCGCCCTTTTGCTTCGTCAACGAGGGTGGGCGGGGGTCTCACAGGACACGGGTACGCACATACATACCATACATACATACATCTGCCGCTTCCGCTCGGGTCCTTTCAGGGTATACGATTGAAGGAGCATTTCGCGATCATCTTGCCTGGGGGGGGGGGGAAGCTACCTGGCACCTTTAAAACCCCCGAGCGCGTACAGCGTCTGCTGGTTGCGCTTGTTTTCGCCGTCGGTGGTGTCCGACAGATTGAGAGGCTCCAAAAGTACAATGCCTGCCTATCTAGTGTCTACGCGGTGAGAAATGCTCAATTTGAGGAATTTCTTGATCGAGATGGTGAACTGGGTTTTGCGGCCACCACCAAAGGCTTCAATTGACTATGGAGGCTGAGCCAGGGGCTGGTTAGAAAGGCATGAATGTCATGTCATGCCTCAAATTGATATGGCAGGCGCTTGACATATTATTATGGCGTCTTGTTGCCTATATGGGAACTTACCAATGATGAATTTTGATTAATTATTTCTTCTTATAACCTAGGATTCAGGAAAACGATTCAGTCATGGCAGCCGTTTGCCGCCTGGGGAAGTGGAAGGGGAAGGGGGGAGATCAATCAAGCCAAGCCAAGGGGCCCCCCAACTTGCCCACACCCCCTGGTACGCAGATATATTAGAAGCTGAAACAAATCGATACGCGCTGCCTAATCTCTGTTCCATGCGACTCCCACGTGTGTGTACCAGTGAGATGCATATCCAGATCGACCTTGATGGATCGCGGGCTAAGTCTGGGCCGCCTGCTGCTTGCCTTACTCCCTCTCCTCTTTGTGTTTCTCGACCGGACATGACGGTGATTTTTGAGTGGACACTGCGGGATCGTCACCAGAGCGCCGGGATATTGAATGGAGCATGGAGACGATAGAAGAAAGCAAAAAGTTCGACGTCGTGACTGATGACCCTCACAGTGACATTTCCCTTACCCTCGCCGACGCCGATAATGGCGCTGGTGATGCAAACACCTTACTCGTACGTAGGGCCCCTTCGGCAGATCTGAAATCTACCGACAGGGTAAACCTCCAAACAGCCGACAGGGATTCAGTCCCAAAGAGGGAAAAAGGAAGATAATACTTACGTATTTTGTTTTATGTCCAGGCCTGCGTACTTGCTACCTACATGAGTTGTAGGTACTTTGCCAGCATGAGTGTCGCGAACCCTCATCACGCGGTGCAACAACGCGACTCGATATGGACCACCGCACACGATACCCCTCACGCTCACGGGGTGTTGGGCGGTCTCACGAAACGCACAAGGACCATGTTGTCGGGTTTTCGCGACTCAAGATGTCCCCGAGTTTACAAGTAATCCCGGTGAAGCTGTGAACACGACTGTGCTTCAGGGAGGGTTTCGTGGACGGCGAACTGTGGTTGTTGAATGCCGCGCCCCCGGTAGTTTGGAAGAAAGAAGCAATGGGATGAGCAAATGTGCGCTGCATGTAAGTATGTAGTGCGTGGTTTCGGTTTTCGCATGCGGATTCCACGGCGCGATACCCGATCTTTGGGACGCCTGCTCATGCGCGCGCGAGCGATGATGTTGTTTGTTCATCTCGGTTAGGAGGCGACCTTGCAGCCAGCCTAAATCACGCGAGGCTCGTCGCTGGATTGTTACCGAGAATGGCGATGAGCTGGGCACATAAAATCGCCGAACATGTTATCTGCTGGTTGGATTGTTTGCAGACGCATGTCAAGGGACCTGGAATATGCCAGTCCGTGCGACGTCAGTAACGTGATCGTTACTTTGGCCTTTTGCTCTTCGCGCGACGAGTGCTCTTGGACATGGTTAACGATTGGTGAAGTCGGCCGGTGAACTGTAGACCATGATGTCCAAGTAACCGCCTCTCTCCGGTTCCACGGAATCACATGACCGGATATCAATGAATGCTACCGGTACAGATTACTTACCCAACCACTTGCCTTGGGTGAATAGCAAAATGACCTCACTTGCATGCTAGTTTCCTGCCGACGGCAGAGATTTGCTATCACGCGGAGACCCCCGGAGAAGTATCCGATTCGATCTTGCAGCCAGAATCCTGGACCCCTTGCCTTGGCCATACATGGTTTCAGGAACGGGGCAGGAAGGCATGAACATGAGACTCTTAGGTAGAGAGTACGCCGACGTTCTTTAGCGGTCCAGAAGCTTGGTAAAATGGATGCATTATGCCCTATAGGATAATTAGTTAATATGGTAGAGGCACGACCAGGCAAGGTGATTCGAAGGAAGTTCTATGGAGATCTGACAAGATAGGGACTTGGTGAAGTTCTGGGTTCGTGCTGTACTTGAGTGGACTCTTACTGGAGTTTTGGACATCACATAGTACAATCCATGGAGTACGGCTTCGTTTCTTCCATATAGGCACCGGGTATGTTTCATGCAGAGTCATGACAGACAAAGCGGTCGAGTTCCATAAACAGCACTAAATCATATGTTGGTGGTTGTTTTGGGGACGGCTCGGAGTATCAGAATACAGGCTCAGCACGAGAGATCCAGCTATCAGTAGGTAGACGCATCGTACACAATGCTCTTTCCTGAAAATAAGTCCAGCTCATGGTGCCTTCCCATGTATCAAAGAGCGAACTATAATTACGGGTTCTCCTGCGGGCATTTTTGCCGTAGCTTCCAGGTGATGGAATAAGCATGCGGCGTGCTTGCAGGCTACAGTTTGGGGTCCTGGTGTTTACCTAACCGAGGCAGGGACGACCCGTATTTCCGATCCCCGTCATGATTCGTATCATATCGTATAAGACGGCAGCATAAGTCTCGTATAAACACGAGCAGCTACTACTAATTCCTTTGTTTGCGAGCTCGCCTCTGTCCGGGCGAATAGCAGGAAAGGTCAAGTTGATTTCTCATGAGAGATCCATGATAGCCGTAGGTGCGCCGGACCATGGCATAAGCCGCAGGTTGATAGCCCGAACGGATGTTTGCAGAAGGGTAGGTAGACATGGAGGGCTGGGCTAAATTTTTCGAAGCAGACACTTTGGTTCCTTTTCGCGGTGAGAACCCCTTGTGTGGCCTGAGAAAGATCTGTCAACAATCACGAAGAACCTCGGTCTGAGCAACTGAACCCTTGAGAATGTGACTTAACCACACGCCTTCGAGCTCACCGGCCAACTCCTAGGGGTTCTCGGCACATGCCACTCATAAGTGTAGATAGGTACAGGGGTGACCGTTGAGTGAGGCTGCGAGGGGGGGTCTACTTTACATACCCTAACGTAGTACCGTATATCGTCTCTCAAGGGATTTGAGATCTAGATGGACTAACTGGATGGGGAATTCAGAAGACTGAAACAGATACAACGATATGCTCTGGTGTAGGTACTCTCACCAGTTACAACTTACCTGCCTCTGAGACTGGCAGGCAGGCTTGTGTAGATCAAGATCTCCGACATTCCGATTGTCTCAGAGCTGCACCATTACCTACATTAGTGCCAAGCAGGTAATGACATTGCTGATCATGTTTCGTGGCTTGTTTTCCAACGATGAGGGTGGTGCTAAGTATTTCTTCTTCTTCTTCTTCTTCCGTTCTTGGCAGCCCTGTCGAAAAGATTATATGTGTACCACGCCTTTCCATGCGAGACCTGTCGACGTTGAGTAACTTCATGTCTCACGAGTTTGCGACTCGGCACGCTTTTCTCTGAGCACACGCTTATGAAAACGGTGTATCATGTAAAAGATAGTGACGCGGCGAGATAAGGTGGGCCAATGTCCGGTGAGAAGAGATGACTTCGATATACTTCCAGAAAAAGGCCAGGGACGAGACGGTGTGCTCAAGTTCAAGACTCATCGTCGTAGTTGTCTTATCCTGGAAGTACATGCCTGGTAGGGTGTACCGGGCGAGTGGATGTAAGTCTGGAGGCAGAGATCAGATGCTTCGGTCTGAATCGGTGAAGTAGAGGGTGACAAGATAGCGATGAATTGCATTCGCTTGTCTTTTCTATTCCAACTACGTATGCAATGTCGTCAGGTTTGGCCATCTCGAAATAACATGACCACGCAGAGATTCTGGACACCTGCCTTCATACCTAAGTGAAGTCTCCAACCATGTTGAGAGTTCATATCAGATCCGCCTGCCGTTCATCTAGACTAGCATGAGCTGAAATCGGACAGAAGAACCTGGAAATGTGTTACCCTCCCACGTTTCTAACCTATCAACTCCCACTCAAGAGGTCCAAGGAGGACTTACAAGTATGAGAGCCACGTAACGGATCCGGCAGTCTGCTGAATAAACTGGTAATAGTAAGAGAGATGCATATCTCTTCAAACAACGAAGGACATATGTACTCCATTTAGAATGTATGGTACTTTTTTTTTACTCTTAACCCAAGACATATGAAAGTACCGTCTGGGGTACGCGGTCGGTACCGCGTTGTTGTCAGTCTTGGTCGAGTCCATGCTCTAAGCTCTGGACAAGAGAATATAACCCCCATGGTCAGAACAGGCTGAGCGCAGGCATGGTAATGACTACGTTACATGCATTGATTGTTGCACAGTCGCATGGCGTGTCGTCGGGAAACGCGGTTTCTTTCTCGCTGTGGTGGAAACGAAGCTCGTTTACTTCCAGTGTAATTCGTATCGGTATTGTGATGTACGAGGCCCGAGGGACCCGTATCAACGGTATCTCTTCCGTAGATGCATTGAGAACACCACGAATCGACACTATTAGGATGTCAGAATTTTATAAGTGACAGTGAATTTACTACGATACGTGTTCACTCGGAAGACTCTCAGTATTTGAAGTTGCACGTGTTCATCATCGTCACGGGACATACGAAGTAGAGAAAGCCAGCTTGAGGTATCTTACGGAAACAACGATGCAAGACCGTCATTTTAGTGTACTTAAGTTTATGGGTGCATTGCATGCGCACCTTTGCCCCCTGTCACTTCTGGCAAAGAGTACTCGTAGGTACGAGCAGGGTGTTTTTTTAGGAAACCACATCTTTCTCGCCGTATACAGCCTCACAAGCTGGAAGCCGCAGTCGACTACCTTAGCCAGCAAGGTTGAATAGCCAAAGGAAGGCACGACGATTACGAATGGCTCCTGCAGAACAAATAAGCCTGCCCTGTCCCTCCGTGGTTTAGTCATTCGCCATACGGTAAGCCCGTACTCGTTCAGCGATGCCATTCATCGATGTCGTTCTTCGATTCCACTTTGCACTGCCTTCCATCGCTCCATGCATCTCGCACGCGTACCACTGAGTCCTGACGTGGATGGATTCACGAAGATCTCTAGATCAGGCAACTCGGTATGCTAGGTATCAGGAACGTGTTGCTCTCAGAGGTTGATCCGCATACCTATCCCAGGGCGTGGTCGGGGTCGCCTGTGTGTGGACGCCTCTCCTTCAGGCAAGGTCAATGCATATCCGATCTTCTTGGGCTACAGTTCGCGAGAATCGTTGATCTGGTGACCAATGGCAACGGCTGCTTTCCTGGCGTCCACACTCCATCGCCTGGACTACCCGGCTCGTTGGACTCAGGAAAGGCACACCCTCCACGCAGACAGATATTCTTGTCTAATTCTGTACACGCACCACAGCCGTAGCGCAGGTTACGATGCCCTGGCCTGTATGACGACGCTGCCCTTTGCAGCGTGATTCCCGGTGCTTGACTGGTCGAGAGGCTCAGCCGTTCCCTATAGCTAGGCGCACATCCTAGTCGCTGCGTACACCCTCGGTAAACCAGTATCATGGAGCTCATCTATCTAGATGTTGTGAAAGAGAAGATACTCACGCAGACAGGGTACGTGGAACTACCTATCTGCTGGTACACCTAGAGTCAACAGCCAGTATCAGTTCTGCGCTGTCTCTGTTGCTGTAAGTGCACATTCACACGCATCCCAGCCTTACATCTTGTAGGTTGCTCTTGGCACGCATCTATTCTCATATTATCTGGTTTTCCTTTTTTATTCTTTTATCTGATTTATATGATTTTATCTAATTTCCTTCATTATGCCAGATTTACCTGATTTTTATCTTATTTTATCTGATTTGGTGACTGAGGTCCAACATAACGCCGTCGTGGTTCTAGGTTACCAGCTTCGAATACGCTGTACGAGATCACTTAACACGAGCCAACCAAGGTACTCAAGACCTCTACCTACTCGGTACCTTTGTAAGTAATCAACCATATACTTATGAGAGACGAATTCATGGCATATTGCCCTATCAAGGCAAATGCGCAACATCTCCAAAAAGTGGGAGCCTGGGGCTCACATGCACGAATTGCTTCTCTTCTCACTTGCATTGACGGTTCAGGATAGCCATCACGGTCTCTTATTCCGAATCAAGTGCAGCTATGACTGCCTTTTCTCGAATCTCTACTTCAAAAGGGGCGTGTTGCAACAATAGAGCTATACCTGACGTAGGCATTCTAGTAGAACTATGGCCGGGGGCATCTCGGCAGTGATGTTGAGGCAGGGAGTCCGGGCTGTCAGGACCGAGTTACAGTAACCCGCTTCCAAGTCCCTGGGTAAGACCCTCGACATTCTGCCACCAAAAGTTACTTTCCTTTTGCTTCTTCTTCTGTACAATGCAAGGCGTCCCTTGTCGTTTCGAACAACTCGGACTGTGCTACCCTGGCTTCCCCTGCCTGGATATGCGTATACTCGCGGACTGCATGATGGGAGCTCTCAACTCGAAAAGGTAAGAATCTCCCTCTAGCTACTGCTATAGCATCGGAGTAAACACACTCTCCTGTTATATGGTGGCAAAAGGAAACCTCGCTTGCGATCTCTGGCTTCTTTCTAATACTTAAAAGGGGCCTCACTCGTCTCACGGCCCGCTAGATCTTTCTTAAGGCTCCACCGGGCTGATTTATCCCCCTCAGTTGTCAAGACAATGTGTCACTCTCTTCGTGTATTCACTGTCTAATAGTTATCCAACAGTACCGTCGAACTATACTATACGATACTCGTATTGGGATTTGACATATTATCTTTCATACCATTCGGTCATCTCAGCAGTCTCTTCGACGACGTCTTTGCTTGATCTCTTCAATATTCAACTCGTTGCCCATATTACTGAGCCTCGATCGAGATCTTAGATCTTCTAGCAAGTACGCTTTTACTTTCACAACGATACCGCCGCCAACATGACTACCAACAAGACCATCGAGAGAACTGCTATGGAGGGCGACGTTAAGGACCAGCCGAAGACAAAGAGAATGAGGGTTAAGCGCGCACCTGCAGATCGTATACAACGTCTGCGAGAGTCGTGTGATCATTGTTTTGTGGCGAAAGTCAAGTGTTCCAAGGGGAAACCCACATGTGACCGCTGCCTGCTCAGCAACCACGTTTGCCACTATTCACCTTCCACTCGGTCACAAAGACAAAAGCAGCCTCCCCCTCAAGCGCAGTATCAAGCACGCGATGCATATCTCACTGTAGAACCCAGATCGCTCCTCCAAGAGTTAGCCCACGTTCAACGAATGCGAGATAGCTTCGGCGGCACATATGTTGCGCCGCAACCACATTCTCAACAGCCTATGCACCTTTTACCGCAACAAAACGGAACCACCTGGTACGGAAATAGACAAATCAATGGTTCTGCAGCTCCACAGAGCCATCACGGTCCAATGAGTACATATTCCACTGCGAGTTTGAACATCGCGGCTACTGCCTATCCGACGACAGCTATAGATTATTCAACTATGGCATTGTCTGCAGCCTCATCATTCGACGATACAACTTCTGCCTTCTCTGCTGGTCATGCATATCCTCTTACAGCTGCGCACTCTGCAGTTACTACACACCCGGCCATGAATGGGAGCGTGTCGAGGAGGCCGCACCCTTCTTTTTATGCACAGCGTTCTATGAGAATCTCTTATCCCACCATGAACCAAGATCCCGCGGCGAGTCGAGATGTCTCAATAAGTCCAAACCTCCCCACTACTTCAAATCCCACGGTGAAGGGACACTTTAGCGAGGCAGATCTCCAGAAACCCTTGCAGGATCAGATGCTTGCCATGAACCAACCCTGGGAGACAATGTCAACACTGCCAATGGATCCAGCCCTGGCACATCTTGGGGTCAATAGACAGTCAAGTTTATCACAATCGCTGCAAAATGAGATGCTTTCCCCGGACAGACCCTGGAACACAACGTTGTCAGCAGGAGTTCCGGATTCAATGCTGGTACGCCCCGCCATGACTGCGCACTCAAGCGAAGAGAACCTCAAGCAATATTCCCCGCATTATGTGTTCTCCGAGGACGAAGCCTGGAACCGAACGCCGTCGGTAGGGCTTCTGGACCCAACACTGGCACAGTCTGGGGTGAATGGACAGGCGAATTCCTCTCAATCTTTGCAGGATGAGATGCTGTCCATGGACGGATCTTGGAACACAACGCCGTCAACTGGGCAAACAAATGAAGAGAATCTTCAGCAATTTCCGCAGAATCTGGGTATGGACGAATTCTGGGATATATTATCGCCGGGAGATGGGCGGTCAGGCGAGGCAAATCTGCACCTGACGCAACTAGATGAGTTACTTGGCATAAACTAGGGCGTGAGTACATGGGAGGACATAGGCTTCTGAACGGCGGTTGGGTCAGGAAAACATGATGTTAATGGGATGCCGGCGTCTTCTGGATTCATGAATATCAGATCTGTCTGCTGGGCGGCGAGAGATGTACTGTACTATTTGTGGATGTACATATATTACTTCCATTACAATTCTTATTGTACATTATTACCAATGGAAAATATTATATTCATGCATGTTCTGCCTTGATGACTTTTGGTCATGAAGAACCGTCGGCGAATACTTGGTAGTTGTGGCTACCTACATAGTCTGTAGACTGTCGCCTTATTACGAGAGCCGAAGCTGGTCTTGGTTGTCGTGATGAGCAGCTGGTTCGGCGTAAACTCGAAAAATTTCGAAAGCTGATTTTGTTCAGGTACCGACTATGTGGTACAATGCGCTTGGAAGATGGAATCATGTTCTCAGATGACGGTGAAAACAACGAATAGCCGTAAGACCACGTCAGCGCAATGTCGTAAGTCTGTTCTTGTTCTTCAAATGCGGCCTGTCTCTTCTCTCTTTTTGGCGCAATAGCCGCGATGCATTGCGCGCGGACGTTGAGCAATGGGCTGGGACACAAGAAAGCCATTGGAGAAAAGAAAGGGGCGTGAGGGTCCGCTATACCCGGAGGGTTATGGTGATATAAAGCCAGTGTCGTCCTTTGCTTGATTGCTTCTCCCGTCTTGGCTCGACGAATGGATAGGTAGGTAGGTAGGTAGCTATGCGCTTCCATGTTCCAGTTTCGGGGTGGATGGCGGGTCCTGCATTTCGTGCTCGGTGCCTGACGGTCGATACCTGGAAGAAGGTTCGATATACCTATGTTTTTCTTGAATATTTGATAGAAAAGGTCTACTCGTTAAGAGAAAAGGTCCACGAGTAGGTATCCGATTCTGAGATCAGATGTGAAGCTTTGCCCATCTCTTTCGCGGCTCAATTGCTTATACGAGAGATGTGCCCCCGATGGCATGCTACCTCTTCTATGCCAGATACATAGCTCATGTAGAATATTCATCTTCCTCGCCCGAATTTCGATTCAGGGCGTGCGGTAGCGTTGGTATTCGATGACCGATAGTTGACATCGTCATGATTAGTCGACAATCAGGACAGGCCCGTAGCATTGTCATATCCTACGTCGTCCGTCATGTAATCTAGAACGGATGACCATAAATCGGAGAGGGCCTTCGTAGAATTCGTACACAAGAACCAACCCTGGCGTGGACTTCCGGACTATGATAAGCTCCATATGTAACTTAGTGTCTGGAGTGCCGACCCTCTACCGCCTGCAGACAATACCTAATCGACAGGCTTGACGGGAATGTCCACATCGTCGGATCTATCCGGATGAGCGGGAGTGCTAGCCAGCCATCGGTCCGTGTGTCAGACTGATACGAGTGACAAATTCAACCGGGGTGGATCGCTGCAAGCGGTTGTGATGCTCAATTGACTGGTGAGAACAGGGAAAGTCTCAATATCAGCTCCCCACCGCGAAGCCTCGGATTGCAACCCTCTTAGGAGGATTCAAGGCGATGAGGGGGGCTCAATTGGCCACCGCGTTTCCAAGGCAACGTGCAGGATCACGGTTAACCCCTCAGCCGACAGCTCGAGTGATCCTCCCCGCGGGAAAAACATCCGCAAACTAGAGATCTGCACATGCCCGCAAGGATGCGCTAAGGGATCACACTTGCCTACCCCACGAAATCACCTGGTACGCAGTAGTTAGCAAGGTGACAAATCCCAAAATACTCCGTCGAAGCAATCGTACTAGGCAGCTAAAAGGGTGCGGTGAAAGGGTTAAGGGGCAAAACACGTGAGGAGATCATGGTGACAGCCTAGGTGACTGCAGGTCAACAAACCTCGTGTTGAGAAATTGCGATAAAGGCCGGCAATAATGACCGTGAACCGACAAGAGACTTGACGATGATGATGAGTCTGACATGCTCGACGAAGGAGCTGACATACATACCTATCCAATGATTGCCGGTAGTCGTATGTACGTATGTAGAGGCGACTACCTAGTTTCCGCACCCGCACCCCACATGACCAGCGGTGTGTCGATCCCTAAACGGTATTGCCTATCGGGAGGGAGTCTGGACTCCCATGATACTAGGTAGCAGCGAGAACGGTGAGATCGAAAAGTGCCTTTGTTACGCTGCAGTACAGCATAGTAGGTAGGTATTCCTGTTCTTCTGTGGATTTCATGTAAAATTCTTTGGCCAATGTTGAATATGTACAAGTACGAGTATGTAAGTGCTGGCTCCACCCATTGCCACGCAAGCACTTGAATTCTCCCGTGGCGATCAGGTCATATATTCGCGGCCTGCTTTCTGGCCGCGACTGCGCTGGCGTTTTTCTCAACCTTTCATTCTCGTGCGAGTTTCTTGGGTAGATGAGTCGTTCGTCTGTCTGCAAGATCTTCCGAATTCGTTTTTGAGATGTTGATAAGTTCCTTTGGCGCTCATCACCGACACGACGAAGTCGTCATCAATTCCGAAGGAATTACTCGTAGAGATTGATGTCCCGTGAGCATTCACAGCCCAATGCCTAACGGCTGAAGTATGGTAATGGTATTCATTAGTGTCGTTGGCCATACCCCGTGATGCACACTTGCCACTAGGGAGGAGAGGGAGATCTGCGATAAGTTTGCTACGTGCCGTGCAGTAGTCACGAGCGGTTCGAGTGTTCGTCGATCGCCCATGGTGTGAGTTCCGGGTTTGCCTGTCGGATCTGCATACGCTTCTCTTCTGCCCTGACACTTGGTCTTTTCATACTGGTGCTTTTCTTCAAATGCAGCAAATCAATCGTGCCTTGAAAACATATCACATCGTATCGTACGTAGTATGTAATAGGGAGGAGTGTTGTTCCTTACAGAGATGCCCATGCGTTCGGTGGTTGAGAAGGTTGAAAGAGGAGGAAAAGAATGGATGAGAAAGTGATTGGTTAAGTACCTATTCGTACAGTAGCGGCCCAGCTAGCTGATACTGTGCCGTTAGGTTTCCGTACAGTTTGGCACTTGTCCGGCCTAGGAATCGGCCCAAGCTAGACCGAGAACTTAGAAGGGAGCTGCGTCTCCAGTTGAGGCCGGACTAGCACAGGCCGGGACAAGGTCGTTGCAGTTTGGAAGGAGTCTCCGGGCAATTTCCCTCGGGAAGCCGGGGGTTCCTCATCGGAGCTGAAAAGGGTACCGGCCCGATGGGTCAAGCAAGGGCCGATATTTGAAAAGCCGTCTTTTACGGAATAAATCATACTCTGTGTGCAGTTCGATGCTTGTGTTGCTTGGTCTACGGATTACTTGTACAAGAATTGGTGCGACGAAGAAAGACGAGATAACCGCTTACACTGTCTCGCGACGGAAGGCTGCGAATTTCATTATGCGAGTCGATGTGTCGGTGGCCAGCTCGATTGGTAACGAGGGAAGTGCATATGCAGTGGCGCATTCGACCGATCGATAGTTCATTGCAATGCTTGACAGGACCTACATACCGGTAAGTGCCACATCGATGTGAAAGTCGAAATATTCCGAGATTCGATTGGCAAACACCTGATCCGTACATACAAGACGTGTTTTCCTCTGCAACAATCATCCATCGTAGGCGCTCGCCCGTATTCTTAATTCTAAGGTTGATTCCGTTTCCGAGTGAACTGGGTGGCCGGCCACATGATGACGGCGACGTACAGATTTCTTCGCACCACCTCGAGAGGCAACAGTAGCACACCACACTTGAGAGGTCAGAGAGACACGGTTTGATCGTCTCATGGAGTGCCATCCCTTAATGGAAACAAACCAAATAAACAGACACAAGATTTCCTTTTTTTTTTTTTCCTTTTTACTTTGAGCAACATGAATGGGAATCCGTCAGGAACAACAGGGCAGGTAGTGTTTATTTTTGAATGTTTCACGTTTCGAGTGCTTTTTATTCAAAGATCATGTCACCGCATTGGGCCAAATAAATCGAGACCCGTGCATTTATCACAACTTGGATGGGCTGTTGAAGGGCTGTCGTGTGGCTTTGGTGTAAATATAGAAAACGTCCATTGTTTACGATGTCCTCCCGGTTGTACCCCATCAATCCGACCTGGTTGCACGTAGCATTGGGAAGAGAACCCTGGTCGGGATGCACGACACCTACGTAAGTGGCTGTTCTGTTCAGCTTGGCCTTCACGTACGATACCTAATCCGTAGGAGCCGGGCGAGGCAGAGATTAGACAGAAATTCTCCGCAAAGAAAGTTGCAACTTGTTAGAATAGGTACCTAATCCGGACCTTTAGACAGAGCATTGCTAGCACCTTGACATACGCAAGTGCCCAGTTAGATTTTTCTAGTGTCGATACGCTAGTTAGTTAATTAGTTAGCTGAGTTGGTTAGTTAGCTGCTAACATGCCTCACCTGAACTTCTGAAGAGATGAAGGACTGGGAGAACCCTTACCTCTGCGTAATCATCCCTCACCCAGAAAGCACATACATACGTAATGTATGCGATACCTCCTAGTCCTGGTCGTACGCGAGAATACCGACAAACAACTCCATTAGGTGTTGCCCTGACACTTCATAGCGCTTACAATGTACATCAAACATGCTACTTTAACACGGAGCAGGGACGTCTTGCCTACCGAGGTGTACAAGTATGGAGTTGGGGTTACAGCGTCGGTACGGTACGCGGACTACCTAAGGTACGGTACGGATTACCTGATGATACTGCACCACGCCAACCTGTACCGGTACCTACTCGTACATCAGGCAGGAGGCACGAATTACATACCGCGAGCTGGACTCTCACTGTATGAACTCACTTAGCGGCCGGATTGGCGGCAACTCCGCTAAACAAAGCCCCTGTTAGTGTCGTTGGGCTACCAGTACCTAACGGGCACAATGTCGCAGGTACAGGCTCCACAGGGGTACAAGGTGAGGTCCATACAATTCTGGGCTCCACTGTCCGTTTTCGCGCTCTTCGCTAGACCAACCTCGTCCATTCTTAGGCCACCAGCCACTGATTTGCATGCAAGAAAGGTGCCCAGCCCGCGTGCGGCGCAGACGGCTATTGGTCGGGCAGTGCGGCGCGCGGGAGCTTAGGGAGCAGACATCATTGAAGGTTGCCACTACTGGCACTGGTGGTCTTCTTCTCTTCCGTAATCCGTAATCCGTACCCGACGGCATAATATTTCGTCCTTCCGTAATCCGTACGTACAATGTCCGATTGCAAGCTCTCCTTATACTGCGAGCTAAGATAACCTGCAACTACCTATTCTTCCTCGTCTTCTCTTCTCTCTAACTACGCGTTACTTTTCTTCTCTTCATCAACTCCCCCGTCTTCTAGGTCATGTCCGTTCCTGAACTAGACTGACACCGTTCATCCTTACGCACTACAGAATAGATAGTGCATTTTCTTCGGTGGTTCTTAATTGATTTGTCTTCTTCTTTTCTTCTTCTGTCTCTCATGTTCCGGTCTCTGGTTCCTGTCTCAGGGTTCAATACCTGAACATCAACGCCTGAATACCTTCTTCTCCCTTTGTTCGATTCCCACGCCACCTCTATCTTGAGCTGAGTAGAGTCTGTCTCAGTAGAGTCAGCGTCACTGCCAACGTCAGACTTGAGCCAACAAAGGGCGCCATCTTCCTCGACGACCGCTTCAGACACGCAACATTCCAACCCACCATCTGATATCCGCCACGATCCACATATCTTCTGGCTCCACTTTGCGAATTACGTTCGAGGATACGGGTGCGAGTTGAAAACGGCACTTAACTTATGAGACGTTTCCGGCATGGCATCTAAATCCAAAAGCACCAACCCGCTCAACGGCATGATGCACACGGCCGGCATCTTCTCCGACATGAGCGTCGACGGCCCCGAAATCGGTACCCTCATCCTCATAATTGATCGAGCCAAAAACCTCCCCAACCGGAAGACTATCGGAAAGCAGGATCCTTACTGCGCTGCTCGCTTGGGCAAGGAGGCCAAGAAAACTACGACGGATATTCGAGGCGGCCAAACGCCAAGATGGTATGTACTCGCACTCGTTCCCCGACGACACGCTTCTTGAGGTTCCCAACGAGTATTCTGACCACCTGATCCTTGCTTAGGGATCAAGAACTTCGCTTCACCGTCCACGACTCCCCGGATTACTTCCAACTCAAGTTATCAGTCTTCAACGACGACAAGAAGACTGAGCTGATTGGTGAGACCTGGATTGATTTACGCGATATCATCGTGCCAGGCGGTGGGCAGAGCGACCATTGGCATAATCTGAATTGCAGGGGAAAATATGCCGGCAATATTCGAATCGAGATCACGTACTATGATAGTCGACCAAAACCAGAGAAGTTGGTCGCGAGACCGAAGCCCATCCCTTCAAATTACGATCCAGATGCGCCAGCTCCACCTCATAGAGGAGTTGTCAAAAGGCGTCCGCTGCCCTCTGATCCGTCTGCTGTACACGGCCGGCCGCATGGACCTGACCCGATTTCTATCCCCTCAAGGGGACTACCGAATCCTCTAAATGGTTTGGTCGCAAATCAACCTCCCTCACCAGGCGGCGACTATCCAGCGCCTCCCTCTCGAAGACACCCTCAGCATCAAAATTCGCAATCTGAGCACTATCCTCCGCCACACGGTTCGGGGTACCAACTCCCACCTCCGTCACCGCAGCCGCATCGAGATTACCAGAGTCGAGGAATGCCCGAGAACTATCACGCACAGCAATACGAGTCTGATCCTTTCTATCAAGCCGGACCACCTCCGCCCATGCCCCACGAATACAACAATGGGCACCCAGGATATGGCTTTCCGCCGCAGGCTCCGCATCACCGATCCGCTGATGATGTTACACGACCGCCTCCCCCTCCTGCACACAGATCACGAAACACCAATGGTCCTTCGCCCGACCCGAATGCGGCACGTCATGCCGGTTATGATGGTGGCCAGCACAAAGCTACACCGCCCATGCGACATGGTGTGTTAAGGAACGAGGCGCATCGATATTCAGGGTCAGGGTCAGGGTCAGGCCCTTTAGTGCCTGTTTCACCATCAGCATACCCGGGTCGGCCAACATACCGGCCATACGAGTCTGCGCCTAGCTTACAAAAAGGTTCTCAGTACAACGACTACGATTTGGAATCTCCTCTGACAGGTCAGCCCCACCCGTATGATTTCAATGATGCTCATCATCGACCGATGCAGCCCACGGTAGAAGACGTTCCGGAGTCATGGACACCACCGACAACCAGAAGCCGGAGTAGCATGTCACAATATAATGACCCTGAGCAAGACACTGTTTCCAACTCGGCCTCCTTCAACGGCAGCAGACATGGGGATGTGCTTCATGAAAGGTATAGCACTGGGCAATTACAACTTCAGGGGGGCTACGACAACTATGGTCACAGAAGATCTCCATCGCCCGCTCCCCAAGCAGATTACTCTCAAGCCTTGACACATGTTCCTCGCCCACAATCGTATCAGCATTATCAGAACCAAGTAAACGAGATGGAGAGCCAAAGTTATCGTCCGAAGGATCTTGATCCTTCATCAGTCCCTCCAACTCTCGTACCTGGCGTTGACCCTAACTTGGCACACAAAGCATCACAGCAGTTTAACCAGGATGGGAAGCGTGAGCGTCGATACACCCATACCCAGCCTATGCAAATGGTTGTGCATTCACGAGGGAGGCAGCATAGCGATCCCCCTTCTCACTATGCTCCTAGCTACTCGGGCTACGGCGATCCGGCGGCCTCAAGGCCATACGAAAGGCCGCCAACAGGTTATCCCCCTTCGGTTAGCGGGGAGCGTTTGGACCGTCGTGGGGCCTCTCCCAATCCCAGCATTAATCACGCAATCAAGCGCAAGTCTGTCAGTCCAGCACCACCTCCGTCTGAGTTCCGACGATCTCCCAATCCTAGCATCAATCACACGATAAAACGCAAGTCAGTCAGTCCAGCACCACCTCCGTCTGAGTTCCGACGATCTCCCAATCCTAGCATGAATCACACGATAAAACGCAAGTCAGTCAGTCCAGCGCCGCCACCGTCCGAGTTTCGACGATCTCCTGGGGTACCATTTGGGCCGGATTCTTACGACGTCCTCAACCCGGCGGTCGCTGCTGCAAAGGGGGACCCAAATAACGCAAATTATACCAATGCAAATGGCAAAATTGTCACACCTGACGGGCGAGAGGTGGATCCATCAGATCACTTGCCAGCAGACACATGGGCTCCCGAGCCTGAAGCAAGGAAGCCTACCCAGCCGACAGAGACACGATCACGTCCAGTCCCCAGCGGCGCACAGCCCATGCCTCCATCTGGGCGTCGTCCGCTTCGAATAACAACTCGCCCACAGTCCATGGCCATGACATCTTATGGGCAGGTTGCACCCGAGTCTGTGAGCCCTAGTGGCACAACGCGCAACCGTCTTCAAAAGAAACCTCACAGGGCCTCTGCCCTCCCCGCATCTGCTTCTGTTGGTTCAATGTCTATGAGCTCAGCCAGCGCGCACCAGCGCATGTATGACTATGACAGTCATGGCCCGTCAATACAAAGGGAGTTTGGCGGGTTTCGTCCAGGAACAGGGTCCATGCCTTCTTTACCCGCCAAGGCTCCTATGATGAGCGGTGGGCTTGGTTCTTCGGCACCTGGGCCCAGTGGCAACGAAGAGCTGGCTCTCATGGCTGAAATGAGTAGAATCCATATCGGTACCGAACGGTCTAGACGACACGGCAGATACTAGTTGCCGTCAGGGGCTCGCATGGGAGATGAGGGAGGATGCTCATAATCATAAAGCATCCGGAGTGTATCATGAGCCAATTATGACTTATGTTGTACGATAAGTAATGTTTCACGTGGTGGGATCCAGTCACAAGAGAGGAAAAGAAGTACGGCTTGGTGCTCCTTCATTCCTTTTGTCCTTCCCGACATAGGGATTGCATTTGCCACAGCATTGGGGTTTCATTATGGTGAAGGGATTCAGAACGGATATGGATATAAAATGGTACGAATCATGTTGCGGGCGCAACGACGAAATGGATGAGGAGGGCGGCCACATGCCGGCATAAGAACCTCCTCCTGCTCTAGAATAGCCCAGGGGTTCTTGATGAAAGTTCCCCTGGGATCCTGGATCCAACTAGGATTAGGGACATAGAGATGAGAAAATGAAGAATTTCTAATAGGAATATTTCGTGCATGAATTATGTGAATCTGAATGTCTATTTGTGACTGGTATGTGGCTCCATTTTGCATGGTGTAAATCTTACCCCTGATCTTGATACACAGAACCTGACGGACAACATGACTGAATGGTCTAGGCTAATCTTCGTACGGAACATGTGCTATGTGATGGTATTACTGGACCAACAGAATTGTTTGGGGATTTCCTCTGTACATTCAGGGGGTTAGGGGTTCGGCTTGGGGAGGCTAAGTCAGCCCTTAAAGTGAGATGAAGTCCATGACTCGGCGGAATAGATTCTCCTATTCTGCCTGAGTACGTATTATTACGGAGTAATAGGCGATGATTCTTTCAGATATATGGTGTTTTGTGCGTGCGCTCCTCCGTGTGATAGGTAGCTGAGATCTTCGTGGAGCACCGGATATCAGGGGTAAGCCGCTGGGAATTATATTCATTGGCGGTAGTGGTATGGGGCAAGGCTACGTCCTACGCGATTCTTCAGGCAGTCATCGCGACTACTCAAGATCATGAAGCAAGCAAGAGAAAGTGACCAGGCTCACCTTCTTCGCACTCGACTGGGAGAGTGTCAGTCAAATACACCCGAGGTATCACGTAGCAAAGAAGGGCTGAGAGAAGTCAATATACAAACAAAGACAAGACCACGATTCCATCAGAACTTCATTCAATTATTGCATTATTTTCTCTTTTTTTTCATTCTTAGGTCCTAGTCAGTGTCTCGCCCACCGGTATCTACACCCGTAGACAATGTTCCCAAAAAGTATGCCCGATGTACATAACGCCCCTTCCAAAGCGTTTTAACCATCATTCTCAGATGGTTAATTTTTTGTTTTGTTTTTGACTACTTAGTAGTCGTCACCACGACTGATGACCTCCTTCACGGTAGGTCGGAGCAGGATTGTCTGGATTCAAGGGTTAGTGCCGAATATGCAATGGGATAGGGGATGAAGACGTACGTGTTCGTATTGGGCTGTGAATGAGCCCTTCTTGTCAACTAGAGGGGGGTAGTCCTCTACAATGCCGGCCTGGACTAGGTGGTTCAACTATACTCCTGTTAACCACGACACTCTCGAGAATAGGGGTAAACGATGACTTACGCCGAGCAGGTACTTATCTTGACCTATTCTGTCCAAGTACCGTCTGCAGAAAGGCAGAGTACCGAAGTTCTTCTTGATAACATTGAGGAGCGACTTAGCAGAGGTCAAACGCAAGTCCACCTTGGGCGCATCGCTGCGCAAAGCGTAGTGAGAGACCTCGCCCTGGTCGTGGACAACACCGTTTCCAGTACTGCCAAAGGTCTCGATGGCGAAGACGTCGCCCTCCTCCATCTTCGTCATGTCGTTCGTCTTGACGATGGGCACGCTCTTGGTACCGTGGATGCTGTAGGGCAGGATGGTGTGGCCGCTCAGCGACCGGATCGACTTGACCGGGTACACGGTGCCGTTGATCTCGCACTCGTAACTCTCCATGGCTTCCTGGATCAGACCGCCGAGTTCACCCAGACGCACATCAATACCGGCTTCCCGGATACCGGTGTTCGTGGCGTCCTTTACGGCCGCGAGCAGGTTGTCGTACATGGGGTCGAAGGCCATGGTGAAGGCACTGTCAACGATGCGGCCGTTGACGTGGACACCGATATCGACCTTCATGACGTTGCTCTGCTGTAGGACGATCTTGTTGCCGGCGTTGGGAGAGTAATGCGCGGCGATGTGGTCGAGGTTGAGACCGGTGGGGAAACCCATACCGGCGACGATGGCGTCACCCTCGGTGAGACCGTCGTGGCCGAGTAGTCTGCGCACAGAGTCCTCAATACCGTTCGCGATTTCCGTCAGAGTCTGGCCGGGCTTGATGTTGCGCTGCGCCCACTGGCGGACCTGGCGATGCGTCTCGGCGGCATGGCGGTAGTCGATGAGGAAGTCGGGGTCGAGGTTGTCGAGGTGGCGCTTCTCCTCGCTGGTGGTGCGGTAGCTGTTCTCGTTGACGTACTCGACCTCCTCGCCCTTGGGGTAGGTGCTGTTGGGGAAGAGGTCGGCGAGCAGGACGCTGGGCGGGTCCGTCTGGACGGTGGGCGCCTTCTTCTTCTTCTTGGGCTTCCGCTTCTTGTTCTTCTTCTTCTTCGCCGCTTCAGGCGCGTCGGCTACCTTGCCGGCCTCCTCGTCTTCCGATTCGTCCCCGGATTGCTCTGCCGCCTGGCTGTTCTGCGCATTAGCGGCGGCCTTGGGATCGGCCTCGCTGACTGGAATTTCACGTCAGATACGGACTATAAAATCTCATACGGAGGGTGCATATGATGGTATAAGAAATACTTACTGCTGAGCTTCTCAAGCCCTTCGGCGGGTACCTGAGCAGCCATGATGAAGATACTGTCACGATGTTGCTCAAGGTATGAAAATGGTCTGTCCGAGTAGGTATGTAAACGGGAATCGAGTTTCCCACGGCGGGTAATCCGTATTTTATTTCTGGACGGACCCCGCCAACATTTTCAGCGCCCATGAGTTTCAATGACAGGGGCCCCCCCGGTCTCCATGTCCGATAGAAGGCGCTAGCGCGTCGCAGGCTAAAAAGCTCAGGGCGTGAGTGGAGCGGTTTTGTGGGGCGGCGCTTCAAACGGTTCTGTCGGGTAGTAGCGATACCGTTTAGGTGCATATTTTGCATAACTGAACACTCGCCCTCGGTAAGGTCCGCAAGGTTCTTGCCGTGGGAAAGAGCTTTAAAGCTATCGCCAACGAATATAATTTGATCGTGCTCTGACAAGCCTGATGAGTCGTTCTGGGAGTTTTTACAATCACGAGGTAATAATAATCTCGAATTTCAGTCATTGATATCCGAGTATATTTCGGAAAGGCATGCCTGTTGCTATCTACCTACTGAAGGGGGAACGAGGATTGTACCTAATCCGTATCTTCACAGCTCAGCATCAAGACAGCCCGAGGTAATGGTGATGCCGGCAACGAGAGTCACGACGATACCACGGTTAATGGAAACGTAACGCAATCCGTATTCCGCACTAGACAGTACCTAATCCGTCCACTACAATGTCAAAGGGTCCCAGTAACAACAAACAACACGAATGATCACTTTTGTGCAGCTCGGCAACATGATGCCATGCCTCATTCATGATGAGCCGAGCTCAATCCTCACAACCCCAAACGCCGTAATCTTACAAACCGAAAAAAAACCCACTGCCATTTCAGGGCATGCGATGGAGGGAAACAATTCCATCCTGGAGTGTATTGCATTGTTCCTCTCTCATACAAGCGTTGGTGGAAGCGAGAGAGGCAGACCCTTATTTCTTCTTACCAGCCGAAGTACTAGGCTTAGGAGCATCCTGATCTTCCGTCGTGTCCATGTCGTCAAGATGTCTCCTCTAGCGCGACTTCTTGACGCTGGGGCGAGGTTTGCACTCATCGCCTTGGACAGGATGCAAAACAACCTTGTTCGGATAGTTCTGGCTGTTGCCCATGTAGCCCTTGTTCCAGTCGTATCCAACAGCGTACGCGAAGATGGAACCGGAACTGTTGAAGGTTGTAGCAGTGATGCTCCCGCCGACATTGGGGTAGCCTTTCAGTCTGTGTTTGGCATCCTTGTCCCAAAAGTGGAACGTGCCATCGCTTCCTGCAGTGCTGAAGGTGCCATGCTGGGGGTGAAACGAAATGTCATTGACCGTGAAGACCTGCGTGACATTGCCTGCGGGAGGGTCTCGGTGACATTTGAAAGAAAAGTTGGAGCTGTGTTATGTAGTTGTCAGCATCAATAGCTACTTAAATCGATGGAGCGAAATAGTAACTGACCTCGAGTCTTTGTCTTCGACGTACTGAATTGCACAGCGGCCCTCGATACTACCAATGGCGAATCCTGATGCGTCAGTGAAGCAACTCACAACACGAGTCTGCCATTTGAGCGGGCTCTGTAAAGTCTTGTAGAACTTGAGAGGATCCTGGAGGTTGATAACGTTGATAAATCGGTCTGCAGTGCCGACAACAAGCAAACTGTTGCGCACATCCATGGCATAGATGCGTTCCTGGCATGCGACAGTGCCAACAGGGTTGGGCGATCGGAGATCCCAGTACTTGATGGTCTTGTCCCAGGAGCCAGTCACAAGCATGGGGCCGTTGGAATTAGGCAACTCGAAGAAACGGGCACATCGAACAGTGCTATCGTGAGCCGCGACTTGGGCGGTCTGGAGAGTCTGCAGGTCACAGATTTTGGCCATCTTGTCCGCGCCGGCGGAGACAAGCTTGTTACCATCCTACAAACACACGAGGTTAGCAAGACCGAGAACCGATTTGGCTCTGCCCACAGAACATTAGCTTCAACCGTACCTTGGAGAAGTCGACGCTGAAGACGGGCGCATCGTGCTCGTAAACGTGCTTTCCTTCGCTAGATCCGTTACTTGCGATCTGGTAGATGCGGACCTTCTTGTCCCAGCTGGGCACGGCAAGGATGTCGGCGGTAGGGGAGAAGGCGAGGTCGGTCACGGTATCGTCGGGCGGGTTGGCGATGGGAACATCGTTCTTCAGGTCGCCTATCGTGTTGGTAGCACTCGAGGCTGGGGTGGAACTGAAGAGCGCCATCTTGCTGCTCACCGACGATCCAGGACGGCCGTAGGAATATTACAAATAGCTAGCAGGAAAGATGCGCGAGGGAAATAATGCGTCCGTGGATCGCGGGGATCGCAGAAATAGAGGCAGGGTGCAAGGCGCGTTCAGGCGCGTGCTGTAACGATAAGGAATCGCCAAGTGCAGATGATGGGAGAAGAGTCCAGACTATGCAGGCGACGGATGGGTGGGCAGGAAGGGCGGGAAAAGAAAAAAGATGAAGAGAGATGAACAGTCTGAAGCTCATGAATGGGATGATAAAGAAAGGTAGGCCGCGGGGAGTAAAGCTGGCGGTAGATGTGTAGGTACCTACTAATTATTGACTACTACCACAGCGTACGGGATACCTGAAGCTGGATGTTTTGGTGACGAAAAGTTGCCTTGCATCCTTGCCGATGTAATAATTGGTGAATGTTGAGGTTGGCTCGGTACGTACCTACCGATCACGGGAGGTACCTGCCCAGCTTTGGTGAGTGCGCGGGGTTGAACATAGCTCGGTCCGATTCGATCTGACAGCTCTGCTGACGGCTTGTAAAAATATTACATAATCGTCAGTTATGGTTAGAGAGACTGTAAAAACAGACCGCCGGAGATCTGACGGACCGAGTCGAGCATTGTCCACCAGTTAGGATGTCGTAACCTGAGGCAGGAACAACGGAAAGGTACGTACATAGTATAGTCTAAGTATATCTACACATGTTTCATGTGAGGTAGATACGGAGCAGATACTTAAAGATCTTATCGGTGTGCACCCCACAAAATAGAGCTTTAAACACCGAATACAATTGGCTAGGAAAGTTCAACCGTTCTCCACCAAAGAATCGCCCCACAAAGGAAGCTCCACCTCCTCGAAAAAGATTTATAAAGACCGCGAAAAGCCCAAATTTTTTTCTGTTCTTTTCCTTTCCTCTTTGCAGCCCCCCCTCGCCCAACAAATCGCTATCGAAGCTACACACAGAGACAGCGGGAGCAATCTCGTCGTCTCGTTCTGAAAATCATGCTTTGGGAGAAAGTCCCCGGACATCTCTTGACCCTTGGGTCGAGATGATAGCGGAAACGCGCCGCCATAGAAGCACAGCGGCTTACCTTCACCCCTTGCGTTCGTCTTCTTGTAATGCCAGCTTGTTTTTCTCTGCCCCTCCTTACCCGGTCCCCTGGACTGTAAGAAAATCAGTTCTCAACCCTCCCGGCTATGGTCTGATGCCAAACCTTTCGTCTTGGATTCCCCGGTCTGGATACTCCCCATGGATGAAGATATGAGTCCGCGGTATCTTGGCTTGGGAGTTTGGGGTGTTGCTTTGGTGTCGACGAGCAACGTGTGGCAGTAGTTCTGATGGTTTGGAGGCCGTGGGTCGGCTTGCTGGGTTGGGGACATCATGGACGTGGGTAGAAGCCTTTTTTGTCGAGTTCGAAAGTTATGCGATTGCCTTGCTCTACCAGCTTGGTTACTCGATGGGGCCTATTCTTGGTGCGAGGGGGGTCTGTCTACATAACCTCTGGTTGTGTATATTCGTGGGATCAGGGGTCTCTGTCATCGTTCCGGTCGGGCCTTTTCAAGGCAAAGCCTCTAGATGCCGATTTCTACACTCTAGGCTTCGTGGGAAGTCCCTTTCCTGGTGTCTATGCTTTGCCGAGAAGAGTCCGGCTTGAGCAACTATGTTCAGGTGATGATATTCATTTATAGAGTCAAGCACTGAGGTGATCCATACGTGGTAAACCCCTTGAAGACTACAAAATGCGTTATGGTATCTGATGAACATTTCTGGCTTTCTTGTTTGCTTTTCAACTTCTAGGGGTTGGACTACGCATGGTGGTATCACGCTGCTTCGTCACCCCTCGAGGTCGCAATTAAGATACATTTGTATGCATTCCCATCTTCCCATGATGGATCATCATACCTAGTCTTCGAGCAATAGCCTAATACAAATCTTCTGTTTTCCTCGAGCTCAATGTTGGACCATGATTGATTTGGTGAATTATTACTTTGGTAGCTGTATGCAACGCTCTCTTCGCCGGAATTTCGCGTCATTAATTAAGTATGAGGACATCGTAGTCCTCTCGTTCGATTCGTCATGATCACATCAAACCTCCCAGGACGGCTTTGCCCACGTTGGCAATCTCCTGCTTCAAGCCGTTTCTGCTTGAATCCTCAAATTCTTTCACGACCCCTTGAATTAGAAGTTTGCGTACTCTTTGATCCGCCTTCGTGAACAATTCCACAATGGCGGGTGTGCAGTCTTTGGGGCCCGTTAAAAGGCCCATTAGTCGCGTATAGCAGTCGATAAATACGTCGCATAGCGTTGCGAACGTCTCGAAAAAATCCGGGTCGAATGGTAGATTCGGCGTGAGCAGATGTGTATACTCTTCTCCAGGCAATAGTTCATTGCCCTCTCCTCCGAGCCCGAAATTGATAACTGTTGCTGGTGCGGCATTCACTGCTGACCCGTCCTTATTAAAGCTGCCGCCATTGGGATCAGGGTATTCGGCGCCTGTTGCAGTCGATTGTCGTCGTCCCTTGCCGCCAGGTCGGCGGAACATCTGTGGTAGACGGGCGCGCGACAATGAGCTCGAGCTCACGCCATTTTCCGTATGAACTTGTTGATATGATTCGAATTCGGCGAGGAGGGTGTTGAGCGAGCGCAGGAATTCGAGCGGTGTCGCGGAATTGAGATCAATGACGACGGGGATGGAAAGCCCGAGGAGAAAATAGTTCGTGGCGCGACGGGCTAGTCTTCGGCTATCGAAGTAGGGCATGCGTGCCAGATCGGGCTTGTCAAAGAGGAGAGTGTTGAACCAGTAAATACGTCCTTCGTGCCTGCAATGAACAGAGGTTAGTTGAGCGTGAACGGGATACAGCACAATACTTGGGAGGAAATGCTGGTGGCTGGAGGCTTACGCTTTGCGCAGATAGTCCAGTGTAGATATTCTCTTGTTCGCAATCTCCAGCAGATGGTTATGTAGCGACGGCGTTTCGGACGGAAGCATGGGCACGCCAGACTGAGGCGAGGGATACGGTCCACCGGGCACTCCAGGCACTGACTGGAATATACTCGAGTGAGTAGTGGACATGGACATGCTACGGCTCGCCATCTTGACGAAGGACTCGAGTGATGTCGGCGAAATGAGGGTATCGGTGTCGCCCTTGTCCTTGTCCTTGTCCTTGTCCTTATCCTTATCTTTATCCTTGGATATCTTCGCGGCGGCAGCGATCGCGTAGTCGGGGAGGGCTGGCGGTGCGGTCGCGTCGGTTATGATTTGTCCTGCTCCGCTTCCTCCCACTGCGCCGCCATGTAAAGTGGTCGAACTCGCGCGACGCTTGGCCTTGGACTGGGTGGAAAAGGAGGGCTTGCGGGTAAATGACGGTTTGCGCGTGTGGTCTTTTTGTTGGTCACCCGAGCTCGTCCCAGGACGCGATCTGATAGTAGCGGTATTCCCTGCGCTTCCTCCTAGCGATGCGGATGCCGGTAATAAACCCAAATCAGCTTTTGATGAAGTCCCCCAGATGTTGGTATGAAAAAAGGGAATAGTTCCCTGCATGTTTGCTTTAAGTCGTCAGGCTTCCGTTTCCGGATAGTTGGGATGGAAATCCACTAATCCGTATAGCGGACGGTGTTAAGAGCCTAGCGCAGCACTATTGCCTTGGATTTGCGCCCCAGCGTCGATTGGGACGTGAGCTTGTGTTTCGGACAATGGGCAGGTCAGCGTGATATCTTGCAGTGTGTGTTTCTCGGATGTTGAAGGGGAAAAAAGACTCGGAAAGAGTAAACAAAAAAGATGCCAGGATCGGGAGAAAAGGGGGGTGGGAGTGGAGGGTCAATCAAGATTGTAGGTGAGCTATGGAAAGAACTGGTTAGGATCGATCCGTAAAGATGGAGTACTCGTAAGTAGTCCTGAGTCCTGGTCGTAGTAGCAGCGGTACTCCGTGATTCGTTTTCCCATTCGTTTCCGTACAGTATTTGGCACACGCTTGTGCCAGCCGGTTGACGAGGGGGCGACCCAATCACGGCATCGAGAACCGACGAGACGGGACGTCACACTTCGCTGGGCGGAGGTATATCGAGGTACCTATAGCCAGACCGTGAGACGGGAGAGGTAAGACAGCAGCGAGAGATAAGATATCGTAGAGATAGCTGGCTATATAATATGGCATGTATAGGATACAAATCACGAAGTACTACCTACTTCGTACCGTCGCGGTGAGGTGACCGGTTGGAGCACATTCCTTGCCTCTATGCATTCGGTAGTATCACCTATCGCGCATCAGAAATAACGAGTAAGAAAAAGAAAACAGGCAGCCAACACGAAATCCACTGCTTGATGCGAGGGATTAGATTGTTATGTGCATCCATCTGCAGCAGAAGGATCTCAGCCAATAGTAATACTTTTTTGTGACGATTTGCCATCAGCTGTAAGCACCTACAATGATGGGGGAGGTTGCCGGGGAAATGGAATAGGGTGATGACAAGGTGCCTGAACTTCGATGATGAGGCTGAAACACAGCTATTCATGCTGCTTACAAGGGAGAAGCTGGCATCACTTGAACGAGTGTGCGAAGAGCGAAGTCTGCATTGCATGCACAAAAATGCGTAGGAGGTAAGACAATGGATTGAAAGACAAGAATGCTAACAAGACGAGATAGACAATCGTCACTATGGCAGCTTCACGAGCCGTAGGTAATACCCGCGATTGTACCTGTCAGATGGAGCACACGGGAAACAGATCTAGGTAGATCAGATCTCGCGTGGAGAAAGAGTCGATCATCATGATAAAATAATCAACCTCCATCAGACTGAAACGCTCGGTGAGATCCATACGGATTATGGATCTGTGAGATTTCAAGAAACCGGGGTAGGTATTCCGTTAGAACAATATGCATATTTAGCTATCCGGTATGCGCAAGCCGGGGTATCTTAATTGCCTAGCATAATCCGTACGGATTAACGTAATCCATTTTCCACAGCGACCTCACAGAACGCGCACCGCAACGCGTGGGGTTCTCTTTCCTGCAACTATTTCGTACCTCCTGCGTTTATTGCCTTGAACTTATTTAGTTACATAATTCATGCTCTCCACTGCGACCGGCCTTCTATACGTGCATCTTCTCTTTCTCTTTTCATCAAACCCGTACTCCGTTCCCTGTCAAATGCTCTGATAATGCCAAGGTAAGTAGGTAGCTCACAGTCCGTGTCGCATGAACATTATGTTTTCTGACTCAAGTCATTAAGGGAGATCATCACGATTCAGGCGGGCCAGTGCGGCAATAGCAGTAAGTGTGCCCATCGTCGCCAGCAGCTTCATCGGCAGCTTCAGCGGCAGCCTCGGCTCTCTTTTTCCATAGAAGGACCTCATGTTCTAAGTTGGACCCAGTTGGCAGTCAGTTCTGGCAGCAGCTATGCCAGGAACACGGAATCAACCAGGATGGCAATCTTGAAGACTTTGCGACCGAAGGCGGCGACCGCAAGGACGTCTTCTACTACCAGAGTGATGACACGAGATACATCCCCCGTGCCATCCTCATAGATCTGGAGCCTCGCGTCATCAATGGCATCCAGTCAGGCCCATACAAAAACATTTACAACCCGGAAAATTTCTACATCGGCAAGAGTGGTGTGGGTGCCGGTAACAACTGGGGTGATGGTTACCAGTCAGGAGAGGCCGTTCATGAGGAGATCCTCGAAATGATCGACCGCGAAGCTGATGGTAGTGACTCTCTGGAGGTATCTTTGGCAGCCATGATGTCCATGCTGGTCAGCGCGCAAACTAACGGTCTATGCAGGGTTTCATGCTGCTTCATTCGATCGCCGGTGGTACAGGATCCGGCTTAGGATCCTTTCTTCTGGAGCGAATGAACGACAGATTTCCGAAGAAGATCATTCAAACATACTCAGTATTCCCAGACACAACAAACTCAGACGATGTTGTCGTCCATCCTTACAACAGTCTCCTTTCCATGAGACGCTTGACACAAAATGCCGACTCCGTTGTTGTGCTGGATAATGGCGCATTATCCCACATTGCCGCAGACAGGCTCCATGTCCAGACACCTTCATTCCAACAGACTAACCAACTTGTGTCCACGGTCATGTCAGCAAGCACCACGACCCTTCGATATCCCGGCTATATGCACAATGATCTAGTCGGAATTCTGGCATCGCTGATTCCGACCCCGCGGTGCCACTTCCTCATGACTGCGTACACGCCATTCACGGGCGATCAAGTTGAACAGGCTAAGACGGTGCGCAAGACAACCGTTCTTGATGTCATGCGTCGACTTCTGCAACCTAAGAATCGAATGGTGTCGACCGTGCCAGGCAAGAAGAGTTGTTATATCTCGATTCTGAACGTAATTCAGGGCGAGGTCGACCCGACGGATGTGCACAAGAGTCTCTTGCGTATTCGCGAACGCAAACTGGCGACATTCATTCCGTGGGGCCCAGCAAGTATCCAGGTTGCCCTGACGAAACGAAGCCCTTACGTCCCAATGAGCCACCGCGTGAGTGGTCTCATGTTGGCAAACCACACCAGCATAGCTACGGTTAGTCCCACTGTCATTCATACCTAACCGGATTGAGTTGTACTGACTGACCCCTGAAACAGTTGTTCAAGCGCATCCTCAGACTCTACGATGTTCTGCGGAAACGAAACGCCTTCATGGACGGTTACAGAAAGACCGCCCCCTTTTCAGAGAATTTGCACGAATTCGATGAGGCCAGGGAGGTCGTCGCAGATCTCATAGCCGAGTACGAGGCCGCCGAGGATGCCAACTACCTTAATCCAGATGGAGAGGCCGCAACCTCTGCGGAGACAGACAAGCGAATCGGATGAGGCATGGTTAGTGTCATGTAAATCCAGCAGGCCAATGCTGTGTATTTTTGGCGTGAGTTTTCACATCACAGCCAGAGATGGTCGGTGAAGAAGGGGCGAGGAGAAAATGGGGAACTCGGCGTTTTTTCGGTAAAGAGACTTTTGTTCGGTTCGGCATAACAACTTCAGTAGATACCACTTGCCAAGGGGGGCTACGATAATACGAGTACACACGTAGATCCAATGAAAAAAGGATGAGAACAGAATGTAGAATGAGGTCAGCACGAGATTACATAGTCGGATCTGGATGCGTGACATGTTACCCGCCACGATGCTTGGCGATTCCTCGTTTCTAGCTTCCAGGGCGGCACCATCCTTGTGATTATTGCGTAATAAACGGTCAATTCTTTTACTCTCTTCGTCGCTTCTCTCGGGTCGCTTGTTTCAGATACCCGTATGGAATGCTGATTGACGTCAGATCTGGTTGTGACGTCACCTATCAACGAGTCTGTGTAATTCAGATCTTCCATGGTAGATATTTAACAGAGCTTGACTGCTTAAGGGTTGATGGATTTTATCATCACCACAAGAGCAAGATAATTATTGAAGTCAACAATATTGAAGTCAACGATATTATACAAACCGTTTTGATTGACTACATACTCAGCCAGCATATTCCACTCAGTAAGTTCGTGATCGTTAACCCTCATCATAACGCACTCCGACTAAGCCATATACGACTACACCCAGCATCAAACGAAGATGGATCCCAAGACCAAGAAAATCGAGGAGACGCGCTCGAACCTGCCCCTCCCCGAGCAACCTCCCGTTCCCTCGGACTGGAACTCCCTCGACGAACGCAACGTCAACGTCGGCTCCGGCCGCTTCTCGAGCGACGTCTCCTACGGCGCGGGCTCTACCTCTGGTCTCCGAGAGCCTGCCTCCAAGGCCGCTGATGTCGACTTGAGCGGAGTCGGTCGTCAAGGCAAAGATAAGCTTGAGGAACCACCGAAGGACGCCAGGGCGAAGAAATAGATAATAGTTTGCGCGGGCGCGATAGTCTGCTCGGTACAGATATATGGAATCGAGCCTTGACTCTTTTGTGAGATTGTTCGGGGCGGGTAGGATAGGGGTTGGGAGGAATTTGGTGGTTAGCCTGTGGTGAAGTTGATTTTAGATGTACACTACCTAAGGGAGTTAAGTCTGTATCGTTTGGTCATGGAATGTCATGATGATCAGTTCGATTACTTTTTCGTATGCGTTGGATACACAGTTTCTTCGTCAAATCCCGACTGTTGCTATGAATCTATTCTTGACGTGCTGTGCGTGATCCGCCAGGGGTATATCGTACGGACATACTAGTAGGACATGCATACCGGTCAATAATATCAAGCTATTGTTAGATCAGGAGGCTTGGATCAAACCCCTGGATTTTGCTGCCAATCGGCATCTCTATTCCGTATCGTGAATCGTATTGGCGGAAGCTCCGGTCTGCTGCTACTACGATACATGGATCTTTTCCGCCCGGGGAAGCTGGTCCTACGGCGAGGAACTCTGCTAGTACGGAGACCAGACCTGGATGGATGTGGGTGGTGGCCACGGCCTGGGCCCTGGCCGAGTCTCTCCGGAATTGCTGATGCCGCAAGTGGATCCCGCCACTCAGTGGCCCCGGGTCAGCGGCAAATGCTGAACGTACGTGCGGTTGTTTCGGAGAAGGACCCCGAGTCACGTACGTGCTGTAGCCTCTGAGACCACGGGATTCACCGAAGACATGCATGACCACCAAATTTGTTCTCGTCACATGCTTTTTGAAGCCCAAGATGCGTTGTCTCCCTTGTCTCGCCCATTTATTATCGAGAAAGAAGCCGGCCACGACTCGGGAGTGCCGCTTCTACCTATAAAGACTACGGATTAGTTCCCATTGAGGGACTGCGAGTCGTCTAGTCGCCCTGCAACGCTAGAGTTACCTGCCGTACCTGCTTAATCTGTAATGCCCATGCTTATCAACGCGTCTAACACATTGGTTAAACGACACTGCATACAGATGTACATAAGGTAGCCTCCACCTTTCCCGGACGTCAAGATCCGTCCCGGTAGCATGCAAGTACCTAAGACAAGACAGGTACACAGCTGTACATGCACGTTATTCTCTGTACTTCACAAAGGCGTTCGATAGGAGATCGTCCTTGTCGTCTTCTCGTCGTACGCACGTTGCATACATTTTTAACGAACACACTTGTAGGGAGACAAGTAGTCAAGTCCCTATTAACATTCATGGCATCACCAGCCACGAGGGTGCCGCGACAATGAGAGAATAATTCGGTCTTAGGGGAGGTTATACTCGAGACAGGAGTAACCGCTGTTATCAGATTCCGTAGCTTGAGATATATCAAGGCGATGTCAGCTCATTCTCGAATGGTTGCCCCTTAAAGACCTACATAGAATATCTGCGTTTGCTCACGCAGACAGGGCAAAGTTATGCAAAGAATACCATCAGTGGCAGAGGACCTCAAAGCATTACACCCAACATACAGAAAGAGAGACCCGGACTTCTCTGTCTCGAAAGATGCAAGAGTGACAGCAATGTGCGAAATGGATCTCTCCTGAAGAGGCACATACACCTGGCCTGTCTCCTGGGATGCATATGTAGACGCAAATAGAACTTCAGATTGCTATCGACGAACCACCTCCTTGGGCAGTCACTACCTACCCCTGCTCGGGTCTTAGCCCTCTAGAGAGTCGTCCCTTCCGCGGCTCGCTGAGGTCATCGAGAACAAGGCAATGGCGAGCACCAGCCGCAGCTTTGGGCGGTCACTACATACCTACCTGCCTCTGTTCGGGTCTTCCTTCTGCGGCTCGCTGAGATCATAGGTCGAGAACAAGGCAATGGCGAGCACCAGCCGCAGTTTCCTCCACTGAGCCCCATCTCATAACCTACCTAGGTTAGGTAGGTAGGTAGTCAGGTACCTTAGGTAGGTCGCACTTCGACTTGGCTGATTATGTCGTCGATTAAAGGCATCGCCGATGATGATATGTCGGGTGGATCTGACCTTATTACAGAGGGACCATTGCCCAGTCCTCCCTCTGTAACTTCCTGCCCCCCACCAATTCCGGGAAACTCAACTTCCCATTCCACCACCCTTGATTTCCCATCCTTCTCGCTTCCTTCCCACCACTCCTTTCGCATCACACCAGCATAGTCTCGTGCTGGCCCTTTCTCGGTCATCGCGACCACTCATCCGAACCTTCTTTCGTCCTTCGACGACATCATTGCTTAGTGCCTCCGCATCGGCTGCGACCCAGAAAGTGCCTAGCAATAGCTTCGTAAGTCATTGTTTCGTCCACGGGCATTGTCCCTCCATTTCCTTCGCCTCATGTCAAGTGTCATGATGGCTTCAACACTCATTCCGTGTCTGTGTCCCTGTGCCTGCCCCTGCCACTTCTCGCGACCGTGCCTTGGGATGGGCTTCTATTTGCAGTGGATAGTTCTACAGTATCCCATGCCGATGCCTTCGCATAGCCTGACCGCGCCGCACACCTTTCATCCACCTCAGTCATCCTATCCCAGTCTTTGTGGCCCAGCCGTTGTGCCTCAATCACCGACTGAGCCCTTGCCCAGCGCCGCTGATCTGCCACTGACGAATAAGAAGGCTGACACCGGCAGTCACACAAACGCAGGCACCACCATGGCTCGCCACAATCGCATCAGCGCCCACGCGGACAAGGACGATTCCATCGTGAGTTGAACTCTTATTCCTGTCGGCATTGACGAAGCACATGACTTGTCCCATGTGGTTGGAGCTCTCTAACTTCGTGACAGCACGACCTGGGAGTTAACCGCATGGAGGAATTGGCCGCCGCCGACGACGGACACTCTAAGGGTACCGATGCCCAGAATGACAGAATCTCCCCGACTCAGCCGATAATCCCGCACGATGACGATATTAAACAGTGGTATAGTAAGCATTGGCCACATTCGCAATAGACTATCGGTTAGCTGACTTCTCTGAACTAGTCGCTATCGAGGAGAACCGTTTCAACGACGACGATGATGTTGACGCCAAGACGCTAGACCCCCTCGACAACGGTAACGCACATCGCCACGGACGCCACCGCAAGTCACACCATCCGGCCATGGCGGTTCCAGAGCCGTCGTTCGCAATGTCTCGTTCGACCCCTGTCACTCAAGACCAGGAGGTTTCCAGTCTTGGAGGACTTGTGCCTGAGGGAGGCCAGACGAAACGTTGGGACCCAATCCGAGGCTCGGCGAAGTGTGACGAGAATCCAGGATTGCACGCGCCAAACGATGTTACTGCTGCAAGCGAACCCTTTCGCCCGGGTATTGAACATCATGGACATGCCGAACCGACAGCTCTGCCGCAGGCCCACGTTCAGGGCCCTCCCGCATTGGTGAACGGCAATGATCGTCGACAATCTCTGATTCAATCCTCGACTGCATCAGTGAAAAACAGTGGCACTCGACCAAATTCGCGTCAATCGAGCGAGGCTCCGCCTGGAGTTAAGGCTGTGGGTATAGTTGGACGACCGAAGATCCGGTTCACACAAGATCTTGAAGTCATTGATCGTTCGAACGACCTCATCGACGGCAAAGTCGTGCTCTATGAGCTCGAATCGCTAGCCGCTGCGTTCTGTAAGCTGATGATTCAGAACAAGATGACTATCACCCTCGATATTCGCAGCCTCCTCGGCTTGTTCGAAGACGGAAGTAAAATACTTCTCCGTTATAGATTTGGCAAAGGACCCGCGGATATCATGATGTATCGCCTACGTTTTGACGGCATTCCTCGGGCTAAAGTCTTCCATGAAGAAGTAAAGCGCCTAACATCTCGATATCACGATTCTCCTACTCCGCTTCAGCCCCCGCTGATTGAAAACGCAGCGGGCCCCGAGGAGACCAGCAAGCCTGCCGACGAACCACAACTTAATGTGTCTGTCGTCCAAGACGCGACCCCTGCCAAGCCCACATTGGATCAAAAGGCAACTGACCCCGAGGAGACCGACAAGCCTGCCAATCAAGTGGAACCGCAACACATCGCGACCGTTATCGCAGATTCTGTTTTTGCGGACACTGCTCAGGAGGCGGCAACCCTTGGAGCCAAGAGCCTCTCATCCGTCATTGACGGCTCGTGCAACAGTTTGACTGGTTGTTCAGATCCAGATGCTTCCAATAGGCTATCGGAAGATGCAGAGGCAGGTCGACTTGACGAGGAATACCTCTCAGCTGTCTTTGGTGATGCACACCAACAGGCCGCGACGACCGATAAAGAAAAGACATCGTGGGAAGAGCTGAAGGTCATCCTTAACGGATGTGCTGGCGGAAACTTAGCAATAAAATCACGCCAGTTACTCGACCAGATCACCTCAGCGGCGCTCGAGCAGATTAAGCCAATTGAAGCGTTGAGTGGGGTATCGTGTGACACTCCGCTGAACCTACCGGCGCTTGTCGCCGGCATGATCCACCTGATGCAGGACGACAGTTTCCAGCGACAGTCCTGGGAGCAGAAGACTGTTAGAATTGCCGTAATTTACAGCAGCATGTGCGGCCACAATCCATCAGTCATCCGCTCGGTAGAGGAGATTGTCGCATTGCGGCCGGCCGACGGAGAAGATCGCCAGGCGCCCCTTTCCTTTTCATACCGCCCGAGTGGTAATGACTTGGATAGTCCCCAGTCTCAAAACGGAGACACGAAGGCCGAGCCTGTGGAGTCCCAATTAAACGCAACCAGCGCTCCGTTTGCTATGCCTGACGCTGGATCGTTCAAGTTGTCGACAACATATTCCGACCATGCGTCTACTGAGTCCCCTCGGCGATTGGCTGAGCCCTTTGGAGTTTCCGGTGCTCCTACTGGACTCTATTCCGATGAACCCAACATGAAGGCCCAGAGCAACAAGCCTACGGTAAGACTTGTCTCCCCCACTCTCTCTCTTCCCAATACAGGCTTATTGATCAACATGTCGTATCGTAATGCTAATCGAATAATTCGCAGTGCTTGTAATTCCGTTTCCATGATCGCTTGACCCCTTGTGCATCTGGGCCTCGAGATACTGGCCGATATTCGAGTATTTTACATTCCCAGAAGGTGTTGGCAACGCAGCTCGGTACTCATGCGTCATGGAAGTCGAAAGTTGGGACATCGCGTAGGAGTCGGCTTTGAGAGACTGTGCAGGATAATATCCCGTAAACCGAAGAGGGGATACACTGGTGCTTTATGTTGCCGGACGAATGATCGGGGGCTTCACTGGGGCTGAAGCCCCCGACCAATGTGAAGAACAGAAAATAGGAAAAGGTGAGAGAAGGCCGTCAGGTAGAGCAAACAGGTGGTTGTTGAGACTACCTAAGTAGGTAGCACACAGGTATGGTGGGTGGTGGGTATGCCCGATTGCCACGTACCTACCTAAGGTTGTACTACTGAGGTATAGATTTGCTAAGGGAGGTAGTCCCGTAGGTATTCCAATGTACCTACCTACTACTCGTAGGTAATCTGTACTAGGTACCTGACAAAACCGAAGAAACACCGATCTTAACCTTAGGTACCTGGGTACCTACCTACTCATAATCCATACATAAAGTACCTACCTATGTACCTAATCCGTACAAAGAAGCACACCTGATGTAGGTAAATGGATCCGTGCTGCATCCATCTTTCAGGTAGGTACCACCTACCTGTTTGTAGGCAGTACGAAATACTTACCTCCTGGCCGATTCGCGAACCGCACCATGACAAGCGGAACTCGGTTTTCGTGGTCCGTGCCTACCTAAATCATACCTACGAGTACCTAGGTAGATACCGTACCCAGGATTTGCTACGAGTAGGTGAACTTCCTTAGCGCGCTCGGGGGTGTTTATAAAATGAATACAGTAGACGTTTTGTTTTTGAACAGTGTTTTAATCGATTATTTTTCGTTAAATGAATATTCAAATTGGAACATGCTAGCGGTCTACATGTTCGGGTCGGTATGAGTACCGAGTAGGAAAAAGCGGTTAGTGTAAAATTATGCAGACGACAAAACGATGTAGCATACAGTGCAGATGAAAACAGCTAGCAATTAAATACTACGGTTCGGGTAGATACTGCGTGATTCACGAAAATCATTTTTGAATGATCACTTTTTGATTGAGACATCTTTTTCAGCTTGACACGTATTCAGCTTGCATTTTTCAACACACTTTGTTTTTTGACGCAAACCGATGGTAAAATGAATACTATTTTCACTTGCACAGCATTGAGCATTCCGTATTTTAATTGAACATTATTTTTTCCGAGTAATAATTACAGGAGAACATTGTCAAAATCTGATATACCTATCTGGGTTCAATAGACAACTTATAGACAGACCTCATATGGATATATCCCAGTTATGCCCGATACCTTCCACGTCCTAGCTCGTAAGTTTGTGTTAAATGTTTTTTAACGGTAGTCTGTGTCTCTTGCTCGTCGAATATGTAGTCGTTATTAACTGCGTCAAATGATCTCGGGAGTTGTAGGTCGTTGGGTATGTCGATATTTTGGACGGGTTGGCTTGGAGAGTCGAAATCAATGGTGTGGCTGCTTTCAATTGCGTGGCTGGCTGGTTCTAGTTGTGAGAACACGTTCTGTAGATTCCGAAGCTGCGTCACTTCTTTCTCTAGATCCTGTATTCGTTCTTCTAGTTTGCGCTCATGTTCGTTCGTCTCTCGCTGCAACTTGGTGATGGCGTCGTCCAGTATATGTCGGATTTGGCCTTCGATGGCGCCGCCTAGTACCTGGTCTCGTATAACTTTGGCAACAAAACTCTGCGTGATCGTGACATTATCATTGTATAGTTGTGTCTGTCGGTTCGCTAGGGCCGTCAAGTTAGCCTCTGTTGCGTGCCAGACATCATATGGACGACTAGCATCAGAAGGGGGTTGGACGCGAAATTGTTGTGGTTGTGGTTCGATCAGTTCTATAGTGGATGTTTTCAATGCCTCGAGAGCCGTGTGTGGGCTCATGTGTTGTTGGGACACGTTAATGTCACTGCTCCGAGAACTCTCGCTCTGTCGAACGGTCACCATGGCAGATGTCAGAGAGTGTCCAACCGACATTGTGGTCTTATATGGGATACCATGTGCTGTGGCCCATCGTACCCAGCACTTTGGTATTACACGATTACTGGGACTGACTGTAATCCATCCGAAGCCTGCGTCGAGCATCCTGTCGTGGATAAGGGTTGGGTATGTCCCGAACCCCTTATTGGCGTCGCCAATTATCCTGACTGCCTCCCAAAACTCAGGCGACGAGTGGGTAACATTAATCGACATGTTGTCCACCCACTCCTCCCGAGAGCCTTGTCGTATTGCTTCGTCTAGCCAATTCCTTGCATCTGTCCACATGGTTGTATTGGAAGGTTTGTCCATTGGCCGAGTCTGTGCAAGGAATCCCATCACTCTCGCCGGGTCTACCCAGTCCTTCGGCGGAGCGATTTTCATTACCTCCACCCAGAAGTCTTTCGGATCATGTATTTTCGTCAGATGTGTCTCCGATTGTCCGATCTCGTTCCTATCGAATAGCTTTCGGTACCGGTGAGTCGCGGTGAAAGATGTCCATTCCGCGGGTTTAGTACAGGCATCCATGATTCTCGTGATGTTCCGTTTGAGACGCTCATTCCCGCTCGTGGTCATGTTTATGGGCTCGCCATAGTCGGTCGTTGGAAATTTGCCTGTCGATCTCTGTGTTGTGTCTGTGGGCATCCCGATCCTATGGCGTATGCGAGTCGGGGTCCGTGGTGTCATACTGTAGTCGTCGTGATATTGTCCAGCTGTATCAGGCAGGTTGAATGGATAAGTAGGTAGATATGAGCCCCTAGATCGATCGGCAGACATTTGATGGATATCGTGGACGGTCTGTGGGTGGATGAAGGGTTAGTATAATACCTACATGTTTAAAATCGGGGGGATAACCAGGGATAGACGGGTACTATTAAGCTTAATGCTGCCCGCCTTATCCCACCGTATCCATTTTTGGTGGACGGATCTAGTGTTACTAATAATGATGTGCCCCTATCGCCTACGACGAATGTAGTCCAGCTCGCTATATTGTGTAGGTTAGGTAGATATCTGATTGGAATCGACGTTTCCGCCACTAGATAGGTAACATTAAGCTGTATTGTTGAAGGTATGTTAGGATAGCCTCGTATATGGTTGTATGGATAGCCTATTGTTGGTGAGATCCTCATGGCCCATATCGTGTCTAAATCTTATCGTGTGTAGACGTTGACTCGACATCCATACCTGTGTCAAACGTCAGTTGGTACGGTTAATTGGGTTATGCGCGCATGGCGGACCTACGTTTGATCCTCTTGGTTGCCGGCGGGGAGATTGATTCTCTTGGCCCCTTACGCTTGTTGGACGTCCTTGGTGACGGGGCAATCTGTGGTAACTTTGCCGGGTCGTTCATATGACCAGATCTATCTTCGGGGTTGATGGGGTTGGACTTCTGCTGCGCCTCTTTTGACGGTGTCTTTGCGAATTCGTCGTTTATTCGGCTGTCGACGTCCCATATTCCTCCCTTTACGATGTTTGGGAAGTTCATATCGGCATTGAACTCCGCCACGTCGCCATTTATGATTGCCATGGCATTGGCAGCCTTCTGGCGTAGCATATGGACATGTTCTGGATGGGCGTCGACGTATGCTTCCCAAAATACATCCTTGAACATGGGCGGGAAGCCTGACTCTGACTGGTTGGGTAGACGTGATAGTGCCCCCAGATATATGGTATATGGTACCAGCTGGTCTCTTCTGACAGTAGTCTCTAGTGACCGGTAGTAGGTTTCCTTAGTTCTCTTTGCAGGCCTGGACGACATAGGTTACTCGATGCCCTATGAGCGGTGGATCTGCGGTTAGTTCACTTACAGCAGGTGTCGTAGGTCCTTCTCTGTCGCCGCGCGTGCCTCGTCGGGTGCAGCGCCCGTATCGCCTGTATTTACAAGGTCGGGGGTAGGCATCTCGAAATGAACCGTGTCGCGTGCTCGATTGGTTGCGGATTGAGGAGTAATTATATTTAATGTCCGCGGATGTACGTATGAGATGTCGGTTGTGGAAGCGGACGGGGCTCATTCATATCTCCAGGATGCCTCATGTGTTCTCTCCTGGTTCGGTCGGTGTCGTCATGAGTTGGGTCAGTGCACGTGTAGGTCCATGGGCTCCTTCTGTAATGGGCGCAACGGGTTCTTATACACGGCACACGTCCCGCGTATGATTGGACGCGTTCTGTCACGAGATTGATTTATCGTTGCGAACGGGTAAGAGCGACCGTCCTATAGTCTCGTGAAGGCAGGTGCGGAGATGCCTCGAGCGCGGGACCTCACCTTCTCATACGACAAGCATCGCGAGAGCTAACATTTCACTTTCAGCGCACCGTCATATGGGTTAGGTCTGTTATGTAGCAAGGCATGAGCCCGGTTATGTATTGTGCTAAATATTTGCGTAATAGTAGTAGCCCTCGTCCTTCCACACCCTGATTCTACCGTCCATAAGCATATCCCATAAGCCATGTGCCCTTCCATATTGCGCCATATAAGCCATGATGTGCCCTAATTCCATGATAAAAGCAGCGTATAGCTATAATTATCCTTGATACTGTTCTATTCCGCTGGGTATGACCAGTCGATACCTAATCGCTGTCTACGAACATGTCGGGGTCGTTCTCTGGGTCGACGACTTCTACCTGGCGTTTCGCACGCCTAGCTTGTCGCTTACCGAGTCGCGGCGGTGCCATGAGGAAATCGTTCCGAGATGGACGAATGAGGCGATATTTGGACGACCGTGTGATGGTGTCAAACCGATAGCTAATCGCATCTTTATCCCAAACAGCCTCCGCCGGGCGAGTCGCTGCGGGAATGTTTTGCCAATCAATGCAGAGCTTGATGCGAGCACCAAGATCTACGTATAAGCCTGACCGTATTAGCATGATGGATCCTAGTTGTATATGACTTATTACTCTCTCATTGACTTACTCCTGCTCCATCGATAGACTCTTCTATGAGAGCCACGCACATTCACGGCCTTCCGCCAAGGTTCCACGATCTCGGCCCAGTTGTCCGGGTCGAACTTAGCCTTGAGGTAGTTATGCAAGGTGGTGATGTCCTTGCAGTTGCCGAACACATCATCAGCCGCGCATAGCTTCTTGATATGTGCCTGTAATGATGTTAAGGACACGATACATAGGTAGAGCTGGGGCATCATGTCTCACCTCGAGGGCAGCCAGCGTCTTCATCTTCCAAGTAGCGCAATTGTTGCGCAGACGCGACCATGCCACTTCTTCTGCATGATCTTTCACATCCGCATCACCAGGGAAGTCTTTGAATATCTTCTTGATAAGTGGGAGAATTGGGTCCTGGTTGAAATAGAGACCAAATGCGACACGGTAAGATGAGTGGACGCGTCGGAGATACAACAGGGTATCACCGGTCAACTTGGCGGTCTTATAGTCCCGGGGCAATCTTGCATCCTTGAGTGACACCGACTGAGTAGCGGTGGATCGCTCCAGTAGTTGTTTCTGGAGGAATATGTTAGTATGTATCAACTAAACATAGGCATACAGCAGCGTATGTGAGATCTTGCCTCTAGTCTGGCTGCAAATGCGAGCGCGTCCTCATTTTTATCGACCGCCATGTCGGATATGATTTCGAGAATAGCCTTTTGTGTTAGACGCGGCTCATCATTGTCGTCCGGCGAGTCCACATCTTCACTGACATCGTCATCCGCACGTTCGGTGCCATTGACGTCATGGCTCATCGTCGCTGACTGGCTGTCTCGTACGATGTCTTGAGACGTAGCCAGTTGAGCGGAAGGCTCCTGGGTAGTAGCCACCGAATTCATTGTCGCTTTACGAGTCCAGTCCAGATTAGGCAGGTAGTTGATAGATTGGGTTCAATCTGGATGGACGGTTTGACGTTGGATGACGGGGTGGACCTAGTATTGCAGCTGTATGGCGATGGGGTACGTCTAGCTTGACGGTTCGACCATTAGACTGGTCGTGGCGATGAAGTTACCCCTAATACGCGGTGTATGGATCGGTGATGGGCGTGGCTTGAGGAAATCTTTACGGATGTGGGTAGGGCAGTTAATAGTCGACGGAATGTTGTGGAGGGAAGAAGATGGGGATCAGCCAATCCATCTGCGAACTAGAAATTTAGGCGTGTTCGAATGTGGGTCCTGTTTCAGATTTGACCTATCAAAATTGGTTGATCTAGCCGGTCATGTGTATCCAGCAGGCAAAGCTGACCAATCGGTAGCAACCCTGATTTTGTGGAAGGTGCCGACTGCCTGGTTTCCATTTTCAATTGAAAATGGAACTCGACTGTGCTCGCATATTAGCCAGGTCGTGTTAGGGTATGACGCGTACATATCCCTCCGCGTCTCAGATTGGAGTTTATATTCTGTCCTTAAAAGGCCCATCTATTCACCTGGGTTTGCTATTTACCCTTCTCCTTTCCCTCCCATCTCATCACATCTTCATACCACCTTCAGCTATATATTGCCCTATACAATAACTGTCGAATATGATCATATCTTGGTCTTTATGCCCATCAGGGCCTTATATACGCGGTCCGAACAGACATCTATGTCAAATGCAGTCAGCTCATTGATTACGGTCGTTGCTATACGCCGCCGACACGGCTGCAATGGACGGCGGTAAACATCTCCAGCTGACTGTTGCCTCGTGGTTTTGAGGTATGGATCCTTTTACTAGTGCTCTATACCAACATATCTATTGTGTATGATTAGACAATTAACGTCCGAGACCATTGAATAGGAACGTTTGGACAGCTCGATGATGACTACAACTTCCGTCGTGGTTCAGACACCGCCTGAAGTGATTGGCAAAAGGTGAAGCGTCAGACGACGGATATATGTTAGTATTCTGTCCATGCGAGCTGACGGCAAAACTTCAGCCCAACCTAAACTGACACCCTTAGACCATGCACCCATGTCGTGACTCGAAGAGCACACGTTGACGTGGGGACTCGGAGGGGGGGGGTTGTCCGTGATATGGATATGCTCTATCCAGGATCTGATGACATCGTTGGGCATTGTACGCCTATATATGTTATACTGCTGCTGCGGCTTTAAGCAGACAGCATCCTATACACATTGGCACAAGTCGACGCGGTGTCGCGTGCTGTTGAGCACTGGGATATGGATAAGGCCTATCGCCAATACAACATCCAAGCTCCGAGACCGGTCCGGCCCTTGCTATATCATGTACCCATATATACACCGTTGTACAGTCCAAGGTCGACTATGAGACGCGCCCGTTCTTTAGAATTGTCTATTCGAGGCCTGGCTCGACGTACACGCTAGGTATCTACCTACCTAGTCATCGTTCGAATTGGACATACCTACTCAATAATACCCATATCATCGATCATAGACGTGGACTGTACATTAATGGATGGCCTGTTGGGTCCGCCCGCACAGTAGTATTATGTAATACGTCGTGGTCCACTCCATCAATCTCGGAACGGGTTCGGGTCCGATTTCTCAGACTTACCTCCCTACCTAATACCCATCACTCATCGTTCCTGAATTAGGATGTCCATGCATGGTAGAGTAAACAACCATATGTTTCACGGGCGCGCATTGCTAACGACTTAGCGACAAACAGGCAATACGGATATAACTAGCAGCCTATCTAACGGCATCCCATCATCTATCATACCTGATTACAAGTAGATTGAGGAGCCGACGGTCAGCCATCGCTATACACGGTATGGCGGACGGTCGCCCGACGTTCAAAGCCAAAGGCACGGTGTATCGCCCCCCAAATAAGAAGCAACGTGTGGGGGCAACACAGGACCTGGTTGGATATGACCCATTATTGGCGCTAGACGATGACGACTCCATCATCGACGGCAACGCGGAGGAAGAGGCTATCCCCAGCGTGGGTGAAGACACTATGTCCCCTGATGCTAGACGCAGAGTGGACCAATGGCTTCATAACACCGAGGATGCCAGAGCAGCGGATCCCAATCCACCAGGCGATGATATTATGAACGACGAGATGTCGACCGATCATCAGCCCGAGCCCGCCCCGACTACGTTAGACATAGTAACGAGTATTCTCTCTCGCCCCATTGAGGAACACACGATAGAGGACGACGTCGAACCAGAAACACAAGCCGTGCCGCTAACAGAGTCTGCCATAAGAATAGTGGAGTCGGCGCAACAACGGGACGCAGCTGGGATTGACGACGAGATAGATGATATCGATCTCAACACGGATGTTACCAATACCAGTGGAGACGCATCGCGTACATTAACTGGCGGCGTTTCGGACGTAGACGACAAGACCCAAGAGGTGATACATCAACCTACACAACATACGCTATCGGTGTTCCAAACCATGCTATCTATTTGGGAAAACGAGCATAACGTCAGCCGGGATGCCCATACGCAACTCGTCGAGATATTCCAACTCGCCAATACACTTGATGAGATTAAGCACACGCCCAGACGTCTCGATACGACTATTAGACGGGTTAAGAAAGCCCTCCCGCTTGGAAAGCTGCGTCGACTCACTGTCGACCTCGACTACACCATGATGCCGACAAGGACCAAACTGAAGGAGGATTTGATAGTATTTGATCTGACGGATATCGTCATATCGCTCCTATCGTCCCCTGATGTACGCTCTCATATATACCGGGGTATGGCCCGTCTCACGGATAGGGCCGTGGAGAGCCCATGGCAGTCTAACTGGTGGGGCGAATCGATACGCAGCACGTCGGGGAAGTTCTTCTTATACCGAGATGGTAGCCCGATGTTCCCGTCTGACTTCGTTATATGGACGTGTACAGACGGCCGATGTGGACAGCTGCCTTGTCAAACACATTACGGCAGAATCCGTTATTGTGGACTGGATGATAGACAGTCGGCCATGAACGCCGCTGTCGCTACCGAGGACGATATACCAATTATAATAGTGCAGACGGTGATCAGCAGGGACGCTCTGCCCGACGCCATGGCTGACGACATACGAACCACCAACTTCTCACGTCGCACCATGGGCCGTACCGAATTTATAATTGTCGAAGATGACGAAGTTTTCCTCTCCCCAAGCAACATCGACCGTCGACTCCCGGACGTATTCCTAGACTACCAGTACGACCCAAGTAGCACTTCGCCGTCGGGGCCACTTGCCTCGCAATATTCGGTGCGTCTCGTATACAATAGACTCAATCGTAAATACCGGGTTCTAAAGCTCTCGTCGCCTCATCGGGCTGAACTGGAATTAAACGCATACGGCCGACAACACTTCGTGAACAACTTCGCAAACAGGGCTTCTATGATGTCACTGCCATTTCAGATGTTCATAGATGCCTTCGGTCTATACAGAAACATGTATAGATCATTAATGGGGGTGTATCTCACACCCGAATTTTTCAATCCCGAGCTGCGGTCAAGGAGGTCCAATGTATTCCCCCTTACACTCGGGCCTCATGGAGCAGAACTTGTCGACGTTCTGTCAGGTCTATTCCACATTAGAAGCCTAGATTCAGGCACTGAAATCACGCTGCGGGACGGCACACGCATGTTCGTTTGTTCATTTATCGACTGTATTATTGGCGACATGCCGTCCCAACAGAAGCTCGCCGGTTGCCTTCGCCCCACGGCGTCGCTCTCCTGTAGAAGTTGTCTCGTGGAGGGCGCCGACCGGGCAGACCTCGACTTCGATATAGTCAACAGAGGCCGATATCATATGCAGACCAAAATCGCCAGGCAGCAAGTCGAGGAGATTACCACGTCTACAAGGCAACAAGACAGTCTGCTTCGAGATCTCGGCTTGCACAACAACAAACCGCTCATCAACACGCTGGACACGTTATTCCCCGCCCTAGACACAATCCGTACTCGCCCAATCGACGCTGCACACTCCGAATACCAGGGGCTCAGCAGGATCCTCCATAACTTCATGTTCAAGAATCAAGTATCTCTACTTACGCCGACAGCTATCAATGAAGCCTGCACCGTATACCAGAGTTTCACAGTTCCGCCTCGATGGGGCCGTCTCCAGTCGCCAAAGCGACATCTAGAGTCGTGGCATATGCAGGAGCTTGCACGTGGGAGCATCATCCTACCCATATTGCTGCGTTGTTGGTTACAGCCTGGTCACATACGTGATGATTGTAGACGTATTATATCCCACACGGCACACGAGTATTTTGCTGGCAACGATCTGACGGTCCCGACGGACAACTTCACACCGGCTGACTGGCTGGTGTATATCGCTCGATGTTTCTCCCGGTCCGTCATCACTATTTTCGGAACCCGTCACGACGTTAACTCGGCGACAACAGCGCGAGACATCATACGTGTCATTGTCACAGGGCGCAAGGCCATACAATTCTTATGCCAAGTAAGCGCCAACGTGACAAGTGAGAGGACGGTGCTGAAGAACACAACCATCCCTCCAACAACACGACTGGAGGATCAGCGTTCCATGTCATTACACACACCAAGCCGAGCGAGCAGCATAAACGGGGCAGATCATGGTACTGTCCAGCATGGTGAACCAAGTACCGGTGCACCCAGTACGGCTAGCACCATGACTGCATCAGTACGACAGTCCCGTAGACCCACTAAGGCACAGGCGTTTATCAACATGATGAGTTTGCCTAATATCCACACGGGTCTACATATAGCCGACGTTATTAGGGAATATGGGTCATGTAGATTGGTTTGGACCCTCCTAGGCGAGGACAAGCATCGGTGAGTTCCCCGAGCGATGTCTCGTATCGAAATCATCGGACACGGACGACTAACTACACGTACATAGTCAGTATAAGACCGATATCACGGGCACAAACCATCATAAACCGGCTGCCACGTTAATGGCAGACGAGAGGATGTCCCAAACCCTACGATTCTTGATGGAAGGTTGCTATAAAAGGGACGCCCCAGTACTGCATCAAATGTTTCAGGATATCAGAGTCAAATGCCCGAAGTTTGCACGCGCCATAGTCCCATCGGTGTCGATATACGATTGGGACGACGACATGGGAGATGATTGGATGTCGTTGCAAGGGGACACGAACCATGAAAGCCCGTGGTACAAATGCGACTGTCGCGTAAAAAGGTTACGGGGAACAACAACCCAATGCTGAATGTGATACGACTAAAAGATGCCGACGACACAAACAGACGTTCATGACAGAGTTGCGTACGGCACACAGTCGCGATTACCAGAACCAGGCGGTGATCCTCGACTCACATAATCTCACATGGTGGAAACGGATATCATTCGTCGACAGGTAAGTCCAGATTCGCCCAAAATGGTTAATTAATACGGTATTCTACACCTTGCTGACGGCTCTTGGTCTACCCACCCTATGATGGCCATAGACACTATAAGCGTTTCACATTTTCTATCGGCAGTTTTGTCAGACTGCTAGACAAAACTACCGGTAACCATACAGTAGCCAAGATCGACGGCTTATTCGTCCACGATCGAGCAAACTCCTCGTGGGTATTCCTGGTCGTCAGTCTTACATCAACCTGTCATCGCCATGGTATGGACAGGGATTATTTACTCCAATGCCCCCTTTTCGAAATGACCGGCAGGACCAGTATCGTGGGATTGTCACAAGTGCTGCCAGAGTATGTCTGGATGGTGCCAGGACCGGAAAACTCGCTCCTATTCATTGACTACGACATCAGCTTCATGTAAAGATGAATATGCCCCCATATGATAGCTACCCATAAATCTCGAGCAGATAGACTTGTACACACGCCTCGCTACAGATCCGACCATACACAGAAGCTAATATTCACAGCACCCCAGCCAGTATTCAACAGCATACAATTCCCCGTTGACACATAATACATGAATAGGGAATATGGTGAGAAGGTCATTTGCCCTCATTGTTTGTACCAGTCGGCGAATGATCTCCAAACGCGGAGGCTATAGCAGGCGATGTCGACTCATCATCAATCGTCAATATGATGCGATCTTTGATACTATCGGACGGCACAGCCTTGGTCTTGGTGCGCTTCCGGTTATGCAGGTCTTCGGCGAACAACCTACGACGGATCGACAAACGTTTACGCTGGCGACGTGGCCGGAGTACCTTCTTGTTCGACGGGATCTGACTGAAATCGGTATTGCCATCTATGCCAAGATCAGGGCTGCCCTCGCGCGCAATGATAGACGATAGTAGATCATCTTTCTGAAGGGGCGTCTTCCGTGGCGAAACTGGAATAACCTGGTTGAGGGATTCGTCGAACCGGACTAATACGGCAATTGATCTCGTTCGTCCAAGTGGTCGCGGCTTTATGCGGCTCGGATCGCCCGATCGACGAAGAATAGATCCCTTGGGTCTCGGAACCCGGGCTACAGTACAATTAGGACCCACTGTCGGACCGGCCCCGTTGCCATGAGATCGAGTACAAACCATAGTTATCGGACGAGACCCGGGCTACATCTAGCTTAATAGCTTCCGACGTAGCTCCGCCATGACCTTTGACTCTGTCGCCCATCATGTGAAGTCGGCAAATAACACAATTATAATGATACACAGAAGGTACAATCGCTGGTGGATGGCTCTATGCCGACGACACGGATGTCACGCTCATGATAAGCTGGCGATGTGCTTCGAACGGTGGTTTTGCAGAGCTTCGCCCAGGGCTTTCACCTTGCGTCGATGGGTAAAGTTGGTAGGTCAATGGGTCAGACCTCACAGTGCCAGTCATATATGGGGAGGGGCGATTGTGATTGCCGCTGATTCCACCTACCTGCCCATCGATGCCCTATTCCATGATACGCTCCTTCCTCCACACGTCCTCAACCCCCTCATCAACCAATCAAATATCGCGAGACCATCCAGCCCGGCAGGCCCGACCTGCTGACAAATCTCTGCCTGTCTCGCACAATCTGCCCATCACCCAGCGGACAGGGCCCAGATCAGTTCACTCCCCATTTCCCCCACATCTCTCTGTTCATTCCTCACCACATCCACCTTCCCACACACACACAACGTCGAATACACCCCCCCTTCTCGACTGACATATCCTATTTAAGATCGCTAGAGGGCCGTGGTAAATTGTATGGTAAGTCACCACTGCTTGATAAATGATGGAACGCTTCGATATGCGAGAATCACGTCACTAACGTGTATGGATATGTCGAGCGATGCTCGAGACATGATGTCGCGTCGTAGGTATGAGATTTATGACCTGATGAGTAGGCCGGATAACATTAAAAGCAGACGATAGCTGACGACTGGCTATAACCGCCACGGATAGGACCGAATCACCTGAGTACTCAATTGATGGGCCACGTCTAGGCTCGAAGTGGTCGGACACAATCAAACCCAGATGTCTGCCCGGCAAACACGACATTACCTGTGAGTACGTCCTCCAGTCTTCTGGCGATGACCATGTTCGTCGATGGATATAGCTAATAAATGAGGCGACATTATACCGGAAACATCTACCGGTATCGATTGACTCGAATGGATAAAGCTCTGCCGCCGTGAGAGAAGGTATGCCCATGGCCGGTCCACATCCATTAACAGGACGATGGCTAACAGCCGTATACCAAACAGACAACGCCCATCGAAGAGTGGCCGCCTGCTCCGGTATGGATAGGGATCTGTAAGTCACACGAATGGACCTCAGCACATGCTGCCCGTACTATTTAATATAATTGACTCTGACATCAAGGACGACGAGGTCACAGCTTAACGAGCGTGATGAGAATGGCGAACAATAAGTGCGTAAGTGCCTGCCCCATGATTATGATGCATCGCATATTAGACAACATCGACTGACTTCCATCACCACGGCACGGCGTGGACTGATCCAGCCTACCTACCTACCCGAACATACCTGCTGGTACACCAGGTAGCCGGTCTACAGATAGTAAGTGACCTTTGTATGGAACATCGTCAAGGGCTCTATGACACTCATATAACCTTATTCCGAGCAGACGTACCCATCACGACAAGCCAGCCAGACATCCGCCTTAAACATATGCCTGTGCACTCACGTAATGGGGACGCAAGCTCGGTGGTAAGTTACCGCATACCCACCCAGTCTACACCTGCGTCCATGTTATACTGACCCGTGTATATGACGCCGATTACTAGGTATCCGCTGGACGTGTATGCCAGCACCATCCAGTGGATGGCACAAATCATTACCTGTCCTCCCCTGGATGAACTCACCGGTCCACCTGACGGTACAGGTCCATCACTCCCCTGGATGATCCACGGCTCCAGTGGACGATATCGGTCACACTCCCCTTGACGATCCACGTAAAAATATCCGTCCACTGTATCGTCCACCTAAGCTTGCTACCGGTCCTATGGCTATATAGTAAGTGTCGTCTGCTAGACGGGCCATCGCTCTGATTGTACTTAGAGTCGAGTAAGTATACAAATGGATGAGCCTTCATGGCGACATTATACCTCATAGCATGTTAATCCAAAACACTACATTCAGCCTCGTCAGTATTTCTGTAGCAATAAACCGTGTGGAAATGTAAACATCGCTTGTTCATGGGGTAGTATTTTTTGAGCCGACGACGACTTTGAGAAATAATTAGTTTCATAGTCAACATCGATTTTTTTATAAACTGCGTGTCGTATCTGAAAAAGCGTTTGTATAGTAACACACCTTTGATCTTTCAATAAAGCTTTCACTTCAACCCATTGTTGCGATGAAATAATTTTCCTTTGCTATAACAGATGTCTTTCGTACACCTAAAAATTGGTGCATATAGAACACGCAGTTGCGCAACAAATTATTTTTTTCGAAACACTCACTGTATGGGAATTCAGCGTTTATACAAAGTATACATTATCGATTGAAAATCGCTTTTCGGTTGGTATAATTTTAAATTGACATAGCGTTTGTGAAAAAACGACATGTTTGCGTTTTAAGGGTTTATATTCGGTAAAACACTATCGTGGACATGTTCATAGAAAACGGTGTTTCAATAACAAGTGCGCACTGTGCTTATTTTAATTGTACACCCGAGCGCGCTAAGGTTGACATCAGGTAAGGTTCCATCCATGGATAGTTGTGTCTTAAGTACCTACCTAAGTATAAGCTACCCGCCTATGATACCTCAGGGTACGAATAACATACATAACGTACGAGTACAAAGTACAAGGCAGTTACGCTTTACTCGTACCTAAGCTTCAGGTGAATGACCGTGCGCCCATTACTGCCCATACCTACATTACGTACCTAATGTACTACCAGGCAAGTGTCTATTCCGACGGGAGGTACCTAACGCATTAATCCGTACCTCTGGACCGAACCTTACGGATTATCCGTGTAGGTACCAAATGTACGGATTATGTGCAATGGACTGGACCTCTCTTTACTTCCTTAGCGTAGGTATGTAGTCAGAGCTGACTCATCCTGACCAACAAGCTTGCCAACAATTCCAGCGACTTGAGGTTGCCTGGTCAAACTGCAGGTCTCAGCAGGGCAGAATATTTCGTAGAGACCTACCTGGTACTAACCTAACGGATTACGGTACTAGCAGGGACTGGATGCCTTAGGTACAAGAAAGTATGGCCAACCACTGTTCAGTGGTTTGCATAACTCCAGCTACCACTAGTAGCACGAGTACCCGTCATCCCAACCGCCGCCGCCGAAGCCGTTCAACCAGTGCTTCACTTCTTTGCTTTGCTTCTTATGCCTACGGATTCCCTGTACTTTTTACCTACTTTTGAAAAAAGCAGAACCACGCTACTCTGTACTCCGTAAGGCATCCCAATCCCAAGCTGGTTGGCTACGTACTACTACTACTTCTCTACCTACCTGTACCTATCCACCCATCCATACATTCCGATTCCCATTCCCATCCATACCATCCTACCTAGTAGGTATCCCATCCCATCCCATCCATACCTTGCCTATTATTACTTATCCCCGGGTCATCGCCCCCCTTTCGCACAACTCGACCGCAATTTTGAGCAACCCTGCTCGCTCCGCTTTGACCCTACCTACCCTTCATCACCGCACAGGCCGAGTCACTTGGTACGGAATAGGCAGACGAGCGCTCGACTGTCATCACCATTTGCTTCTGAACATCTCGGCCTGCGGCAATTTTTCACCAGACCTCGTGATCATCTATTCCGTACTCGTAACATCCAGGACTGAACGGCACTATGAATATGTTGTTGTCGCCGCAACTAACCCATCGCAACATCCACGATCCTAATCGGCGATCTCCCACCCGATCCAGTACGTTGTTCATCGCTACACCGCACCGCTCCTGCATCTAGTATCTGCTCTGGGTCTCGTGTGGGCATACTCCGTAACCTGTAACCCGTACTGACGGTTCCTGATAGCATCTCCCCTGCACAGTCTCCTCCCGAGTCATCGAAAACGTAAAGCCGACGATGACGGCGATGAAATGTCGGTATCGCCGTCGGGCTCTCCCGCCGTGCAGTCTCGTCAACTCGCTCGACCGATGAAAAAATTTCGACCGAGCGATCCTACCGGCCGGCCTCTGAGTCTTCCTCGCCTCCTCGAAACCCTCGATGTCACCCAACTTCGAACGGTCCTGCAGACCATCTGCGAACGACAACCCGAGATAGGTGAAGAGGTGGTCAAGAGTGCTCCACGGCCTTCGGTCGAATGTGCGTTGCAGGTCCTGAAAGAGTACCAAGACAGGCTAGAAGCGGCGTTTCCTTACGGTGGCTCGACTTCCGATTACACGTATTTCCGAGTTAAACAGCCTCTCCTCGCGCTTATCGATGCTCTCTCCGATTTTACGCCGCAGTATCTCCCACCGCATGAGCCTCAGGCTTCGGTCTCTCTACAGTTTCTTGACGGGGCGACGGCGCTCGTGCACAAGCTACCGGAATGGGAAAGTCAGAGCCATCGTTACCACAAAGAGAACGCCTACGACGAAATCACCAAGGCTTGGGCCCTTGTTGTCACCGAGGCTTCGAAGAAGGGGGCAGGCTTTGCGCTGCACTCCGATGGATGGGACCAGACCTTGGCAAAGCACAATCAACAGTCTCGTGGGCGAATGCATATGGCTATATCAGCCATGTCTACGCATGTCGGCTGGGCAAATCCCAATGGTGGCGCACCGGACCACTCGTCGAATCCAGGCTCTATCCTTGACCAAATCGTAGCAGGGAACTACAACTCTCCCGTTCGAGTTGGACCTTGGTAAACGGTTTCTGGTGGGGCATAACGGAAATCAATGACATCTCTAGAGCTAGCTTGACTTGTGTGATGGGCAACAACAAAACGAAAAGGGAAACGCGCATGAAATATCTGCATGAGAGAGCGAGAGGGCGTACGACATAGCCTGGGTTTGCATTGGCTTTGAGTGGAAAGGTTACATTCCGCACATTAATTCGTGCCACGAGAACGTAAACAACGGTGGCTTTTATTCTGTTATGGAGCATAGATTCGGAACACGGCGTCAACAGGTGTTATTTCCTCTTTTTCACATCATTCACGCACGCGTGGGCGATTTTCCTTCGTGATCTCGAGGCGTTATGGGTCTTCTCACATTCTTTCCTTTCGACTTCTCAATCTCGCTTGATATCCCCTCCAGATGCATTCCGATATGTACTATGTCTGCTGGGCGGCATTGAGTGGGAAAAGCATATCTACACACTGACCTGCTTAAAACCGAGTCCGCACCACACCACACCGCACCATACCGCACCACACCTTCATGTGTGAAATTTTGACTGGCTGGACAGACGGGTAGTCCTGTTTTGGTCGAGATTTCACTGGTTATGTATTTCGTGGCTATTGCTGGATTGTATGATGGGGAAAGGGGAGAAGGGAGGATTGAGATGATAAGGAGAGGGAGAAACGGGGCAGAAAATAAGGGAAGATAAGATGGGCCACATATTATCTACATTGAGACGATTATATGAACTCGTAGTTGCGATGGCACAACTCGCATGCCTCTTTTTTTTTTTTTTGGTTTGCGTGACGCTTTAGAAAAGAGGCACCCCTTTGGCTCCATGAAGATGCTTCTCATTACTACAATCTGCTCCTATGAAAGGGAGTTAGTTGTCGTTCAGGTTAGCAAATGGATCATTGTGATGATGACGACGAAGATGAAATCGTAATGGGCGTATATTCCATTATGTAACCGCCCGACTTTTGTTTGTTTTGGTCGTTTGCTTAGCGGTCTCTTCTTCGAATCCTTGTAAAGCCTTTTTGCTGCGCACGTGATCCCTTACTCGTTTCGGTTTGGGCTCAGATCTCTCTTCTTTATTTATTTAGTTAGTTAGTCCCCCCACGTAGCACTTCGGAATTGATCGTGTAATGGAACGTTGTATCCGTAGGGATGACGTATGGACTGGGCTGGACTGTATGGGGACTTTAATTGAAATTGGGACACTTTGATATCCCGGCTTCGGACTTAAGATATTGGGAGTGTAATCCGTAAGTGCCGGCAGTTGCAATGAAGTGCAAAGGTTGTTACGTGGATGGAGCTCATTCTTAGGTAGTTGTTTATCTCAATTGATCACTCTATTTGCAGCGGCGCAATTCCATGCAACTTTTGTGTTTGTTTTCTTTTTGCAAGGGAGGCGAGGAGGCAAAACAATTTCGAGGTACGGTCTCCAATGTCACGTGACTTGGTGTCTGCCTGCATATTATGTAATCCGTGTGGGGAAGTCAACGACAGTGTTCCGGCGCGTCTTTGCTCGTCAGCATCATAACGACGAAACATTGCCCACGCCGCTTATTTGCGATTCAGACCCGGTATTTGCATCTAGAAAGTTTGCCGACAATACGCTTGCTGTTATAACCCGAAACTCGGGAGATTCAATGCTCCCACATTGCTACGTGAATGCGCGACATTCATACCGCCATGCCTGCGTGAGTCTCATCATTTCTTAAGACCAAGAACTCGTCGCGAAACTGCAGCTAACACGGGTGGGCCATCGAAACAGTCCAGGTGAACAGCATAGCCGCCTGGCGAATCCGTATGAAAACGAGAAGCAACGGATCACAGAGTTCACGGCCGCGGAGATCGCCACCCTCCAGGCGCGTCTCGAGAAGCAGCTCGGGCCCGAGTATCTGTCGTCGCGCTCCGGTCCCTCCGGTCAGAAGGTGCACTATATCGCGGCGGAGAAATGCATTGCGCTGGCGAACGAGGTCTTCGGGTTCAATGGGTGGTCGTCTAGTATCCAGAACGTCCAGGTCGACTTCGTCGACGAGAACCCGCAGACGATGAAGATCTCCCTCGGCTTGTCGGTCATTGTCCGTGTCACGCTGAAGGACGGCACGTATCATGAGGATATCGGGTATGGCCATATCGAGAACTGCAAGGGGAAGGCGGCGGCGTTTGAGAAGGCGAAGAAAGAGGGGACGACAGATGCATTGAAGCGCGCACTGCGGAGCTTTGGCAATGTGCTGGGCAATTGCATATATGACAAGGAGTACCTCGCGAAGGTGACGAAGATGAAGGTCGGCCCGACCAAGTTCGACGAAGACAGCCTCCATCGACATAACGACTTTATCAAGAAAGATTACAGTGGAGTGAGACTGGAGGTAAAAGCGGTCGCGGCCCCTGAAAATAATCCATCGAATGCGAGTGGTGTGTTTGGCTCCGATGATATTGATTGGGAAGATGCTGATTTGCTGAATGTGACAGTATTGCCTGATTCACTAGCTCTGGAAGAGGACTTCGGCGACTTTGACATTGCTGACTTTGGTGTCACGGAAGACGGCCATCCAGATGAGATCGTGTTGCCCGGAACCCATGAGCCCGGCCATAACTCGAGCGAGAAATCACAAAATCTGTTTTCTGGTAAAGCCAGTGACCGAGATACACCGCCCGTTACAGGGTTTGGCTCGAGACCAATACAACCGGCTCCCAGACCAGTCGTACAACCACCCAAACCACCACAAACTCCGAACCAGCGGCCGAGTGCCCCGTACATGGGTCGGCCTTCTTATCCTCAAAACCAGCAGAACAAACAACTGTTCAATGCTGCTTCACGACCATCGACTGGTATGGGCGCCCCGGGCGGTGGAGCAAACGAGCCTGCTACATTCTTCTCGGCGCGATCCGTGAAAGATGTACCCGAGTTCGCCGATCCAGGCACAGCAGCCATCGTGGATCAAGGCGCAAAGGTATTCGACCCGCGAGCCGAGAGTCCCTCGATTCGAAAAACACCCGGTATCGATCATAGGACGTCGAAACCTGTGTCGAGAAGCGGTGTACATGTCGAACCCGTGAAGAGAGACTACGACTCGGTGCCAAAAGCACCCCCTACCATCCCACCCAATGTCGTGAATCCGTCGCTGAGCCAGGTGCGGCAGATCGGTGCACCCGGCGGAGGGGGGAGTCCCCTGGGGAATAGGGGTCAGTATCGTCCACTCACGATGAAGAGACCCGCACCTGCTGGCGGTCCTACCGGGGGTGGGAATAGGACACCTCTTACGGAAGTCTCGCCGAATCCACCCGCGGGAGCGGGAGTGGGAGTCGATACAAAAAGACAAAAGACGGTTTAATGAATTGACGAATTACTGGGATTGTGGAACTCGCCTAGCTACGTACTCTACTCTACTGAAAGGGCTTCTCAATGGCTTGTTATAAATGGCTTGAGCTTGTTATCATGGCCGGGACGGGGGAGGTATCATCATCATTTGTTTGGCGTCCGGCGTAAGACTTGCTGTTGCAGAGGAGTTAGGACTTCTCTTCTTTTTTTTTTTTTGATGCGGTGGGATCGAACACTGTACGTGAGACGGACTTATAGATTTAACTGCCTACCGCAACCAGATAATGGAACGAACTCTACGGAACTGAATGTCGTCCGTTGCCCCTTTTGTATTTTCTGCGAATATTCTCCTTTGCTGCTCGAGGGCTCCGACTCTGTCATTGATATCGAATCAAAGCAAGTGAAGACATGTCGATGTGCAGCTATCTTGCAGTGATAAGTCATTGCATAATAGTTATTAAGCTCCAGATGTCTATCTTTTGATGGTGAATCAAGCAAATGAGTTCTACGTTCAGACAGAGAAGAATATTGGGAATACCCTCATATCGGCATCAATAGCGACGATATATCGAGTGCAATTGCTCTTTTGGATGGAAGGGTGTTTTGGTTCATTTAATACTGGATAAGGGTATAGGCGGATTCGATCGTTCAAATAGAGATATTGACACTCGGTAGCGCAATGAATTTCTCGTCACTTTTTAAAAGGGGAGAGGAAATGATGCTCGTTATTTAATACCGATACCGATACTACCCACCCAAAAAGACCAATCTCCAGCATTAGGGTGACTTCCTCCCCTTATTCCCAACTCAAGGTGCTCGACTCAAGACCCTCCATCACGCATCATCCACCACACAGCTGAACATGTAAATCAGATCCACAACCCCATCATCCACCAGACTCCGTTTCCTCCACACAAACTCGCCATCCTCCTTCTCCCCAAGCACAAAAGGAGAACGATGATTATCAACCCGATCCTGCACACCGTCGCCATTATTACCAGTCCCGTTCTGCGACCCAGCTTGAATCGTGCACCGCGACCCCTGGGGACACGGATACATGACCCGCGGCTTGGTCTCCGGCTTGCCGTCGTGGTCGGCCGTCAGCATGCAGAAGACGCGTACGGAAATGGTTTCCTCCGGGGACCCGTTGGGCGGGTAGGTCAGGCATTGGGGGCCGATGTAGAGGCATTGGAGGGCGGTAGCTGAGTTGTTTGAGTCGGCTGAGGTGTTGATGATGGATGAGGCCAAGGCCCGAGGCGCGAGAGGCGCGTGGATGAGGGCTTGGATGGTGCGGTCTGGTGGCTGAGGCTGGGCTTGCAGTATGGCCGGCTTGAGACTCGGAGTTGCGGTGGCGGAGGTGCCGAGGAGGAGAGTGGTCAGGAAGCTTTTGAGTTGCATCTTGCTTGTGGCTCGTGAGTTTGGCTGGTAGTACTAAAGTATGATGATGATGGTGATGGTTTGGATCAGATGGCCAGTATAAGGTTGGTGCATGAATGAAAAAGGTAAATAATATGAGTGTGACGCGTAGTGACGCATATCGGTTGGAAAGGCAGGCAGTCACCGAGAGGGGTTTTAGAATTATGTGCGTCGGAAGGAGCGTTGTGTGGTGAACGGAAGTATCACGATCATACTTCTGCCCATTTAGTAGATTTGTGCACTTTGGTCTACGAAGGTTCGCATGTGAAGATGCGTCGCCATCGGGCATAATAATCATAAACAACAGCATGTCTCCCAGGGGTAGTATAAATAGCCGGTATGTCCGTCCGGCTATCTTGACTCTCTCCATCCCATTCACATACCCATTCCTGCTCAAATCACAAATCACGCCCGCATTGCTTCCACGCATTAACACCACCTATACCATCGCACCCCTTCAATAGGCCAAGCTGCCAACAACAGTCAACATGCGCGTCCCCACCCTGACTACCATCACAACCCTCCTCGCCCTCACCCTCGCCAAGAGACCCAAGCGCCACACCGATGGCGCTCCGCACGGCGTCATCCCCGTGAGCGAGGTCGGCTGCTGGGAGGAGCATCTCGAGCTCGACGCCATCCAAAAGGCGATGCACAACCTCGAGGAATGGGGTCAGAGTCATAAGATCCGCGTCGGCACCATGTATGGCGAGGAGTATCGTGCGTTTATCCCCTTTCTTATCTCTTCCACAAATATAAATGATTTGACATGAGAAGTGCTAAGACTAACTCATTCGCCAACAGACAACGCCGGCGTCTGGATCTGCAACTGCAAGCATTTCCAGGACGACCACGTCGTCGCCGCCGAGCTGGAGGAGGCCCTCGACATCGTCCGCGAGTCGTGCGCGCACTCGTCCGCTGGCTGGGTCTGGAGCAAGAAGTGGCAGAAGGCCATCAACTGTGAGTTTTCATCCTCCCTTCATTATATCAGTCCCTCCTTTTTTTCATATTGGTTCTCTCTTCTATCATATTAGTTCTTTCTTCTATCATGGGTATGTGTGCATGTACTGACCCATGACAACAGTCGGCTCCCCGGTCAAAATGAAGAATCCCCGATCGGACTCGAACAAATGCCCCCGCTTCTGCGTCTGGGAGGACTGATGGAGACCCATTCTGATCAGGCGGTCATTGGGCTTCGCTGTTGCTGCCCCCACGCCGCAGGAAGTGGTAAGGACATATATACGGATATTGCTCGTTGTTGTTGGAGTACACTAGGCGGCATATTGGAATTTGGTACAGGTATTTGCTATTGGATCCAGAGAACTTGTGTCGCGACCGTAGTTGTCGCTGTTGCGACGTGAACACCTTTCCTGACCCCTGAGGACTTTACGGTTATGATAACACTGCGCAGCATATTCTTAGAGTAGCCAGACCATAAACATAATAAAACCTTCAACCAACTCTGACATCGATACCCATCGTGAAATAAAATATCGTGACAGTCCTTGCATGTTAAGGACTGTTTGTAGTCAACTTGCGCCATAACATTCACACGAACGCTTCACCCCACCATTTACACTCATCACTCTGACGATGGTCTATTGATTTCATAGTCCCATTGATAGCTACTCATCGATGTATATCTATACATCCCATTCCGAGTAGCAAGTCTCGTCCCGAGTAGCAACCGCAAACCCACCTCAAGAGGTAACCCATCTCTCAAAGAAAAAAAAGAAGAACCCCACGGATTATGGTGTCTGTCCAGCCATGGGAGGTGGGTAACATTACAAGTTATTCTACACTTTGTAACCGAACCCCCCTCCTTCTCACCTAGCCTAGCCTCCTAACCAGTGCGTTGCGCGTGTCCCGTCCTTCATGATAGTAGCAAGCCTTTTTGTTCTGTTTCCCGTAAACTTCGTTAATGCATTATTGATCCGTCCGTCCGATGCTGGCTTCGTCTCCCTTGGGTAACCTCTCATGCCCTTTTCTGTCATGATAACTTTTTACTTCCTTTCGCTCTTCATGTAACGCCGTCTTTTGGAAAACAAAAGACACTGAATGCCCGCCAACAATGCAATGCAAGTTGTGTTTGGGATAACGCAAGACCCCGCCCCGCCCCGCCCTTTCTATACTCTCACCGAATGACCCCCTTGAATATACTCCAGCGGCCTGATGGCCGCCAGTTACTGAAACATCAGTGACCCCCATCGTGCAAGTCGACTAAGCCACGCCATTATGATCCCCACTTACTCTTAGCATCGCTGGGAGCGCGTCTCCGTCTTTGCTTGACTTGGAAGGTCGGAGTGTTACTTCCTGAACTGCTACTACCCGCTGCTGCCGGTAACCCTGACGGTGGCGAGTATCTGCTGGTATAACGGGTACCGCGTCCACTTGAACCAGGGAAGTTTTCCTTGTTTGATATGGATTCGCTCTCGCTGCGAGTTAGGCCCAATCCGCTCGTATTGGGCCTCGAGTAAAGACCCGGTACTCGCGATATCCGACTCTTGCTTCCGACAGGGGGACTCGGACTACCCGGCACGTCGCTAACTCGCCGAGGAATCGAGCTGATCGGTATTCCAAGAATTTCCTCTCTGCTTCTTGGCCGCTGTAACCCAATATCGCGCTCCTGGACTAGTGACGCCGCCGACCGTCTTGGAGTAGGGCCCACCTCAGCAGCGGCGGCTGAAGAGGTCTGCGAATGGCGGAATGCATGAATAGGCGTCTGCGGGACTGAAGGAGTGGTCGATGGCAGAGACGGTGGAGTGTAAATGCGTCTCGCGCCCGAGCGGGCAGACGATAGAGAGGAATTTGACGCGATTGCAATCGCATCCGTATTACCATCAATATACGACACGATCAAATCGGACGCGAGATTACGAACGAGCACGGCGGAGTCCTTCTCTGCGAGTATCCGAACAGCGTCCAGAAGAGATCTGAGCTGTCTCTCCCGGGGAGGGGAGGCGCTCTCATGTTCTCTTGCTTCAAGAATGTTCCGAACCAGACGAAGGAGGTTCAGTCGGACCACGGCTTTCTTGTGTAAAAGACGTTGGGTAATTCCCGAGTACATGTCAGGCTTCGCCAGCGACGCAGCGAGCGCCGGCGATAGTCGAAGGAGCTTGAGAAGCGGTTCCAAAAGATTGAAGTCGAAGGCATTGATCTTGGGGTGATGGAAGCACGATATGATCGCGTCAGTGAATCTCGCCTTCAAGAGATGGCCCTCTACTTTAGCAGTCTCTTCTTGCAACCTAAAGCTGAATTAGAACAGTCACTCGGTGGCAGATTGAGGTTCCACTTACCAGACATATATGGCGTCGAGCGCCGTAACCTGCCAGTACTGGTCCTCAAGAAGAGATACGTAAAAGTCAAGGCCCTTATTCTGCCACAAGTATCGACGGCCTTTGCTGCCCGAATGCGCCATGTCGCACAGGATAGGGAGCGCAAACTCCTTGGGCGGTCGGTCTGTCTTCATGATCTTCAGGAGAATAGGAATGATGCCATTGACGGCCGCATATTCCTGACGATCTTTGCTCAACCGACAAAGGTTGAACATAGTGTTGAGAACCTGGTTCGATATCTCACGGAAGTGGGGGTGCCCCTTCTTCATACTAGTGCCCAGCAATTCGATGAGAAGGTCAATAGCATCTGCCGAATGGAGGGCATCCAGCGTTGTGGACAACATGGAGAGATTCTTGATGAATTTCAACATAGTTATTTGATGTGAAGGGGTCATGCGCTGAAGGTCTTTCAAAATACCTGGGAGGGAATTAGCTGTGAAAACTGTGAGGATACAAGATGAACACTCACTCTTCAACACCTGCCGATCAGCCACGACCTCCTTGACGTAGTTCTCGGCCTGTGAAAAGAGATAGAAAATGTTGACGATCCGTCCCTCTATCAGTTCTGCAATCTCGGTATTATCGACATCTTCGTCCAGGACTCTATGTAATACCAAGGCCAGAGGATCAAGAATCTTGCTCCGTGAGAAGATTCGACAGAAGTCGTTCTTCGGAGTCGGTCCCTGAGATCATTAGCATATGAGTGAACACAATAGATAGGAGATGACTCTCACCTGAAGTTCAAAGACATTCCAAATACCGTTGACACCAATCAAAACTAGGTCCCGCGCGGTATCGTAGTCTTCATCTAGAAATTCGACGAGGACATTGAGACCACCAGCACTGACAAACATCTGAAGCGTCAAAGTTGAAGTCTGGTACATTTGTCTGACAAAAGCGGCTGCTTCTAATCGAATCTCGTTCGAGTACTGACGGGCCGCAAATTTGGTGATGATCGGAATGCCACCCACAAAACACAGGTTCTCCTGAAGTTCGACGTCGTCGAGGATGATCGTATTGACAACTTTGAGCAGCTGCAAGATCATATGCTGTCTGCTCTTGACCGTGCAAGGCTCTAGAATCTCCAAGATGGGGAGCAGACCATGCGCACCAATGATGAGGTCTTTGACCTCACCACTTTCCCAAAGCAATTCCAGCTATATGAAGGTCAGCCATTACCCACTCGGAATAGAAACAGCGCACTCACAAGATTTCCAGACAATTCTAACAGGGTTTCTTCATTCTCTGTTGTTTTGAATGAGCGGACCAACTCCTCAACTCTCTCAGCTAATCGAGCGTGTCGATCTCGCGCAATGTTCGCTTCCAGGTCCATCTCATCCCAACCAGGATCCATAGAAGCAAATGGATCATCCTCATCGTCATCATCGCCGAGCCATGAATTGCTTGATAAGCGTGATAGAACCATGAGGTTCCCATCTTCGGATCCTCGATCGCTTTCGTCTTTCTCCACGATGTTTTGACTGGGGCCGAGTATATCAGAGAAATCCTCCTCGTCCTCCTCGGCGAACTTCTGAATCTCAATCGACGAGTTAGATCGATGAAATGGGCGTCCAGCCAGAACGGAAGGCCGTGAAAGAGTTTTGCGCCGTAAACTGCCGACATCAGGAGACTGCATCGAGCGTGGTAAACTGGTAAGATCTGAAGGATGGAACAGCTGCGGCGTATCCACCTGGAACTCAAATGGTCAGTCAAGCGCCTGTATATTTATTACACAGGCCACTGAAGCAAGCTCACCTTCTTCGGGCTCATCCTCTGGGCAACGGCGGTTTCGTCATTGTCGCCACCAAATGAGTCCGAATAATCCTCAACAGGTTGCTCTCTATATGCCAGCTCGGGCCGGGGCAGTAACTCCGATTTGCTCTGAACGCGATTCTTTGGCCGAGAACGCTGTCTCTGGTGGCTATTAACCGGCTGCTTCTGAGGCGACGTTCTCGGAGTAGGCAACCTTGGCACGTCTGCTAGCTTCTCAGATTTTGTGGATGCCTTCCGGTTGGGTCTGATGGTCTTCTCTTGTGGATCCTCTTCTTGAACAGGCTGTACCTTTTTCATGGTTATCTGTTCACTACTCTGGTCCGTGTCCCAGTCGTTACCTGAATCACGTGAATCATTAATTAATGCGAATGCTTTCAGACGGTCAGCGGAGAGTAGACCCCCGAAATGGTCGTGGGGCTTGATATGAGGCAGTCGTAACGCCGTCGGTGAAATTGCAGTGGCAAAGTCGTTGTCCCAGTTATCATCGTCTGAGAATTGTATTAGTCCAGCCTTTCAGACAGTAACCGTCGCAACTTACCAGCAAGTTCTGGTGACCTGAAGTCCTCGGCATTAAGTCTCGCCTTTGCGAGTGTGAATGGACCTCTAGCCTGAGTCGGCGGATTGATCTTGCCATGCTCATGAGTAGCAAGACGAAAATTTTGCTGGCCATGCTGCAAAAGTGCGCTGATATTATCAGGACCTGCAGATGCCCGAAGATTGCTGTCGGATGACGTTAGGGCCCTGTTCCACTGCTTGACTTCTTCGACAGCTTGATTGAAATTGCCAGGCGCCTTCGCTACGGGCGCATCACTCCGTCTACAACCTACGATCCAGTTGTGTTTTAGAAGCTTTCGTGCGGATACTCGAAGATTGGGATCTTTCTGGAAACACTGCATCAAAAAGTCACGAGCGGCCTGTCCTTGGCGTTAGAATAGTCAGGGGTGGAGGGAGTGTGCGCAAGAAACAAGGGATAAACTGACTGAAGAGACCCCCTCAGGGAGAGGAGGGTGATCGTCGTTTACGATGGCGAACAAGGCGGGCATGGCTTGAAGATGGTGGTACGGAGGTTTACCGGCGAGCAACTCAATGACTGTGCAGCCCAAACTCCAAATGTCTGAAGCTGGAGTGGCACCGGAGAGCTCAATAATCTCCGGGGCCATCCAATAGGGAGTACCAACAACCTGGGCTTCCTTATCAGGTCCGGCAAGTGTGCTAGTGGACACACCGAAATCAGCCAGCTTAACTTTTCCATCTTTGGTGGTGAGGATATTGGCGCCCTTGATGTCACGGTGGATGACACCCTGGTCATGTAAGTACTGGAGCCCCTGTAGCACCTGTGTCATGTAGACGCCGACCAGGTTCTCGGGGAACTTCCCGTAGGCTTTGCAGATAGAGTGAAGAGAGCCATTCTCGCAGTACCTGCAACAACTCGTGAGCCAAGCGCATTCACCTCATACGGGAGAGAGAGGGTCTCACGTACTCGAGGATGATGTTCAAACAGTCGGCGGTCTTCACAAAGCCAATGTACTTGACAATGTTGTCATGCTATCAGGCGTTAGTACGACCAGCGAAACATGCCAAAACACGGTGAGATCGCGGGTTTGCTTGCGTGAAGGTTCTTCAGAAGGTCAATTTCGGCCTTCCCGTGATTAGCGATTAGCGTGAGTGTTTAGCTCGATCTGGTTCTTTCAGACTTTACCTCGATCATGCGCAACTCGCTCTTAGGGAGATTAACCAGCTTGATCTGCTTGACAGCAACGGCCTCACCGGTGCCCCAGTTGAAGGCCTTGTAGACGGCTCCAAAAGCACCTTTTCCAATGCACTCGCCCAGTCTCTATAATCCATAATGATGTCCAGTCAGTCTTTTTGTCTTGCTCAGAGGAACGACGACTCGTGGTATATGTATTTCCCATGTCTGGAGACACGTACGTAGTCTCTCAGCCCAGGATCCTGCATGGCTTTCTCTCGTGCATTGTTTTCCTTCCGAGGTGTCTTCGGGGTTCGATCATGCCGAGCCGGGATGGAGCTGGGGGGTCGTCCGTTCGCGGCGTGGTATTGGCGGTCGCCGGAGGGATGTGGCTTGTGCGGCGAACTGGGCGCCATGGCCACCGCTCGGGAGTTCGATCGAGGAGGCAAGGCGGGCTAACGCGAGAGGACGAGAGCTTCGTTAGTTGGTGATCCAAGAGTGACTTGACCCATGCAGGGACTGGCTGCAGAGACGACGGGGCAGGACGGGAAGCAAGGTGTAAGTAAGAAGGAGAAGGGACGGCAGTACTGGTAGGGTCGATCGAGTGTGTGTATTTTGATCATCGAATAAATTTTATAGCGTTGTGCGCGCGTCCATCTGCTAGACAGTAGAAGGAAAAGAGAAAGCAAGCAGCGGGCAAGCACGAGGTCGAGGTCGGGGTGGTTCCGGCTGCTGCACTTCGCAGGTCTGTCTAGGAATAGCGGGCAGATCAGGCCGGGTGTAGGGTATGTATACTCGTAAGTATTTGCAGTAGTAGTAGGTAGCGTAGGTGCCTCACCAGGAGGTGCCTCACCTGGTGTTGGGTGGTTCAGATTGCTAGCAGATCGCGGGGTCATAGGGCAGTGCGCCAGGGGTTTCGCGCTTCTAATTGGCGCACGATTATGGGTCGGGCCTTGGCATGTGCGGGAGCTAAGCTGTGCAGTGCCAAGAGGTCGGCAAGTGCAGGGGCCTTCCCTTCCTTTGTCAGGCCGGTTGTAGCTGCCCGGGTTGCTGTAGCTGCCTCAAAAGACAGACGGCATTTAGCATTCAGAGACGTGAATCTAGATAACAAACCTTACCGCACGGTATCGCCTCGAGACTGCAAATACTGTACGCTCACGATTACACAATGCAGGTGCGGCCCATGTTAGCATCAGCAGCAGCAAGGCGTGGCCGGGGATTATCCAGATTCCAGCTGCTCGGTTATCGGGACCCGGTACGGATTACGGGATATTTTTTAGGTAGCGTGCCATTAGGATTCAAGCTCGACTCACTACGGGATACCTATATAATCGCCAGGCTCATAATAAACCATGTCTTATGAGCTCATAGGGCTGGCCGGCATCTCATCTCATTTCAAAAATGATCGACCTTTTCGTCTCAGACAACGTGCGCCATTGTTCTCGCAGGATGCTCTAGACAACGCCTATCTATTCAACTCGGTGATTTCGTGTCAGACCAAAGACATACGAACACCCAAATATGTTGAGATTATGGCTATGTATAAGTCTCGGTTAATGTTCTGTCTCTTACGAAAAGTTGAAGGGGTGAATTGAACAACAGAACAAGGAGAAACATCAACATTTAGGCACCTGTTATGTCTCTCTCACTTCGGCACTTCATGTACTTGTCCAGGTATCAATTCGGAGAGACAGGACCATTGTTATTCCTGCGGCATTGCACAAGTATCTGAATGAATTCATTTTTTTACTGAGGCTTCGAATTCCGGACTATGGAACTATCTCAAATGTTCATCGCCTTACGGTTCAGAGCCTTTTTAACACCATTGAGGACATATAAGCTAAAATGTTCCTGGTCCGGTACCGTTGCCCAGAGTACCGGGTGCGGGCTGAGCAATGCTCGGCTCAGTTGAGAATGGCTTCGTTGAGCTCAAGCTGTCGATGCGACCGAGGAGGAACTCAAGGTGACGGAAGGCTGCCGAGGGAGCATATTGCGGGATCATGTGGCCAGAAAGGTCAACACCAACGTACGTCAAACCGCGTTCAGTGTGCGCAGTTCCAAGAACACCAGCGCCAGCGAGTGTGCTGAGGGCAAGAGCGTCGCCCTCAGTGTTGATATCGGGAGCCGTTGAGTCTGTGTGGTAGGGCACGAAGAAGGGCTCGACGGGAGGGCTCTGGAATCCAAGCTTGCCGCCCCAGGTCATGTTTTGGATAGACAGCAATGTGCCGTTGGGAAGCAGAATCATATCGAGCGAGCCGTGGCCGATGATCACGTTCTGTGTGGCATCAATAACGTGGGGCAGCACACGCCACGTTGACGGATCAGATGTGTCTCTGTTAACGAACACATTTCTCGACGAACACTCTTCCCAGGTGTGGGTAACGTCAGCGTTGATGGCACGCTTGACATCTTCGCGGTTGAAGTAAACCGGACCGGATCCTTCAGGGCTGTAACCGATAGATCCGGGGAAACCAAGAACATCCCAGAGCAGAGGGCAGGTCGTGGCAACTTGATACACGTTGAAGCATGGGTTGACGCTCATTACGTTATCGAGGACGAGTTCCCAGAGACCATTGCATTCTCTGCTCGTGGTCTTGCTCAGGTCGGTCGGCTGAGGGCCGGGGGGCGGGTAGGTGAGGTACTTGTCTTGATAAGCAGCAAAGCCGCAAGACTCGTGTAGATCATGGATGTGCTCGTTGAAACTGTTGTTAAAGGGCATCAGGTTGCGGTGGTAGTCGACGAAGGGCACAGTGGTGAGGGAGCTCTGTACAACATCGTCGCCAAGGACGGGGTCGTAAATCATCATACCCGAGAGGTCGTAGTAGGTCGTGTCATTCGCGTCTAGCATAGCCGACGAAATGTACGGGACGTAGGCACCGGCGTACGACTCGCCAGTAACGTAGATCTTGTACCCTTGCAAGGAGAAGGTCTCCACAAAGTTCTTCCAGAAGCCAAGCATCTGCTGTGCTACGTCTTCCTCGCCTTTCGCAGTGACCTTACCTCGCGAAAAGCCGGTTCCAATTGGCTGCTCGATCCAGACAGTGTTGATGAGGCGGTTCCACGCCCACGGGTTGGGCACGGGCTTGTAAGTACCGTATTGCCAAATGAAGGGGCCGTTCTCTTGAATAAGGCCTTCAAGCGAGGAGCATCCGGGCTGCAAGACACGTTAATTGCGCCATTGGGAAGAATTATTATGAACCACTTACGCCTCCGTTGAGCCAGATTAGGATTTCCTTTTCATCCGAACCCTCGCTGTTGGGGAAGAACCAGAAGAAGAGCTCGTTCTTGTCGTTCGGGTCATCGCTAATGGGCAGGTATCCCGAGTACGACTCACCGACGTCGAAGTCTACATCGGGAATGCCCGTACCATTGACAGAGAACTCTGGCACAAGAACGACGCGTCAGCCCACGTATTTCAACACCCACAAACACCGGCGGATAATCTGTCTTTGGAGGCTCTTACTGGCTGTGGCATTGTTTGCAAATCTGGGCTCGGGCACACGTCGGGTGGCCAGGTAACGGTCTACAAGACTCTCACGGTGAGCGGGCTTGTGTTGCTTCTTGCCGACGTGCTGCCAGCTTCGCGCCTCGACCACGGCGGTCGCAGACAGCAGTGCTGTGACGATAGCGGAGGAACGCATGGTGAACCAGAACGACTATTGATCGGCCACAACAAAAAGATGAGCAGCAATCAAAGCCTTTTCACGCCGGATTCTGGACCGGTTTTGAGACACAAGGTGAAGAAAGAGGATGGAGAGAGGTTCATCCCCAGCTGCCAGCCCCCGGATTTATAGGCTGCGGCAACCATGGCTTTATACCCAATCGGTAGCAACGCAGCTTCAACGTCTGTACTTCGCAGGTACGTACAGTGATCCGCGTTGCATTCGACTGTGCGACTCGCGGGGTGCCTGAGCCTGAGCACACTCCCAGTCAGTCCCCAGATTGCATCGGCGTGCATGGGGGCAGGCAAGTATTACCTGCATCTTCGCAGGCAAACCATCATCGGTAGCACTGCCAACCGAGCGCGGAGAGCGTGCCAAGACAGGAAGCTGCTTGAGGAGGGCAGGATGGCAGGTCAGATCCCTACCAGATCGAGATAAGAGGTGAGAAAGCTATTGGCAGTTTGGCAGTTTCGCTGCCTAAGAAGGGCCGAGGTTTAGCTGAAAGAAGAAGGACGGGCAGGGAAGCTGTTAGCAACAGCCGTAATCCCTACGGTACTCGGCAGATACGGTGAGTTGACAGTTGGGGACTTTGGGGTTCGTTTACGGAATACGGATTAGACGCGGCACCCCATTTGTGGCTTTTGATGTGGCGGCACGGCACGTAACTTACCGGATAAAACCATCGTGACAAGTACCGGTACTCGACTCGACCATTTACATTCCGTAATCCGTGTAAGTCATGTTGCAACATGGAGGTTCAACCGTCTTCGTATTTCAACACAACCTCAGCGATCGTCGCTAAATAGGAAGTTTGATTGCTCTCTGTCGACGATCTCGCGTGCTACGTTAGCGCGTTGTACGGAATATGTGAGTAACCGATGAAGATTCGATACCACCCACCACTTGACCACAAATTTCAGCCGTCCTAAGACCTGCCCGGTTTGTACGCATTATTTCGTACAGAGTGGCTCAGTGCAATGACTGGAGATTTTACCCGTTACTGAGCAACCAGAGTCTAGGGGTAAGCAGCGGAAAAGATGTTCCGTTATCACTGATAGGTTTCGAGCCTTCAAGATAAGCTCGCATCGTCGACATCGAGGACGCAGTCATCACGTTGAGGACGGAATCCTTCGTGAATCGTTCGTACCGGTACATCTCCGATATCTATCGGAGTTAACGCCCCACCGCATGAACCCTGGACAGTTCCTACCTCCATTCCCATTACGTCATATCAATCCCTACGTCAGTCGCGCAAAGTTACGGAAGCTTCCTTCGCCGGAAAGCGCAATGGATCGTATCAAAGCCAAATAGGAGGTGCCAATGGACTCATCAGTAGCCATACGCCAGAATTTCATCTCCATGTCCGCTGAAAGATGAACATTCGAAATGTGACTCTAACTGGGTATTATACAAGTAGGAATACAGCCATTGCAGGTGAAAGAATATCACCGCTTCGCTTTCTTCTTGCCATCGGACGCAGCAGCAGCAGCCGCAGCCTCTTCCTCGGCAACCAAAGCCTGGATATCTCTCTGGATCAGCCAAGCCTTGGTACTTTCCATGACCTTGTCCAGCATCTCTCCGCCGATGAGGACATCAGGCAGATTGTGGACATCCAATCCACTCCGATGATCTGAGCATCTGTCCTGACTGTAATTATACGTCCGGATCTTATCACCACGCGTGATCTTATCTTTGCTCAGGACGCTGTTCCTCAACGCCATAGCCGCCTCTTCCCTCTCTTCTCTCCGCTTCTGCGCAATGCGCGACTGGAGCAGCGCCCACGCCGCCTTACGGTTCGCATGCTGCGACCGCGAATCCTGCATAGAGACCACGATACCCGTCGGCTCGTGGGTGAGACGAATAGCACTTTCCGTCTTGTTAACATGCTGACCACCCGCACCGCTCGCACGCATCTTATCCTCGCGGACCTCTGCCGGGTTCACGTAGAACAGACTTTCGGGATCGTTCGGGTCCTGGTCCGATGCGCCGTCCTCGAAAACAGGTAAGACCCATACAGCGACGGCACTCGTATGTGTGCGTCCGCTCTTTTCTGTCGATGGGATACGCTGCACTCGGTGCATGCCGGCTTCGCCGCGGAATCTATCGTAGGCGCCCGGCGCATTGATTTCTAGGACGGCTTCTTGCAACGGCATCTCGCTCGCGCCGGAAGACTCGCCACCGTCGACAACTTCGTACTTCATGACATTCGTCCGTAATCCTACGCGAGCGCAGTATTGGCGATACATGCGAAACACGGCGTCTGCAAAATATCGACCTTCCATTCCACCAGGACCAGGTCGGATCTCCAGCATACAGGGCATATCGGCGAACGGGTCGCGGGGCGTCAAGGAGGCCGAGAGGGCGGTCGCAAGGGGTTCGAGGCTCGCTTGCGTCGCAGCAAGCTCTTCACGAGCCAACTGTTCCAACTCCTCATCCTTCGCATCCTTGGACTGAAGGAGGCCCGTGAGCTCCGCGATAGACGAATGCGCCGCATCCCATTCCTTCAGCGCCGTCGCGACGCGCGACAGCTCGCCCATGCGCTTCGCCGTCTTCGCGTCAAAGTTCGATTCCAGCGCGAGGGCGAGCTGGTCATGCTCCTTGGCGACGTTCCGCGCGCGCTCGAGTAAGGCCGGTGGGAGGTTATTCGGGGCATCTCGGGGCCAAAGTCAGGCACGCGGTGCGTTGAACGGGGCGGGAGTTGGACAACAAACCTACTGGTGCTAGCGGAGCGGACTAGAGGTCGACTCAAGGGCCGCCGCAAGGCCGTGATGCAGCGCCGGCATACCCATTGCGCCGGTAACATTATCGAGGACTGGAGGGGGTCGAAGTCGTCTAGGTACCGAGCTATACGTACTGACAACGAATTGATGGTTGAATTGGCGGCCCAGGAACAAAATTTCGAGCAGCCGGTAGAGCGAGTTGCCGGCTGTTGCCGCTCAGATATATCTTTATGTACAGTATGTATTACGATTTATACTGTTATTTCGCACGTAGACCGTGAATCCTCTTCGTTGCCATCTTCACCGTCAATACTCAAACAAGCACGGAGATTGCGATGTCAACAAAGGGTGAGAAATCTACTTTTTGGTATAATTGATGTGTGTTTTCCATATACTGTAGTATAATCTGTCTAAATGTGTATATCTTGACTCCTAACTGAGAAAAGTCTCCCGGATATCTATGAGTTCTTCACCTTCATGTATGGGTATATGTGTGTATGTCTAATGTTCTTCCGCCGTGTGTATATGTGCAAGTATTGTGTTCAAAAATGGTCCAAAATGAACCTACTCTTAGCCAGGACCAAAGCTAGCAAGAGCACCGTTCTTACCACCGTCGAACCGGGTGAGCAAATCATCAAGCGCAGCGAAGTGTTCCGCATACTCAAGACCCTTCAACCGTTCCTCTTCCACATGCTTCCAGTTCCACGCCTCGGGTTCCGCATTCTCAAGCTCGGCATGACCGTTCGCAATCTCAGGAACACCGTTTACGACCCAGCCGCCAGGACGCTCGGGAAGCATACCGCTCGCCTCGATCAGAACAGCAGGATGGACCGTGAGCCGACCGATCTTGAAAACATACTTGCTCACCGCGGACGCGAAGACCTTCTTCTCGAGCTCGGCGACCGTAGCACCGGGCTTGACGGCGCCCTTCTCGACGTAATGCGTCATGATGTACAACCACTTGCGATCCCAGCTCAAGACACGCGACCACATCTCGTACCGCTGGTAGGGCTTGATTTCGCGCTTGAAACTGCACTGCACGCCGCCCAGCATGACGCCAAAGTTTCCCTTCGCCGCCCGCGTGGGGTCGGAGGGGTTCATGACGAGTTTTGTGCTGGCGTTTTTGCTGAGGGCGCTGCAGCCGCGCGCGAAGAGGTGGCTGACGAGGTGTGTGCGGCTCACGTCGAGGTCGGCAAAGTAGGTGGAGTTCGACTTGTGGATGTTGTAGTCGACTTCGAGGAGGGTGACGTGGGTTTCTGTCTTGACGGGCTGGAAGAGCTTGTCGGGCGTGTGTTTGTGGAAGGGGCGCACCATGAGGTGCGTGATCATGCCGTTGAAGACGCGGAACTGTGAGCGGATCAGGGTGTGCTGAAGACTGTGGATTTGGTATTGGGACTTACCGTCCAGGCGAGGGGCAAACTCTTCCAGTTAATCAGCACGAGAGTGAGCGCGATGATGCGACTCGTTCTGCCCGGCCCCGTGAAGAAGGTCTCGATCAGCGCCATCACGTTCCCCTTGTACGCGCCGTATGCCATTGCCGGGACGAGGAAGGGACCGGCGACCCGGATGATCCGGCTGAGGGCGCCGGCGGCGGACGCCATGGTTCGAACGTCGACTTTGCTCTTCTACTGAGATTTGGCGTGCCGGATGTTCCCTGGTCGAGAAGATGCAGCGGTAACTCTAGACCAGATCGCCGACAATGCTAGCAGGAAGAGCGCGATCGTCCAGAGCGGGATGGCCCTTAGGTAGCAGAGGGCTGTGCTGGTACACTTGGCGAGGAGTCCGTCGCCCGGCGCAAAAGGCATGCAGACGCGGGGCAGATTTTCTCTTATGAGTGGGTTACGGCATGCAATTGGAGAGAAAAACAAGGCGGATTAAACCAATTGCGTCTATCGCATCATCAAGAGAGAAAATGAGAAAAGAATTGGCAGAAACGACGCGCCAATTCCGTTCTTATCATAAGCAAGATCAGTTATCCGCGGGGGGGGAAACGTTGAGATGCCGCAAGGAAAGACGACAAAATCCCGCCAAGCCGGGGCGCGGATTTAGAGTGGGGGCTAGTTTAGCGCGTGAATACGGGAAACGGGAAGTTTTCTGCGTTTTTATCTTCGCTCTCGATATCCGTACTTTCTAGCTGAACAATTCAGAACTTTTCAAGCATGTGATGATGACTCTGAGAGACGATTCTTACTTACTACATGCCCTATTTACAGCCTCAAGAACAGTAAAATGCTGCAAGTTGTTACAAATGGTCTTCCGTAATCCGTATCCTGGCCATCGCGATTCACGGCATCCCGGAGCTATTTTAAGCCCCTATTCCTAGCTGGGCTTAGTTCATACAGGGGCTCCGAGGGATGGATCGCTGCCACTGCACAGATCATTGCAAGGGTCCATCCTCGGTTACCGAGGACACGGATAGAGACCGAGGTGTACCTAACACAACAAGGCATCTCTTTCATCAGAAGGATACATCCAGGATGTTGGCGACAGTTTATCCATGATGTCTCATTTACAACAAGAGCTTCGTGCGATTTTGAAACAAGGTAAGTATTGGTATTATGTCTGCTCAATGCTGGCGTCAATGCTCACACAACAGAAGAGAAAAGCAACACGGGAGTCACAACAGAAACAATGGCAAGCCATCAAAGGCAGTGCAAGTCTGAAACAATGACATGAAATAAGCCGATGCATTTATCACAGCTAACTAGTAATCCTCAAAACTTACCTTCAGCTGTTCTACAAGCACAAGAACGTCGCCAGTCATACAAACAAACGTCTCAAGCCTGCTCGTCGGTATCAATGCTCCACCCCTCCATCATCCGAATCACCATCGGATCCAACGGCGCCGTATAAACCTCGCCCTCATTCTTCAAAAGTTCATGTCTCCAAAGCAGATACGCTATAAGCACATCCCTATCCGTCATCTCCGCATTGACCCGTATCTCACGAACCCCGCGCAAAAACCCCACGAGAGAAGTCAGCAGCGCGATATCCCTTACCGCAAGATACGACGCGCACCCGTGGAACGCGACGCGCGGGTGGCGCCGCGCCGTCGCCCGGATCCAGGCGTCCGAGGCCTCGTTTAGATGGTCGAGGGCGGAGCCCGGGCGCGGGACTGATGCTTCTTGGATGACGGCGTAGTAGTTCTGTGCGGCGTCTAAGAGGCTCGGGTCCGTTGGATGCACGCGGCAGACTCGGTCGAGGGATTTCAGGGTGTTGGTTACCCTGACGATGGCTTGGGGCTCGGCGGTCTCGGGGTTGTACATGGTTGCGATTTGGCTGGGAGGAGTTATCAAAGGTGAGTTGGATGGCTGTAGTTGATACTTGGGATGTGAGGAGTTGAGTTGAGGTGAGTTGAGGTGAGTTGAGTGTGAGCGAGTGATTCGGTTCGACATCTCACGACCGAGTGCGAGTTTATATAGACTGAAGTCCTCTAGCATTCATAGACATCGTGTCGTAGTTGCCTGGAGTAAACAATCGCTTTGTTCTTCACGAGACTGCATCATGTGAAACAGTCGCGATATAAGACGTTCAATTAATTCAGACGAGGAACATTTGAGACACACATAGACCTTCATCGCATTCAGTCATACAATACCTTCCTTGTATCCTCAACAACAAGCCCGTCTCTACAAAGAACAACAACGTCTTTGTCAAAACTCACACAGAATAACCTTCACACCTCGGCACGGAATCCTTAACCCCGTATACCGCACCGTGCCAATCACACACTTCACGGTAAGCCCCTCAACTGTGTGGACCCCCGAGCATCCGCTCTAACGCACCTCGGCCATAATCTCAAATAGAATATTGGCTTCTCATTCGATGGGACCCATAGCTCAGCGGTAGAGCATCTGATTCCAGCTTCTGCTTGGAAACAGCATCCAGAAGGTCATCCGTTCAAATCGGGTTGGGTTCAATTCCTATGATCAACCATCATCTTTCTTTTTGCGCTTTTTTTCATTTTTTCCTTTTTTCGTTTTTGTAGTTTTTTTTTCCCTCGACGTCATTCACAGAACCGAGTTGATTTATCTTTTTGTAAATTCTTGTGATCAATCGGATTGCGCTTGCACAGAATTGTTCTATGTGCGTGATTGTTTCGCATTTTCCTTTGTTTTTCAAACGAGGCATTCGTTTGTTTGTTTCTGCGAGAATGCGCTTGTGTGTCCGAGGTTGCCGTCGAGGCGCAACCACGTAGACTCTCGAGTCTCGCGGGCATGCTACCTATTATAGTGAGAGCTATCGATGGCCGAGCATCGAGTACGAGAGCATTCATTCTACTCAATCTTGCGCGCCACGTAAGTCAAAAAGCTACGTAATTCAACACTGAGGACATCACACATTTCTACAAGTCAGTGCGTAACGCGACACATTTGTGCCATGTGATGGGAATTCGGATTCATCATCTTCATCATTAAGTCTAGTATGATCCTATGAATTGCCAGGGAGCCAGAGACCTGATCAAGCGTCTTTCTGACAGAAAATCTAACCTGCCAAAGGAACTATATTGATGGGCGACATCAAGGGACACCAAACATGTTTCCTAATGCCAGCAATGTCCTGTCACCCACGTGAGACAGCCAAAACAATTCGTTGGTTGGGTGATTGATTACCTAGACCGTTGCCACTGAAGGCTGGGTGCATCTATTATTCAGTCCGATTGTGGACGCCTGTCTACCCGGGTTGACACATAGGAAATATCGTGAGTCGTGTATCAAGGCAGCTGCTCAGGTCCACGCTCGTGGGACCTCCCAAGAGGGATCTCGGGTTTAGCACTCGCACCGGCTCAGCAAGTGTAGGAGCGCTTCGCGAACCTGAGATCCAGACCATCTCTGATCAGAATCCTCATCGGTCATCGCAGACACGAGCTGCACAACCTTCTCGGCAGTCTCCGAGTCGTGACCGTCCTCTTCTAGTTTTTGCTGAAGTTCCCAGGGGACCTCGCCGTCCTGCAAATCATTAAGCATATGGACACGTTCCATAGCAGTGTTACAGCGGCATAGCATCTCGACAAAAACAACGCCGAGTGCGTAGATGTCGATCTTCTCATCTTTCTTCTCGCCCCTTCTAGGTGGCTGATAGAATGCAGTGCCTGGCTCATTCTTGGAACCATTGCAGTCTTCAAACGATGTTGCCATTTCATCCTGGGCAAGTTGGTGGACGAGTCCAAAATCACCGATCCGGGGATTCAGCCACTTCGAAGTGGAAGACGCTTCTTCATATTCTGTGCATAGCCGGCACGAAGAGTCGCAATAGCCATTCTCGAAAGCGTCCGATGGGGATGAAAGAAAGATGTTTCCCGGTTTGATGTCCCTGTGTATTAAACCTTTGGAGTGGATATACTGTAATCCGTCGTGGATGGAAAGCATCAAGCGCAGCGTCGGTACAAGATGGAAGCAATGCCGCAATCCCGTGGCGGAAGACCCGGATGGTGAGATGAATTGGGCCAGTGTCATGGGATACACTGACATCTGGATGTACAAGGCGTGGGCGTCCGTATCAATGGTAGATTGACAAGAGGGCAGGTTCTCTTGGCCAGTCATTCCTCCCGTGAAGATATCGCTCTCGGCCGCTGAAGTGGTCTCGACAACACTGAGCGACATATCACCTTCGGACCATCCTCGGTTGGCGACACTATTGCCGTTGTTATCGGCGGCTACTGCACTCTGATGCGTTGGCGTGTCTTCTCCGAACACGATACCGCCACTGTATGTCGATTCCTGTTCGCTGCTCTCAGCGAATGCCTGACTGTCCAGCAGCAGTTGTGTACCTCTTCTACTCAGTGGATTCCTGGGAGTATCTAAGACATGTTGTGAGCAAGAAGAAAAAGATGGATGATACTAACATGTGCTGCGGGTTGCAGTACAGGGTATACTTACCAGGCCCATTGAAGCGTTCCGGCGATTGTTGTGGTTCTTCAAACCACGTAGCATGATAACGGACAATATTAGGGTGATCAAGCATCGCCATAGCTTTCGCCTCCCGGAGTATATGCTGCAGTTTCTCATGGTTCCCATCCGATAGGCTCTTCACGAGTTTCGGCGGGAGAATGATCTTCTTGACAGCATACGTCTTCTGGTCCAGATGATTGTAGCATTGGTAGACTTTTCCAAATCCACCCCTTCCCAGGAGGCAATCCTCCCTGAAGGAAGATCTATAATGACTGCGAGGCGGCGGTGCCGGTTGATGCAACGTCATTTGGAGATCGTTGGCAGGGTGACCGGAAAGGTTGAGCTGAGACGTTTGAGTCACGACTTGACGCATGGACTCCAGGATGTCAGGCATTTGCGTCCCAGCAAAAAGACTGTCAAGACCTGCAAGATATTGGCGACGTGTGCCGCGGGACTCATCCGAGGTAACCCCCGATGAGAGCAATCCATTCGATGTTAATACGCGACCTGCTTGGCTGTACAACTGACGAGTAAGAATGTCGACCTCTTGGGACTGCCTAGTGAATTGTCTACCAGGGTTTGTAGCATTGAGAAACTCCAGAGCTCGGCTTCGGTAGTGGTCTTCAAGCAAGGTCGCCAACATCATGTTACGATGTCTTTCTATGCTGACTGCATCTTCGGAGCCTGCTAGAGGAATCTCTGCCCGAGCCTCTGGTGATCCTGGAGCGGATCTTCTAACTTGCTGGACATCATTATCATTGGAACCCCCCGAGATGGTTGAGTCATTGGAAGAATCCATGACCACTGGGAGGAAGTATCGCTAGCAGGCGATGAACTGTTGACGAATGTTTGGTCTGGGAGAAGAAATTAGTTGTGCGAATAGTATAGAAAACGAAAGAAACGTAATAGAGAACGTGTTTGGTGAATGATTGAGTCGTATGGGTTGTTCCGGACTGGTAGGTTAATGGAGGCGTGATGGAAAAGGGGTCGTCATTGCAGACGCAATGGCGCGAGCATGTTCGCTGGAGATTCAGCGACATGTCGAGTGCGAAAAGTAGGTAGGCAGCAATGAGAGGTACCTATTTCAAGGGGAGATATTTAGGCAACAGACAATAGTTAGTCGACCTACCAATCTGCCGATCCTCCTCTTCGCGCCAGGTGATCAATGAAATGGTTCTTGGCTGAATGTGCTTTGCTCTTCCATTTCTTTCTATCCCATTGATCTCACAGTGGAGAGAATCCTAGACAGCTTGAAAGGCCACGTTTCTAGGAGCGGGAATACGGCAACGAACCAACATGGGAGCAAATTTGTAGGAAGTAGAAGTCGCGGCTTATGATCGTAGCTGAATTATTTCCGAAAATCGCGATATCCCTTGCTGATGTTGAGGAGTTCTAGTTTGTTGCGCTGGTCGACGACTGCCCGGTGGGCCAGATGATGGGCCAGATGTGTACCTTCCGTTGCACGATACCACCGATTGTAGGATATTATCACGTATATGCATCTGCTTAATAGACTAATCCCCGCTAGATACAAAACCCTCTCATCGCCGGATCACGGTCCGAGGTCAAGTTGAACCTGACATCCATCCCCTCACATTTCACCTTGGACGGCGCCTTTTGGTTCAGGCGAACGCTACACCTTTGGATATCATCTAGGGTGAGAACACGAGACGCGTAGACACGGTTTGCAGTCTGCCGAATTGGTGAGAGATGGCACAAACAAACAACCCGTTGGCCGTGGCCTCCGCCGCTTCCGCCATCTCGAAGACAACCGTGCCGATCGCCGGGTTGCAAGTAGACATATACGGACTCGCGGAATTGTCGGCAACCGCTACTGCGATCTCATGTCTATGGCTGCATCATCCGCGTTTGCGCAAGAAGGAGGACATGACCTACATCGCTGACGAGATGATCTCGGCCTACAACACGTCCCCTGCATCGAGGCCATCTACGCGCGGTCTCATCGCCGTGGCCTTCGACCAGCGGAATCACGGTACTCGGCTCGTCAGTAGTATCGCGAACGACGCCTGGCGAGAGGGGAACGCCACGCATGCCCAGGACATGTTTGGGACTGTGTCTGGCACAGTCCTGGACACTATGCACCTCCTCGATTTGCTGGAGGGGTATATCTTCGGTGGCGGCAAGGCATTGGGAGCGTCGCCCGGAGCGCATGCCAGGCATATCGATTCTAACTTGGTCCTTGGTGTAAGCCTGGGTGGCCATAGTGCGTGGCAGCTACTCTTTGCAGACCCGAGAGTAACTGCTGGCGTTATGGTCATTGGTTGCCCTGATTACATGAGTAAGTGACAAGATGCCTATATTTTGAATGCGAGTGATAAGTGCGACACACGATATGCCAAACGGGGGATTTTGCGGATCTGCTTTACTGACGGTGATCGCTTTACCGTCAGATCTCATGCAAGGCCGCGCGCGACTGTCCAAGCTACAGACGTCCACAGTTGACCGGGGAGCCTGGTTCTTCGGCAGCAAGGACTTCCCTTCAGCGCTCATCGGCGCTTGTAAGAAGTATGACCCGAAGGGCATCCTTTTTGGCACGAACGAGATCACTGTTCAGCCCTCTGTTTCCGAGAAGGGCAGATTACGGCCACTATTGGACTCGAAGATTCGAAACAAGAGGTTTCAGGTGCTCTCGGGAGGTGCCGATAAACTGGTGCCCTACATTGCCGGCAAGCCATTCTTGGACTTTTTGAAGAATGCTACTGGTGAGTGGTACAACGATGGAAATGTCTATGTCGAGGATAACGTGTACCCGGGAGTTGGCCATGAATTCAACGCCGAGATGCGCAAAGATGCTGTTCGATTTGTACTAAACACAGTGAACTCATTGGATGCGCTTGCATCCCCGCGGATTTAGTCCGCTGTCCTTCCAAGCCCATATACATCAGACCATGGTTGGGAGACACCATCTAGGAGGTATTCCTGACCGTCTTCGAGGACTTGGGACCTGACTCCGCTTCGACGGCGATCTTCCTCACTCGCAAACAATGTCTGTGGTATCTCCCACGGATTCCGTCGTTTCCTCTTAGACGATAGAAGATCTCCCATCCCATGAGGATCGTCCTTCCATTGAATCTCAGCTTCCGCGACCCCTGGTAATATCACAACTTTGTCGGAACCATCTTCCGTCTTAGGCTGATAGTCGACACCGCTGAATCGCACACAGTCTAGGGGGAAGCGAATAGCGTTGCAATGCAGGTCGACAAGGCGCTTTTTCTTGAAGGCATGGCTCACAATGGTCAACTTGCTCGGCCAGACACCATAGATAGACCAGAATTGAATGATAGAAAATAATACGTTTGAGTAGGAGTCAAGGGCTCGTTCCTCTTTCAAGATCCTCGTGGAGACATCCACGTCCTTCGGGGACAATTGGAAGTAAGAGTTGGCCGCTGCTAGATTGGCATAACTGCTAGCTTCGGACAAACGTGTCTCGGCGCGTGTAGGACCGCTGTATCCGTATAATCTGCGTGTCAGTACATCTGTAGAGAGCAACGTTTCGTACGTAAAAGCCAACAAAACTCATTCCCGCCACTTCCTTCCCTCAATGAAGAAAAAAAAGGGGTCCTCTACTCACCCAGAAAACGCCAACACGGCATTCGAATCCCTCTCTAACACACCCAACCCAATTTTGATATGCTCGATGAAGGTCGGCGTCTCACCAGTCTGAAAGTCGGCGATGAGCCATTCCTTCTCATCGAACCCGTTCGCGGGTCCGCCGAGCCAGATGCCGTGACAGCAGACGATGATTAGATGGTTTGGTGGCTTTGCGGGGGAGGCTGTCATTGTTAAGGGATGACCTTTTGAAGTCGTTAGTATTGTGATTGAGTGGTTATATGTGAGCAACTTACTCAGTCGTTTTTAAGTATAGATTTCGGTCTTGGTATATCTGATTGTCTATGAATAGTTTTTGAAAAAAATAGTTAGGATGCTGGCTCGAAGTGTTGTTTTCAATCACGGTTGATCAGGGGCGTGGTTGTGGTATCTCAGGACGGACCGGTCCAGGCAGCACCCTTCTGCCAGCTCACACTGATTATGATTAGGTGAGCACTCTCTACTTCAAATGGACCCACTTCTCTGTGCTCGGTATAAATATGTTACAAGTTCTGTTCTCGCCTGGAATCCGCAGCTCTTCTTCTTGAATTATACAAAAGTAGTAGGTCCGGAGCCTATCGGTACGTGAGAAGACACTCATGGGCAAGTCAAATTTGGTCAACACATCAGATCATCATACGGAGTGGCACGGAAGATAAACTGGACATGTCAGGGTGTAAATGGTCACCCGATACGTGCAAATCCCCGAATTCACACGATTTTGGTGATACAGAGTCATCCACATCATATCATGAACAGAGAAAGCCGAAGAGCAATGGCAAATGTCGAGATCCCTTATTGTTCTCACAAATTACGAACCATTGATTTTAGGTATGATATCTACGCAAATCTGTAACTGCTATAGACCCGTAAAAGCACGAGGATGCCATGCTCAGGGTTTACTATGTCCAAGCATGTGACGCTGATCTAGAGTAATCTGGCATATGAGATCTCAGGTACGATCTCAGTGTCCCTTGCAGGGACCGTAGTATGTACCCCGTTGTAACCTCCCAAGACCTGCGTGTACTAATTATAGGGAAACTCTCCTGGACCAGGGTGTCCATGGATGTGCCGGTGGCACAGAATCAACTCTCCGAGGTTCCATACAAGGGGTTACCTAGATGTACTCCGTAGGTATCATTCCAGTCAGCTCGTCCGGTGACCAGTTATTCTTAGCTTGGCTACTCTCGATCGTATTTTGTGACGATCGTAGAGATGGACGTATAACTGCCAACTAAAGTGAGTACTTTCGAACGAATTCGTTGATCATAGTAATGGAGGGCATGAATGGTGTTGAATGATAACTTTTAGTTGCAATAAAAATACACAATTATAAGTCGTAGATGGTCATATCCAGATGATTCGTCAATACCCTAACTGCGAACCGATTCGTATATGTATGAGATAAACATTTCCACCTCGCCCGCAGCCTATGCTCTAAGGAGTCTGAGAGTATCGGAAACCAGGTAAAGACTTCCTGCAACTACTAGAGGACCATCGCCGGACACCTTGCTGGCCCATTCTAGCGCCGCCTTCACATCAGATTTGGCAACTTTCCGCTCTGCGATGGGAACCCCAGTGGCATCCACAGACTCAAGAATAGCGGCTGAGCCCGTGGCCCTAACCCAGGGCATGCCGTCAACAGGGCCAAACTCGACTCCGGCAACATTATCACCGTTGCGGATGAGTAATCTCAGGATTTCAGAAAGGTCCTTGCCTGCGGATGCAGCGAGCACCCAGGTGACGGGCTTGCCTTTTACGCGCAGTCGCTTCTCAACGAAGTTGGACAGAACCTCCGCGCTCTGGGGGTTGTGAGCACCATCAAGAAGGATGGGAGTCGCCCTTCCAGTGATCTTCTGAATGCTGATAGACTGCAAGCGACCGGGCCAGCTGGCACTGGAAGCAGCTTGTAAGAGCTCATCTCTCGACAGAGAATGTCCAGGGTAGGCGAGGTGAAAGGCTTCGTAAGCACAGAGCAGGTTCTGTTGCTGGTGCGGCTCAAGTTGTTCACTGAGCTTGCTTCCGAGGCTTGCGGACTTCAAATCTGCCAGCTTGAGAATGGTGCCGACGGATTTAGCCTGTGCTCGGATGGCAGCTAGTACGGACGAGGGGTTGCTCGCATCGACAACACAGGGCACATTGGGTCGAATAATGCCTGCTTTGTGGCGGGCGATCTCCTCGAGGGTGTTGCCAAGGAAATTCTGGTGGTCAAGACCAATCTTGGCAATGACGGTGACCACCTTGTGCTTGAGGACGTTTGTCGCGTCTTCCCTGCCACCGAGGCCGACCTCGATGACACCGAACTCGACCTTTTCGGCCTCAAAGATCTCAAAAGCAGTCGCCGTAAGCAGCTCAAACTCGCTGGCCTCTAGGCGCTGTTCGAGGTTCCTCTTTTTGACTAGCTCTTCGTAGTGAAGGAACTGGGATTCCGACACGGCGCTGTCGTTGATCGTGATGCAGTCCCAGCGATCAACGAGATGGGGCGAAGTGAACCGGCCGCAGGACACGCGACTTGCGCGCAGCATGGCATTCAGATTTGAGCATATTGAGCCCTTGCCATTCGTACCAGCAACGTGAATGGCTTTCCATGTCTGCGGAGTGTTCTTCAACAGAGCAGAAATGCGCGCCAGCCCCAACTCGATCATTTTCGCTGTTGTACTGCCGACGAATATATTAATATAATGACTGTTGACTTGGTATATGTAGTTGTGTATTTTTTCAGCTCGGCGTAGATCGTTGGGTTTTTTGAGGGAGAATGGAACAGAACCGCAGGCTTACAGGATGTAACACCAGGTTCAAAAAATGTTGGTGGTATGATATGGAGAGAAAGAGTCGTCGTGTTGCCGAGCTCTGGAGCTCTCGAATACTTCCCGCATCTTCTTATACTCGTACCTTGCTGAGCTCCAGCGTTACCTTACTCGTACAGCACGATACAAGTTTGAAGGTTGAGGTCCCGTCCATCGGCGGCCCCACTTAGCACCAGCCTAGGTAGATACGGATTACGGATTACTGTGCACAGATGATGACGGTGATGAGAGTGACGGGTGAGTTACGGTACCTAATATTAGGCGCGATACCTGTTGCCGCCGCAACGCCGGTGTGCGCTTATCATGCTTCATGATTTAATGGGATGTTTCACGTCATTCACGTTAGGTAGGCAGTTGCTACTTGTAAGGAAAGCAGGATGGAAAAGCTCTGGGAATACCTACCTCCATTAATATGTCTTCAGAAACGGTACCTAATACCATTTACGGATTACTGCACCAACTCCGTATTACGGGTGCACAGCAGTTGGCAACCGTCTGTTCAGCGCCAGCTGCCTTAAGGTAGCGGCAAGCTTGGGTAGCGGATAGGCGGACTTGGCAAGCTGCTCAGTCCATGGACTTAAATCTGCACCGGCAAACCACTCGGATTAGACGGTTAGAGTCTCACCCAGTACATACCAGGTACTAATCTGTACCAGTATTCCGTAATTACGGATTAATAGGTAGGTAGTACTTCAACTTGATCGCATTGCTTTTGCGCAGCAATAGAATTCGCAATTCCATGATTGGGTCCGGTAGCAGCTTGCCCTGTTGTCGTTTGTAACATGTTCAGCGTGCAGCTGCCACAGGAACGAGAATAATGAACACCAGCCACAATGCCCACTTTTCTTCAAGGGCACTCTTGCACTGTGATTGGTTCAATTCTTGAACCTTAGTCAGAATGCAGGACCGAGGAAGGTTCAACTTCGCAGGTAGGTACCCGCGAGTATTGCGTTAGGTAGATGCGCCCCGACTAGACTGAATGATCCTCGGCGGTTACCTCTTCCCTTCTCCTTCTCTCCCGAACGCCCTTCTTTTTCTGACCTTAACCATTTACCTATTCCCGTCTTCCTCACCTGCTCCCGTCACCCCCACCCGTAGAGCGCGACCTCTGCTATTTCCAACACCCGAACACACCTCATTCGATTCTGTGCAGAGCACCCTTCTATTCGCCTTCTTTCTTTTTTTCTTTCTCGGTTTTGCTTGATCTCGCGCCTGGTGTAGTCTTCGGTTCCATACATGCATCCACATTCGTTGACTGGCCCTTCGATACGCGCCGCGCCCTGAGTGTGCTTGATCACCATCTTCTTCCGCGGCCTTATTCATCCGTCGCACATTTACGCGGTACACACTACACAAGTCGTGCATCTCCGCAGCAACTGGCTGCTCTAGCAAGCGAAAATGGGACTTCCGTAAGTCATCTCTCGGTTGCGCGACGCGCATGCGCCCCTCCTACGACAGCCTCGCCGTCAGCCAGCATGCGTCGCGCATAGACGAACACACCATGCCCATCTATCTACCTCTGTATCCGTTGCGCAACTTGCCTTATCTGCCGGCCAATCGTCGGATTTCCTTAGCGACCAGCTTTTATACCGCCGCCTGTTGTGAGCGCCAGTCATTAACCTCGGATGTGTTTTTGCCAGGCTTTTCAATCCTCCCGAAGAATACGACGCGCAATCTCGGGATGCTGCGCAACCCGCTGCCGAGACATCGAATTCGCGGTCTCCGATCCGCCGTCAAGAGCGCCGTCGCCTGGTTGCTGAAACTCGGGAGCAACGCCTGCGCCAGGTTGCTGAAGCTCGGGTGGAACGCTTGCGCCGTATGGACGCAATCATACAGGCATCCGACCCTCAAGAGAGACGCCCGCGTCAGCCCATCGACAGTCGGGAGACACATCTGCGCCTGGTCCCCAGAGCTTGGGAGACGCACCCGCGCCGCATTGATGGTGATCCTGGTAACGTTGACTGGCCCACACTCACATACGAGCGCACCACCGTTGTGGTAAGTTTCTTGCCCATTCATAGTAATGATGGGCTCATTACTGATGTTTCCCTTCGACTCAGGACCCATCCATTGGCCAGCGCCAGCGACAAGACCCTGGTTCAGGAAGTGTAACCCCTCGACCTCGTCACGCTGTAAACGGTCCTGGCCTTGGCAATGAAGCAGCCAGCCCTGGTCAGCGAAGTTTCCGTGCTCGGTCGAATCACGGTGGAATGAGTGCCCGGACCCCACGTGCCTTTTATGACTGGAGTGATTTAGAAACCAGTCCTGAACCTGAATCAGCATGGCTTACGCTTCAGGCCACCTTAACGCCCGACCCCATGCCAATCAGTGCCGCATCATCATTCATGTCGGCTGCTGCCCCTGCCGGCGATTCTCAACCTACCGGAGAGAACGCCGCCACTAACGAAATGGCCACGCAGACTGAGGATGGAGACGCGCCTTGCGACCCTGTTCCGAACGACAACGAAAATGACAACGATGCTGAACCATCGGACGAAACATCGCAACCGCTCGGTTCTCAAGTTGGGGCCCCTCTGGCTCACATCGCATTCTCGGACATCACGGGCCCGGGCGCAATCGAGCCAGAGTGGTTATCTGGCATGCATCGTGTTGTGCAGATCCTTGCTTCGCGCTCGGATATTCCGGATGAGTGGTGGGCTCAAGCCGGACTGACGCGTTCGACCTCGACAGCTGAGGGTTCCAATTGAGACGTGTGATTTGAAGACACGGCATGCGCCTTGGTTCTTATATACCTGATACCCCGTGGTTCAATGTGTTTTTTATTTCTTCTAGGGCGAGGTGTTGGCCGGAGTTGGTGGGCCTCTTTTCTCTTCAAAACTAGATGGTTCAGATGGGATCTCCCTGTCATCCTACTAGCTCGGTAGAAGACTCTTGAGATGCACCTACACATGTACGATAACGGTTTGTTTCTTTGTTTTAACGAAATGATTGTGCCGATGATGATTGGGGCGAGCAGGTCGCTTGTTCGATGACTACACTGAGCAAGCTAAAGTGCTTGGAAGATAACTTCGAAACAGGAGATGTGTCGTCTCTGCTCGTCGTGTAGAGCTCTCATGTTGAGTTTCGAATGTATGATTTGTACGAATCGTCAATGCCAATGCTAGATGTTAGATGACAATGCATGCTCTTCTATGTGAAAAAGAATTCTCTTACAGACCCAACCTAACTGATTCCATACCGAACGGTTTCGCCATAGTCGCAACCATCCCCTGTATGAAACCCTCAGTGACCGCCTGTACCACCCTCCCGAACCCGTCCCCCCTGCAAGCCATCTAGGCAGTACGCCGTCGTACGCATTTCGTTACCGACAACCCGGATCCGGAGGGCCCTGGTCATAACCAATAAACAAATCTTCCTTCCGTATTACATATGGTCAGAAAAACCTCCCCTCGCGCCTTCTCTCTCCCCAGAAGAAATGAAACGCCCCTGTGACGCTTATCGTATCAGATGGATATGTTTTGATGGATTTGGAAGGTGCTGTGGATGATTCCATGTAATGATTCATCATGTCGTCGTTCCTCCTTCTGCGAGTACCTCTTTTTTGGTCGTGAATCATATTCGTGAATAATACTCGTGAATCCGCCGTGAATCATCTCATGACATACCGTAGCCTTTATACATCCGACTTCCACCCCCGTTCTTCTTCATCTGTATACTCTCATAACCGTCCAAACAGGATAGACATCCCAACATCTTCCACATCCTTCCATACCACAATCTCCCGTGTCACCGTACCACAGAATCTGCAACAGTCAAGCAGTCGCAAATCCGTCACCATATAGCAAATCCCCTCCCCTCCCAAACCCAATCCCTACCCTCCCAATCCACCAACCCCATAACCATCATCCCTACCCTCAATTCGCTTAAGATTCCCTCCCTACGCACGACATACCCGGTTGGTCGATCGGTCAAGCGATCGCGCAAAAAAGGGGTCCAGGCTAAACCCCTGTCGACCCCGTCGACCCTGTCAAGCCCGGACCAATCATGGCTTCGCATCAGCCCGAAAAAGGTAATTCACCAGATGCGCTAGGTTGGGACGTTTGAGGGTCTGTCATCGGCTACCGAATACACAGTGACCGCACGGTAACGGTTCGTTCATAAAGACAGCCTCAGGTAGCACACAGGTAAATAATACGGATTATTTCGTAGACAAAAGACAACTTAAGCTCAATCCGCATATCCAAGTTGATGTTATCCTCAAACGTGCACATCATCGCAGTGAAGGTATGAATAGTAGACAGTAAAATCACAATGCCAACACAAAAAAACAAACAAAATATAGGCTCCCAATAGATTCTCATTCCAGCTACTCTACTATACATCAGATCCGCATGAGTGGATTGATTCGAGGTATAATCCGTATGTTTTCCCGGTTACGTAGCTACCAATCATCCCACAATCCCCTTTCCAGCAACACAGAGAGAGCCAGCCAATTTACTGTAAAGCTCGTACGGATTATAGCATACTTCCTACACTGCAGACTTTATCGAATGGCAGCGGGATTTTGGTTCTTCCCCTCTACTGGAAGCCTCGAAGATGCGGCGGGACATAATCCTCTTCTGCAGTCACTTTCGCGCGACCGCTCTCGTTGACGTGAGCTCGTGATGCATGCTGGTTGCCAGTGACCGTGGATCGATTCTTTGTGGCATGACCACGGGCCGGCGGAGCGATTGGGCCATACGGTGAACCATACAGACTTGCCTTCGGAGCCAGTGAGGCACGATTGGAAGCGGCGCGGGACGCAGTAGTTGCTATGCACAAAAGATGTCTTGTCAGCAGTTATTCTTAACCACGGAATTGAAATCAATAAGATGATTGATAGGTACATACTCAAGCGCGATTTAGCGACGCCGCCAATGACCGATGGGAGGAGTTTCTCATTGTCCTCACCCTGTTCACGCTTCAATTGCCAACCCGGCTTTCCGTCCAGGCTGTGCTGCTCAGCATCTTGACCCGTGCGGCCTTGGTATCGCATTTGGTCGGCCTTCGTCGTGTTCTTGATAGAACGGCCATATTGGCTGCTCTCCATTGGTGTAGTTGGTTCATCGCGGGTTTTCATCAATTCGGCTTGATGTTTCTTGTACCATGGTGGCAAGCCATGGAAGAGGCCAACTGAGATCTGAGTAGTCCTATCAAGCGGCATCTCATGCTTGTACTTGCAACCCTGTTGGGTGAAAGCACAGGAGCCCTCATGAATCCACTTGTCACACCAGATTTTGTCCGCCTTCGCATGGGCTCTTCCATGATGTGCACCGGGCTGCTTGGCCTTATGGTAAGTCGTTGCCTGGTGAGGACTGGCAGCGACTATGTTGTCGATACGCGACTAGATAACCCCCATCTTAGTTCCAGTTCAGACTCTCCAACTGGTGACATGACGGACTTATGGGGCATGGGAACAATGGGGAGAGAAAAATCAGAATCGCGGGAAAACAGGAGATATGAAAGGTGAAAAGAGGCCATGACTCTAGGATCCGATGCGTGATGAACCAAGAAACTCACCTGGATTTGATCCGAAGAACCTGCTGGTTTGCCAGGATCCTGTTCGAATGCGTTTCAGCAAGACAAGTATAAAGAAGCGGACTCTGGAATGTAAGCAGCGACTAACCTTCATAACAATACGAGTGCTGGGGCCCGGCTGACCATTGGGAGACAAACCGCGTGGCTCGTTGACAACAATCATGCCAACACAACCTGGTTGAACAGAGGGTATGTTGTGCATGGGCGGCAAAAGATCAGCCGGGATTAGTCGCGTGTACTGACCATTACCACGATGGTAACAATAAGCAAAACTGTCGTCCAGAAGGGAGTCGGAAACAAGGCGAAGGTTGGAGACATGCTGCTCCAAAGTAGGAGAGGAAGGGGCCGGAAGCATCTGTTGACGGCCGACCGGATCGAAGGGCGTTTTGAAGATCATGGGAGAACCCAACGTCGATAGGCCTTCATCGTGATTTACTCGCCAGTTAGACGAGGCAACGCCGCGGAGGTAAGTGGGAGAGTGGGCGCCGATTTGAGGGTTCTGAGACCACGATCTTGTCAGTTGCCCTGCTGGGCGTTCGTCGGGGATAAATATTTACTCACAACTCGGTTGGTCTGGTCATGACAAGACTCGAACTTGGTGTTCTCCATGTCTCGAAGAGCTCTACTGTCGCTCTTGTCAACGTCCTCCTTGTCGTTCTGGATACCACCGCAAGATGTTGTGGCGCTGTTGAGGAGACTAGCAACACTGCAATCCCTGTTGCTCTCTGGGCTCAAGTCGATGAGATCTCCGATCAAGGCAGAACAGACGACTTTGGTACCAACACATGGAGAAACGGGGCTTCGATCAGGCGTGTGAGACACGTCAGAGGGCCAACTGGTAGCTTCTCCGGAGGTAGAGTCGGTAACGGAGGGGCTGAACGACGGCTTATCCTGGTGATTGTCCATGTTGAAGCAGGTAAAACTAGTTAGGCACCAATGACTCTTCAGTCTTCTCCCCTCGCCAATCAAATGAACGGGAATATACTAGGGAGGTCGAGAAAGAAGAGTGCCTTAGAGCACGGCAAACGCGCCCTCTTAAGCACGTGCGTATAGGTTGATGGCAAAGAGCAGTGTAACCTTTGGCTACTACCTGCACACTTCCTTCGTTGTCTCTAAAGATAAAATCGCCGTGAGCATAGAAGAAATAGGGCTATTTTGAATAAGAAGCGAAGAATGAGAGGATGGCGCCAATGGCAGGTCGATGGTGATGGTGATGATACTTACGAAAGAGGCGGACGGAAGACGGACGATGTCTAGGGGAAAGAGGTAAGGTAGGTAGGAGGAAGGTCTTCGATATGGCTGTACCTTTCTGGGCGGAACACTGTTGGCGTGTTTTGCAGGTGTGCATGAGACAGCAGGCAGGTGGATCGTCAACCTTGGGTGAAGATACAGATGACGTTGAGGTGGTAGGGTGCAGTTTGAGAAGAATGTGGATGGAGTGGAGAGAAGAAGGAAGAGGACAGGGACGGCCCAACGCGGTGGGTACAAAAGATGACCAGAGGTGTGTGCGTACGTGCCTCCAGGTCTTGAAGCAGGTGCGTCCTGCTTACCGAGCAAGCGAGGCAATGAGGCAGGCACCAAGCAACAACATCAAAGGTCCGGCCGGTGTACCTTCCTCACGACGTCCTGCTAGCTTCTTTCATGTTCCATCAAAGTCACTCCTGTACTCGCGCCTGCCGTCAAGCCAGCAAAGGCAATCACCGCAAGTCCCTTAGGTACCCTTAGGCAACGCATCAGGGCCCATCTGCTACACGCCGGCCCCTGAGTTCGCCCACCTGGGCCGCCATAACGCAACATCGCCACCGTTTGTAGTTATTCCTCAGATAGGGTTGCATGCATCACCAACGGTTACCTGCAGTTGTTTTGTCCCCGTGTTTCCCATGTGACAAACGGCCCATAAGCCGCCCTCTCTCTCTCTCACACACACACACAAGATTATGTCCCGCTTAGCATGGCCCGGGGCCTAGGTGACGTCCGCGACATATTGATATTTTATTCGGTATCTCTCTATTTTAATCATCTCTCTCACTCTCTCTTATTTGTTATGCTATTTTTTCTGTATTCCCCGTTTTGCTGCTTTATTCTCGTGGCCCCCTTGCCCACCGTGAACCTCGACTGACCCTAACAAGATGATAGAAGCGAAAGTCTCCTGCTTGCTTAGAGCAACAACACACCACCTAAATATACATCATCCTTCTTCTTCGCCTCTTGCAGCTAATGTAGAACCCTTGCCAGCCCACCGTGACTACTTCACGGCTGGGTTGCGAGCCAGCACCATTTGGAGTCTTAAGAGCAAAAAGCTCCGGACAGACTGCGCAAAACGCCCCTCGCCAATCCTGACCTTATCTAGTGCTATTCGCAAAGAGTGCTCCGAATTTAAATCTACACAGGGATACCTCAGGGAATGTTTGGAATAACAAAGAGCACAGGGGTCCCCACCGCCAATCAAACCCTCGGGAGCAAATTCTCCATTGGGGAGTTCGACGGGAATGTGTTGGGCAGATGGAATAGGTCGAATAGGGAGAGGAGCGCGGGGCTTCGTATACGCTCCTGGTGGTTGGATAACAGGTTGGTTCAACGGCGGAACAAGTGAACTAGGATGAACTTTGCTGTGAGATTTCCCTGGTAGTAGTCTGGGTGTCCCAGAGCTGCTGCGAACTACGACGGCGTCTGGCAATGGATGCTGGATCACATTGTTTACTGTTTCTTGACAGGGCGTTAACTTTGGGCCCTCTTCTAGGGGCTCTTCTTGGTCCTATGGTTAGGGCGTTTACCTTTGGCTGGCTTTACTTCATACAAGTCATCAGACTTATTCTTGGCCATCCCATCTTCGAAATCCCCCTCACTATTATCGTAGTCCTCTAAGTCTTCCTCCACGTCGTGCTGATCGATGTACTCGTCATCGACATCGAATTCGGAACCGCTACCCGCCTCTTGGAGCTATTCTGATTGTCAGCAAAAAGTCACCAACCAACGTCTTCAGTAGAACCTACACGGCTGGTCTTATAATCAATCTTCGTGCCCCGTCGTCGGGCACCCCGACCGTAGACTTGCTGCCTAGCAGCAACCTCACGTTGATGTGCTGCTTCCCGCTCCTTCAGAATGTTTTCCCAGATACTCGTGCTGACTTCTGGGGATAAGTTGCGTTCTGAATCTTCTGTGTTGCTGGCCAGCTCGCCCTTATCAGTCGCCCAAATTCGTGCGAAAGAGAACTGATTTTCAGCAGAATTGTCTTGTCCTGCGTCAGTGTTTTCGATCTGACTTCGGTCAAGGAGCTTGTCCACAGATGCGTCATCATAAGTGATCTTGTCCTTGTCCTCCTCGCTGAACAGGGCAGCGGCTCCATGCTTTAGAATTGATTCCAAGTCCTCGCTAGCTTCCTGGGTTGCGTCCATCCTCTCAATGAGAGCGTGGTCGAGCGCCATCTTCTTCCGTCCTATCTGCATGATCTTTTCTTCCACGGTATCTTTGGTCATCAATTGAAAGCACAACACTTTGTTTTGCTGGCCGATACGATGGGCACGAGAGAGGGCTTGAATATCCTGGTGCGGATTGAAGTCGGGATCGTATATGATGACCGTATCAGCGGTAGCAAGATTTATGCCAACACCGCCAGCACGAGTAGAGAGGAGCATAGCAAAGAGCGGAGAGTCAGGTGCATTGAAGGCATCAATTCGTTTTTGCTTCTCGAGAGCCGATACAGTTCCATCGATTCGCGCGTGAGGCAGATCCAGTCCGGTCAGGAAATCCTCAAGTATGGTGAGACTGTGAAGGTACTGGCTGAAGATAAGAACACGATGGCCTCGCTGCCTGAGCTTGGGGAGCATGAGTTCCAGTAATAGGAGTTTTGGCGAAGCTTCAACCAGATTCCGATGCATCTGTGCAGCGTCGACGTTTTTGTCTTCAATTTCGCTATTGAAGCAAAACGGATGACATAGACACTGGCGCAGATCAGAGAGGATATTGTTCATACTCTTGCGTTCACCGACTTTGACTCTTGACTTCGAGATGATAGCCTTGATGAGTTCGGGATTCCGTGCCATGATGGATTTGGACAGTTTCTCTTGAACGACGGTCATACTGACAGGTAGAATGATCTGTGCCATAGGAGGGAGAAACTTCAGAACTTGTGCCTTGGTCCGTCGCAAGAAATAGGGCCGAATAAGATTGTGCAGCTCTGGCAGATTCTCCTTGGTCAACTCGGCATATTTCTCATCAAGCTCTTCTGCATTTCTCTCAGAGTCGATGAACTGTAGTAGATTAAAGAGTTCTCGTTTGTTGTTTTGCAATGGTGTGCCTAGAATACCTGGTGAGCCTGGAATATCTTAAAAGTAAATCGTCCTCTGTTACTTACCAGTGAGCAGAATACGACAGGGAATTTTCATCCCCTGGAGTGCTTTGTAGAGTAGGGATTCCTCGTTCTTGAGTCTCTGTCCCTCGTCGACTATCAAGCCAACCCACTTGACTCCATGAAACACATTACTGACAGTGGCAGCAGCCTCATATGACATGATGACTACATGAGCCTTCATGCCAGCCGCGCGGCCGTTAGGATAGAGCTCATACTTGTAAGCGAGATCCTGGGCAACCTTGCCACCATGGTATGTGACAACTCGCAAATCGGGTGCCCATTGTTTGATCTCCCGCCGCCAGTTCGGGCATGTGGAATTAGGTACCACGGCCAGGAACGGCCAGCATCCCGGGCGTGATTGAGCAAGAGCCGACATGAATGCGACAATCTGAACCGTCTTTCCCAACCCCATTTCGTCGGCAAGGATGACATTTTGCTGTTGGTGAAAATTGTACAGCAGAAAGTTGACGCCTTCTATCTGGTATTCCATAAGTTTTCCCTTCTTCAGTTGCGGAGGCTGACTCTTGAGTTCACAATGCTTCGCGAAATCAAGTGACCGGTATAGCGCAATGCGGTCGCGTATCTTATGACTGGAGACTGTGGCGAAATATTTGCCATTGAGATATTCGTCATACGCCGCAACGAAGGCCTCCCATGGTGCACCAGAGTCTCGTGGTGGCGGCTCATCCCAAACAGCTTCTTCATAGCCAAGACCTTGGAATTTGACGAAAACAGACGCGATGTCCTCAATTCTTTCCAGATCTTCGGCTTTGCTTGACGTAGGCAGTCGGAGACGGTATTTAACTTTAAGGAGAACATCGGGCAACAGCCACTCTTCCTCTATGGCAGCTGTTTTGTCCATCTTGGGATGTGCTGAAGACTCCCGTCTGTGGAATGCAACCCGCATGGAACCAGGGGCAACTCCATAGACCCAAGCGCCTGGCATCCATGTATCATGAAAGTGTGAACGCCCAGCCCAGTTGATAAGATACTCGATGCTGTCCTCTCCATAGTCTTCGCTGGTCTGTCCCGCGACGTACGTGGCTCGGTCAACCGGACGCCAGGCGACGAGAGAATTGATCTTATTTTTGGGGTCAGCACAATCCTTGCAATTCCAGCCAGCACTTGAGTATTCAGTCAGGCGGCTTTCTTTAGAATCTTTACGTTGGTTCGTTGCCGTCTCTTCATCCAGTGGGGGGAGATGCCCGAAGTGATAAGAGCGCTTGCAGGCAAGGCAACGGAAGAGAACGTTATCCGCATTATTGATCAAGATCGGATCTACCAGGGTAATCGGGTCGTTTCCATCGTGATCAGCTCGTGCCTTTTCCTCTTGCTTTGGAGTTTTCTTGCTGGAGAATTCGGCACAGGAAGGCCCGGATTTCTTGCATACTTGACATGTTGTGTGGTCTGGTACCCGCACATCCTTTTTCTTCTTGTGTTGGATGCAAAACTTGCACTGCAGAACGAAATTCTCGTGCTCGATCTTGGTAACCCGGTGATCTCGCATTGACCTAGGAGCTAGACAGCCTTTATGATAGGAAAAGGAACAGCCTTGGCAGAAAACCAGCGGATTGGCAACCCCGTCAGACTCAGCTTGGCAAACCACACACGTCTCTGAGTGCACCCTCCTGAAAGAGGAGCCTAGGGGCACTGGTTGAAATGTCTCCTTAACTGCCTTGTGCCTCGGTGTATTGGACTGCTTGTCCTCAACTGTCTCTATGTCGTCGAGCTCTGGATCCTTCATACTCCTCAGGTTTTTGTTCGACCGGCTCGAGCGACGAGCTTCAAACCCGGCAGACGAGTCGCTGTCATCGCGTTTAACGACTGTACTAGCTTTCGATCGACCTTTCTTCCGCTTCGAGGTTCGAGGTTCCGGTGCAAGATCAGAGCGAACGATTGGCAGAAAATCGGCGTCGTCATCCTGTGCCAACTCATCATCAGAGCCAATAAAGCTTACACGCTTCTGAGAGGAGTAGTTTCGAGACCTAGTTAGGCGACGCTTCCCCGGTATAGTGACACCTCGTTTGCTCTTTGACGCTGACCATATTATCTCTTCATCTGACTGGGACTCAGCCATATCAATGAACTGAGATTTTGATTCCTCGAAATCAGAATCCTCGAGATCGAGATTGGTGGATGGCTGACGGGATTGGCGTGAACTATGGCGAGTAGGGCGAGCATTCGAAACTGGGTGGTGCTTGCGGCGCTTCGAGGTTGTTTCGAATTCCGACCCAGATTCTTCATACGCGTCTTCCGACCGAGGCCGTTTGTTTGAATTCCGTAGCGATTTGAGATCATAAGTAGTCTGTGACAAGGCCGACGTGTCAGTCGTTGAACTGCCAAAACAGCCCGAATATATCGGAAAAGCAGTGAATAAAGCTCTGTACTCGTGAAACGCGCCTCATAATATAAGACGAACGAGTTCAGCGCAGAGTTGCAAGAAATCAACCCAAGTAGGTGCAACATCCATTAGGGTAAGAGTCGCAGTCGACACTTATCGTGTAGCTAGGGCCTTTTTTGGTTGAGACTGCAATTGGCGATGATGCTGGTTTAACCCATACTAATGATGGATAATGGCCCAAAGCCCTGGTATCGCCAACGGGAGAACAAAACACGGTGAGCGACACTTGTCGCAACGAGAAACGACCAGAGATAGCTAACGAACTTTTGCACTTACAAATTCAGCATCGCCGTCTGCAAAGTCGGCGTCGAAAAGCTCATCAGAACCATTGTCAAGTGCCATCGGACTAAAGGGGATATATTCGTAAGAGTCAGGGTCACTTGGGGGGCTGAGAACCACTTGGATAGGTCGTAGCCGTGGTGACCGTGGAGCACTTGACAAGGGCGAAGTTGTCGTGGCATCTACAGCAGAGCCATAGGACTTCGTTTCTTCGAAATCGCTAAAATATGGCGCTTCATCATGTTCAGAGCCATCTTGTCGATCCGTCAAACCTGAGGGCGTGTCTGCGGTATGAGCATCCTCAAATTCGGACCCTTCGTCGTCTTCATGGGCAGCCGCCGCATCTGCGTTATGAGCATCCTCGTACTCGGACCCTTCCTCTTCTTCATGGGCAGCCACCGGATCTGCGGTATGAGCATCCTCATACTCGGATCCTTCCTCTTCTTCATGGGCAGCTGCCATATCTGCAGTGGCGTCCTCCATTACCTTTAGTACAATCAGCGATCTCATTATCAAGCATGCAAGAAAGCCCAGCCAAGGCTAGCGGTGTCCAATTACCTCGTCTAGGGCGAAATCCGCTTCGTTTGTTGAGACACCATCGTCAGCAGGATCATCGTAATTGCCCTCGATGACTGAAAAGCCGCCAGGAATGTGTATCTCGTCATCCATGGCTTGTATCTGAGTGCTTTTCAAGAGCGCAACGGCGATATCGTACCCGAGTGTGATCGGATCAGCAGGAATGCGCAAGCATTGGAAGGAAGGGCATCTACTGGAGTCACTACGAATGAACGATCCTGTGTGGGGTTGCTGAGAGGAATTTGTACAGTATGCGCAAAACGAAAGTCAGTGCAATCAATGATCCACAGCCTGAACAGAACGAACGTCCAGAACGAGTTCAGGCATGGAGAGCGAGGATAGCAACTGAGAGAAGTTGTAGTCAAAGCAAATTATCGGCAGGATACGCGTGTTGATTACTAGCGGGTAGTTGCGGATTAGAGGCATTCGGATTCACGTCGCGTCTGTCGAAAATATCAATTTACTATTACTAATGACTTTTAATTGCCCTTTTACCAGTACGGGCTAGCTGCTATCATATAATGGCAATATTTAATGGTCCGCTAAACCTAATACGGAAGCCCCCGCTAAATTGCCGCGCACCATTAAAGCACCCGCACTATTTCGTACGGAAGGCAGTCAAGTCTGTACCTACGGAATAGAAAGAGGCAGGTTACACAAAGGATGAATGTCTAGGCACCAGCACTTACCAAAGCAGCCCGGCGACTAATAAGCCGGGTAGGCACATCAATACCTACATCCAATAGGTGCCGCCTTTTAGGCATTGCGTACTTCGTAGTAGGTTCGCGGGAAGGCGTTTCGTAAGTACATAGGTACCTACCTTTACGCTAGCTCCAGGGAAGGTACGCTTGTACCTGGTAGGTTAGTTCCTTCTGGTGACTCGCGTAGGCGCCTGTGGTGGCCGGCCTTCCGTCACGACAGATAAGATAAGCCAGTCACAGGCCCCACTGAAAAAGTCCAGCTACCATCGGGAGCATGCGATTTCGCGACGCTCTCTGAAAACTCAACCTGCCTCATACAGAAACTGCGGTCCTCAATTCAGTGCGGTTTTCTGGTAATACAATGAGATTCCCAAATTCTTCGTTGCTTTGTAGACAAAGTTTATTGTTGAGAAAATGGGATGCGCAGAGAGTTAGTATCACTCACACGCAGCCTGCATCATCACTTTCTGCCATCCATAATGGGCTCCGACAATCCCAGAAGTCCAGGCCCCAGGGGTTCAATCCGTCGTCTCTAACGGCGTCAGGCCCCAGAATTAAGAAAGGCAAGAAGGTCATCGATGCCAAACCTGAAACGCCGTCGCGACGTGCGCGGTTCCATGACCCTAAGTTTAGTTTTGGTAAGAAGAGCATGGTATATCAGATGCAACATGGAGCCCTGAAGGATGCCTTACAGCGAATGGACGGCAGCCATGAAGCGAAGGATTCCCGTCGGTCGTCAGACGACGGTGCTATCACTTCGGAGCGTTGGTCGAATATACTCCGCGCGGAGACCGAAAAGTCGAATGGATTCAGTCGCGGAAATCGCGATCGCAAAGGCCCTGTTAGCAGACGGGCTCCCAGTCGATCACCGAGCGACCGATTTACCACGGAGAGTTTTATGGAAGAAATGTACTTGGATGAGAATAGTTCGCGGGGATCAAGTCGCCAGTTTGACGACCGAAAACGCGCTGGCGACACACGATCTTTCGGTCGGTCATCCGGCCGGTCATCGAGCGAACGTGGTGAACCGAACAATTTCAAGGGAGAACTCTTTGCGGACGCCGACAGATCGCGCGGATCAAAACACCAAACTCGCGATAGCACACGGTCTTTCGGTCGGTCATCGAGCGAACGTGGTGAATCGAACACTTTCAAGGGAGAACTCTTTGCGGACGCCGACGAATCGAGCGGATCGAAATACCAAACTCGCGATAAAACACGCGACGATAGCACACGGTCTTCCAGTCGGTCATCTGGCGACCGCTTCTCTCGAGAGAAGGACGACTTCTTTGCGAAGTCGAAAACCCCCACGAACTTGAGTACTGAAACAAATGCTAAAAAGCGTAATGAGCTTTTCTCTCCCCGGCCGATTGGTGGCCGCTTTTCGAATGAGAAGAAGGAGTCGTCCACGAAACCGAAGACGGACATACGATCGCATCAACCACCTAGCGACAGCCCTTCGCAACAGGAAAATAAGATTAATGTATTCAGGAGTGTCTTATCGGATGTCTCGCTGGAGCCATCCGAATCTGAGACCTCTGCAGATGACATTGAATCGAGTCAGGGGTCATCATATGTACCTGACAGTTGGGGTCACGACGGCAATCCTATTCGGATACCCCGTACCACTGCCGCTTCACAGTTTCTCTATGGCCGATCGGCAGTCGAGGCTGCCTTGAGAAGCTCACGTAGGAAGCTTTATAAACTGTACATCTACGATGGGACAGGCCGGCAAAATGAGTCTGGAGACTTCGCGCTCGTTAAGCTGGCAAAACAAAGCGGCATTGAAGTCGTGAAAGTATCGAACAGGAATCTGCGCTTGATGGACAAGATGAGCGAAGGTAGACCACACAACGGGTGTATTCTTGAGGCATCACCAGTACCGCAGCTGCCGCTCAAAGCACTGAGGGAGTTGAGCGCCGACCAACCCGGATTCTCCATTGAACTAGACCACCAATCCAAAGAAGACCTGCAAATCAACGGAACATCTGACTTCATCAGCCATCCTCAGCTAGCAGTCGGCCGGAACCCTATGGTCCTCTTGCTAGACGGCATCTTGGATCCGGGTAACTTGGGAGCCATCCTTCGAACTGCAGCATTTCTGGGCATCCAAAACGTTGCTATCACGAAGCACAGCTCGGCCTCGTTGACGCCGGTAGCCCTGAAGGCATCGTCTGGCGCATCCGAGACGTTGAACCTATTCTCTATCCTCTCGCCCGTTGACTTCCTCACACGCTCGCAGCAAAACGGCTGGCTGGTGTATGTTGCTGCTCCCTCGAAGAAGACGCCCAGAGGCAACAAACATCTCACAGTAGACCGGATTGAGACGTACGATCCCCTGGCACAGCAGCCCACGATCTTGGTGGTCGGAAGCGAGGGCAAGGGAATCAGCAAACAAGCCCGACGCACGGCGGATTACGAAGTGACGATCCCCAACCTCTCAGAGCCGTCGGACGTGGACATTGACAGTCTCAACGTGAGTGTTGCTACTGGTATCCTTTGCGCTGCGTTCGTCAAGAACAGCAGGGCTGGCGTGACCACGCTTGAACAAAAACAGTCGCAGGCCGATCTTTGGTGAGGATCGAGCAAGGACAAGAGAGGAGAGGGAATGAATGCATCAAGAACATCATAGATTCTTTGTATAAAAGTGTATTATCATGTAATGCCACATGCAACAAGCCATCGCAGATTCGGAACGATATTTTGTAAAGATTAGAGAAGAAGACTAGAACAGCAGGCCTGCTTGATAGATACCTCCATACCGACAGGATTGCATTGCGAAGAACATTGTCGCTTTCTCAATGAATCTCGACTTGATATGTATCGGGGAAGACATACCTCGTAACGATCAACATCATCCACTCTGACGTGGTTGGCGGGGTCCTGCTGTGGTGGTCCAACCATCGACTCGCGGCCAACTCACCGTCCCAATCCCTGCCCGAAGCCGATTGGCCCGTGCTAACTCCGACACGCAGGGACCTGGGCATCACCATGCCGCTTTTATCCAAGCGGCATCGAGATCCGCGGGTGCGCGTCTCCACAGGTAGGGGGGTCCCGTAAAAAGCGGCGAATGCGCTAGCTGCTAGCGCGGTTCATGGCCGTTTATTTAGTATGGGAATTCACCGTAGCAACAGAGACCATCATCATCACCAACCTCGCTTCCTTCTCGTCTGGACGAATTGCTTCTGTCGTAGGTTAGTATGATATAGAGTATACCACGGCTAAAGAAACGGCATCATGCGCGCAATCCTCTCGCTCCCGCCCTCCCTCCTCCTCCTCCTAGCCACACAACTCCACGCGCAGGAGCATGATGGATCCCCGATCCCCACGGCCGTGCGCAAGATGTCGCTGGACGAGGGCGAGAAGTTCATGCCGGAGTACTACGCCTTTTCGCCCGCGGGCGTAGCCGAGCAGTCTCCGCTGCAGCTCGTGGCCCGCGATTCGGGCCTCGAGAACGCCGCTGCTAATTCTACCGCGCTCGCGCCGTTTTTGATGCATGATGTTTACGGTGGAGATAAGAGTCTGGATTCATGGGCCCTATATCGCCGCGGAAAGGAGGTTCTGGCCCGTCTGCAGGGACGCGGATTCACGTGTCCCGGCGGCACGCATAGCTGTGCGGATATCGACCAGCCGAATTACTGCTGTACGGACCAGACGGTGTGTTTTGTCGTCGAGAATGCCCCCGATGCAGGGAATGTGGGTTGTTGCCCGGACGGACAGACGTGTGGCGGTAGTGTCGCCGCGTGTGCGGACGGGAACACGGCTTGCCCTGCAGAGGATGGAGGCGGATGCTGCATTCCGGGCTTTGTGTGCGCGGATATTGGATGTATGTCACGTCCCCTTTCTGGCTTTACTTCGCCTTGAGAGACTAATATGGGATTGCAGGCGTTGCACTGTCGGACTTATCGTCGCTTCATACAGCCACTGCGACGGAGATGTCCTCGTCAACGACGACCAGCTCAACGCCCACCGCCACAGCTACATCGACGCAAACCGGCATCTCTTCATCTAGCACCGGCACCGGTCTTCCACCCGTGCGAGCCACGAGCTCAGGCCCCACGGCAACGCCGACCACAGCACCCGAATTCTGCCCGACAGGTTTCTACGCGTGTCTCGCATCCGCCGGCTCGGGTTGCTGCCGTACAGGACGGGACTGCAGCACGACATCCTGCCCACCCGTGGCGCGCACGACCATCAAAACGCACGGCGCCACAGTAGTAGTGGCTCTTACTGACGCCGAGGCCGCGCCGTCGACATCTGCTACATGTGCAGGCGGCTGGTTCCTCTGCGGTACGGATGCCGGTCCCGTCCCTGGCTGCTGTCCAAGCGGGTATAAATGCGGCACGGAGAGCTGCACGCTCTCTACCGCCACCGTCACGGCGACGATACCCAAGGATTTAGCGCAGAGCACGGCGGGTCGTGGCTGGCGGGAATTGAGGGAGCAGCAGACGGCCATGCTGTGGGGTATTACCCTCGGCTGGAGCTTTTTCTTCTACGGCGTCGTTTAGGTCGCTCTAATGTGGCTTGACGTTCAAGGGGTTCTGGTATCCCTTGGCCACCTAGCGTGCTACGGACGTGTACATTGTGGATGTGTACGTGATGAACCAAGTTTTCTCTAGAGGAGGAATAGATGATGGTACATACGGGTTATGGATCGACGAGATGACGATGTTTATGGACCTTTTTTTTCTATTTTTCCGGGATTGGTGTTGGGATAGGAACACCCCGGAAACGATACGAGTTATGGATGGATGTAACGGGCTCGAAGTTTTGGTAATTGGGAGCTGTTACGGGATCGCAGGAAGATAGACGACGAATGTGACCAATAATCAAGATGGATGGATTGTTTTGGACCGTTGTGTGCGCTGTCGTATCAAGTGTCTCCGGACCACTCATTCCGATACGTATGTGAAGCGCCTGTATCAAAGATCGGATCCTTCCCAACAATACGCCCACTGCAGTCTGAATAGTAAGCAAACTGGCTCAGGACGCGCCAGCTTGATGCCCGGAGCCCAAGCCGGTTGACGCGGAAATGCAGGTTGTTGAATAAGGTTATGAGTCGAGGGAGTCGTCTTACGAGAGATTCGGGCATGAGAGCCCCGTTGCTGTTTTTTTGATTCCGTACTCCAGGTACTGTTTATTATCTCGTACCTAACGACTATGGAGGCGATTAACAAGAGAAGCGGGATACAATGGAATCAGTATGAAATGAGTGCTATCCGAATAAGAAGGGAATCAAAGACAATGGGGAAGAGTAGTGTATCTGTATATAAACAAGTCGACAATCCCCTTTTATTAGCCAAATGTATGGAAACAGTGAAACAACATCATCGCAGCCCCTGAAAACACCCTACGAGGATAACGTCGAAGATTAAGAGGTTCTAGACAGGCAGATGGGTGTCAAGTAGGCTTGATCGCTTGAATAGGGGCGACACCACACACTCCAGTCTAGCCCCTTTCCCCTGCCCTTCTCTCTCCTTCCCTTCCATTGCCTCGTTGTCAGACATCAATAAGGGGGGCAAGCCCCTTTAGAGAACCCAAGCCATCGCAGCGCCCACGACGGCCAAAAGGCTGCCGCCAAACTGTAGAGTGGCAGCCCCGGAATGACGGTGATGACCCGTCGGAATGGCATCCAGCGAGCTCGTAGGGCCCGAGGGGATAGCCGTCGCGGTAGGCGCCGGTGTGATGCCACCGCTGCTAGACCCATCATCGCCAGATCCGCCATTATCGCCACCTCCACCACTAGTAGGCTGGACACCCGAGGTGCCGTTGGCAGAGTTGCTGATACCAGCCGAGACGGAGGAGATATCATCCGCCGAAGCACTAGCGCTCAGGACAATCTTAGACGAGCCGTAAGTGAGCGTAGTAGGCGTGTGCGTGTAGCCACTGATGCTCGCCCCATCGGAATCGCCATTGTCGTCGTCATTGTTGGCATCGTAATCATCCTCGTCTTCAGGCTCGTTGTTATAGTCGCTGGCATCGTCGTCGCTGGAAGCTGCCTGACTGGCCGCCGCGCTGGCAGTGGAGCTTCCACCATTCACGGTGATGGTGTTGGTGCCGAAAGTGACGGTGGCTGCGTTGGTTCCACCGACTGTGATCGTCTGGCCCGACACCGTGATTGTCTGCGTGCCACTGACCACGTTCTGGGCGAGGGCGAAACTGGCCACAGCAACCTGCATGGCGCCGTAGGCCTGAAGCGTGGAGACCTTCATTCCTGATGCTTTTCGAGGCCGTGCTCTAAAATTGCGGAGAGAATGAGTGTGGCCCTTTTAATAGGGGGTTATGATGATGGCTCTGAGGAAGAGAGTCGAGCTAGTCTTGAAGATTGTCTTGGGGAAGATTGATGATGTTGACCGAGAATGAAGAGCCTAGCAACTTATACCTGAGCTGGAGAAGCGCAAGAAAGGGCACGGTGGGTGAGAAGGAGAAGGAGAAGGGCTGCACGGAGGGTTTCGAGGCTTGCAGCGAGCAGAAGGAAACCGACTTACGTATGCTCCCACGAATACCCTGTCTTGGCACAGGCCGGCTTCGAGAGAGTGACCCCCTTAAAGGCCGAAGCGCCAGAAGGTTTTGGTCCCTGGTTAAAACCGTGACTGTGAGAAAGGCTAAAGGGTGGGAACGGGATGTTGATACAGGAAGGGTGGTCAGGGGGTTGGCTGCAGGATGCTGGAACCTCTCAGACAAACGGGACATGGTGCAAGAGACGGGCAGGCATGGCTTATAGTATACCTACACAATCGAGTGTTGCGAGGACCGAAGGCAATCGATAGAGTGGGCACCTCTCGCTGTACTCCGAGGTTCATACATGATCTGCTTGCCCGTAACCATTTGGACAATTCCCAACAACCCCGTAATCTTCCATCTTTCATGTGTTTCCGAGACTTCTCGATACACAAGCATGAGTTGTTTACCCAGAGACATAGCAACGTAAATATGTCAAGCACACATGAGCGTAATGAGCCTACAAAACTGTAGGCACAAGCACCGGCATTAACACCGCCCCGGACAGAGCCATTTTCTCTCGTCGCCGATCTTATGCGCCAGCATGCCTAGATCGGAACGTAGAGGAGGGACATATCTGTACAGCAAGAGCAAAGAAAAGGGGCTGCACAGGAATCTGTGACACTCATAGGCTACAATGCGTTTCGCCTTGGGAGCCCCTCGATGTTTCGAACAGGAAAGGGTTGTTGACGTTTGACTGCCCAGACTCCAATGTCCGTGGGAATCTCAATCAGTCATATGCTGTCATCGGAGGGAGTGCGAAGACCTTCAACAGTCGAGTGCAGCACAGTTGGAACATGCATGCATGTATAACTGTCTGAAGACCACAGCTGTGCTTAAGATTTCTCCGCGCACATGTATGTACTGTGGGCGCAGATCCACACTACATAGGGATGCCGGGTTTCGATGAAATCGACGTCGATGATCATATCGTGCTCATGATGCGTTGTCATCTAATTAGATCGGTCTGTAGGAATTGGTTGTGCTGCCATGCGCACCGGAGACTCGGGGGTTGAATCAACACAGGTACGGGGCCTTATTACCAATTTAACCGCCGTTAAATCCTCAAACACAGACGTGGAGGTCTAGGTAGGTCTGAATCTTTTTTTAACCGTCAGTCCGACTGGTAAGAGGACGTCGGGTTGAGATGGTCTAATTCGGGGGAATTACGAAGCTTCGGAGCCGTGTTATCGTTGAGGCACGACATAACGAAAGCATGGCGAATACTGTTGTCCAATGCCGGTTGGGCTTTATAGCAAGACTTGTATATCCCATACTAAGAGCCGATGCTTTGGAAATCGCACATGAGAATGCCCATGCTTTATCAGATCGCTTGCTTGCTGTTTGGATGGCCAACTCACAAACGCGGAGTTCGATCTGCCTCGCCGGTCGTAGTACATCGTGTTGCGAATGGATGATAGCAAGCCATTGAAACGTCAAAGGGGCATATCGCTCGACGGAGCTCCTAGCTTAGGTCCCGAGTGGCTGTGAGGTCGCGGGCTTTTTACCTATCTCCCTCATGCCAAACCGTAGCCCTGAATGCCGGGTAAAACATCCGCGCAGCTAGGGGTCCACAGCAGTACGACCGTCCCTTTCCTTGATAATACTGACTGAGATTGTGCCGATGCAGTACAGTAGTAGCTGAGTTGTGTCGTAGACCAATTGTGATAATGCGACCTTTATATGTCTGTTCTTCTTGCTATACTTGTAGTTCTATGCCCATTGCTGAAGGTGCAAACATCTCGGGGTAGATCAATCAGAGGCGAGCTCGACACACTCGCCAAGACCTCGAAGCAGCCTGCATTATTGCCGGTCAAGACAAGCCGGTTGACCAGAGACAACTGACGTAAATCGTATGCTTGGCATGACTGCGAAAAAGACGTCAAGCGTTGAGTATCAATTCCGTACTTTGTATCTGGTCCACAAGGTAGACCGGACGACGCGCGTCTGCCAGTTACTATCGAGTTTCAGTGAGAATGTGAGCAATGTGATTGGCGAATGGCACGACATCGATGTTGTTTCGAATGACATCCACAGTAAAAGAGGGCTGATATAGGGATGGAGTTCGTACTGTAGCCGGCATTGGTGTTCATGCTGGGGGTAAGTGAGTGTCGCGACATCTGTACGGAATACAGAAAGCACCTACCTATCATCACATATTAGTCCCACGTGGCAGTTGAGCATTCTGCGCTTCGTAGGGCTCGGATAAGACAGTTAATCAAGAGCTATGGCGCCGTGCTGTTGATTGATATGATCTCCGGAGTATTATGTCGTACATTAACTCACCCTATCTCAGCGCAGATCGGAGGAGAACGGGCAACGCGAGTGGTGATCGGGATATGAGGGGTGCATAAATAGTTCCCGCGGTCCAAGCAGTTTGGGAAACAAGCTGATTGGGCACGATTCGGCCCTCTCGATCGGATTATGTGCATCATGGGCTACGATCACTTAAGATGCCGCTTTTATTTTTGGTACCTGGCACTCAGGAGTCAGAGAGCTCTCTGGGATCGGTGGTCTTTGACGGTCTCTGGGACGAGACATTGCGACCACCCTAAACGACCGGGTTCCCGGGACACCTTGTCTGTCATGTTGGCACGCAGCAGGCAATGTACTGCGTACGGGCCGTCTCTTCCAAGAGCCGAACGCCAGAATCCACAGTTGTGGTGGTACTCGTAATGAACCACCATGCATGGGATCAGACTCGATCACAAACCCATACTATGTATGTACGGAATAGACACGCATACGCATACAATATCTCATCCTCAATACAGGGCAGAATCAGGACATGCGCACCACTCAGTGGCAGGGTCGCAATTGATCTTGGTGGTCGTTGTTAGTTTTGATTCGCCCGCATGTACTGCGTGTCGTGCTGACGAATTAGGAGGTGTCAGGGACTCAGGGGGTGTCGAGGGTAGCATCATCTCGGGGCGATGTATAGCCAGAGAGCTAGAAGAGAGCGTTGATTTGTCCTGCTGGCTCACTTGGCTCCGTAGCAACCCTCCGACAGCACGACTTGATGCATCTCGGTAGGTATTCTCTCCACCTCTTTCAGCGGATGCATATGCAAGCATCTGGCGCTGCTGTGTAGCGTTGTGCGTATCTCTCCCAAGCGAGCACCAAACGAATCTGGGCTTATAGAACCGGAATACCAACCCACCTCAGACGGGACGCCCGGGCTTCCGCATAATCGCAGTCGGAAGAAGAAACCAAGACAACAATGCCAACGTTTAGTATCAGTGTATGTAAAAGACGTATGTCTTTAGGAGAGAATGCAACAGGGCCCATGATGGGATGACATGATGCTGCACATCACGGTCGTGTGCGTGCACCAAGAGTAAGCGGTCTCCCATGACGCTCCTCAGAGTGCTATCAGCACAGGTCAGCCTCCTAAAAGGAATGAGTAGGGACACCTAGAATCTACTCTCACACCGTCACATTGCACACCTTGACGATGAGTAAAGCACGTAGGCAGTGTGCTCTGTCGGCTAAGCTGGCTTCCCTACCAATCCTCTAAGCAGATGACAGAAAGAGGGTCGACTTCTCGGGCATCACTCCTTTTCAGCTCAACTTGCAGCGCATTGTCGAACCAATGTGGTTAGACTAGACAGCAAGAAACTTAGCAGCAGAGATAGCGAAAGGAAAAAGAAACGGAGAAGATAAAAAAAAGTTGAAGGGAAAACGATGATAGGTAGGCGAGAGTGTGCTCCGTATGTACGGATTCTGTAGGGAAAAGAATAGAACACAGGATCTGCACTGTGACACTTCAGCAATGGGTACTGTATTTCCACAGCCGACTGGTGCACGATTGGCACTCTCGTACCTACACTAGCGTGCCGAGTCCAGCCAAGTCTAACCAGCCCGAGACGCATTATACAGTGCATCCGTACAGTGCGATCGTCCAAGTCAGATCGATAAGCGCGACCTTCAAACGACCTCACCTTAGCACGATCCACCGGGAAGTCGCTGCCAGGCGCCCCACTCTTTTTTCTCTCTCGCTGACTACGGATTACAGCATCGAGAGAGACAGAGAGAAAGAGCGACCGACTGGACCCCAGTGGTAGGTATTCCGTACTGTAGGTACCTATTATCGTAGGATTCTCTCCAACCCTCCCCCAAGCCAGACTCCCATCCTTACCGAAGCTGATGCTACCTCCATTGCGAGCTTACAAGAAGAAGCCACACTTACTCTTTCCCGTCTTTCAACACACCTTACCCTACCACTCCTTTGTAATATAGATTCTATTTTTTCCATTCCCTCCAAGCAGCCAAGGGTACCTACGTATCTCCATACCACCGCCCGTTGTGCCCTGCGTAATCCCGTACTCGATCCCCTGTCACTTTTGCGACAACGACCCTGTTCGACCCTGCTCGACGCCGAGGCTCTTAGTCTCATGGCTGATCTGACGGGGACGGAAGACTACTACGACTCGATCCACCGTCACTGGCTGGATTAACGCAGCTTTGCGCCATGTGTAGCAAGCTGACGGAATATGAGCGATTCGTCCACGACGTGTTTCTTGTGTTAGCCTAGGATCTATTCTGGTCCGCGCCGTCGCTCGCCACCTGCTGGGAAGCTCCCATTGCCTTGCTCAGCCATTCACCACCTTTTCTGAGTGGCACCGCACAAGTTCTACTTCGGAATTGGTAACGGTCTCTCAATAATTACACATACTATCCGCATTGTCTATTCTCATCCGGGATCGCGTCCGCCGGATCGCCTTTGTTAATCGCCTAACAGCAAGGTCCATACCCACTGCCCCCCCCTCAAGTATGGACGCCCGTGACTTCGGTCTAGACTAGCTTGTTATTACGGAATAATACCCTTCACAGTACGGAAACACGTTGTATTCTCAGCTACATAAGAGATGGTTGCGACTCCTGATCCCGTTGTACCGCCTACGACAACGACACCCCTCTCTTCTGATCCGCCGTGCCAGCCCCAGGCTCCTGCCGAGACAAGCCCACGATCATTCAAGAAACATAAGGTACTTCCACGTCCTAGTGCTGACGTCGCGAGCGAGAGCTTTCACGCCCCTAGTGACCTTTCGAATGGTTGTATAATTGCCTCACGCGCGAACAAAGAGCCCGTGACTCCGCCCAGAAGCACGCGAGGCCTTCAAGACACAGGGGTGATCGGCCCCGACCCGCCTCCCACACCACCCGTCCATTCGCGCACTCTATCAGGTAATCACAGTTTGGCTCCAAGCCCTCTCACTTTTGAGACTCCATTGCAGGGTGCGCCTGCAACCGGCACCGTGACGCCTATCCCGGGAACACCAACTCTCCAGAGAAGCCCGCCGACGCCTGATGTAACACCTCCCCAAGTCGGCCGTCGCCTGAAGGGCTTTCGCCCCAGATCCAACGACCGGATTCCTTCGAAGGGAACAACTGACTCACGCTCCGAATCGTTCAAAACGGCAAGAGAAAGCCCTGTTATATCTGACGAGGAAAAAACTACACCCAGATCGGTTGTATCAGCCGCTAGAAGGTCCTACAATGCGACTGGGCGACAGATCGGCTCAAAATCGACGCGACAAACCGATGCGATGTTTACCCTGGGCATGGATTCGCGAAGTACTCCTACTCCGAGGGGAAAGCAGGAGTTTGTCACATTTGATGGGGATTGGGCGTCAAACAGCGAGGTTGAGCAGGAATGGGATGATTATCTCAATAGGAATGTGACCGTGCGAAAGCATCGAGGTCGCCCGAGACAAGTTAAGCAAGCAGGAGTGCTGGAGGATGCAACCAATACGCCAACTAAAGCAACAAAGGCTCCGCGACCGATGCGCCTGTACGATCGCAAACACGCTGGGTCATCGCCGCAACCTTTGTCGCTGGACAATTCGAACAAAGGAAAATCACGTTGGGGGCCAGCGTCACTCTCAGAATCGGCCCTTAATACTGACTTGAGGCGCTCTTCGGGGATGTCCACCAAATCTAACATCTCTACGGTGGTGGAGGCTATCTTGGTCGATGTCCCCCCACAAAAGCCGAAGACATTGCGACACGTCAAAAAGCAGACGATGCTCAGAGATTCCAGCTCCGAATTTTCTCCGTCAAGCTCTACGTCTAATTCCCTTCGCCAGATAGATCCTGGCAGGCGCCTTTTAGCTCCCAGCAACACAGCCGCTCCTCGAACCAACAGTATGGTATCCGTGGGTACGGTGAACTCGATTGCAAGCCGAAAGGCACGTCGTCAGATTTGGAAAAGTGGTGCCATCCCTGTTGTAGTCATTCCTGAGCGCAAAGGCTCTGCCAGATCTGCCTCTACGGGGCCCCCTTCTCTGCGATCAAGAGACAGTCATCATACTAAGAGAAGCAACAGTCTAGGTTCCGAGTCACGCTTGGCCCACCAGACGGTCAAGAAGCCACCCTCATCTCGGGACAAGCCGCCGCGGGCGGGTAGGCCTGTGTCTATGACCTATGGCGATACACTAACCTTAGATTATCCCCCTATTGTGCCCAGGAGGACGTCTTCTCTGTCTGCCCCAACTAGCCGAAACAATTCCCGTTCGGGCTCGCGAACGGGGTCTCTGACTACGGAAAGCCTGAAGGCGCACAACGCGCTGCTTCAGCAGGAGAAGATCAACCCATTTCAAATTATGATGGTGGAACCTGCGCTTCTCACTGAGAACACGAACAGCCCATTAGAACAGCAGCAAGTGTGCCCAGATGTTTCCGCCGAGTCACACGACAATGAGGTTTCTAATCAAAAGCCGCTGGTTGATCACAATGGTGACCCATTCTTCGGTAAACGGCTCACAGCGTACCACACGCCCTTTTCTCAGGTCTCTGTAGAGACAAATGGAACGCACTCTGCAGCTGACATCGCAGAAGCCATGGCAGTAAATATCTATTCTCACCAGAACAAGTCCGTCTTGATGGTTCACCATGTGTCAAAACCAGTCAATCATTCAAACGATGGAAAACTTGTAGACTCGGCTCAGACACATCCAGCACCGGGACCCAAGGACGGGATTTCAGGAAATCCCGAATTCAAAGCTAGCGGCCTCGGTATTGGTCCTGTAACACCACTTCAGTCTCGGCTGTCAGTGAATGATGGCAATTCCCCTCTTCGGAACCCGCGTTCTCCCCCAGAACCTCCCACGCTCAACTTGATACCCGCCACGCCATCTGGTATGACGACTGCATCAGAGAAGAAGAGGACGATGGGCAACTTTTTCGAGGAAACCCAGCCACGTCCCTCACTGGTGCGCCGGGCATTTAGTCTCCGCAAGAATACAAACGAGGCCAACTCTCGCATGTCTGGACTGCTTGCGCGAACTCTGTCCCTATCGAAAACAATCCGCAGAGATGCAGGGGAATCTCACGATCTAGAAGACAACAAGAGACCACTTGACGAATCCAAATTGCATCCGGAATGGTACCCTGCTTACGATGAGGATATGGATATCGATGATCATGTGTACGATGTAACGGAAGCGAACCGTCGAGATGATCGTAATAATTTGCCGAGTAATATACGACAAAACCCCAGGAGAGGAAGCCTGAGCGAACGAATGAGGCGCGCCTTTGCCATTCTACCGATCGAAGATGACAACCATTACACCACGGCCGACGACCATCGCAGCCCAGAGCGTCGCACGATCAGACGGACGCCCAGTGGCAATCTCCGCGTAGTGCCACAGTTAGATGAGCACGATAGCGCTCATCAAAACGGGTTGCTTTCACGAGATGGTGGAGAGCGGCCGTCCACTGCGCCTGAAAACTCCAACCGACGTTTCTGGGGAGGTGAGAAACGATATGATGACCGTGGTCGACGCGTTTTCCCGGGCTGGCAAGACAAGTTAGAACAGTACAAGCCACAGAACTTACAACGTCGTCTGAGCGAGCATCGACGCCAAAAGCGGACAGAGGTGCTTCGGCAGAAAATCAGTGGGCCTTGCGAGGTCAGAGACGGCAGTGGCGACATCATCAAACGACCGAGTTATGTTGGCCCTTCATACCAGGCAGGTTTGCAAGAACACGCCTCTACCAACCGTCATTAGCGGCTCACGATCCGGCCGACTATTTACTCTTTAATTTGCCGCGATACGGGTCATCAGCCACGGCAGTAGCATCTCCATGCACCTGGCGTGGCGAATGAACCTATATCGCATGTTTTATATTTTCTCACGACGCATATGATCCACGAGGCAAGCAAGATGCATGTCAGCTTGCCTGCACGACTATACCAGTCACCATCTTTCTTCTTTTGTTTTCCTGGTCCTCATGATGGGATGTCCACCCGAGCCCGAGAACTTGGCGTTCGGCCCTACCTTTCACTGATCTGTGGGAACGAATGAAGACGGCCAAGAAAAGACAGTCATGTCTCAGGTTTGGGGGTGAAACGACGCTACGTTTTTTTCTCTTTCTGGCGCTAAACGGGAGACCCAAACCCCTATTTCTGTTTTCTCTTCTCCTTTTTCTACTAACTCGGGGTGTCAACTTTCACTCACACTTCCCCTTCCATCCCCTGGGCTTCTGGGCCCCCTTTTTATACGATAACGAATTAACGATGTTTACGTTTCTGAGAAACAAACACGCACTCACTCATGTATGACGGACGCGGGGCGGAAGGACACGACATGACATGACACGACGGAACACGAGAGGAGGAAAAAAAACCCACACAACCCCCCCCATACCCCCCATCAAGAGCCGAAGAGCAACAACAAAGACAAAAAACAAAGGGATGGATCTCGAGTCTCAACCCACCCGCAAGCTGGATTCTTGCGGCGCGGTATGCTCTTTATCTCGCTTTTATATTTGTCTCTGAACGCGATTCCTCCGGAATTCCTTGTCTTTCTTTTTTTCGGCTCTGCTCGACTCAACTAGCTGGCTTAGTTTTCTGTGATCGGTCGTATGTAGCTAGTCTACGATACCTACCTGGCTGTAGTGTAAAATCAAGATACTTTTTTCTAGATGCGAACTGGTTTTGTGAGATATGTGTTCCTGTGATCGTGGATTTTGAGTAGGCATGAGTTGTAAGAATCGGTAAACTGGCGTGCAGCTACGCCCCTAATATAGACTCACATAAATCAGATAGCAATCACATTATGAGACAAGTCAGCCAAGTAGCAGATCTTCGATTCGAATAACTCAGCAGTCCCGAATTCTACACGGGAATATTACTGCCATACAAGCCACGCATGAACGTCGGTTCAAATACACAGAGCATTAACCCTAAAAACGCCCAACTTATCGTAGGTATAAGACGAATCGATGCCATCTTCCATAACGCCGTGCTTTTCTGTGCCGTCCTGCAAACCCATCGAAGTGTGTTACAACACAGGTCCATATTCCAGGTACCTGGTCCCCCTCTGATCTACCTTCCCCTTTTGCCTGAATCATGAGGTCGCATTTTGGTTCCTGGCCTCATGCAGTCTTTCTTCATGGTTCGGCCTTTGTTTGGTATCGTTGTATTCGAGAAACGTAGTGCGGTAGTGCTTACCGGAGGGTAGTGAGTTTGTTATCCCTGGTCACACCAGGGGAAGAGAAAAGAAAATCTAGACTTATTTACCCCTTTCATCAACAACGTTTTCGCGGCATGGGCTCCAGTAGGACAATATCATCGCTGCGGCGCCGAACACATTATCACAGACGGCGGACAAGCCCTTCGAGGTTATCGAAACCTACCATGCGCTAGTATATCAACCCATTGAGATACGTGTCTCGCTGTAATGTCATAACAGGTACAGCTTTAACGTCCGGGATGACCCTGCTGACTCGGGGGACCACCAGGTGCAGGAGGGAAACCAGGCGCGCCAGGTAGCGGCATGCCAGGGAAACCAGGGAAAGGAGGAGCGCCAGGGGCACCAGCAGGAGGGAATGGGAGACCGCCGGGAGGAGGGAAAGGTAGGGCACCAGGCGGCGGCATGGGCATGCCACCGGGTCCAGGTGGGAAAGGAGGAAGACCAGGACGGCCTGCTCCAAGACCGCCAGGCGGAGCTACACCAAGAGTCAGAATATGGCGGTTGTCGAGAGTTGGCTTACTGCCGCTGACGGAACGGGAGACACTTACGAGGCATACCGGCGGGGAAAGCACCTCCGGGAGGCAGCATCGGAGGGGCGCCGGGAGCACCAGGGAAGGGCGGAGGCATGCCACCAGGGAAGCTGAAAGGTGGAGGAGGGAATGCGCCGTGTGCGCCAGGCTGGTTCTGGGGCAGCATGGGGTTGTTGTGAGCCTGGCCTTCGGCGGCGTAGGAGGAGGTGATGCTGTCAATGACGGATTGAGCCTTCTCGTGACCTATCTGTTGGTAGTAGTCCACGACGTTGCGGAGGTGGTTTCGACCGCTGTTGTGCGCCTTTCGCACGCTCATGGAGTCGTGCGTCAGGTAAACGTCGCAATAATCGCAGAAGACTGGGGGGGACAATGCCATGTTAGCTTGGGAATCGAGAAGGGCGATTGATCACGGATTGATCACTAATAAACACGGAGGAGGGAGGTATGTTTAGGCTTACACTTCGGCATCTTGATAAAGTGGTGATGTTCCAACCGAGAACAGGAAGAACAACGGACGACGCGCAGTTGATGGTGACGATCGTCGATGATGTTGAGGATGGAAGGAAAAGACGCGGATTTGGCACTTCTGAGAAGACCACCTGAGGCAGGTACAAGGTACATCTGGGCCGATTATGTGCACTACGTCGCTGCTCGCGTTCGATTGGTCAGAAGTGTGAGGTACCGTGCGACTAGAGGACCCACTCATGGCAACCCTCCAAGGTGGGTCCTCTTAAGCAAGTCCGCCCTGCGATTCGGACGCCCGCCCACGAAACCAAAGACCATGATTGGTCAGATTCTTGGACACGTATAGATACGGATATCTTGCTGTAATCCGTATTGGAAAGTAATCCATGCTTTGTACCGGCAGCACCATCGCGATCACCAGAACCACATCGTCAAGCTTCTGCTCGAAAGCCTCCCAAGTTGCACCACACCGTCGACGAGTTACCCCGGCTGCTTAGAGAATAGGCACACACCATGGCTTTGCCGCGAGCACTGCTGCAGTACATCTGCAGCATCGTGCTTCTCATCGCATCTGTCAATGCCCTGAAGTTCGACCTCACAGCCTACCCGCCGCGTGATGGCAAGAAGGAGCGGTGCATACGGAATTTCGTCGCCAAGGATACCCTTGTTGTCGTCACGGCTATCGTGAGCGGATCGAAGGGTGATGGTCAGATGGTCAACCTTCACGTATGTGGACGACGTCCAAGCAAGATCGCCAGCCGCCTGGGAGTTAGTACCTGATTCTAATGAATGCCTGGTCTCGCTTTACAGATTAGAGATACTCTCGGAAACGAATACGGCCGTCCTAAGGACCTTGCCGGCGAACAACGCACCGTCTTTACGTCGCACGCCGACGCCGGTTTCGACGTCTGCTTCGAGAACATTCAACACGGAGGTAAGTGGAGAGGCAACCCAGACCCTGGCGAGATTGGGTGAAAGCCAACGTAGGTAATGGAACAGCTCTGAACAAACACGATCCAGGCCGTCATCAAAATCCTGTGCGCCACATCGAGCTCGATATCGACATTGGCGCCGATGCCAAGGACTGGTCCGCCATCCAGGCTACCGAGAAGCTGCGCCCCGTCGAGACGGACCTGCGCCGCATCGAGGAGATGATCGGAGAGGTCGTCACAGAGATGGACTACCTGCGCTCCCGCGAGCAGAAGCTGCGCGACACGAATGAGAGCACCAACACCCGCGTCAAATGGTTCGGTATCGGTACGACTACGCTGCTCATTGCGCTCTGGGGCTGGCAAATCATGTACCTCCGCGCCTACTTCCGATCGAAGCACCTGATCTAAGTCTCTCTCTCTGGCGATGAACGAAGCGAAAATACAACTTGGTCTGGACCTTTTGGGAGTCGATTCAGGGGTAATTGCGAGTCGCATGACTTATCCCTGGGAATGACTTGCTACATAGAGGAACGGATGAGGAAGAAAGGGTCACTCACATTAATGCACGGGGCCGCGGAGGCATTATGTGTGTAATTATAGACTGTGTCGGTTTATCTGAGGCGATACGCGGGATGGATACATATGGTGTTCAGGGGATGAAAATGGACGCAAACGAGTCACTTTGGAATTTCTAGGTGTGATTGTTATCATATGCACCCCTATTGCGACGATGCGATGGAATGCCAACCTCACCGACCCGGAGTCACATGAGACGATACAGCTGGCGGCCGGTTTCTTGTCACCACCGGCCGGTCTGAACGCCTCGGCATGCGGTTCCGTTAACTTTGTTACGTCAGTCGACAAATCGAATGACCATTTCTGACCGGCCAATCTCCCCACCTGATAACGGCCCGAAGCCGGGCATTACCTCTCATTGACGTGCTCTTCACGTAGACATCGCATCCGGCTTCATCTATGTACACTGTATTCACGAGTTGCAAGTAGGTAGAGATTTTGTGCTTGTAAGCTCCCTGATGTGAAGTGTGTAAAACTCTCTGTGTCAATTAATATTCCTACGAAGATTTTACATGCGAAGAACAGATGATCCGGAGTAGATATCAAAGGCCCAAAGGACGTCGGTCTGCATGTGAAGAGATCCCGGGCCGTCAAATAGCCGTTGGCAGGCCGTATCGGGTGTGGGGAACCGGCCGGGTCCGTAGCAGAGTTTCGGGAGTTTTTTAAACGGTTCGTCACTAGTTTGCGAATTTATCGCTGTAAATTATCGAATTAAGCATATCAATCGTTTAAACCGCTAAGCGTTCATAATTTTAAGCGATGAAACTGTTTTAATCGATTATTTTTGTTAAACGTTTAAGCTTTTCCCAAACAGTTCGCCTGCATTAATCGTTTCAGACGTACTTTTATGCAGATAAAAAGTTTGAACTACTTATCAACCGGTGCTTTCTCCTAAACGTTCATGATAGCTTCCTTTGTGGCAAATATTCTATGTAATCCGTAGCTCTCCTGCCAGCAACCTTAGACGGGAGGTATGTAGGCACGTAAATCTCGTGTCGGCAAAGTATGAACACCTGCCTCCGACGAGTAGTAGTAAGCTGCCTACATACAATGTATCTAGGTACCTAATGTATGAAAGCTACGCAGTAGGCAGCGATCATTCACATCCTACCTTTCAATACCATCACGTTATGTCTCGACGCCACCATATTTGTTGTAGGCAAACTGAGGTCATCGCATAAACTGCCAAGCCAATACCTCTCTGTCGTTCACGTAATAGTAGCTCAAACGATGGCTTCCCAGCCCGCGTCGTCGTACCCTCTCTCCGGGCTCGATCCCGCCCTACTCGAGCAGATGCTTTTATCTGCTCGCAACGAGGGACAATCAGTCAGTTTATATTGACATCTATTATATGTACTCCGTATCTCTCAGGGAATTGAGACTAATATACACGTCTCTCAATAGCGGGACACGCTCACTCTCGATGAGCTAACGATGCCCTCGTACGTTGTGTTGTGCTGCATACCAGGTCGGCTATATCATTGTTATTGACAAGTTATTAGACTGTCCGACAAACGGAGATATCGAGCCAGCGAGCAAAGCGAAAAAAAAAGGAAGCGCAATCGTGATGACGATGAACAAGGGGACGATAATTCTGTCGCTGATAAGTTAGTGGCAGCAGCTGACGAGCAAGCAAGCCGCCGGCAACGAGGTGTCTACACCCCTACCGTTATATTCCGCACACTTCTAGTAGTATACAGTTTCTGCCCTATCGCCAGTGGTCGCGTTTGCACTGCATTACCCTTATGCGTCATGCCTCTAGCCGTCTGTTATGTTCGACGTGACTGACATATCATCTGCAGAAGTCCGCTGGGAGCATTTCCTGTATGGCGAACAGAAGGACATAAGGACGGCCATTGTCCTCGAGAAGATTTGCGCTACAGGTATCAGTCCGGATTCGAAGATTTATGATGAAGAGCGTCGTGCTTTGTCCTTTCGCTCTTCATAGACGCTTTCAGACCGAGACCTTGGGGAACTGTTTGGTATGTCGTTCTGATGCTATATCTTGTGGTATTGAGTTAATTCACGTAGAGGTTCTGCCGTTTCATGATCGATGGCGATAAAGACTCTCCCTGGGACCCCTGGGCTGAGCTTGCAGATCCGCGTGTCGACTATTCCGACGACATTCTTGTCGAAAAGGTTGGGGCAGCCTGGTCTTGGGATCGTTTTTATGTTGTTTGGCATTGGTTCCGACAATATGTTGATGCCGAATCCAGCAAACCGCTTGCCCAATACTATTGTCAACGTAAGATACCTGCTTCTTCATTATCATTTCGGGAGATGCGAGCCGGGCGAGTGTTCTAACTGTCACCTAGAAATTTGGCAGTGGAATGTTGTCGAGACTCTTCGCTACATACGCACAGTGAAGAAAAACCCTCGTGAAGGATCAGATGCGCAAAAGACACGCATCATGCGCTATGTTGCCCTGCCTTGTCATAACAATTTCAAGAACGTTCGTCGAGGCATGTTCGTTGAGCGAAGCCCTTCAGTGAAAAGGGGCCCGGGGGGGAAGAAGCAGAAGGCAAATCCTGACTCTGCTCTGTCCCATGTGACCATGCCAGCACCTCCGCCTGAGGAGGAGACACCCGAACCTGCTGCTCAACAATAAGCACGCACTTGGATTGCTCTGTTTGTTTATTATGTGTTTGGTACTATCGTGCTGTTATTTTTTTGGTGCCCTGGACGTCATCCCTGAATAATAGGAGGCTGTTATGAACACGTTTACCGCGACTTTTTAGGTATTAGGTACCTTTGTATAGTGCGATAGTTACTGGTAATATGATACCCTATCATCCGTTTTCTGTGTTGTGGTGTGCATTTTAGTGCTTGGGTAGCCTTGTGAATAGGGGCACCATCCCGTCTTGCTGCTCTTCATAGAAGTTCGGTATCCCTTGCATTGATACCTAAGCATCCATGCTTCCAGAGAAATTCTACCAGCGGACACGTCGCTTTTTTCCTGTTGTGTGAAGACATATGAAGATTTTTGACCGGGCCAGTGCCAGCTCCGGTAGCTGAATTGGACGTAGTGTCATGCCTTCTGGTAATGTTGTTCTCGGGTGCATCTGGAATACCTGGAATAACATCAACACCAGTTTGAACCGTACTTGGAACGGCATGGTCAGTATTTCCATCTGTATGGCGAATCAAACGGTTGTTGTCCCTGGTTCCATCGACATTGATGTACGTTGGGGTGGTGTCTCCATCTATAGTTTGAGAGTCGGTGAGCAACGATTCATGCTGATTCTGGCTATTCGATGTTGTCTCTGCTTCTATGGGCAATGTGCTTGTTGTCAGAATCAGTGTCATCATGCTCTATGTAGGTTATCCGACTGGATAGATTATCGAGTTGAGCCCTCATTATGGCGCATGTATTTTCTTGTTGTTGAAGCCTGTGTTTGTATTCTTCGATAACAGTGGCGGTAGCAGCTCTGTCCTTGTCGATTATTTCTTCTAATCGGCGAATGGCATAATTTGAACCTCGGAGTACTCGAGTTGCAATGCGTTGTATGCTATGATGTAACTTATGAGTCGTTTCTATCCCAGCATTTTGGAATGATTCGTGGATAAGGCCCCCTAATACGCCCCTCGATAGGTCCATTAGCGAGGGCATTTTTCAAAGCATCTCCAAAGAAGTCGTCTTCGTCGATGTCCCCATTCTCGTCAGTTTGGAACTCGGTCTTATTAAGTCGCTCGAGTGATGATGCAGCAACTTCATTATGGATGACTATGCGCTTGTCGTCCTCGATCAGGGGTTCGATTCCTTCGAGGTCGTCAATTGCTAAACCCATGTCGATCGTCTTGTTCGACATGGCAAGCTTATCAGACTTCGTATCGTATGAGGTGAGTTGCAGTGATTTAGATCCAGGCATCGTCGTGTTGGAAACACAGCTTCTGCTATTGTCGAGGCAGCGGGAGATGGACATGTTCGGTTGACATCCCGCATATACGATCCCCTTCCGGTCGGCCCATCTTTTCCAGCATCGTGGGATTATACGTTTCTCTGGTTGAATCAATATCCAGCCAGCACCGATTCCCTGAAGCATAATCAATAGTTTTCGTGGGAATGTCCCGAGTCCCTCGTCGGCATCTCCTATGACCCTGACCGCCTCCCATATATTATAATCGATGATGGGACATTCGATGTCCGTGTTGTCGGACCAATTTTGAGTTGAACCAGACTTCGAAACGCTCTGAATCCATAGTCTACATGTTCGCCAAGGGACATTGTTTGATGGCTTCGCCATGGGACGAGTATTGGCAAGGTGTCTGATGACTTTATGACTATTGTACCACGGTCGAATAGGCACGATTCTAGTGACGGTAGTCCAAAACTCTTGAGGGGTAGAGCAGCCCTTGAGTTGTGTCTCGTTGACTTTTAAACGGCTGTTTTCCATGAGTTTACGGGTTCGTTTACTTTCGAAGTCTTCCCATTCGTCGTGATCGCGGATGAACTCATCGACCGGCGCCATAATAAGTGATTGGTTCTGCTCTGGCGACAAATCGATATTGTCGCCATAATCAAATATTGGATTTGGGAAGTCAGATGTATCGGAACGACGTCTGTTAGGCTGTTCCTTGGCGTCAGTTATGCCACTCATAGCTGGCGTTTTCACATGCGGATCAGCGATCGGAAGCCGAGAAGCCGTGATGGGATGTGTTATTGATTCGTCCATAATTGATTGTATCATTCCGTGATAGCCGTTTTTCCTGTTGTGTCGAGTATTCTTTGGTCGACGTCGATATGATACATTCTCATATGTATGTATGTAGTCGGACGAAGGCGTTGTAAATGCGACCGACGTCTTGGGCAGATTGCCCTTCATTAAGTAACCTTAGGAGACCTGAGGCAGGCAGGTAGGTACCTATGTACCCGACCGGCACGACATCAGCGTCTGATTCAACAAAAAATTACCTATAGGGGTAGGTAGGTAGGAGGCGAGCAAGCACTCTAGCCTGGTATCCGACCATCTATTAGGTAGGGCCCGGGTACATACTCGAGGTCATCCCGTCTCATGGAAATTTACATAAGGTCGACGTCACCTGACATTGCTTATCATTGCCTGGTACCTTTCAGCATCAGCCTATCTCCAGGGTAAGCTTTAGGTAGGGTTAGATGCACAGGTTAGGTACTGCAGACGGTGAGTACATAACATGTATACCTATATGCCTACTAACCCAGGGTACCGACACATGATCTGTGTAGAAGCCCAAGTGCATTTCTCTATCATCAATGCTTGCCTACCCGGCACGTGCCTACTCCTGAAGCGATTTCATATTGATACTCTGATCATATACAACAATCATGCATGCGAGGTGTTCGCAATGTTTAATAATTGGCGCTTTGGATTGATCATATCTCTACTCGTAACTTGATTATGGTGTAGTCCGTTATAAGGGGTAGCTGTCCGTCTCTTCATGTGTCTCCTATACCACGTCTTTAACATGCTCAATTGATAGCCCCAACACAGATACCTGTCTCAGCCTGGAATTCCTGATATCCCCGAACCCAATACGAAGATTGTTTGCAACCTCTAATTGGAGCTTGGATGTTGTATACCCGATCCGTCCATGTCTGGGCGCCAACTCCTGTATATAGAGAGTAATGGCACAGGCATCATCAGTGAGGACAAGACCCCGCAGAAACAGTATGATGCTCTTCAATCGTTCAGATATATGCGACCTTTGTTGTCCGGTTGTTGAGAATGGTCGCCTATATATAGAAAGGGAGACGATGCATTGCGATCGATTCACATCAAGATCGCTTGTAGATCGCGAGGGGCGAGGATCACCGATGTATCTGAAAGGGTGGTGTGTTGTGATCGATTCACATCAAGGCACAGTAGCATGGAGAAGCAATCGTGACACCCGACCCGATGAGTCAAGGAGAGTCAACTGCTACTCGACAGCAGTGCTGGAGCGACCCGATGAGTCAAGGAGAGTCAAATGCTGCTCGACAGCAGTGCTGGAGCGACCCGATATGTATGAGGATCTCCACGTCCGGGTGATTATCCCTTCAGTCAATCATTTATCCATGCATGCATGCCGTGTCATGTGGACTTCTCTCCGAGCTGGGAGGTGTATTGAAAGGCTGGTATATATAGGGTATATACAAAGATGTGTGAGAGAAGCAAAGAGGAGAAGAGAGGAAGCCAAAAATGAAAGGAAATAAGGGAGAGACGACAAACGATGGCGGTGATGAATGATGATAGAGGAATGGAAAAGGAAGAAGAATGGGGGGAGGGAAGAGAAGACGGGAGAGTAAAATATATAAGAGAGGTGAAACGACGGAGGGAAGAAATATGGAAGAAAGGGAAGGAGCTTTGCCCACGAAAAACTTACATGCTGTGACATTGGCCTATCATTTTCCAGTTGACGAGCTCGTCTGGAAGTCGCATGACAACATGATTGATAACTGAGGAAGTAACAGCAAACACTTTCCCTTTTCCGGGCAATGCTCTTACCTAAATCGCACGTTTTCCCGTCCAAGCCTGCCTATATATCGCTGATTTCCCCCCGGTTCCTACCTTACCACTCCCTCCCTCCTACCTATCGTTTTCCAGACAAGGCCGTATGAAAACACACAATACATTCCATTTGTTTGTGACCAGGTCTAGGTCATTGTCTGCCTGCACACTGTATCAAATCTCTTCATCCCTTATACATCACTGTTTACCTCCCATTCTGACCGAGTGTTGCCTATTAGTCCCTATCTACACAACACCACCTAGGCTAGCCGTCCAGATGCTTCGTAGAAGAGGCAATCGGTTGGCTATTCTAGCCCATATCGAACAAAAAGCCAGCCTTCTGTCCACACGTGATGAGGACGGAGATGGCGACGACGGCCTAGAACATGCCGACTTCATGACGGTGAGTCCATCGATGCCGATTCGAAAGCGTCCAGTAAACTTTGACGTAAGGGTTTCGGTTGACCGTGATGGGTGACAGGACTTCGACGAAGTCGAGTTGAACGAACAACTTCAACAGATGCGCGAAGACATGCTTATAGACATCACCGATAATGCATCTGACGACGCAGTCGCTGTCACATCCCAGGACGAAGAGCTCCCTACCATCGAGGAACTTCGGCATTTAGCTGACTTTCAGAATATAGGTGGCGATGCTGGAGCGGATAACAATAACGAGGTCGACGATGATAGTGATGATGAAGATGTCAATGACCACAACGGTTATCATAGCGACGATGACGATACTAGTCTTCCTGACTATATGCGGGAACCTCCATCGTTTGGATCGCTCGTGGATAGTCGTAAGACCTGGGATGCTGATGATGTCTCGAAACCCGTTGAGCATCACTGTACATCTGTGTTATTGTCCAATATCCAAATGGCGCTCGCTATCTGGGCCCAACTGAACGGTATCACAGATCGCACGTATAGAAGACTGCGCGAAATCCTGCAATCTCAGATCAGCGCCGAAACAATTCGCGACCTTGCCTCGTTGCCCACATCGGTACAGACCTTGAAGGCTTCGATGAAGCGTCGATTACCCCTTATAGAGCTACGGAAGGCAATGATACCGTTACAGGCCGAAAAACTCTCAACAGTTCGGCTTAATCGCAAACCGGCCCAGGTACCAGAACAGGAGCTATATTTCTTCAACTCCCTCGAATACCTAAAGACGTTGTTAGCGTCCGACATCAAGAAAAGGATGTACTTCGGACTCGCACTCATGGTCGATAACGATCGCCAAATGCATCCCTGGCATTCCAGAGCCTGGGCATCTTCTGCCCGTTCGACGTCAGGCCAATTCGCACATTGCCATTACGACCATACTGCCATTATCCCGTCCGATTTCGTCGAGTTCAAATGTCACAATACAGCTCGTGTATCGTGTCAGAACTCATCAACGACCAACGTGTATCATCAGGGACGTGTCAGTGAAGTATGGCGTGATGAACGATCCAATCCGTTAACGGCACATGGCGACATAATACTCCGAATCGAACCTATGATACATCTTGCTAGTTTCAAAGATGTACTCGAGCCGACGGGGAGCAACATCAAGGGGTTCCCCCGAGGACCAGTGCCACACAACGAGTATGTCATGGCAGAGAATGAAGCGTTCTTGGTGTCTGAACGCCACATCATTAGCCGAATACAGTCGGTTCATATTGACTATACGTTCGGTAGTGACGTCGAATTTCCTGGTGAAAACGACTACGGCGTACAACCACACCCTGCAGCCATCCTCATACGTCGAAAGGTTAACACGAAGTTGAAGCGATTCTTCCCCATTGTCAAAAGTCCTCCAATTCGAGCTGAGTTAGAAGTTCAAGAGTTCACTAGAGAGGCAATAGTCAGGTCTCTTGATCGACACGATGTTGAAGTGATATCCGTGCCTCTAATCCTGTTTGCTGACGGCTTTGGCCTCTATAGGACCATGCACAAGTCAATTATGGGAATATACACAGGACTCGCCAATCTTGTACGTACCGATCGATTTCGGCAGATGAACGTGATGCCAATCACGCTTGGGCCCCATGCCTCCAACGACGACGACGTGTGGAAGCAGATTGGTCACAGCCTTCGAGATGTTGAGAATGGGGTGTACACAAACCTCCACGGGCATCCGTCGTTTATACACGGCCACGTCGTCTTCCTAGCTGGCGACTTCCCGCAACAACAGGACAATTCCGGGTTCCGGCGCCCTACAGCTAAACAAGGATGTCGAATGTGCGATGTGACCCTCACAGATCGTGGTAACCTGAACTTCGACTTAACTAGCGGCGAACATGAACGGCATCATCACGAGGTTCTAAGACAAAGGGCGTTTATGAACCTCCAGACAAGTAGGGGCGTAAAGGGCTGATGTTGCTGGCAGATTTGGTCTTGCAATCGACGACCCTGCGTTGATGAAGGTCTTGCCAGCACTCGATATCATCAAGACCAGACCGGCGGATACGGCCCATTCTGAATTAGGTGGACTTACCAAGATGATTCATCTCCTGTTTATCGACCGGGTTTTGACTTCTCAAGGTAAGCCAAGATGTCCTGTCTAAAGCCGTGTTAATGACTTCACAAGGTAATACAGAATACGCCAAGATTATCCGTCTCTTCCCCCTCCACCCAGGATGGCCAAAAATACAGTCCCCTCATCACGTGTTACAGTACTCGTTGACTGAACATGCTCGTTGGTCTGTTGTCGCGCCTGTCATTGTACGCACCTGGTTGAAGTCAAATCGACAATACGTCAAGGCCTCCTTTGAACGGGCTATATTGGACGTATTCGCTGCGGACATCTCGTCAGGGGCATTCGGTACGGACAACGTCGATGCTGTCGACATATTAATCAGAATTCTAGTTGCAAACGTCCTGACGAATATATTGTTGACGACTGACAAGCTACCCGCCTCGTATAGACAACAAGGCTACGAGGACTTTAACCGCCAGATCAAATACAGCCGTCGACTTTTTCAGCTGTTTTGCAGGGCCACCTCGGATGCCGTATCGTCGAGACGATCATTGTCAGCCGCACCATCAGTGGCCGCTGCGAATCTCCCAACCGTTGCTAGTGGCACCGGAGAGATAGCAAGTGGCCCTGCTGCTGTGAGTGCTGCGATTGCATTGCAAACAACCGAGGATATAGAAGATCCTCGTAATGCAATAGAATCGGCAGAGATGACGATCGCCAAGTCCACCAAATACAAATTATGGATGTCACGGCCCAACGTCCATATTGGTCTTCATTATCGCGACGTGCTGGACGAATACTGTCTCCCATCTATTCCAATGGTTATAGTATTCGAAATCAAACATAAGTCGGTGCCAGCATCCTATCCTATCACAGATGTCGAGTTAGCCGCGTGGTACTGATGATGGGGTGTTAACAGACTTTGGAAGAAAATCGTGTATACCACGAATCATCGAACACCAGAAAAGGACCTGTTCTCCTGGGAGAATATTGCGCAGACCATCCGCTTCGTCGTTCTAAACTCATATTCAGAAAGTCATGGAGAGCTAACAATTCAACTCCAGAGACTCAATACTGCGACTCCGTCCTTGTTCTCATCCATCATGAGAGGCCAAGCTGTCGCAGGTGATGACAACCAGGAAGAATCCGACATGGCGATGGGCAGAGGACAAAGTATCGCTCCGCACCCCTCATACGTGGATGCGGCTGTGAATGGTCGCATCGAACAGAAAGAGTGTCAAAAATTGGGACTACCCATTAAGGAGAACAAGCTAGATACCCTTTTCCGCCAGCTGTTGACCAAGCGTATACGTTTCGGGGACTACGGCCGTCAAGTCACAATAATGGGCACAGGTCAGCGATTACGATGGTGGCAGTCTGTGACCTGGTCATGTCAGTAAGTGGTACACCTTCTCTCATGGTACTTTGCCGGCAACGCCTACATCACTACACACCACCAACGAAACCAAAGATGTTGTAAGATTGACTCATCAAACCTAAGTCAAGAGTCAGATGTTGGCGTAGCTAGGTCATAGATCCTGGACGTTACATGACAGTGTCATCGATTACGACTAACTACTTGGAATATTCAGGGATAAGGTTAACGATATGCCAAGTCGCACGACAAGGCGTCGGGGGACAACACATCCAATACCATGTCGACGCCCACCGACATGATGCAGATAGAGGCGACCTCTCCGAAGAGATACAGCCAATGTATGGCCGGATAGAGCAGATTCTTTCGCATGCATCTGTACACGGTATGTTTACTGCCAAACCCTATACCCGATGCTGAGGGTTAAGTTGAGATGTGGCCTAACATATTTCTATACGTACGTTAGGAGACGAAACAGCCCGTGTTTTCATCGTGGTGACGCCTCTAGTTAGACAGCCATGTACCGATCCTTACACTGGGCTAGACATCTACACCACCCAGCCTTTTATCGTGATCGGTCTTCCTGCCGTTCTACAGAGACCTGTGTATATGGTCCCTTTCGAGGAAGACAGTGCAACCGGCAACTGGTCGTTCATATCCGATTTCAACACGACAAACCGAATCCGATACAAGCTTCTGCATATCAACTGGGACGTAGGTTTCATGTAGGGATGAAGCTTAAGGTTATCTCATGGCAGGTATGTACCCGGTAAACCGAACAGTTCTATATGCTCACTAGAAACTGATAGGTCTAAAACACATCCATGACGACCGACCGAACATGACAGGACGTCCTAGCAACCCCTGACCAGATGCCTCTACCTTATCCATACCCCTATGATATCCAACATGCTATCACCCAAGCCTACGACATCCGATGACGGCCGACGTCCCTACCTGATCTGACATCGCAACTCATACAACATCATAGCTCACCCAACGTCTCGACTCATATGACGTGCTAGCCCGTTTGACGTCCGAGGCGACCTGACATCCGAATCTGCCCGACATCAAACACATCATGATGCCGTATCACAATATGGGTTGATATCTGATCATCGCAGAGGTCGCATACTCAAATAGAGGCAGATAGTAGTAGGGCAGTACTAGGTAGTAGCAGCACGGGTAATAATACGTATACATAGGTACCTAAATATAATGCAAATGCATAAATATGCATTATTAGTAAGCAGTACGTGAATCCATGGAAATGTTTCTCAATAAACGTTTAGGTCTGAATAAACTGATGATAGAATATAAACGGTTTTAGGGTCTAAACGTTTGGCATTTCTAAACGTTTGGTGACACGGTCAAACATAAATTTACGGTTGAGAGAACACATAATCAATTAAAATCTGTATGCGGTTACAGACAATAAACGTTGAGGTGAGGCGTAAACACTCTCGAGTTTAAGCGCATGGAATGTTTGAACGCTCAGGGAATCTATAAACGTTTATGTGTTTTATAAACGCTTATGCTGATAACGTGTACGAATTTCCTAAGCGATTATTTTTTTTTAATCGCTAGCGCGGCGTAATCCGTGTAAATTTACCATGGGATGCTCAGGGGTTGAGAAAAAGGTGAGCGTTCACAATCTGTCAACTGTATATACACTGTAAATTTACGGTTTAAAATTTCCCCCGAACCCTGCTACGGGTAGCAATCTGGGAGGGGCCGCGGTTAAAGCAAAGCGATGAATGAGAGAGCTCCATCGAAATCCCCCAGCTCCGAATCATACGCCATTCTTTTCGTCCGATCTCATCACCTTTATACCTACAAAGAACTAACCTCCCTACCTAGAGATACGGAATCATTGCGCAACCTATACGGATTATACACAGCAATCATGTCCTCCTTACCACGCACCCTCCTCCGTCCAGCCCGCCGTGCGCTCGCCCGCAACTTAACCGCCGGCGCCCCGCTACGGCTGGCTATCGCCCGCGGCATGGCGAATGCGCCGCCCATGGAGCCGCACAAGGCGCGGACGCAGGAGCTCGGCGTTGGTGAGCTTGAGGGCGCGACCATTACCATCGAGCCCCTGCGCCGCGTAGGCGAGGACGAGAAGACGATGCGCGCCCGTCTCGTCTGTACGTTCTCTTCCTCCGTCTCAAAGCGTGCAACCTCTTCCAGATAAAGAAACAAGGAGAAATAGAAGAAGTGAAGGGATGAAGTGCTGACTATGAAATCAGACCAATCCCGCAAACGCGGCATCCTCGAAACAGACCTCCTCCTCTCAACCTTCGCAGACCAATACCTCCCCACCATGGCGCACGAGCAGATGGTCGAATACGACCTCTTCCTCGACGAGAACGACTGGGACATCTACTACTGGGCCACACAAGAAGAACCCGCCGCTTTCACAGCCAACAAGGGCCCGTCTCCATCGGGAGCCAAGACCACAGATACGAGCTCTGCTGCGTACGGCAGTTCCGAAGAGGCCGCGATCGCGGAGCAGACGGCGAAGACGACGGGCGGATCACCGCTCGAGGGCGAACATGCCGATGCCAAGGCGTATGCTTCTGCGCCGCCGCCCCCGCCGCCCACGTATAAGGGGGAGTGGGCGCAGACTGTGGGCACGTTCAAGCCGGCGTATAGACCTGTGCCGGTCCGTTGGCAAAATAGTACCATTTTGACGATGTTGAGGGAACATGTGAGGGCGCGGTCGGGGTCGAAGGGGGGTATGGCATTCATGCCTGCTTTGCGGTCGTGATGGGGATGAAAAGGGGTTGATGCTCGAAAGGGGCAGGGGACATGCTGCTTGGAAAAGTAGGTATATGCCTTGTGTTTGTAGGTTTGAACTGTATTAGTATGTGTATTTGTATCGATGCCGGTCTGCAATGTCATGAACACATGACATTGCCTGGTTGCTGTAGTATTGTTGGCACGTGGCTCAAAATAACAACTTTATCCTGAATTATTATCTTATGAATTAATGTTGATATCTCATACGAAGAAAGAGGGGCGTTAACTCTGACTTGCAGAATCGTTGCGGCCTTCGCATCTCATCTCAATCTCGTGAGGGGCCAAGAACGCACCGAGTACGCATGCACATCATTATTCCTTGAGTTTCTTACATGGATACCGAACTCCGAAGTGTTCCCCGTGACAATTGAGTTGAAGTTGAAGTTGCAATCGTTAAAACCCAATTACACCGTTCATCAACCAAATCCACCAAATCAACCAAATCAACCACGGTCACCCACTTGATCAACCATTTCAACCATGGACACCGAATTTATCAACCAAATCAACCACGGTCACCCACTTGATCAACCAAATCAACCACGGTCACCCACTTGATCAACCAAATCAACCACGGTCACCCACTTGATCAACCATTTCAACCATGGACACCGAAATGATCAACCAAATCAACCACGGTCACCCACTTGATCAACCATTTCAACCATGGACACCGAATTGATCAACCAAATCAACCACGGTCACCCACTTAATCAACCATTTCAACCACGGTCACCCACTTGATCAACCATTTCAACCATGGACACCGAATTGATCAACGGTTCGACGTCGTCGTCGTCGAACCATTGATCTGATTCGAACTGCCGACCAACTGAGATTCACCCACTTGATCAACTCACACCTCACGGTTGACGAAGCAACCAGCGAATTGGTCAACCGGTTGATCAACTCAACTCAGAGAACGCAACTCACTTCCAACACTGGCAGAACATCATAACTATTCACTGCTTTTACTCAGTCCGCTCATTATCAAGAATATCCGATAAGTACCTATTTCATAACGCGGTCAACTAATGTACCTGAGTAGCAGAGGTAATAGGTGAAAAGTACGGAATAATCCCCTCAATCATGAATCTCGTATCAACACAGACATACACACAAACGAACACGAAAAGAAGGAACGGAATATGCAAAGTTGTTTTGGTCGTTCATTCCGCATCCGCCTTCCATCCAATCTTTTCAACACTTTTGAATACAACTTGATTCTGGTATCTTTGCCCGCCCGATGCTTGTGTTTCGTGGTGTGTAGGTTTGCCCTCCCCTTCCTTCCCCCCTTCCATCCTTCCCTCCCTCTTTGCGCCGTTGTCGATGAATGATGCACATATACATTTGTCGTTCCACACCTCCACCTCCTATCCTTTATTTTCTGCCAAACCACGCGCCCCTTTTCAGCCGCCGCCTTCGGGTAAGATCTTGCTAAGACCCCGGAGGACTTCCATGATGGGCATTTCTTTCGTGCCGGCACTCGTCTTTTCGCGCTCCTCGCGCTCCTTTAACCTGGAGGCTGTGAGGCCTAATACCTTGTCTGCTTGTCGTCCGGCTGTCTCCATGCGCAATTCGATCTTGTGTACACTATCGGCCAGGCGGTCAATCTTGAACTCAAGACTACTTTGTATGGTTTGTAACCTAGACTGCGTTGCCGGTATTAACGAGTTCAATGCCGGGCCTGAAGGGTTCGTAAGAGAGGCGAGAATCTGTGCTTCCTCCGGGTCAAGTAATGAAGGGTCAGGGAGATTTTGACTAGGTCCGGCTTCCGAGGAGTCAAATAGCGACGGTACCTCGGGCGGTTGTTGTTTTAAGGATTGCCATTTTTTCTTTTCTGTTTTTAACCTGCACATAGGGTCAGTTCACGTGGTTCCAGAGATAATATGATCAGCCATACCTCTTAATTCTTTCCTCTAATGCCACGATCTGCTCGTCATGTTCGATATTCCGGGGATTTGGCTTCACAATGACTGGTGGTCGGGGGTCTTCTTCTTGGGCATCTTCGCGCGCAAACCAATCTGAGAAGTCGGACCGGGTTGAAAAGTCTTTCAGTATTTGATCCTGTATCGCTCGAGCTGCAAATGGGAATATCATGTCAGCCTCTTATACCTCTAAATCGACAAGACACGTGAGGTGTATCCATACCTCCGAGAATCGCATTAGAATTACGGGAACCGAGCGGCGGCTTTTCTGATAAAGACCTCTCTCCACACCATGTCAGGAGTTGTTTCATTCGGCGAGGCTCGGCCAGTCCATCAGCTTCGATATGCTTATAGAACTCAGAGGCGTCAACCTCGCGGTGTGGTATCGCAGAATGGCCGCTACTGATTAGGGAACTGGCTCGTCGTCCACGCAGGCCCAGACTACTCCGCCGACTGCCTGTCTGTTTCCGCATTTCCTTGTTGCGATTTATTATCGGAGTATCACTGAATGGTAGGGCGATCTTCTTGGCTTCGGATACATGTTCCGTCCTCTGCTGTCCCTTGTCAATATCCATCGGTGTCGTCACGGCCGCTTCCAACTCGGGCTCCTCCTCGATCGTCCGGCTCTTCGATATGCCATTTTTGCTTTTCTTCTCCGGAACGAGCTCTACATGGTCCACTGATGACGAGCGCGTACTACGCCTCGTGGTTCTCCGTGGTGCCGGGCCGTCATCCGAATGGGGAGTCTGACTCTGTTGCCGCTTTGACGTTCGCTTAGGCGCGGGCTTGGGCGTCGGCTGGGGCGTAGGCTTTGGTGAAAGCTCTTGGGGCGGTGGTTCTTCGCGCGCCTCTTTCTGTTTGGAAGGCCGGCCTCCTCTTCGGGCTACAGCCTTTTGCGCCTTGGGCGCGGCTTTTGGCGCGGGCTTCGGCGCAGGTGCGAGCTCATCATCCTCCTCCTCCTCCCGTATGGGCTCGGCTGGCGCCGTCTTTACCCGCTTGGAGCCCCGGGTGAAGTGGAAGTCTCCATCCTGCTCGTCGTACGCTAGATGATCGCTTAACTTAGCCGCTGCTCTTCTATCACATCGCACGGACTGCGCACGCGATGACCCGCTCGGGAAATGTGATGGGACCTACAAGCAATACGCTCGCTCCTTCGACGCTTGGGCTGGTTGCTCATGCTAAGTGTCTGTAGCGGCTGACGTGTCTGCACAAGAGTAGTCATGGACGCGGAATATGAGTCGGCATCGAGGTCGTGGTGTTGGCGGCTTCGGCGGCAGCGACAGCAGCAGCGGTGACGTTCTGGCCGTGCTTTGACGTGTAACCAATCGACGAGGGCGCGACGCAGCGTGGCACAACTTGAGTCCCCAGGGCGGCAGGACGGCTATTAATATTCAAACGAGCGGGATATTTCTCTGCTAAGCGAAGGAAACTATTATAACGTTGGCTGCACGTCGTATCGGCTGGGCAAGTCGATGGTCTTCTTATCATCCATCAATTTACGGAAACTGACTCTTGAATCAGATGTGGGCCCGGCCTGGTCGTGAGGCGCGAAAAGACCCCCCGTTGTCCCCTTCCCAATGTTTACGGAAACCATGCGTGTCAGGCGCACGGACCAGCCTGAGGGCGGGCGGAAGACTCCAGTGCAACAATGCGATCGACGCTTTAGGATTAGCCTGGCAGTTCGCAGCGTATCCAACCATCCCATTCCGGTTAGTACCTCCCCGTTCAATGGGGCTCCGCAACTTCTCCACAGGAGTATCTTGGAGCTCACCGGAACGGATTACATTCTACCCAGCTGTATCGTAAATAAACATAAATCTGTAAATAGACAGATCGGTGGGCACCTCAGTATAGTACAAATACGGAAACAGATAGTCAAACCAACTTGAAGCAAGTATTATACTAATGTACTTACTAAGTCAAGGCAAGGTGATCTTTGTGTCGAAGACCCCCACTAAGCATCCATTACATGGAAGAATCACCAGGTCAACAACGACCGTCGGTTAAAAGGCAGAATCGCATGTGTAAGTTCGAGATGTTAACTCAACACACAGTTATGTAATGAGGAGAGTTAGAGAGATTTGATCTACTTAGCTATGTTGCTTAGGTATGTATGTACTATTCGAGTGGTATTAGGTCTGCAAAACGATTGTGCCAAACTACGAAATACCTTAGGTAGGTAATTTCCATCAGTTGACTGACTGACTGGCGTTCCCGACCAACAAAACGCGGCGAGAAATAGGAGCTGCAAGTATAGCAAAGCCCTATGAATAGCTGTATACGTTCGGCAATAATAAGTGCCATGGATCTCTCGTGAAGACACCGAGTTAAAAATACATGGCAGTTTCTTCCTACAATCTCCATAACGCCCACGGGTAAAGCAACAGGGTGCCATAGTCCCCTACTAGTTCCCCAACGCCACTTTTTATGTGTAAACCCATCCCTCACTTGCTTTACGTACAATGAGAAGCAAACCTTTTCAGCCATCCCGGCCTTTCGTAGTGATGTTTCTCGCATTAATGGCTCAAGGTGCCATATGCAGCCAAAAAGCCGAAACGCCCCATCGCTCTCTCGTCAGTGAATTGTTGATACAGACCTGCTGGGCCCCGTAATGTAATGACCAACCGAAGCTGTCTAAGCCACGTCGTCATAGACCCGTGCCGTGAGAAGATTGAACGTCAAACCAGCCCATGCTACCAATCGTGCGGCCTCGGAAAACGTGAGCTTGGTGGGTAAGGTCCGCCTCTTCCGCGTCTCTCCTATGAGAAGCGTCGCTGCACGCCCTGTCCCGCCATGACGGGCTGGTTGGAAATCGGCGCAGGCATGCCGTATGGGTTGATTTGAGGGTTGTAGGACTCCATAGGCTGTTGCATGTAACCTCCGTGAAGTCCCTGCTGCTGTGTGACCGGGCAGTCCTTATGCGCAAGCAGCAGCGTCTTCAGATTGACGACTTCTTCCCGGAGAGCTGAGATCTGGGCCGTCAGGGCTTCGTTCTCAGAGCTAAACATTTCCACTTTATTCTGCAAATTAGCAAGCCATTGCTTCTTCCGTTGTCGGCACTTCAATGCGGCCACCCTAGTTGTCTGTGTCAGTTGATACACTCAAAAAGAATCGGTGCAAATAAACGACAATAACGCAGCGACATACCTGTTGCGCTCGAGGAAATTCTTTCTCTTCTCTTCGTCGGTCATCTTGGACTTGTTATGGCCTTCAGGGCCAGGCTTAGACTCTTCTTCCTCCTCTTCTGACGTAGCCTCGTCCTGGCTATGCGCAGACGGCGCTGTCTTTGCCTTCTTCGTGCTTGGCGCCTTGGCGGGTGAATCTTCTGCTTTCCTACGACCGTTGGTGGCAACGGCAGTAGCGGGAGGAACCGGGGCAATAGTGGTTCCGCGCTTCCCTTTCGCCCTTGTATTCGGCTTGGTTGATTCACTATCCTCTGATACGTTGCTAACGGCTTCACTCACACCACGGCCAGACGACTGCTGGTGCATACCGTTGTTGTTCATCCGGGGCGAGGTAGTCGGCTGATTTGTAGGTGCCGGCGGGGGATGGGCATGCACTGGCTGGCTTCCACCAACCGGATATGGGGGTTGCGACGGACCGTTTCTTCCTTGAGCGCCTTGGGCGAGCATAAAGAGACCATTCGCAGCGTCGTTATCATGAGGATCAAACGCCCCAGGAGCAGACCTTGCCTCGTGCTTGATGGGCACGCTAGTGGGTTCTTGTGGTTGAGACGTGACAGAAGGCGGTGGGTGAGGCTTGTCGCGGTTTGCCTTGGCGGCTGCCGCGCTCAGAGCCGTTCGGTGAAAATCTAGGGTGTTAGGTGTGGCACCGCCGCTGGTGGGCAATTGTGTGAATAGAGCCTGCGTGTTGGGGCTGGGCGCTGGGAACATAGAGCCACTGCCACCAGGTGTTAGTCCTGTCCGGAGGGAACTCTCGTTCGGAGTGAAGCCGCTGCGCAAGGTGTGGGATGTATCGCCGAAGTAATCAGTAGGGCCCGACAGCATCGCTGGACTCAGCGGTCCCGTCCTAAGAGATCCGCCTCCCCAGTTGAATGGTGTGCCCCCGTTCCCCGGCAGTAGCGACGACGGTGACGTTAAAGCAGCCAGGCTGGGCAACTTCGTTCCGCCAGGCGTCTCAACGGTGCCACTTCCAGTGCCAAACGACTGTTCAAAGGGATTCGGCTCGAGACTCAACTGGCTGGAGAAATAGTCACCCCCTTCTCCCGGCTTGGGCGGCGGTGCTAACGGTCTGCCTGGTTCGTTGTTCGCGTTCGCTTCAGCCTTGACCTCGGGTATGTTCTTGTCGCCGTTTGTGTCTGGATGCGACGACACATGTCAGTAGTGACGATGGAGCGATGGAGCGATGGAGCAATTGGGACAGAGCAGAAACAGAAACAGAAGTCGCGAGGCCGACAGGACTACGCGGCGAGGGATGCAGGGGGCAGCAAGGTTCGAGGATGTAATGGAAGCAGGATGACACCGCATTCCTCCATTCGCAACTCTCAACCCACAGCAAGCAACTTTCAACTCGCAACAAACTCGAGCAGGGACAAGGCACAGGCACAGACGACACAATGCATCCAGCACGAAGCACGGAGCACGACAAAGGAGACAGACGAGCTCAGACTTACCCGGCGACGTGTTATCTGATTGCTTGGGCTCAGCTGGTGCCATGGTGACGACGATGACGAAGTTCGTTTTCTGGGTGTCTCTATTGGAGAGGAAATATGATGTAACGACGGTCTGACGCACAGATTAGGGAGGCAGTCTGCAGAAGAAAAGGCAAACTACCTCTCTGCACCACGGCAACAGCCACAACAACGGCGACCGTTAGCAGCGCAATTGGGCTGCGGCGAGCGGATGGCACAAGCCTTTTTGTGGCGAAAAGGTGGGCGAGGATAGGCCCAGATTAGTCGACTCGTGTTGTAGGCGTGCAATCAGTCTGATGCGAGCGTGTGTATTGGTTATCCGGGCAGCGGGCGTTGTTGGAATGAGAGGGTGCTGAGAGAGTTTTGGTGCGATGAGGTCATGAGGGAAAGAAGTGACATAAGGGCTGGTTTTTTAGGAAAAGGCAAGCACAGCAGACATAAAAGCCCCCGAATTTTCTGGCCTGGCACCGTACAACTAGCAGGAGTCTGCATAGCAAATGGGCGACGAGAAGGGTGGGCACTGACAGGGGAGGCCGTGGAGGGCTCTGGCCAATGGCAGGCGCGATGAGTCGTGAGCAAAGGGCCACCGAGTACCTGCACAGTGTCAGTACCGTCGGTGCTACAGGTAGCAGTGCCCACCCATCCACTACCTGCCGGCGAGTACTAACTCTTCACGGAGTACACTCCGGATTAATGCCTGCCCTATTCCGTGCTTACCTGCTCCATCATTTCGCGACGATAGAAAGGAAGGCACTTGTAGGAGTAGCCGTCATGTGTTCTGTGAGAGTGAGTTGCAACTGCTCACGATGTGAGGGTAAAGGTAAAGTTCAGGCAGGTGCGGTACGAGGTGAGTATGTATGAAACCACACCTGGATGTCTATCCCACCTGCCTCAGGTTGCGTATACTTTTCTGTTGAAACATACCTAATTATCATGCGTAACTTACCTACGAGACATGCTCATGCTCAACGCACCTACCGATTGTAAACTCCATCCTGTATTCCGTACATACGATACTCGTAACCTACGAAATGGTACACTAGGGAGGCACTACCTGCCTGCCCGACACCGGATGTAAGTCATATCGACATGTACTTGTAGGTATGGATGTGCGGCGATCGCAGATACCCATCTTCCACTATCCGTACAGTTGCATGCCCCTGAGATTCTTGAACGGAGCATCATTGAGACGGGAAACAAGAGCAGACAATACGATTCAAGCCATAAGTTGCAACAACATTCCGCTCCACGAGGCAACGAGGCTGCAAGTCGAGTTACCATGGGAACATGCTGCGTACAGCTGCAGGGAGTGCACACCACGACATCACGCATCTGGTATGGGATACTTACAGATAGCGATATACGGAATACACGTACGTTAATATGTGCAGTGCCCATCTTCTCCCTCGTGTCGAATCGCGTCACGAAGACTTTGACGAAGCCTGGGTCGGTACGTGGTAGTGCGATATCTACTTGAACATCCACCTATCGTACGAGTAGTCTGTCTTCATGCTCAGGCCTCAAGGACGCATTGGCCGCAACAACTTGGTGTCATTAAGACAACCGTAGGTATGCTTGACCTATCTACTTGTAGTAGCTTACAGACCGTATTATAATCCGTACTTACACCACCTAAGGAGTTCTTCTACCTACTCGTGGGTATCTCGTTGCAAAGAACCCCTGTGGCCATCGCGGAGTAGTAGGTACTCGTAGGTAGGTCGACAGGTATGCAGTTGAATTTCTGGTCCGAGACAACACCTGGACATCATATTTCTGTATACCTACGGAATAGGTAGGTCAATTACCACTTTGAGAGATCCAATCCCCCACGCAGCACGGGACTCGTTGATGATAGTGCCAGAAGACAGCGCAAATATTGAAGTTTAGGAATTCGAACAGGTCGTACCGTCGGTATTCCGTACCTACGGATTGCATCCTACAAGTACCTATCGTACGGACCTCAATCCCTATCGCACACCACGAATTACCTACCGGTGGGCGAGTTGCACTCGTAGTGATGCATTTTGCACTCTAGTCAGGGATTGGACAACGCTAGAACAGAAATGGTAGGACAAAGAGGGGCCAATCTTCGCTCCAATTGGCTGTCTGTCACGTACCTAGACTTAGTCTATGCCTGCTCGGGCTAGCCTCCTTAGGTAGTAGCATGTGTGAGGTTAGAGCACTAGCGTAGTACTGCACTGTATCCAATTACATTGTCGGTAGGTATATCCGTAGGTGCGTCCTTCGCAGGTTGTATTCCGCTCGAGTCTCGACACACTTTTTACTACCGTACAACCCGACTTTACCACCACCGCCTTCGGAATACCTACCTCTGACTTAAGGTATCGACAGAGCTCCTCCTCCTTATTTCGTATACGAGTACAAGTTGCCTTGCGTTGCGATGGATAGGCAGGTCGCATACTGGTTATAGCCGCTATTGCAGTCCGTTCCAAGAAAAGAACACTCCATCAACACCATATGTTGTGCACAAGTGCTGCCACTCCGCTTCCTTTGATGGAGTTGGGACCAGTCGTCTTCTTTCAGAGCTCGTCCTGTCTTCGGGTCCCTTCATCTCGGACGTTGGGACCGTGAGCTGCCAACAAAGGGGATTCCAAGTGACTTCACCCCCCGACGACGCCCGTGGACTTGGCTAGCAAAGCAGTTACATCCAATGGCGTGAGCGCTGGAGTTGCGGCTGACAAATGAGAAACCGACACACCAAGAGAAGGCCGGAAAATCGTCTAGTGTCGACTCTATAGCGTGGTATGTATTTCGTATGTACATGGTATTCCGTACGGAATGCCTCCGAGTACCTACGGAATACCTACTGTACATACGAAGTTGGGTGGGGAATTAGTTCAGCTTCGCGAACACACCGAACGGGATCCTTTCAATCCTTGCTTCCTCAAAGCGTCCTAGCAACCCACCTACCTAGGTACTGTACACGACTGCACACTACTGGCCTAACCAGTAGTAATGCACGCACTATTATGGGATCCAACAACCAGCAGAGTCCTGCTGGAAGCTCTGTTTTCTCTGCTTTCCGTAACATATCTGCAGTGGCAGGTGTGTTGCAAAACGCGAAAGTACGCAGTGCAGGCTGATACGAAGCGTTGCCGGGTCTCTTATATCCAGACGTATGGCTCTCTTCTTGAGCGCATGCCCTGTGTCGATAGCGTGCGTGGAAAAATAAGGGAGGTGCAACCTAACCGTCCTATGTACGAAGTAACTTGTTCGTACCGCGGAGTTACTACCTAGGTACATAGTGGTATGCCTGCCGCCCCACTCTGATAATCTCACAATGATGTTACGTCATTTCCTAGCACGATGGGGCTCGTCAAGTACTCACCCAGTATCAGCCGATTTTTTGCGGACTGTAAGCAGAACCTCTGGTTGGCAGGTACACGCTTCGTTCCCATCACCAGCCGAGCCAGCTGCTCTGGATGAAGTGTCTGATAAGCAATTCCGCAGGTTGATTAAAGGATCAGAAGGCCTGCGAGCTAGCAGTCTAGCTACGACTACCGGCTTCCAGATCAAATCTCAGCCTTCATTCCACATCGCACCCAGACTCACAGGGGCGACTTTCTTCAGCCCAGATCGGCGAAAGAAGTGAGGCCGGCTTAGGTATTAGCAGGCATGCTTTGCGATGACCGGATGTTCGGTCTTTTTGGCACTGCACTGGCACATGAATACCTGGCCTACGGACGGAATACGAGTAGGTATACGGATTGACTGGAGGTAGCACGTACGTCGTACGTACGGACATTCGGGGTTAAGAGCACAAGCGTCCAGCTATGTATGACCGACACGTCGTCCTTCCTCTCCCATGACGCAACAGCTTGTGTCGTAGCTCAAGATTGATCGCTCATAAAGAGAGCTGTGAGTACAGAATACCTAGGTAGTCGTGGCGTGCAGTATCGGTATCTGCACCAGACGAACTACCGGTACCCGGTACACCTCCTGGAATGATAATAGTTTTATACCCGACGGCTTTGGACACGGGTTCTAAGAGTCTGGCATCGAAACTGCCCGGAACAATGTGTCGGCGCACGCTGCCATAGGTACCCTGTGGTGTAGGTACGGAAGACGAAGACTCCACCACCTCAACCTCAACTGACTCGGCGATAATCCGTACTTTTGGTCGCCCGTGGGTGGCTAACCTTAGCATACGAAGCGTTTGCCATTCTCATGCTTTCGGGTTTCGCGACAAATCGCCATGTTCTCTTCACGAATAGACTATGACGATCGGCCACGTGATTGAGGCAAAATGGGACGCCGGTATATCATTGTGTTCGGTACGGTCCTACCCACCTCTGTGAGACAGCAGGCAGGTAGGTAGGTATTCCGTGCCTACGGATTAATCCGACCTCACCACCAATATGCTCCCTACCCTGATCCCTACCTACCCACGAGTATGTACGAGTATTCGTACCTACACTATTTACTGTAAGCCGAGTGTGTCGTCACGGCGTGACATTTTCGCGATAAGTGGGGCCAAAGAAAGAAGGCAGAAAAATCAAAAGGGAAAACGTGACACGTTTTGACAAAACGCTAGGTGGTCCGTGAGCAAACCCCCACATGACATGACATGCAGACTGCCATCCCTCCATCCATCCATCCATGAATTCACCTCGTCCAATTCACCAATGTCAATCAACCCCCTCAACTACTACGAAATACCTACCTACCTACGGATTATGTGTACACATGTGGTAGGTAGGTAGCACGGAAGACTACCTAATCCGTACTTCGTACTTCGTACTTCTATTTACGGAGTAATATATCTCTTCAGATCCATAAGTCCGGATCACGTGATACATGGAAACCCCTTATTTTTTCAGCAAACAAGTCGAAGGCGTTATGGGGTGAAGTGAAGTGAAGGTGTTCGTGTCTTTGAAACGGCAGCTCTCGTGTCCTTTGGGAATCCTGAGTTCGTGCTTTTGTGTCAGAGAGCATGTTTTCTTCCACGGCCAGACACCTCAACGAAGCTATGATGTCATCTTTTACATCCGCACATCCACGCGGCCGCGCGTGCCAGTATCGTTTGTCCGTATCCTATGGCCCACATGAACTTCTCTCACGGTTGCCGCATTCCTCCGGATCCCATGAGTATGAGATGTGCTGGCTGCAGTGCTTCCGGCTCGAGATGCTGAAGATCCGGAACCTACACGACTTACAAGAGACGAAAGAGTGGGGACCGGAGGGTTCCACGCACTAACACACCGTTGTTAACGGTTCGGATCATGGATTACTATACGGATTACGGGTTACCGGGGCGGAACACTCGTTCCGCTCACTAACGACTCACATATTCACCTGGGCCGGAGACGGACCTAGGAATCAATGTACCTATGATGTTGGAGGATGAGGAAGTCTCTTCGATTTACCAGTGTTGTTCCATCGGACTGGATTTGCCATCGGCCTATGCTTCCACCTTGGCAAGCGACGAAGGGGCTTGAATAAGCCTATCATCTGGCACTAGGTTGCAAAATGGAGGAGCCTTCTATCCTCAAAACTGGAGAGAAGAGCACAATGAAGGTATTCATTGAGAAAGCTTCTGCGGATACAAATTTCCCTGGTGAGTACTACAGGCTACGAGACACCCGGGCAACCATTCTTCCCCACTCGCGTTAAATCAGGGGTGTTTTGCTTGGCGCAGATGGACGCCACCTACAAGTCGATGTCGAAGCCTTCCCATCTCAACGATATAAAAGGCATGGTGAGCCGCGACTATGGCCAAGACCATTGGTACATCGCATGAGAACACACTCACCCAGTGCATAGAGTCCGCGGTTGCCTTGCTTAATTAATGCTTCAGGAGATGTTTTGCACTGCATCTCCTTCCTGTGATTGAGGACAGCAACGAGCCTCTATTTTGCCGCTTAATGTGAGGTCGGATCGTCATGTCCTTTGTCGTCGCTTATGCATTTTGGTCGACGACCGGCCCCAGTCCGGTAAGACCTAACGCATGTGTATCCATAGCTCGGCGAGCAGATCTTTTTTTTCTCACAGTCCGGGTCTGTTAGGTAGTCCCAAGGGAAAGATCACGACCTTTCACCGACATCCGCCCTCCGGATCTTCCCTTGTCCCTGTGATACTCTCGGTTGTTAGATCTTATGGTACTTCTTAGCCTTGCAGGTATTGCTGCAGAGTGTCCCCATGATCGCCAAGAACTGTAAGACCTAAGTTTGATATCTGGTCTTGGCGAGCAGGTCGGAATGCGGAGCCGCGATAGTTGCGGGGGCTAAGTTCATGGGATAGAACAGCATCTTCACCTTAGCGCGCAATATGTGTCGATTAATTAACCCGTTTTTGGCGTTGCCGGGCGCAGTTCACGGCTCGGTGATCCAGGATGCTGGGTAATAGCTACCTACCTACTCGCGCATCAAGAGTCTCGACCTGGATCGCTTCTTACGTGGCCTGAGAGAGAGAGGGGCGAGAACAAATCGCCACTTAGCAGGACAATGCAGCGGAACGCCCGGCTTCTGGGAACCGAGCCTCGTGTCGAAGGTAAATGATCTGGACGATCTTACACCACGACGATATAGGACGCGGCACGGCTGGGATCCGACCGGATCAAGACTCTCAAGTTGATGAAGCACCTTCGGAGCGGAAGGACTAATATGAAACAAGACCGTGGGCTTGGAAAGGGCCGAGGGTGGCAGGTCTACTGCATATTGACATGGTATGGTGGGCGGATTGGAGTGCTCTAGAACATGTATTCTTGGTATCATGTTGATGCCCTCCTTGTAAATAATGGTCGCGAGATTGAACCAAACCGCTGTTTTTTCGAAACATCCCTGGCTTCTTCTCCCGGTGGCTTGTCCTCGGGTGTTGTTGAGCTCCACGGCATACGGGTATGACCTATGGACTCACCGACCCCGGCGACAAGAATCATACGGAGAAGCCTTGTGACGAGTGAATCCGGGAGAAACAATGTCTCAATCCAGGAATTGAGCCTGCCTGTCACTTCATCGTGTGCACTTCCGTGGATAGACATGGATATCGGAGATCACATGCCTCGTACCGCATGGACTGGAGTAAGTGCCCCCGGGAGATGTACGCAATTATCATCGATCCCGATTTCTCAATCGCCATGGATAGATGGCACGGGACTTATTCTTTTTCATTCCAGAATTCTGCAGGCTCGGTGTGTTTCTTCCCCCAAAATACTATGACTTAGTCCGCGTTGATGTCTCAGCTCCAACCCGATGCCCGTAGCCGTCCTGTCGTTGAACAATCAAGACGATTCCCGAACCCCTGTCAACATGGGATTCGATTTTACATCTCTTTGATTGTTTGCAGTAAAATCTGCTCAACGGCCCTTGACTTCACTGTTAGATACGGCAAGGAGCCGGTTTCGAGGTGTTTGGCATACGGCTCGGCGAGACGGGGCTTGAAGATGTCGGCTTTCAGCGCTATTCTGAATGGATGCTGATGTTGATATCGGGACAAATCTTGATACAGAAGTCCATGATGTGTTTGCATTACGGCAACGTCATGAAGCTAAAGGGGCAACCGGGAGTCCAGCCCTTCGGGTCCCCTTAAGCTCAGAGACAAGTTTGGTTCAGGATTTTGGAACCAGGAACTCGAAAATATGTTTGGCCTCCCTGCGCCCGGCTCAAGAATTCGTTTCTTCTCTATATTTAGAAAGGGGTTCCATGGTAGCAAGTCATGGGAGAAGGGTCAGTATCCTCGCCGTGGCCTGAGGCATGGATGCTTAACGTTCTCGATGGATAACTTCAACATGTCTTTTGGCCGAAAGTTTCGTGCCTTTAAACATTAGGTACTTACTCTGGTGAAGTATTCCTGCTGTTAAAGCCATAATTCATCCAACCTCGTTGCTTGATGAGTATGATGATGACAATTTTGAATACGACTATATAATCCCTAAAAGTGCAAGAGATTATCACGTACGACCATACCCACTGGAGAACTCGGGATCCCGTCCGCTCTCCCATAGATAAGCCGGTGAGGGCCAGATTAGTAGTTGGGTCGGTGACGACCAGCGAATCCCTGGTGTTGTACGTTTTTTTTATTTTTTCGACATCCTTTTTTTTGCTCTTTTCTCTGAGGAATACTCTTTTTATTTTGATGTGGGATTTGAGAGTCTCTCGTGCGATTGATTCGATGCCTGTTTCAACTTGATGGCTCAGCATTGAAGGGGTGCGATTTCCCGATGGCTTAGCGTGCGATATGCCGTCATTATTTTTGAGGCTCATAACTGTTACGCTCATGGTCGACATTAGAGAAATGTCAAAACGATAGACAATGCTAACCTTCTTTCCGGGTATGTTGGTCGGACCATTTACCCCAGGTGAGTCCTGATGATGAATGGTAGTCTGTATTCCGTACACCATCCCAGCAAGACGCATTCAGTACGGAGTCTGCAAGGTCGAGTCGGCATGAGAATACTGCACAGATATTGACCACCTACGTCTACCTCACATGTTCTTCCGTGACATACGCAGGCAGTCTCTCAACGCGCCGTGCCGTGCTATCACATTCGTCTTTGCGGCTGCAGAGTATACCTCAACCTCGACGCAGCGTGGTATCAACCGCCCAGCTCGGTATGCGATGCGGGCTCCAATGCGTCATAAAACTCACCGCGCAAACCCGGCTGAACTCAAGTGCCGAAGGACGGAAGCAATGGCGGCCGGGCATGAGTACCGCAGCGCATATCTCCGGGCGGATTCCTGATGCCGTTGGAGCTGGGATGGGACGTCCCGGGCCGTGAGGGCACGTGTTTTTTCCTGGCTTTGTCAGGCCGGATGGAACGTCGGTGGGCTTGGACGTCGCATGCACGTGTGTGTTTGGGTGGTATAGGACGTTGCAACGCCGATTCCATGTGCTGATGGCTTGGCAATCCTACCGTGACTCCAGCGCCGAGTTAGGATCTGGGTAGGATGACGGCAGAGACGCTACTACACTCTCATCCTGGAGTAGTATGAGGGGGTTAAGACTCGCCAAGATCGCCAGGAGTCAGCGCGCGATGCAGAGAACCTTTCACCCAGCGACTTCTCGGCGCGTAGGACGCCCATGATCAACGGCAGACGAGAAGTGTCTTCTAACTGGCTCGTCATCGACGCAGTCCTCATGCTCGGCACCTTGCGCTGTCTGTATGTATTTGCGAGATTCTGCTGACACCCCCCTTTTTCTCGCTTTAGGCTTCCGAGTGAGAGAGCGGAAATAAACCCCCCACCCTCCCTTCGGTATCTTTTTATTTGGTGGGGTTAGGAATCTCTCGGAAATGGGTATTTAGGATGGATTAGGCAGATATTTCACTCATCAGCTGAGGCTATGTCAGCTCACCAACTGCAGACAGACAGCGTTGGGTTGTGGATGAATGAACTGGATGGATGACTCAGGCGACGGGCACACCGAATTCCGGGCGTTCTTTTCCGATGAAGAGAGAAGCAGGTAATTATCGTCACGTAGAGAGCGAGGCGAGTGGTTGAGTTACGATTGAGTCACGGCGGGAATGGAGACGGGATGCGCCTGCGGGAGTCTGCGTTGAGCTCTTCGCTTCGCTTCCATTTCAACAAAGACTGCAGCACACCGCAAGTTGTTATCTTCCCGTCCGTCCGTCTGTCCGTCTGCCCGCCAGTTTACTTTCTTATCTGACCCCTGAGATAGATATGTACCTAGATATGTTGATGCACGCATAGGGAAGAAAGAGGGAAACACGGGAACGGAGCGGGCTTTCTTTTCTTTTATGAAGAACTATTGAAATTATCACGATTATATATTTGTTATTATTTTTTCGCAAGTCGTGTCAACGGAAAATGCAGGTTCCGGACAAACACCATTGGCAAAGAAGGGAAAAAAAATAAATCGTGGGGCCCCAAAATTCCCGATGACACGGATCCCCAAACGAGATTGTTGGGGTAACCGTTCTATTTTCTCTCTCTCTCTTTTCTCCTTGTATGTACTTTGTATGTAGTATTACCCCCTGAACACTGGGGAGGAGTCTGGGGGGTTTGTCTCTGAAAATGTAACCACACGAACGAACGAACCCCCTGACGATAGCATGGGAAGTAGATGAGTTGTCTAGCATTTGAGAAAAAAAAAATATGTAAGGCGGAATTTTCATAGGTCGGAATCGGGCAGCTCAAAGCTGAAAATAAAGTGTCCGAAATAACAAAAAAGAATTGGAAGGATTTCGATTGGAAGGGAAGCAAGCGAAGGACGGCAATTTATGTACAATGACATCGGCGGAGGGTCGTATGGAGAGGGAGGGAGGGAGGGTAGGTACTTCGTATGCCTGGTTTGGAAAATATGCAACGCCACGGACCCCATGGCCAGCAGCGAGATCGTTCCCGTTGAAAAAAAGCAGCAGCAGTAGCACGACCCCATGCCACGTGTGCAAGTCGCAATACGCCGTCCCCTGTTGTAACCAGCGGAAGAGGCCGGGTACCAGACTTGCTTCCCTCGGTTTCTCTTTTCGTCTTCTCTATCGTAGTCAGTCAGGGCGCGATCAAAATTATCCAGGACCGAAGAGTCTCGGCCTGGATGTTAACGGGCCAACGCAGATCAGATTTGGGGACTAAGACAATCTGGAGAAACGAGATATGTAACTGATTATTATACTAATATCATAATATGGCTGACGATCCAAGAGGTACCGGTACCGAATGGGAGGACTCTACTAGGCATTGCGACATAACTCGTACATATGTATTCCGTACATGATATGCGTCTTTTCTTCTTCTACTTTATTTTACCCATGCCAATAATATGAGGAGTGATAGATCGATCTACGTATGTAGTTACGTACCTGTGTCAAGAGTTGGGCATCGGGACAACTTACCTATCATCGTCCAGGACTCCAGCTGGGAACAGTGAGCTGAAGGACGGAAAGCTGACCTACATCGTATCAGAACCGTTCTTCTTTCACAGTAAGAAGTCTGAAAAGGTGAGTAACCCAGAGACTATTATGGCCGATAGATGGGGAGAAGGGCCGAGGAGGGGGGTCCCGGCCGGGGATGGAATGGGGAAGATGGACAAAGGTGTGACTTCGTTATGGGGATCCCAGACCCAAACCATGCACCCATCTACTACCCATTACCGTAATCGAAGACGCAGAGAAGATTCTCTTCTCCCGAAGACCGACGACCGAGCCGCAGTCGGACGGTGGTCAGCCGTACCAAGATATACCGCCTGCCTAATGAGCCAATGAAGAATGCAGCGTCATGGGTTAGGACCGTGGGTAACGACCGCAAGTCGAGACACACAGCAGATGGCATGTGGCTAAGTCTTTTTCTTGTAATTGCTACTTTGTGACTACGGTAGGCGACGCGTAGGGCGGTCGAGCGAGGCGGGCTGCCTGTCTGTCGCAAATTGCGCATTCCCGTCGGGTTGGACGGTGCGTCGCAGCGTGAAGGACATGGCAGTGGGGGGAGTAAGAGTACATTGTGTGAGTTGTGTAAGATGCGCGGACTTCGTAGGGATGAATGCGCGGAACGTTGCATTGTTGAGATGGAGTGCAAACAGGAACTACACCGCAGGTATTATTTCGTGCAGCAGAGATCCGAAAGATGTAAGTCAGTCCGAGTTGCAGTCAAGTTAACCTTGCGTTGAATAGTCTAAGAGTTGTAAACTACTTTACGCTGGTGCACATGCATCTACTCGTACGGGACTCTGGTGGGAGCTTCATGGATCAGCTAGCCTGTAAGCACCTGGTAATCACCCTGTAGTCAGCGCGCTGATCTGTGATGCGGAGAGTCCGCTATTGATGTACTTATTTGCTCTGTGTGGGTGTAGATCGACTTGGGGGCTCCCGAGATCATCACATTATACCAGAGCAGATATATGATACGTATTCTCGTATCGTCTATGTAGCCAGGCGTAAACGAGATCGGAAGAGGAACAGCATCCAACTAGTGACAAGCATACTTGCAACTAGTAGTACCCTCGTACCTGCGTGCGTGTAGGGCTCATTATTCTGTTTGCCGGGCCCGGAAGCACCCTGCTCTCTTCCGGTCAGCCCGGGAGTGTGAATAGCGGTCGATATGTAACTCAGCCAGGTAAAGCAGCGAAGGTCTGAGACCAAGTCGAAAGAGGGTGAGACCGTGAGTCAACGGACGTACTATAGTATTCTCTACGGGGAACACAGAGATGAATCCCCCCGTGCTGAGGACGCCGTGTACCGTATGGAAGGCAGATACTTGAATTACGTAGTATTCACGTCCCTTCGTACGAAGACAGTGTACTTGTCAACACCGATGGGTGTCCGTGACATACGAACAGGCAGTCCCGGAGGTAACGGTACACGGGCTACCTGGTTACTACCTAGTTAGCTACGTCCATGGGTGGGTATATATGATACTCCTAGGGGCATATGAAGCAAGCCACTTATATCCTCTAACCGCCAAATCGGATCGTATCTCAGTCTCTTTCAGATTATGTTTTACTAGGGTAGGTATAAGACACAGCATAACGTAGGCACGGATCTCTGTAGACGGTACAAGTACTGTGGTGCGTGAATAGGGGTCGTGCCGGGTCAGGGTACATCTTGTCTGTAAAACCTCTGCTACCGACTAAACTTGGAACATTTTCTGATTACACTACTAAGACAGTTTGCTCGGCGTTCTCTGGGGTAGTCTGGGGAAAAACGTGATTTGCGCCGCCTGTTGGGCCGAGATGCCTTTCCCTGTCCTCGCGACATTTGGTGGTAGTATTAGAAATGCAAGTAAACCGGCACGAATCAACTTACAGACTCTGCTCCAGTTGGGCTATCGCCATTCTATCCGACTCTATCCCGTGATATTCCCTCAACAACTCGTAATAGTAGCAAACTGTCGATGTGCTGATGCTGCTCTATGTAAGCTGCGCGGTTACATGATGGCGACCGTAAGTTGAGACAACAAAATCCCTCGATATATCATCATGCCACCCGGCGCTTCACCCATATGCGCTTACATGCTGTGAATTGAAGCGTATAATACTCCGGATTTCTAATGGAGTTGCACTGATGATGCGCCGTCTCATTGGTGAAGTCTCGAAATCGTGATGAGGCATCATCGTATATGGGTAGCATCGTGGTATAAATGGTGATCCTAAGGCGTGACTTGTTATCTGCGATTCCATGATGGGGGTGCTTACTCGTACTCACTAAGAAGTGTTTGCTAGGAAGTGAGTGTTAATAACTCGCAATCGCAGCGGTGTCGAATAATATACTGGGTAAGCAACCAGGGCGTCCGTGCGGGCTTATCATGACCCGTCCTCATTCCTCTGGGACGCCCAAACACGACAGGTTGTTTGCAAAACATCTTTGCTTTCTTTAGCACGTATGGTGTCTGTCGTCTTGGGTGTAAGTGACTCTCAGAATCAAGAAGAAAACGTCAGATATAAAAGATAAAAAAAGACTACGAATAGAGCTGGGTAGAAGGGCTACACGTGTACGAAGCTGTCCCAGGAACGCAGAGAGGCGAGCGACTCCGAAGGAGAGCCCCAGGTTTTCTCCACGTTGGCGTACGAGGTGGTGTCACTGCCGGTGCCTAGTTGAGAATATCACTTCCCGACTTACCGAGACAGGGAGCATTGTTGCGACGCTAGTGCGCACTAAAAAGGTACATGCATACGTCCCATTAGCTGCGTCTAGAATGTGTTGACTGCCAAGCCTTGAGAACGGTGAGGTTCTGTACTTGTATCAACACGGAGAAATTCTGACTTCACACGAGAAGTCGTTGATCTTTGAAGTGTTCTTAATTATACCCAGTTTAATAAGCACTATAGATTTATCATATTGCACAGTGTTTGTTGTCTGAATACTACAAGTACCTATATTACCAACATTAGGTACCTAATGTATGATATCTTTCAACTTTAGGTACCTACTGCAACGGTAGGTACATCTACCTACCCGTGCACGCATCTATTTTCTCCCTTTTCTGGGGGTCCGGGGCAAAAGCGGGGACCTAAGATGGGGCCCAAACGTGCCGCGCCCGTCAAGCCGGCCCCGCCTAAGCACATGTATCGGATCTGCTAATTAAGTACCCAGATTGTACAAACCACGCTAGCGCACGGTTTTCTAGCACAGGAACGGCATAGTAGTGTTGAGAGTGCCTGGAATTAATTCGCTGCCTATAACCCGTCACTTGTGTAGACGTTCGGTATCTCCTTAAGGGCGGCTTTTCAGCCCAGGTCCGAGCTTTTTGCTTGGCTGTACCGGTACCAAAATGCTGGGGAATCTGCTGTCGTCGAACCTGAGATGCCCAAAGGACTGAAGTATTCTACTTTGAGTGGCGTTTTTTAGGCATTCTGATTCGACTGTTTCGAGTGCACGGACCTAGGCTGAAAAGCCGCCCTTAAGGAGATACCGGCGAGGTAAACCCGTACACTAGTCGTATAGTGCACACCTGGGGCAAATCACAATAACGTGTTCCTTGAGTGAAGATGACTCTATTGTAGTCTACAATCTGCCCACACCTCTCTATATACAACTCATACCCCCTTAGAGCCGTAAACTCTTCTTCCAAATATAGATGAGTGCGCTGTATAGGTGCGGTTTCCATCCGATTCCAATAATCGGAAGAGACAAAGATAACCCCTTCCAGACACGTTCCTGACTCGTATGTGACTCGAAAGAAATACGTGTACTAACCACCTGAATCAGTCCAGTCCACCACACATCATTGGCGTCTCGAGCGATATACGGACTTTTTCTTCTCATTATCTGTGTGACGCGGGTCATATACACCCAAAGACCTAATCTGTAAAGCGAAGCGTGACGATAGTCTAGTAACGGACTGTACAGATACGGGACAATAGCTAGAAGCGCGGAACGTAGTTCAATTCAGCTTATAATTGATCATACTCGCAAGGGTCGCTATGTGTTATGATCATGTAGCAGGCTCTGACACCTTGTATTGATGCTATGAACAAAGACTCTAAACTGGAGAAGAAAGAAAGAAAGAGAACTAAGTTTACATGAGTGGGAACCCTTCTTATACTCTGCATCGCCTGGTTCTGCGGTGGGGGACGCCATAGCTCTGTCGTGGGTGACGAGAAACTTTCATTGTAAGAGACCAGCTGGTCCTAGCGTGAACTGTGAACAAGCGAGCTCCGTGGTGGGCGACGGCGAGCTCTGTTGCTGCAGATGAGCTGGTCCTAGCGTTAACCATAGATAAGCGAGCTCCGTGGCGGGTGACAACGAGCTCCTATGTCAAGCACTAGCGGAAGAGCTCCTGAGATAGTGATGACAAGCTCCGTGATGGCGGTTGCTGCTTAGCCATCAAGCACAACCGTCACACTATACTTCTACTCCTTCTTTCTTCTCCAACCTTCCAGGCTTCCAACCCTCTTTATGATTCTCTCCTGCGGCCTTCGAAGGGCTTAAAGTAATATGGTTATGGTGTGTTTGAGCTTGTTATTTGGCTAGTTCCGACCACAGGAACAGCTAATGTCTCAGGGCGTTTGGTTTCGTTGTTTGGTTCGTGAGTCACCACGGTGGGAGTGTGTGTTCTTGGGCTTTGAACTCTGCTTTCCCATATTGTTGGAAGGACAGAGCCCCAGGGCACACACGGGCCGCTCGTTTGTTGTTTGTGGCTTGTTTGCCACGCTAATTCTGTGGCTTGTTTGCCTTTGCCACACTAATTCTATACAAACACGCTATTGCGTACACCTACGAACTTAGACAGAGACAATACACACAACGATTCCAACACATATACCCACCGACCCCACTTAGGAGTGGGGCACGTGGGAGAGCGCCCCAGATTTTGGTGCACCGCAAACCATTATCGGGGCACCACCCCACCTAACGACGCCAAGGCTGCCGCCCATTTGAAGTAGGATTATGGATTACGCCGTCCGTGTTCTGAAATACGAGTAGCGACTATATCTGGATTCGTAAGTAAACTACCTACTGACTCCGTACATGAACTCGTCAGGCACCACTACCCTGACCTCAGATAGACGACAAATGAAGCGCCTGCTGCTCTTCTCAATACTCTTCACCTAATCGCATGAGGTGGCTCATTCCGCGCCTATTGCCGAGTTGATTTCCTGATGCATGCGCAACTCGTTCATACATACGAGCATCCTGAACCAGATCCCAGTCCGGATAAAGCATTCATTTCTTCAGTCGTCCAGATTCTACTGACACCGTTACTAGTACAGCGTCCTGTCATTCGTTTGAAGTCAAGACACCATTCGTACTCCCATTTCGTATACTTCGCCCAAAGCCCGTTGGCTTTTCGATATTCCTGGTCTGTAACGACAGTACTCAACAGGGCGGCGCCCGACACCATTCATCGCGCAATGACACATAACGCTTATGTATCTCCCGGGGATCGTCTCAATCCAATATATCAGGCGGATTCGGAGAATTGTCTACGTCGGCCTCGTCTTCAGATGACGAACACGCTATCTCTGTGCCAGTCAAATCAATGAGCTCCGTAGACTGGTGTTGCGCAGAGCTCTGCATCTCTTGTGTGTCATCGAGACCTGCGCTATTCAGGAACCCCTCAAACCACGGCTCAGTAGTTGGGTTTCTGAAGACAGGTGGCTGTTCTTCCCTGATGGTAGAACGCGTAGGTCCAGACATATTACTAGTACCCTCCTGCAACGCAGTTTCGAACTAACTAGAAATGCGACAGCTGTCAGGGTAATCGTGATACCCCGGACGAGCATTAGATATATGAACTTGGTTGACGCGGCTATGCGTGGATATAATTGTCGTCTCTCGTAGGTTTGCAACACGAGGGCGCTGTGAGACGAAATCCCCCGCGAGAAGCAAAGGATCGACGTCGCTTAAATTCACTTGCAACCACCAATGTGAATGAAAATCCGAGGGTTTCAAATCCACGCCTCGTCCAATGCGTACAATTCGTCGGATCTTATGCTCGGTGCCTTGAATTTCAACGTACATACGTCTGAATAAAGAATGTCGGCACGGGATATCCATACGTTTTTCGTAGCAAGAACTGCAGTATTGAAGCGGTTGATTGATTCGGTGGGCTGTGACGGCAGCCTGATACTGTTCATATGCTTTTTCAAGGGCGTACCACGCGATTTGAAGTTTCGTAGCCTGGTTCGCAAACATGTCGGCTTTACAGATAACTGGGAAGCGTCGCATCTGATGTTCCCTTTTCTTTATATATTTATCACGCTTCATTTCAACAAGCGTAACTGTTGCCTTATATAAATGAAGCCCTGTGCAGTGCGGGTTAGAAAGATATGACTTCAATTCAGAATGACTGCTTTTGGCACGAGATGTGCTGCGAATCCCGAAGTTGCAGTATCTTCTGACATAGCACCCGCTGTGACGCGGGTCATATATCGCTAAAGACCTTAACCTGTAAGACAAGGCGTGACGATATGTAAGGGGGCCAGCCGGACTAGGGGGAGAGGTCACGTGCGGAGTAGGGGGCAGCCGGAGGCTGACCGGAGACTGGTTAGGATACGTGGCCGCTCGGAGTAAGTCCGGCTAAACTCCCCACCTCCGGGGCACATTTGTATATTTAGGAATTCCGGGCCGGAGGCCTCCTGGAGATTGGCCAGGCTATAGTCCATGTCCGTACGCACTTCTGAATCCCTAGCCGTTCGGAGCCATCACCTCGCCTCGCCAATCGCATTTCGACCTCCGCGTTACACTCTATAGCCTCTACCTAACCTTCAGGCGACGCGATGGCCGAACGAATGACGACCCGGGCGCAAGCTCGCCGCGAGTCGGAGGAAACCGAGGGAGACCTCCCAGAACCGGGGGGCCTCCGCGCGAAGATACTCCGAGCGAGGACGGCACCACGGACTCCCTATCCACAACCTCCGCTCCCAGCGAGATGTTCTCGTCCTCGGACCTCGATCGAGGGCCCCGCCGGGAAGAAAACCCGAAGGCATCCCCCGCTGCGCCCGGGCGGTCCCTAGAGGCTAACGCCAACACGACCGCCCAACAATCTCGCCAGATAAGACAACAAGAGCGGGAGCTGCGCCGGGCGCGCGAAGACATACGCGCGCAGGCGGAGCGACAGGAACAGCTCCTCCGTCAACCGACAAGCCGGACCGAGAATAAAGGGGACAAGCAAACCCCCCGAACTACAACTGCAAACGACTCGGGTCCGGAGCCACCCCCGCGGAAATCGAAGACTGGATCGCCGCGATCAAGACAGAGCAACAGCCACCGCCCGGGGCGACCAGACCACATCCAGATAGATCGGGCGGTCAGCCACATGGAATGGACCCGGCAGGCGCAATGGCGAGGCACCTTACGACCCTGCCTTACCCGGATCCGGAGTTCGACGCCCAACCGAAGACTTCTGAAGTTCGTCCGGAAGGAAACCCAAGACCCCGAGAAACATGAGCGGGACTATCGCAACCTACTACACACGATGCGACGGAAGAATGACGAAAGCCCCCGCGGACTTCTACACACGCTGGTCGGTACTCGTCCGGAAGCTGTACGGCGGCATCGACCTTACCGACGCGCGCGACCACGCCCACCACTTCTGGGTCCGGTTACAACCCTCGTCGCAACGAGCCACGATCCCGACAACGCGACACTCCGGGATCGCACCGACGTTGCGTTCCCACGCGGGCGCATCTCGGGACTCCCTGGCAAGATACGCGATCCCCCCCCCCACGCCTACGCGGGACGGACTACAGGCAGGGCAGCCAGGTCCCGCGAGCCCACGCCCCGTGAACAACACGTACGACGCCGGACCGCGGGGACCCCTCAGCCCCGAATCGAGTCGGAGACCTGCGCTGCTACAACTGCGGACGACGCGGGCACTTTTCACGCGAACGCAGGTCCAGGCGCACAGACGACGCACGAATGCATGGCGGCCGAGGCCCCGCACCGACGGGGGCCGCGCGACCCCCAGCGGCGCGCTGAGCCCCCCGACGAGGGGGAATCCAGAACATAGTGAGCATGGTCGGACGAAGAGGAAGAGTTAAAAGGCCGGCCGGAGTAGGACAATACGTCCAGTCTACTCTGGCGGAACCACTAGGGCGATGAGTTTGAGCCACCCGTTCCGGCCACCGCACAGGTCCCAACCCGTGAGGTGGCCGGGAGGCGAAGCGAAGTAACGGTGGATATGGACACCGGAGCACAAGTCAATGTTGTATGTAAAGACTTCGCCGGGAAGAGACTCAAACGAATCGATACCCTTATCCCCACACTCGCGGGCCCCACGGGGACCGACTAACGTGCCACCCGAGCTTACGAGGCTGTGGTCCGGATGACCGATGTGAAGGGGGGTAGAACGGACGTTCACCCAAGTGTTTTTCGCAGTACGAAGCGAGGCGGGAGCGCCAAAACTCCTGCTGTCACGGCCGGGCACGCCGGCAGGGAATAGTATTGGATACCGCGTCCAACCACTGCGTGGTTCGTGGGGTACGAGGAATTAGACCCGGGAGGAGTTTCGCGGATGTCGTGATGTCCGGAGAACAGGCGTACATCGCCAACACGACCGGCCCTGGGGTTACAAGCGAGCTCCCGATCCCGGAAATTGACGACGACGAGCAGCTGGGAAGGGGAGGCAATACGCCCTGCCCGATCGCTTGCAGCGTTTCGCGCAGGTATACTCGGAGGCTGGCGCCAAAGGCCCTACCGGTGCTACCCGACGCGGAGCACACCATAGACCTCGTGGAGGGGCACGGGTCCCCCTTCGGACCCATCTACCCGACCACCGAGGCACAACTGAAGGTACCGGAGGAGTACCTCGAAGAGAACCTCCGGTCAGTGAGGATTCGGTACTCAAGCGCTGACGCCGGAGCCCCCGTACTGTTCGTACCCAAGAAGGACGGCACCCTTCGGCTGTGCGTGGACTACCCGCCCTGAACCGAGTCACGTCCAAGAACCGATACCCGTTACCGTTGATCTCGAGATCATGTCCCAACCCGGCTCCGCGAGCGTCTTCTCTAGCTGGACCTCCGGGACGCCTACCACCGCATCCGGATTAAGAAGGGGGACGAGTGGAAAACGGCGTTCCGGACAAGCGTACGGCCACTTCGAATACACCGTCATGCCGTTTGGCCCGACAAACGCCCCGCCACATTCCAAGCCTACATGCATAAGCGCGCTGGCTGGGCCTGGCCGACCACATATGCGTGGTCTACCTAGACGATATCGTGATCTACTCCCGGGACCGGGAGGAACACGAGGAACACCTCCGGCTGGCCCACGAACGCCTAGCGAATATCAGCTGTTCGCAAAATTGTCGAAGTGTGAGTTCTTCCGGGACGAGATAGAGTTCCCGTGCTCGTGGTCAACACCTCCGGCGTCCAGATGGACTCCCCGGCGGGTCACCGCGATTGCCGAATCGCAACCCCCGCTTCCGTGCACGACATCCAGTGCTTTTCCCTAGGCTTCGCCAACTTCTATCTGAAGTTCATAGCGCGGTACTCACACATTACCGCCCCGATCACGGCCCCTGCTGAAATCGAAGGATGGAGTCCGGCCACCATTCCAATGGACCGCGGAGGCGAACGAAGCATTTGAGGCGGTGAAGACCGCGTTCACCTCCGCCACCATACCGCGCCATCGGGACGGGCGCTCGACACGAAGGTCGAGACGGACGCATCCACGAGAGCCGTCTCGGGGATCCTATCGCAGCTGCATGGCGCAGCGCGGCACCCGGTGGCCTACTGGTCGCGGAAGCTGACGGAGACGGAGAACCGGCGGCCACGGGACAACAGGAACTGCTAGCGATCGTGGAGAGCTGTGAGCACTCGGAGACAGTTCCCTGAGAGGACCGCGAGCTCGTTCACGATATGGACGGACCACATGGCGCTGAAGCGGTGTGGTGAACTCCCCGGCCCCGGGACCCTGAGGGGCCGACTCGCACGGTGGGTGTATCGGGCTGGCGCAGCTTCGATTTCGACATACGCCACAGGTCCGGCCAGAAGCAACCCTCGCGGATGGGCTGTCCCCGGGAGGCCGGATTACATGGCTGGGGACATCCAGTACGGGACGTGATCCCCACGCTCCAGAAGTCGATCGCGACTCCTGGAGGAGCTGCTCGCGCCGCAAGCACACGGCGCCGGGAGCAGACGATCGCGAGGACGCGGGCGCCCCTGGCGAGGGGCAGCGGCGATGACGACTCGCGACCGCCCACGAAAACGACACGCCACCGTCGCAGCGATCACGCGCGCGGCGCAACCGAGCTCCCCTGCGCGATCCCGGCGGACGAGAGGACCCCTCGGCAGGCGAAGCACGGAGAGCGATAGCGCCGGACCAATACCCGACCGCACACGCGGCGAAACGAAGCCACGAAGGACGAAAAGATGTTTCGGTCGGACACATCGCGGGAATTCTACGACCTGGTCCGGAGACTCCAACGTAAAGACCCGGACGCGAATACCTCCGGGACACTCGCACAGCGCCGGGCGGGGACGCGAGGGGCTACCACGTAGACCACGACGGCACGCTTCTATTCAGAGGCCGCCCGGTAATCCCAAGCGCAAGAGACACTCCGCAGGAACCTAATACGCCCAAAGCACCACGACGACCCGCGGCGGGCCACGTAGAGGGAACAAGACGGCGGACCTCCTCAAAAGCGAAGTTCCACCTGGGAAGGCATGGATCAAGACGTCCGGACCTACGTGATTACGTGCGAGCCGCGCAACGGAACCGCATCCCTGAGCACAAGCTCGTATGGCCAACTACGCTCGTTACCCATCCCGACCAACCGTTCCAGTGAGCTGAGTATGGATTTCATCACCGGCCTGCCCCCGTGTAGCCGGATGGACGGGGAGATCTACGATGCCGTCCCTGGTCATCGTTGACCGGTTCACAAAAATGGTCCTATTCATCCCCACGCGGAAGACACTCAACGCCGCGGGAGCTGGCCCAGGTCCCCGTACGAACAGTGCCGAATGCCGTTTCTGGGTCGCCAGAAGCGCATCGTGAGCGACCGGGACAAACTCATTACCAGCGGGTTCTGGAAAGACCTATGCGAGGAGCGGGAGATCCGGCGCCGATTATCCACCGCCCCGGCACCCCCAAACAGATGGTCAAACCGAGCGGGTGCACCGGAGCCTCGAGACATACCTCCGCAAGTACGCCGCCCGTGACCCGAACGGATGGGCTAGAGTCCCACCGGAGGCAGAGTTCGCGTACAACAACAAGCATCCACGCTACCACCGGGTGCTCCCCATTCGAGGCTCTATACGGGTACCACCCCCGGATGATTGAAAGTACGTACCTGCGCGGATGCAGACCAAAGTTCGTGCGTGCGGGAGCGGCTTCAACACACGGCGGCGGTCCGGAGAGCCCCGACAGAACACTCGGGAAAGGGCCGCGGAGGCCATGCAGAGGAACTACAACAAGAGGCACACACCCACGGAGTTCCGGCGAACGAAGTCGTAGGCCTATCCACGGCCCACTTCCGGTCTGCAAGCGCAAGATGCTCGGCACCCACATACATCAAGCGTCATCGTCACGGAGGCGTAGGCCCGCAGGCCTACCGCGTCCAACTCCCGGCCAAGTACTCCAGAATCCACGATGTCTTCCCAGTCTCCTCCCTAGAGCTCCCTGGCGAGGCAAGCTCCCGGGAGGACAACGACCACCTACCTCTCCCGGACCCTCGAAGACGAGCAAGACGAATCGTAAGTGGAAGACATAGTGAGACATCGTGATGACCCGGGGACAACAAGAGTTCCTAAAGTGAAGTGGCAAGGGTGGCCGGTCGAATACAACACGTGGGAACCCCCGGAGCAACTTGACCGGATGCAAGGAGCTGCCGGGTGAGATACGAGAAGAAGGCCCTGAGGAGGCACCCGAAGTGGGACGACCTCCGGTAGAGGAGAACCTCCTGGTGAAGACCAGGGACGGAGCCGAGAGGCAGGGCATGCGACCACCCAGCAAAGACCAGGGGGCATCGCCAGCAGAGATAAGTGAGCCAGAAAAGGCAGGGCATGCGACCACCCTAGCAGGACCAGCAGCATCGCCAGCAGAGATGAGTGAGCCGAAAGGCAGGGCATGCGACCACCGCACGACCATGGGGCATCGCCAACAAGGATAAGCATGAGCCAGAAAAGGCAGGGCATGCGACCACCTGGCAAGACCAGGGAGCATCGCCAACAGAGATCGAGTGGACCGAGAGCATCGCCACGAACTCTACAGTGAACCAGCGGACTTTGAAGATCAGAATGAGAAAGACACCTATTCAACACCATTTAGAGGCAGGGGAGACCCGGTGCCACTAAAGGAACAATACTCCGAGGAAGAAGCTGACTCCGGGGAAGAAGAAACAACCCCCAAGCGCATCACTCGCGACGGACAAGTAAGTAACGAACCAGAGGTACTAATGAGTAAAACAGCACTCCGGACCAAGACAAGGCAAAAGGGAACAGATCCGTATGTCACGTATGTATTCAACCGGATAAGTAAGTAAAAGGAACTGCAGCCACACAAGCGCAAAGACACGTAACCTCCGAACCACCAAGAATTCAGCACCATAAGTACTAACCGACCAGCACAACCCTCCCATAACCACTCCGGACAGCCCCGTTACTTGCGAGCCGGAGCCTTCCCCTTAGATCGAGCAGGAGCCCGCGGCTCGCCATAGTGCCTTACCACCTTAGAGCGAGTCCTGACCTCGCAGGGAATCTCCTCTTCCTCGTCCTCCTCCGCGCCGTCATCCTCCTCGACCTCGAACTCGGGATCCTCATCATCCTCCCGAGCTGTCCTCCGGTGGCCTCATTATATCCTCCTCGTCGACCTCCTCGGCAACGCCCTGCGGCCTCAACCTCCTGCTCTTCCTCGGCCGGAGCACCCCCCATCCGAATCCTCAAACTCCTCGGCCAACGGGCCCAGGGCGGGACAATGAACGACGTCGCTCGCGAACACTCCCTGAGGCCTCGGGGACAACAGGACCACGGGCAGAGGTGCTCTGCGAGGAACGACGCTCGGGGGCACGGTGGAACAAGGGTTTCATGGGAGAAATAACAGGCACCGGATGAGTCCCGTGAGGTGACCGAAGCACGAGAAGTGCCACCTCGCGGAGCTGCGGCCGAGAGGGACCGAGTAACCTCGCTGCGACCCGAGTGGAAGGAACCGGAACAGCAGGGTAAAGATACTCCAAGTCATCGAAATGGCCCTCGTCGACATCCGGAGCATCCTCCTCCTCAACGGAGGGCATTTCCAACTCCTGAGCGCGAGAGGCACGAGAGGCGCGGGTCCCGGCAGGAGCTTTCTTAAGAGGCTTCGGAGCAGGGGTCGTGACGGTGGCCCCGACATCGGTCGAAGGCTGGCCGGATGCTGTGTCAGGGGTCCGCGCCGGAGAAAACCAGGGCGTCCTTTCGTTGCGCAACCCGAAGACGAGTGCCCAGCGAGGTCCCGGAGCATCGTTAGCTGAAGAAGTCAGCAGGTAACGGAAATCCCTGCCAGAACTTCGACTCCAGACTGTAGAAGCGCGAGGGGGGGTCCAGAAGCGAGGACCAGTCGGAGGGGTCAGCGCAGTCGGGGTAATGATCCCGAAGGGCATGGAGAGAATCGAAGGAGTCCCAGCGCATCCAGCCCAAAAGCGCCAGCTCCCTGGAGCTTAAGTTCGTCAACTCCGGCGTGAACGGAGTCCCGGATACGCAGAGCGATTTCGTCGTGGGGCATGGGGTCGCGAAGTTGCGCCCGCTGCAAAACACAAGCGAAGTCGGGACCAGCACCGGAGGTACACTCACCACTACGCAGTGACCCGGACGCGCTTACCATCGTGATCTCGGAGTTCAATCGAGCGAATCGTCGCAGGGATTGCAGTTCCAGCGCGCATGTACGCGGATCGGCAGGCATCGCTAACGTTACTCACCGTCGCCTCCTCCTCTTCTAGCGCAGCGCCGAAGGCAACGCCGCACTCTCCAAGACCCGGCCATACGATGCAAGTGGGCGACGAGAGCCGCGTACTGGTTAGCATTATGACGGGACAAAGCGGGGAGTGTCGAGAGACCCGAGAGGCGTAAGCGCTCCACCCAGCAGGCGAAACGGGTAATAGCCTCGCCGCACCTAGCAAGATCGGGGTGCGTCTACCACCGGGTAAGCCGCACCACGCCAGTGACGGAAGGGAGGAGCAGAGCGAGGAGACTTACAGAACGGCAACCCTGCCTGCCGGCGATGCAGGTGCGGCAAGTACCACGTCCGGGCTCTCGACGATGCAGCTGACGGGAGGTCGCCGTGGCAGCGGATAACGCAGGGCGGAGCAGGGGCTGCGTGCGCGTGGACAGTCAGTGTCTCGTCCGCACCATCATCGCCAGTGACGATGACGGTCCTGGTCGAGATGTGACCACCCCGTCTCCGCGTCGATAGCGGTAACGAGAAAGCGAACGTTGAGCGATCCACTAGCAGAGAGAGGGATCACGAGGCACAGAGGAGGAAAAGGACGAGGCAGGAACGGGTGCCAGCGGGCCCTATTTATGCACCTCCGGGCGCACCGCAGTCACGCCCACACCCGGACAGGGGGCGACACACGCGACGCGTCCCGCGACGCGGAGGGGGCCTCGACAGGTCTGGCCTGTACGGATACCAAGTCAACGGGGCGGCGGCCGCAAACACAACCGCGTCACCCACGCGACACACCCGCGCTACCCCCCGAGACCGCGACCGCGTTATGCCCGAACACGAGTGAGGCCACACACCCACACCGCCCGGATCCACACCTCCCTCGACATCACCGACCACGCCGAGACTTCAAACCACCGAACACGCCATCGGGCACAGCGTCGGAAGAGAGACCACACTACCGGAGCAAGGGAAAAACAGCGCGCAGGGCCCCCAGTGACAACCAAAAATAGGACACTGGAGGAAGGACAACTACGTCAACCGGAAACTCACACCACCGGAGCGCGAACGACGCAACACGCGAACCCGCCAACGGAACGAAAATAGAACGCGGGAAAGGGGGGCATTACGTCAACCGGAGCACCCACCCACCAGTCAAGAAGGGGGACTCTACGTCAACCGGACCAGCGCACACGCGGCCAACTACGTTGACATGGCACCCGACAGCCTGCGCACTGCCCGGGGACCGGCAGTCAGTGGAGGGGGGAGCAGTGTAAGGGGGCCAGCCGGACTAGTGAGAGGTCACGTGCGGAGGAGGGGCAGCCGGAGGCTGACCGGAGACTGGTCAGATACGTGGCCGCTCGGAGTAAGTCCGGCTAAACTCCCCACCTCCGCAGCACATTTCAGTATATTTAGGAATTCCCGGGCCGGAGGCCTCCCTGAGATTGGCCAGGCTATAGTCTATGTCCGTACGCACTTCTTGAATCCTAGCCGTTCGAGCCATCACCTTGCTCTGGCCAATTGCATTTGACCTCCGCGTTACACGATAGTCAAGTAACGTACTGCACGGGATATGGGTCAATAGCTAGAGGCGCGGAACGTAGTTCAATTCAGCTTATAATTGATTATGGTCGCAAGGGTCGCTGTCAGGGAACTGCAAGGGGTGCGACGAAGTCGACGATCGACAAAGTAAGTCGGACCTACCCGGGAGCTACCGGGTAGGTCGTTGCGAACTTTGGTAAAAGCACGGACCATAGGGACGTAGATAGCTGGACTAGATAAGGGGGTGCACAGACCCTCGCGCGGGCCTACAAGGGCGCGTTTCTACGCGCCCCGGCCGGCGCGGCCACACTTAGCTAGATCATCATCATTACAGAACTCAGTATTACCATTTCATGAAAGCACACCAGTGACTATTCCGTGATAGTCGCTATGCTTCTACTCCTTCTTCCTTCTCTAACTCTCCGGGCTTGCGACTCTCTTTATAACTCTCTCCTACGGCCTTCGAAGGGCCTATCGTAATATCGCTATAGTGTGGTCGGGCTTGTTATTTGGCTAATTCCGATCACCGGAATAGCTAATGTCTCGGGCGTTTGCTTTCGTTGTTTGGTTCGTGAGTCACCACGGTGGGAGTGTGTGTTCTGAGGCTTTGAACTCTGCTTTCCCATATACCCACCGACCCCACTTAGAAGTGGGGCACGTGGGAGAGTGCTCAGTCCCGCTTAGGGCATTTCCGAAAAATTATTAGTATGGTGAGCAACCCACGGACCCTATGGAAAATGAAAGTTCTCAAGAGATTATTGATGACGTCTTAGTCGTGTGAGACTCGGGATTTGTCCTGAGTCTAGAAGGGTCCTTCGGGGACCTAACGATAACCATAGGGCTTCTCATTGGCTTGTACAAAGCCCAAGAGCCCGAGCGTATAGTGCGATGTCGGCAGTATCCTTCGGGGGACCGGTAACTCGGCAGGACGCCCCCAAATAGTGATGATATTTGTAAGCCTCTGGAACGAGCTGCCGTAGAGGGTGAGAGCCATGTAACATGATATCATCACAAAGAGCCACGGCGGTTGAGCCGACATGCATCACCTCGTGACGAGAGCCATGACCTCCACGGCTCCTCCAGGCCTGACCCCCTGCGAGCACAGGCGGTTATCTCCCGCCTATTCTTCACACTCAGCAAGGATCATATATGGGGCAACAGAGCGTCAGGTCTCCTGTGGATGCATGTCTGGCGAGACACAATGACGTGTGTCCGTGTCTCCCGCGATATGGCCCAACCATCGTGACGAGGGGGCACCCGGCATCGTACCTGTCGACTGGTTAGCATCGTGAGCCATGTCCCGGCCTTAGCCGTGTGACAAGGGATGTCTGGGAGTCTCCCTTATCCGTGGTGCGCCATCCGACCAGTCTTGTAGAGTGCGCGTCGGAGGGCGGCGGCGAGGCTCGCGATTGTGAGGGAGGGTGCTGGCTGGGAGCCCGGGACCGGCCCTCACACCCGTGACTTCTCTGAGCCTGATCTTCTGCGGGCACAAGCTGATATCTCCTGCCTATCATTCCCACCCAGCAAGCATCATATATGGGCCACCATGGCGTCATGGCCCTGCGTGTTATGATCATGTAGCAGGCTGTGACACCTTGTATTGATGCTATGAACAAGGACTATAAACTGTAAAAGAAAGAAATAAAGAAAACTCAGTTTACATAGGTAGAAACCCTTCTTATACCTTGCGTCGTCACGTTCTGCGGTGGGGGACGCCTTACCTTTGTGGTGGGGGACGAGAAGCTGTGTTATAATAGACCAGCTGGTCCTAGCGTCAACTGTGAACAAGCGAGCTCCGTGGTGGGTGACGGCGAGCTCTGTTGTCATAGATGAGCTGATCCTAGCGTCAACCATAGATAATCGAGCTCTGTGGTGGGTGCCAACGAGCTCCCATGTCAAGCACTGGCGGAAGAGCTCATGAGATGGTGATGGCAAGCTCTGCGATGGCGGTTGCTGCTGAGCTGTTAGGCACAACCGTCACACAGCCTTGGAGCTTAAGTAACTGTCACATCTTCGTGTCTTTGAAGGCATGCATCCGAATAGTGACTGACGCCCTGTTGCCCCATATATGATCCTTGCTGAGTGTGAATAATATCCTTGCTGAGTGTGAAGGATAGGCAGGAGATAACCATGTGTGCCCTCGGAACGTCAGGCTCAGAGGAGTCACGGGGATCATGGAGTGGCTCAACCGGCGTGACTATTGGTGATGATATGCTGTCACGGTGCTCTTACTGTCTACAACAGCTCGTTCCATATGCTTACAGGTGTCATTATCACTATGCGGCGTGCTGCCGAACTACCCGTTCCCCGAAGGATACTGCTGACACCCCATTATACGTTCATGTTTTTGGGCTTGACACAAACCCATGAAGGGCTCTTCTAGACACAGTACAAATCGCAAGTCTCACATGACCAAGACGTTATTAATAATCCCTTGAAGACTTTCACCTTCGCGGTCTCTGCGAGTCCCTCACCATACTAATAATTTCCTGGAAATGGCTCAAGCTGGGCTGAGTACTCTTCGACATGCCCTTATTTTTACTGAGGTCAGTGGATATATGAAAAAGCACAGCTCAAAGTTTAAAAACACACATTTCCACTGTGGTGACTCAGGAACCAAACGAAGAAAACAAATACATTGGGACATTATCTGTTCTGTTGATCGGAACGAGCCCATCAATAAGCTCATATACAGTATATCAATATCACGCTACGTCGTTCGGAGGTCATACCAAAGGATTATAAAGGAGGTCGCGAGCCCGTAAGTCAGAGAAAAAAGATGGAGCACAGCCATAGCGATCTTTGCGACCATAATCAATTATAAGCTGAATTCAACCACGTCTGGTGCCTCTAGCTATTGACAATTATCATGTGCGGTCTGTTAATACACTATCGTCAGACCTCGTTTTACAGGTTAGATCTTTAGTTGTATATGACTCACGTCACAGGGAGTTATTTATGGCGCATCGGTGAAGCATAACCAGGTCTGGCCAGCATGCCTAAGAATCAAACATCAATAAACGTGCTGGGCAGAACTGGAATCACTATGTCGGAGGACCTGCAGCCAAGGATGGTGAACTACCCCAGTAGCTACTATGAACAACAGGTTACAGGCAGTAATAGATGCAAATGGGTGGTACACCAAGTACTGAGCCGAGACAGATTGGGACCATTAAATGGCACCGTTTCTCACGTACAAGAAAACACCATTCTTTTTATTCTATCGTCATTAATGGAGCAGATATGTGCATTGGAAGTTGTAGGTCTCAATGGTGAGGATTCGGCGGGGGGCTAAGGTTGGTGGAGGTCAGGTGCGCTTCATTTTTTTCCACTGACTGTAGGTAGGTAGCCTGTAATCCAAGCCAGCCTCAGCACCGTCTTCGCTGCTGAGCGTTACGTGCAGCAAGCCCACCAGCGTGTAAGTCCCCCTGCAGTGACTTTACCAAGTACCGCTGCAATACGTCCACACAAGGTCCAGCCTGCACTCGTCCAGGGAGTGAGTACTCGCCCGGTCTAATATCGACACAGACTTAGCGGGAGGGGACCTGATATTAGACGGGGCGAGTACCCCCGTACCTTGACGTTACAAGACGATCCAGATTCAAGGTCTCAAATCGTGTGGGGGTGAAGTACAAGTACCTAAGGCAAGTTAAAGTTTTGTGTGGGCCCTTCGAGGCGACATGATAATACCGAATTGGCGTGCCCAGAAAGTGCCCAGAAAGTCAAGCACGCCTCAGCTTGGCCAGGTATGTATCGAAGGTTGATGCCACCGCGCCTTGCTTCCACTCCGGGCACCCCCTGTCTGAGGTCGCTGCACGACGTACCGGTACCTTGGCCAGGTACCTTCCCCCAAACACCCACACACCCACGCACGTATCTCACACACATACGCACATACACACGCACACACTTTTTTTTCTCCAGGCCTACCTGCCCATTCACCACCACGCAAGCAGGTACCTGCCACCTATCTCGACACTGAACACAGGCAGGCAGTAGCGGCTCCCAGACACACACAGTCTCCCCCAGACCAGGCATCCACCGCTCTTTCCAGTGAAGCAAAGCAGAATCCCAACACAGAGACGGGCGTCAGTCAGCATTTCCAGAGTCAAACCTCGCACAAGCGCCGGAACTTAATCCATTTATTTAACAATCCCGCCTTCAACCTGCCCTTCTCTCCCCTCCCTTTCCCCCATACCATTGCTCTCCTCCTCTTCCTTTCCACATCGACTTCTTCTCCAATATCCATCTCCATCTCTAGCTCCATCTCCTTTGATACCCATACCCATACCCGCACATATTCGGAGACACATTCGCGCATCTACACTCACACAAACACCCTCCTCCACATTCACACCCACGCCTTCGCCTACGCCCACTCCCACGCCTACGTCCACGTCAGAGACACACATAACAACACTCGAAGCGTCTCGGCCCAACTGCATCATCACATCAGTATTTTCACCCTCGCGGTCTGATTCGTACTCAGTCCACCATCGGGATCGCAACTATAAATACCCACTCGTTTTGTAAGTGACCGACGGCTCAACCCTCGTTCTTCAAGCGACCACCTATACTAATTCTTTTTGTAGACATTGCACACACACACAGCATCAACATGCCCAGCCAGATTGTTGCACCTATTCCGGTCTCGCCTGCCAAGAGTACCGGCCATGTGGATACAGACCTGTTTGCGAGTCTGAATGCCACCCTCGCATCTAAGAACAACAAGCTTCCGGCCCCCGTCCACTCTATCCAGGAGCGTGACTGGGATGTTCCTGCTCCACCCCCTCCTAGTCCCGTCAGTTTCCATCCTGATCACTGGCAGCCGTCTCTGCGCCATTAATCGTGGCACTGGCGCCGAAAAATGCCCTGGGGTAGCTTGGCAGCCCCCGGCTAGGATCCTTGCACCGATTGATAAAGACTCCTTGATGTAATTTGTACTGCTAGCAAGCGACGCTCTTGTACTTTGTGTGGTTTTTCCTGGGGTGCGGAGTTAGCGGTAATGAACGGCGGGAAGAGGTATTCGGGTCTACACAAAAGTCGACGGGAAGGCAAGCATGACCATAAGTTAGAGGCTAGGACCCAAGGGTTTTTTTCTCCCCTGCGATGCGTACATGGACTACTCATCGTGTGTACTATTGAGCGATATCGCGACGGGCTTTTGCTGAACCCCGTCACCTCCTAATTCATACTGCGGCAATAGCACTTTGCCATGCACACTTACACGCATGTAGGTAGTCAGTCTAGTACTGGGCTACATCGTGTATGCCACTGATAATATCATTCAGAGCCTCTCTGAATATGACGTTTAATACAACAAGTTGTGAGCCGTCCGAGGTGTCACTGCCTGTTGTCACGCACTTACAGAGATAAAGATAGGTAGTGTATGCCGACACCGGTTTCATTTCATTGGGCGCGTTCATATTAGATATGGAAGATCATCGACCCTGGGTCTACAATATGGTTGGCATCAAGAACTCATGGGGGGATATTATTATCATCAATACTATCCTGAATTCGCCTCAGACAGGTTTCATTGATTGTTCGCCGAGGTATGATCTTTACATCTGTACAAACTGATGCCATATGAACCAGGCATCTTGGAATGAATCACGAATACCTACTAATCCGTTCCATGTCAAATGTAGGTACATAGAGGTTGTATTGCCACTTAGGTACCTAATGTATGTACTAGTACAACGACAAGATATTTCTACGGGCACTATCAGGACTGGTTCGATGCGCTAGTGTACGGCATTTACATAGTATTTCCGATCACTCATCGCGTTTTTCAATGCATAGGGTGTTTATTGACGTACTGGCCACGAATAGGGTGGATTCACAGCATGATTTATAATCCGTATTATGTATGTGTTTCTTTTTTTTCTTTTTAATTCTGGATGGTACGCAGAGATAGATGGTCTTGGAGGTATGACATTGTAGGTACCAGGTAGGTCTACTCACTCGTACGGGACACGAACGGAACGTTGCCGCGGTATCTACCCCGTGATAATATTATGTGCTTTATACACACGCATTGTATTGGGTATGTACATAACGTAGGCAAGAGCCGGGGTGTTATTCTTGTACCGAATCTGGCTGCTTGGCGCTAGAAAACTTCTACGCGCCGAATGTTGTCTAGCGCGGTGGAGATCACGTCGCGTCATTTAGAGGGTGGATCCCTGAGGTCGCGAACGGGCCCTGAGGGATAACGCGCCTGGGGTTCGCGCGACCCGCCCAAACACGATAAAGTACCTAGCCTAGAAAATGGGTCTTTCCATATTCCCTCGACACTAAATCTCTTCAAGCAAGTGCAACAAACAACACACACTACATCATACCGCCGCGGCTTACTTCATTTGCTGTCTTGTCCATAAGCTCTTTCTTCTTGCTGGGTCTGGCTTGACTACATTGTTGTAAATTGGTATCTTGTTCAAGATTCACACTTGCTTTCCTTGAGCTATATTTGCGAAGCCACGATGCCGGGAACAAGACAGCTGCGAGGGGCACCGGCCGTCAAGGCCCCCCAGCAGAATACATCGTCGTCAAACATCAGCAGCTTCGGCCGAGTCTCGAAGACTGTGAGCGTTCCCAATGTCAAGAAGGAGCTTGCCCCTTCTACGCTGAAGAAGGAACGCACGTTTGAGATCCCCTTGCCTTCGTCTCGGAAGCGCAAGGCGTTCATAGCCGTCGATGACTCCGAAGAAGAATCGAAACCGAGGAAGCTGTCTACTGCTGCTAAGTCGACACCCAAGAAGGTCGCTGCTTCTTCTGCGACTGCTACTTTTGTAAAGCCGGCATCTAAGAAGCTCGTTGCTTCTTCTTCTACCACTACTACCACTACCACAAAATCGACATCCTCGAGCACAAAGTCGGAACTTGTACTACGCGGTCGCGAGCGATCCAAGAGACAGCAAGCCACGCCAAGCAAGAAGCGATATCGAAGCCCTAGTGTCTCTGATTCGGATGTGTCGACCGTCGTTTCCAAAGCACTCTTCAAGAAGCTCCGCCTCGAAGACTCCTCTCCATCCCGGGGTTCATCGCCCGTTACTGCCGACACGTCGCTAGCAGGCTCGGACATCGAGGCGGATACCACCAAAAAGGCTGGCAAGCTCCCTCAAGAAGTGCTTGACCTTATCAGTCTTCACAGCGCGTTCTTGAGAGCGTTGACTCTGCATTACGCACACAATGGCTCGGTCGTGCCCGTCGATCTGCGGACGCTCTGCGCGGAGGTCACCCGCGCGTGGGGCAAGAAAAGCGTCACAGTTCTCAATATCCGAACGTGCCTCGGCATTCTTAACAAAACTTCCTCTTCATCAAGTGAGAACCCGCTCATCCTCACCAATTACGGACGGAGCAAGATCTGTGTCGAAATGGAGCAGTCCTCCAGTGGCGGCCTTCTAAACGAGAACAAACTCAACGAGCTATTCCGGGCCAATCTCAATGCTCTCTGGACCGAATTCCTTAAGGGTGGCAAGACCGATGCAAAAACATTCGTAGTTCTACTTCCCAAGGCGGACATCACAGTCTGCGACTCCGTCATCAAAGCCGCGCCTCTGCTCTCGAAGGGCCAGAAGCGTCTCGAAGACCTCAAACAGGGCATTGCGCTCAAGAAGCAGGAGAAGGCGGCACCCAGCAAGCCTGCAACGACCACTGATACCCCGATGTTGAATGCCGATGGCACGAAAATGAGCCTTCTGGACCGCATTCGTCTAAAGTCTTTGCAGAAGACCTCCACTCCCACTGGCCTATCACCCGCTCAACTTGAACGCCGCGGCGCCCTTCATCGCGTCGAGGAGGTCTCGTCGCTCATCGGCATGCTGAGCCGCGCCTCTAATGACATGGGTACGATGGGCCGCATTAGCTTCACGATGCCTGCACTGCTGGAGAAGTTGAAGGACTCGTTCCGCATGGGGATCTCGAAGCCAGAAGGTGCGGCTTGTGTGCGTCTGCTCGCGAACGAGGTCGCGCCAGAATGGGTGCGCGTTGTGACGCTTGCTGGACGGGAGAATGTGGTTGTGGAGGTCGCTTGCCAGCTTGGCAAGCCGGAGATTGCGAGACGGGTGCAGAATATCCTGGCTAAGGAATGAGGGGGGAGAGTGATTGCGAGATTTTGTTCGCAAAAGGAGGGTTTATATGGATGGGGTTGACACTCCCTTGATGAGAGGTCGTTTACCGGGTCCGAGGTCGAGAGATGGAAATGCAAGCATTCTGGTATTGAGGAGACGGGCATCTGGAATACGTCGGGGTCACAATTCGTTCGTTTGCGGGAGGGAGAGGTTGTTTGTCTGGATTCAAGAAGGCATAGCGTATTGTCGTTCGCATGGCGTTGCATTGCGATATGGTATATGGCATAGGGGGTCGGGCCTCCGTACGCTCGTTTGATTCGGATAGGATAGGATTGTGGTGCGGACGACTTGTGGAATCATCCCCGTGGGAGGTACATACAGCTGATGAATTATGAGTTTGTTTCATGATATTTGTGAGTCTTGATATGATTGTGAGTCTTAATCTGTGATTGTGTGGGAAGTGTGAGTGAGTTGTGACGTGTGAGTTGTGGTATACGTCATTGGTCACGAGGTCATGAGTCTAATGAGAATGTAGGTATTTGTGTAACCTCTTTCCGATCCTCTGAGTTGGTGACTGCGCAAAAGCTGCAAATTAGTCACAGGCAGTGGTCAAAGCTTAGACTACGTGGTGGTCGACGTCCAGATGGGGAAGTCTTTCTGATACGGTGGACCGAAGGACTGGTTGCAGCTTTCGGAGTGCTGTCTTGTTAGGATTGTAGTTGGAAGCGGATTTGAGAAAAGCAGGATTAAACGGTAGTAGCTTCGAGGGGCCAGATGATCAATCATTCAATTGATTGATGGTGAAAACCCCGTTTCGCATTCCTCTGGTCTCATTGACTGCCCGAGGGCTACGATCGGTCGATTCGAGATATGACCTGTACTATTAATAGCGCGGTAAAGAAGCTCTTTCGCGAGACACGTTTATAAAGCAGTAATCACTTCAAAAAACGCGCATAATCATATCAAGATAACCTCTTTTCCATTCCTCTTCTATAAATTTCTTTTGAGATTAAATAGCAAGAGATTTAGCCCATGCTCTTCCCAAAAGGGTGGGTAATAGTGAAGCAATAAGTTTAAGTTGAGAGAAATAGAAGGAAAAAGCAAGAAAAAAACCCGCCTACGCCGTGCTTTATCTATCTATGGTCTCCCTCCCTTAATTCTTTCTTTTTTCCTCGTCTAAAGCCCTTTCAGCATTGGCGAGAGAGAGACTTTCGTCTTGGGAATGTTGGTCGTTGTGGTTTGTCGCCATATGCTTCATTATTCATCATCGGACTCTTCTCATTAGGGTAGGTAAGGTGGCGAAAATCCGTGATCGAAAAAATCGGCGTAGTCGTCGACTGGAGAAGTCCGTTGCTCTTTTTTGTTCTTTTCTTCAACGTAATTATAGTCTTCAGCTTGTCTCTCTTCGCCTTCTCGTTGAATCCTCCTTCCTATTCCTTACTTATTGACGTTCGGAATGGCTGGAGAGAGAAGGCGAAGAGAGCCAAAGAGGGATGGAAGGGGGAGGTTGAGGTAAGGGGTTAGAGAGGGGATGCTCATTTCCCCTTGGGCTTGAAGCGGGGCTCGCCGATGCCCTGGCCGCGCAGCTTGACGTTGAGGACGCGCTCCATGGCGCTGAGAACCTTCTGGTCGGGGACGGCAGTACCGCGCTCGAACTCGGCAACGATACCGGCGGTGGTGTTGCAGCGCGTGGCAAGATCCTTCTGAGTCATCTTGGGCTCCATCTTCTGGCGGGCAGCGCTGATGGCATCACCGACGACCTTGCCGATGGTGTTAGGCTTGATGATGTCGTCACTGCGGTCGACCTTGGTCAGGTGCTGGCCTTCGGGACCCTTGCCGACCTAGTGTAAGAGAGAAACGTGTCAGCAGGCGCATCTCTACTTAGGTGGAAAAGAATAAAGAACGTGTTTTGAGGTGCGGTAGATTGTGCCGAGTTGGGGGAGCGCATAGAGTTGGGGCTCAGCCTGACGTCCGAGACCGGCTGTGAAGCTCCAACAATAGGGGAAAAGGGCGCATCATGTCTTGCCGCTCACGGTTGACGTGAAAGAGCCGCAACTTCGGGAGATGCGATCGCAAAAGCTGCAGAAGCTCAACGTACCTGGTTACCGGTAGAGTACTTCTTCTCGGTCGAGATGGCGCCACCGCTGCGTCTGGCAGCGTTGAGAGCAGAGTTGCCTCGAACGACGGTCTCCCTCGAGGAGGCGCCGCCGCCGCGGGTCTTGCTTCCAATCTTGGTAACGGCGTCCCAGTCGTCAGACATCTTGACGGTGATTATGAGTTTGCGGGATAGAAAGTGTGATGGAGATGGAGAAGGAGGACAGAGAGATGCACGCTGAATGGCGAGACTTCACAGAGGAGTTGTTCTCTCAAAGAGAAATTTATTGGCAGAGATCCGGCTTGACGAGCGGGAAGTGCAACTCTATCATTACCTTATACAATTCTTAGCGTGGAATGTCGCGGAATCCAGTTGGCATCTGGGGCTGAGGGTGGGGCCCGTGGGAACCTTAACGTCCCGGCTGAGTCAGTCGGCGGCACCGATTGAGGAGGGGATGAGAGTGTGGCTAAGCAACCACTACGTAATGTTATTCATTGTCCGAGAGACTGTTCATGAATTAAGCAATTAACAAGGTTGGTCTTTTCTCTGGACTGTTCCGATGAGTTTCAAGGACTGCTATTCTAACTTGTGATTCAGAATGAATCAAATTCACATGAAATGAAGGCTATCACATGTAGGTACATACTCAATGTCATGTACGTCAGAAGGACGGCCGGCGAACGGAATGCACATGTTGGTCGGCTGCCGACATCGTCCCACAATAATGATGGGGTGGGACAGGATAAACAAGGCTGGTGTGTCATCCGGCGTGGCTGACCATCCCGTGTCTAATTCCGGAAATTACTTATCGATAGCCTTAGCGTACTCCATAGATTCATTCTGTCCGGCATGTTCATAGGCAATGCCGTTATCCAGCCAGTTGCATCTAAGCATCCCTCCGGGAACTCTTTCCCTTCAACTCCTGTTGACACTCGGCGTCAATCGTTTGCAAATGTGCTCTTCATGAGAGGATTACTCCTCCATCCCTTCACAACTCAAGTGGGTAGCATATTGGAGAACAGAGACGTTCAGCATGCTTTCCTTCTTGAATCCTACTGTCAGCTTGGATGATAAGATATGAGCATGCATCATTGTGGTCCCGGCCGCCCGCTCCTATTCCTCTGTGTGATGAAGCACAACTGCCTCTCCCACTCTTCCGAAACCGTGGAATCGTTATCGGAGTCATTATGAGTAGCACAGTCTCACTGAAGCATCCTCAGCAGCAGAATCTCATGTTTGGAGGGCATCAAGTCATCCAGCATGATCGACGCGGTGGATCAGGTACTACCTACTACTACTATGAGGAAGTGGTCATCTGGGCGTTGACGATAACTCGCTACCAGCTTCTTGGAATCGCTGTCTTTTGTCGATATCTCTGCTACCATGCAGAGCAGCAGCGCAGTCATCATGAATGGTGCCAATGGATGTGAATGGCTATGCTTTCAACCGCCAAATGGAAGTGCTAACAGCTCCATCGAGGACGCGAAGAACTACTCCTGCGTCAGAGGTTGACAGTCATACCGCGACGTGATACTTGACGGATTCAATCAGTCAATGGTTCTTCATCACTCACTGTGTGGGGCAGTCGGCGACACGCCAATGATATCAACGCGAACTTGTTGCTCAGGGTCCGCTCATGGTGGTTTGAAGTTTCCATCTCCCATGGATGATATTAGTCTAAGGGGCAAGGTGGCCACGGGCTTCTGCCTTGACTACGCGCTTGACGTGCAGTTGATTCTAGGCAACCGAGTCGCAACTAAGACCATTGAATCCGACATATCATCTTGGCCTCGGGTTGCTGCACTCACATTTGACTTGAGAATTCCAGTTTGGACTGATAATAGGACGGGCCAATGCGTTTCTCGACATGATAGACATGTTACTCTGTGCCCAAGTTTGGCAGGTTGGACTTCGCTATCTCCGACTCGTGTTCGACGAAGCCAGCCAGGATACTAGTAGTATCAACGCTACCCGAACGCCGGTGGCCTGCATTCTCCGGTCTCAGACGCATCGTAGCAAGAGGTACCCAATACGGTAGCACATCTGAACTCGTGCTCCTCGATGACACGAAGAGGACACGTGCCTTGATATCTCGATTCACAACCCCACAGACTGCCTGAGTCTCGATCTCGAATGCCGTACTGAGTCTCCCTGTCCATATTATTTATTATTTCGGTGAACACGAGAGACGTGGTGATAATGCCTTGGCATTTCGAAGAGCTCAGATCATCGGCCTGCGCAGCTCACCAGCGACCGTTTGACCCGCATCCAATACTACCGCACCCATGTGAACGGAGTAGGTAGGTAGTAGTACTCAGGCTGGAAGTACTACCTACCTACTCATACATACATACGCCGTACGATACACCATTTTAGCACTGCCGTCCATGCTGCTAAAATAAACATGGCCGATTCACACACTATGTACGAAGTAGGCACCTACCCATGCCGTCCGTACATTAGTGTCACTGGAGATGTTCGATCGTCCTCGAATTCCAAATCATCCCCGCAACGTCTTACGAGGGGCCACATCTGGATACGGCACATGTAAGCACTTTCACTATTGCTGCCTAGTGTCTCCATTTCACCATTGGCCAAACATCCAGAAAACAACTGCTAGGTACATATTGCGGAAAGATATTAACTGATTTGTCAACGAACTAGCTAACCAATGCCAGTGCCAAGTCAGCAATCTACGATACGAGTAGAGGGGATCGGAGAATATTTGAGTAATCGAATACTTGCAGATCCATATTGCTTCGAAATTGATGCACTTCTCCCATTGGCGCCGGTCATGAATCGAGATGGTTATCAGGTAAGTACGAGTACGGATTAGGCGCCTTGATATTGATGCCTTGTTTTGATTCAACGAGAGGGGTAACGGGGAGTAACGAGAGGTTGCCACTCCATCTCGCGAATGGATGGGTGTGACTGGTACGGATCGACCTACCTAACTGCCAACAGATCTACATGCTGATCTACCTTCTCCTTTTATTCGTACCATACGTTCAAAGAGCGCAAATGCAAATCAACCTACATGTATCTGTCATAGTATCTGTGGAGTACTTCGTAGTCAGATCCGCACCTTTTCAGCCCACCGGGACTGATAACCAGGCCTACCCTTGTCCTCACCCTTGCCTTGTTTCAACGGCGCACAGGCATGCACGTAATAGGGCATCCAGAGGTTTTTGGAATACGGAAACCCCGCCATGTCACGAAACCCAGCTCCGGGCGAGACCAGACAAAGACAGTCTGACCGCTGAGCTGCTCCTTACTAACAGTAATATACTGTAAGGCACGTTTGCCGGCTGGCTCGAATCAATGAAACCAACGACGAGTCCGCGCTGACGGACACCATACTTACGAGTACTGTCTGCTTGGTCAACTTGCTGACGCCCTGTTAATAGGATCTGCCATTCGCTTGCGGATCAGGTTTTCTCGAGACTGTGTGTCTCATACACAACCCGACGTTATAATCGAAGAGGGGTAGGTCGAGTCGAGAAAGTCGAGATGTCGTCCCCTTGCTCGCCAATGATTTGATATCATCGCCCTCTTCCATTAGTGATATGTTACATGTAGAGTGAGGATCATGCATTAGGTTTCTGTTTTGGAATACCTACCAGGGGATGCAAGTGGCCTGAACGAGACGACCATCACATATCTTTGCTCCAATTTCAAATTGATTCTGTTCCGCTTCTGGGGTTTGAGGCCTACAGAGGTGACGAACGTGGGTATTTAAGACGTCGAGGATATCCCCTTTCTCCTTTCTATCAATCAACTCATTGACTTCTTCCATACATATTCCCATCCACGCTCCATCAACTCTCATCTCTACCGTTTAACCAACCTCAATCATTCACCATGGGTCTCTCCGGTCACTGCCTCTGCGGTAAGGTCAAGTACACCGTCGACGCTGAACCTCTCAACGTCGCCTACGACCACTGCGACGACTGCCAGCGCCAGACTGGTTCCAGCTACTGTATGTCGAAGCCGTTCCCATCCTCTATACCCTCGACGTCGAACTAACACACACATCCCAGCCCTCGTAGCCGTCGTCCTCAAAGACAAGCTCACCATCTCCGGCCCAACCAAGAGCTACGCGGGCGTCGGTTCCTCAGGAAAGGCCGTACACCGCGTCTTCTGCGGCGAGTGCGGCTCCCCTCTATACCATGACCCCGAGGTCGCGCCCCCGATCATCGCCCTGAAGGCCGGGACGCTGTGCATGGAGGATAAGAAGGCGCTTAAGCCCGTAAGTCGATCACCTTCTGTAGAAGTATTGTAGTGTACGAGTGGTGAAGCTAACGTGATGAATAGACGACCGAGATCTGGTGCGCCAGCAAGCTGCCCTTCATAGGCGAGAAGCTCGAGAATGCATTCGAACACATGCCTGAGCACTAAACGAGGACGACTGGTGGTGATGATGTAGCTAGGAATGAGATATCCAAATGAATATAATAATGAATACGTGAATCACGATGAGAGCCCTTGTTTCGTCGACGGGGGATAGATTTAATGATGAACTCGCCTATCCCGTCTTCTGTACCAGCCATTCGTGCTATCGTATGCTATACCTACTCGACGTTAGCATGAAGTTGTATTCATACGGAATATTCCGCTTCGACTCGGCAGCAACCAACTTGCCCTGTCCAAACTTCGAACTTTCCACATATCCAGTATCTATCACTCGACAACATCCGACATCAATCATGACTCCTAGCAGAAATCCCACTGTCGCAACATACTCCAAAACAATTACCCATCCACATACAATAAAACACATCCTCAACCCACCTCTTCATCACACAACGAAGCCTATCCCCTCTTCTCCCCATCAACTACCTACTTCCATGATCAGAGATAATACCGAAAATGTGAATGCATAAGATCGATAAAGACCGACGTCAAAAAAGTCACGAGCAACCCGCATACACCTTACCCCCATACCTCACCCATCCATCCACGTGGGTGCCCTGCCCTGCCCTGCCCAGCTTCCCACGGCAACACCAGATCGGATAGTTCCTCCCGCCTATATACCTCCCGCCTACGTTACAGCCCTATCCCACATACGTAGAGACCAAACAGGTAAGAAAAAAGCTATGGGTCATCAAGGGTTCGCGATTGGTGTGCGTTGTCCCAAAGCCCATCAAGGTCCTCGACCGTCGATCCACCCCCATCATGGTCTACTCGTATCTGCCCGTACCCGTCCTACTTACAGGCTACCTACCTATTGTCACCTTACCGTTTTCCGTATGACCCTTGCCTGTTGGAGTTATGTCTGTTCATACTTAACATCCCACGTCCCCCAACCTACCTATCAGAGGTTTGCTCCTTCAACTCCCCTTTTATCCCGAATATTCATATAACCTCATCATACACAAAATACTCACAGTCCATCATAAACCCATCTTCATAAGAAAAAAAGGAGCCAACTCCGCTCTGATTATCATTACTATTCTAACAGAATCCAAACGAATGAACAGACAAACAAGACCAACCGACTAACGAATGAGAAATCAACGGTCTAAACCAACCAATACAGAAAAGACTTATTCGTCCATATTCCTAACGAAACGCTTCCATGTAAGATATTCCTCTCAACTCGACGACGTCTCCAGATAAGAAAATCACGAATTCGAACATAAACCATCAGCTCCTGGTCTCATGGCGCACCTCCATCATCCAACTCACAACCCGCCCGGCCCAAGACGTACGCCTAACAACCTCCCCATGTCAGCTCCTGAAGACACTCTTTGGATGTTCGCCGGGTACTTACCGTTTGACTTATGCATTACCCTGCCCAGCGTTGTTCTGCATGTGGTTGAGCCTGGACAACTCCGGATTCGGCCACAATAAATTGCCAGTCCTATGGTATAAAAAGTTCACGCTTCGGCAACCAGGCTGCTTATCCTCTTCCTCAGTTGGGCCATAATACTCGACATCTTGGTCCTCTCCTGCTGCAGCTCTCCTGTCACAATAGATCTTGTAATGCTTGATCATCCTGCACATCTCTCCCATCGAGGGGAGGAACAAACCGGGGTGCCCTGCGTCCTTGTACAGCAAGTAGAACCTGCGGGCCAAGTATCCGATGAACACATGTTCGCGTCCTCTCAAGGCTTGCGTCTGCCAATCGTGACGTGCAAGACTGGTGTTGACAACGGCCCAGATGAATCTGGCCTCCTTTCTCCACCTGCAGACCTTGAGGTCGATGTCGTCTATGATGGCATGGTCAGCATGTGCGATACTACGCCCCGGTAATTATCTGGATAATACTCACCCAAAGTCCTGAAGTTCGGCGGACGTGCTACTGACTTCGGGAGACAACCGGCAAATATTCTATCTGCGTGCTCGGGAAGGTCCTGATGATTCATGACGCCGGATATGAGTCTCCCAATTTCTTCTCGCTTCTCATCAAGTTTCCCCATCTCCTTTTCGGCCTTTTCGCATTGTGTCAAGTTGATTGTCAGTTGCTTGAGGTCGGCTTTCCATTCTGCAAGGTCAGCCGAGAGCTTTTCTCCTGAAAAGTTCTTGATATGGCTGTCCAATATTGTTATGACCCTTCTGTGGGTTTGAATGATGCGATTCAGTGACAGGCGCCATTCATTCCAGCGTTCAAGTGTAAAGGGCCTTCTTTCTACCAATGCACCGGGGGACCCATTGCTGTTGGCGCTGATATCCAGGCCCAGAGCATGCTCAGAGAAGATAAGATTGGTTACGGCGCCACACGCAGGGCATAGGGAAGCGGTTGCGAAGTCCTCGGGAGCGCTGAGGATCCATTCAGCTGCTTGCAGAAAAGCCGACGTAGACACACGGAGATCAAACTTGGCAAGTTGCAGCCAGCCCTGGCTATCCAATGAGTATTGGAGGGCAAAATTGGCAGCTTTGAAGTAGACGACTGGGTCCGGGTCGAATCGAAGACAATATGCAAAGAAGCGATGGAGGAGATGGAACTTGAAAAACTGAATCCGAGACTCCATGGTGCCGTCGGGGATTTCGAGCATACGAGTGATCGTACGGCCGGCTGAACGACACGTCAGCCATTATTATTACTCGGACACCCCTGAGATCTACCATAGTACAGATGCCCGGGGTGGAAAAGAAGCACGACCTACGTTCATCATAGCTGAGGCCGGGCCCCAGCCTCTCAATGCAAGTTGATATGACTTCTTTGTAAACACTTTCCATGGACGGATCGAACGGCTCGGCCTCATTGGTATCATCGTTTCTCCACCTCGGCGTGAATAGCGACCGGACATGGCGACGACACCTCACGATACCTTCGGCGAGGAACAGGAGCTGCTCGGTTGCCTTGGGCTCGCTCTCGGGAATGTTGCAGGCGATGTCAATGATGAAGAATAAGAGCTTTTTGTAGAACTCTGCCTTGCGGCGCTCGAAAGTTTGCTCTGGGAGGACGTTAGATACTATTGTGACTAGGAAAAGCCGGAGGGCCGCCGAACGAACCAAATATATCTCTACTACTAGTCCTCCTGGAAGAGTTCACGGCCCGAGCGTACTCGGAACAATAGGAACGTAAGTTAGCTGCGACGTCGGCATACACGCCCGTGTTCCTACCGGTTTTGTGGTAATCCTTGTACTTTTCGAGCTCTTTGGCAACGGACGCCGTTAGCAGTTGCTCTGCAGCTTCCCGAGCATCAGCTTCGGCTTTTCTTGCGCGTTCGAGCATTTCCCAAACGGGCAATCGATTTTCATTGGAATCCGAATCTGAAAAAACCACATTCCCATTGACAAGAAACTCGTGTATTTCCAAGGGATTCGGGGGTGGTATCATAGGGGCGGGCCTCGCCTCTGCATGGGGGCCCACGTCGGAGGAATCCACTGTTGGACGCGTCAATATTCTCCGTGATGGACCAGGTTGATCATGAGACGACATGTTGGCTCCCTAGAAGACTTGAAGGAGATGCTGACGGATATCTTCTTGGAGCTGGGGCCCTTGGATGATGGAGTTGTTGATGTAGATTCCGCCAAAGCTAGTAATATATTCCACGCTGGATGGGATCTGTAGTAAGTCTGTATAGTGAATAGGAATAGGAGTTGAGTGATTCCGAGGGTGAAGTATGATTGTTGACTTTGTTAACGTTGATATGACGATGTAGGGTAGTAGAAGTATCTCGTAAAAAGCAGATAATATCGGTAATTGGATAAAGTGAAAAGGTGAAGATAGCTAGCATGATTGAGCTGGAGAAGATTCATCCAGGGAGAACCGACCTCACCCTCTTCATGCCCTTAAGTGGAAAGACCGTTTGGTGGGTTTGCACTTCCTTGAATCCGCGTACGGATCGTGAGTACTTTGAAGGAGCATTCGCGGCAAGATGAAGCAGTCACCGACGAAACAGCGATTTGAGGTAAAGTGTACCTGATGATAATACTTGATAAGAGCGACCACACTTGTAACGAGAAGGTAGGCACATAGAGAGTCTTGTTATTCCCAGAAGGAGGTTTGGAGTAATAGATATTCCAGTTGAGCCCCATACTATCTCAGGGGCTCACACACGTTCTAGGTATACTTAAGAGTTAGGGAAACACATGCTATCATCGCTCTCATGGCCACTTGGTTCGATCGAGAGGAGTGGCATGCTTGACATATCCTATCCTGTTGTCCAACATGGTATCTCTTCCATCGGGAACGACCGGCCCATAATTAGGATGAACCAAAAGCCCCAGCGTAAACGGGTCGACCTTGACATGCTCCATTCCCTCGATCAGCGTATCCCAGTTCTTGCACTCATGGGCGATCTTCCTGTTGCCCCCGGGCAAGATACTCTCGTCAAACCAGATCATGGTGAGCGGCGTCTCATCGGCCTTGCACATAGTGACTTCCACCAACATCTGCAGGCAGTGTACTGGATTGATCAATGGTATTAGTTCACCGAGTTCAAGAGAGTGGTTAATGAAGGGACGGAGGGGATCTCACAGCTGTGCTCAAGTTGAAGTTCTTTCTCCTGTTCTGTCATGTCGGGCCAGTAGTAGTCCGGGAAGTAAGACTGATGAAGCCGTTTCTTGGATATGGAATTAGAAAACGGAATCCAAGGATGGTCGGTCTACGAGTGGTATACTTACCAAGCAGTGTAATTGATGAATGAAGGCATAGTTGGCCAAGTAGTTCCCGTTCGGTAGCCGGATGCTGTCTCTTTCTCTGCCAAGCGATTGGATATAGGTAATTACTCCTTCGGCACTTCCGCATAAAAGTACTGCATAATAGAGCGCCAGTTGGCATCCAATTCCGCACTGGGCTTGCCGACCAAGTTGTAGTCTTTGGAGGTCTCCGTGTGGCCGAAGTACGTCGGCTCATACTTGATGTATTTCCTTATCGGTGCTGCAAGGGGCGTGAGTGACGATGATCTCGGCTGTGAGTTGAGAAGGGCTCTTACTGTCGATAACATTGGCGCCATGCAGTCTTTCTTTCTTGAACCACAAGTAAGGAATCGTAACGAGTGCGATTGAATATGCTATGAAGACCACGATGCCACCGATGATCCACCATCGCGAACAACGCGACTTCTTCGTGAAGAGAACATATTACTGCCTAATAAAGTAGGACCTACTTCCTGCAGATAGGTCGCCATCTGCCAAGCCTCCCCGAATTGCCCGCTTAGAAGGGCTCCAAGGTCAGAAGGGAATATGCCTACATTAGCATCTCGTAGATCTACCTATGAGAGCTCGCTGTCGTTATCCTGATGCCGTTTCATGCCACGTCTATATTGCTTTGTCAAAAGATTCTTGCTTGTCTATATGAGAGATGTAAGTAGACGAAAGGGTTCGAACACGTACACGTAGCAATTGAATCCTGCTCGAATCACTTCACCCATTCAGCCAATAACCCTCAAGCTTGAAGATTGTCGTTCATAAACTAGTCCGTCTTTGATAAGTCTCGCAGACTCTCCCGCGGTCTCCCCAGTTCTTGTCCTTAAGCTTGATGTTCCTGGGGTATTCTCGCGTGCAACTCCCGGATTATTCCCCTCACCATCAATCATGCAAGCTATACAGCTTTCAGTCTAGATATCTCTGCCGTTCCGATCCTCCCGTCAGATAAGCACTAGGTGGTTTAGTCGGCCGATAATCTCTTGGCATCGTCTTCACGGACGACTTCAGATGGGATAATACGCGGGAGTGAATGTTTAGATCCGATGACAAGCTCTCTCTCTCGTAAACAACCTACCTGGCTGTGATACGGGAGTGAGCTGACGCCATGGGATACTTAAGGGTGGTGTGAAACCCAGATGGGGACTCCTGAACCCCCTGACTCCCTCGCCCACAGAAGAATTCGGTATCTGAGCTCTTCGGCCGTTACCTGAGAATCGGATTTCTACACGCCTTCACAATGCAGTTCAAGCAGCTTACCGTCGTAGCATCCCTGGTGCTATCTTGTGTCTCGGCCCTCCCAACAGGAGAAGACAGTAAGTAACTACGAATCCAGACCCGCCACAGTCTTTTCGAACAACAAGACTAACCAACCCCAGAGCGAGCAGAGCTCCAAAAGGACAACGACGACGTCTGGCTGTGGAAGAAAGGTGAGCTCGAGAAGGATAAAGATGATATCTGGCTCTGGTAAGGGCTTGGTGTATTAGGTCTTCGATGTTATAAGTCAACAAGTATACACCTTTCTTGCGTTGATGCGTGAACCGGCGACAATCATAACGTAATGACTTGACCGTCTTGCTTCCGGTGATAAATTGTGACACGAGTATCGTCTGATGAAGACGCCAGTCAGTTAATTTTCCCTGGGATCTGGTGTTGGGTACGACTTAAAGCAGACAATGTTCTGGCGCAAATACAGGAGTCGATCGGCCCCGTTAAAATAATCTGTTAATTCTTTGCTGACCGTCGAATGATGAGCACTTCTGGGGAGACTTGACTGCTTGATCATACGCGCAATTCTAACACTGAACTTGACGGCTTGATTTGAACGCTATATTACGCCCGATTTGACTGCTTGACTTGACTGCTTGACTTGGTTGAAATGCAGCGCTGATCGCCTCCAGTTTTGAATCTCTGCATATAATAGACAAGACTTTAGACACGGTGAGGCCCAATATAATCCAGCCAATGCAGATATTGAAGAGGCTAGTGAACGTGAATTGTCCTAGCCATGCTACTTCGCTGCCGTGCTAATTAATCCCGTCGCATGATGGGGCTTGCATCCACGATACTTGCATGGCTTGACATAAATTTGCCCAGATGAGGTACACACAAAAGCCATACGGTTGTCGAGCAGCATTACATGATACAGGTACATATACTGTCTTCCACAGGAGGCAGATTTCGCGAGTTGGACGTTCAGCAAAAAAATAAACCTGCGCTCGATTTCTTTAGATATCCCAACGGGCCAAGCGCCGTTGCCGCATTCCACAGCCTCCAACTAATCAAAAACATCCCCCCCCCCCCCCCCCCAGTTGCTTTGCTAGCGGACATGCACTGATCGTCTGGGGAATGGTTCCCGCTCTCGCGATGATAGGTCGCGCCGCCTCCTTACCCTGCAGGGCAGACTGCAGCCAGCGCACACACACACACACGGACGGCCCACGGGTTTAAGACTAAATCCGGCGACGTCGATCACGACGTGCTCCGAGCTGAAATCCGGCTCCGAGAGATGCCGCCGATGAACTGAATGGGCCGATCAGCTGAGCCTCTGCTGATCACTTGATCATAATTCGTGAGGCTGATATTCGTCGAGGAATACGATACTTGACCCGATAACGAATCGAGCGAGTATTAACAGAATACGATATAATTCTGGTTATGCATAGATAGATCTCATCTAGATCAGATATAGATACATAGATATATTTATGCGTTACATGTTGTTCTCAGTTAACCGCTTGTGGAGGCCGTTGTAGACCTATTTGTCACTATTTGAATATCCTCTCCGTGCGGTGGCATACAATGTTGAAGTAAGAGCTCTCTATTCCAGTTTACAAGAAAAGCCACACACAAAGCAGGTGCACTTGGTGCCAATAATGATGCGAGCACTTTGCCCTCAGCCGATGTACACCTGACCGGTGTGTAGACTAAGACTAATAATTCAGGGATGCACATCGATCATCCATTGACCGACACATTATCCAATCGTACGCCCATAATTCTTTCAATGCCTACCGGTTGCATTCGTTCGACCGCTGAACGGCTGTCGGTGAGATGGTCAACAGTCAACAGTCAACGGTGTGCTCTCAGGCCGCTTAGGACTCAAGAGGTGCGTATCGGTCGGTGGTCCGACTCCGACTCCGACACTCTCTACAGCTAGGTAGGTATTCGCAACTTGCAAGGTCAGAATGGGATGAAACTAATTAACCGACAAATGCATCGGTCTGCAACCCTTGCATCTCCATCTCGCTGTCCGGCGTATGCAGAAAACGCGGAGCTCCACGACGCCTCTCTGGAGCAGTTCATGCATCTAGTCCAAAAGTTTCTCGGCGACAACACTATGCCTAATCAATCTCCTCCGATTACTATCAATAGATAGCTTCAACCCGACTACGTACGAATCTTCTCCATCGAAACGACACGGACAAGCACGCCCAATACGATTCGCTCTTAGAGTTCGTGATCCCGTACCGTCCATATGGAAGCCTATCCGGGAGCCTCCAGCCCCAACCGGCGCCGGATGCTCCGGGAAAGTCGCATCCACCAACAGGCAACGCTTCTTCTCCTCGGCGCATCTCGACCAAGGAAAGAATCTATGTTAAGCAACTTGACTAATTCAAATCAACTGATACACGCCTATCTCACCGAGCTTCGTAAACATTTACGTAAAAGAACTCCTCCTTCCACTTCCGTCTCCCCGGGACAACTGCCGCGCGCGTTTCACGAATCACTAGTCCATGTAGTCCCCGCATCCCTTTTCGCCACCCGTGGATCCCCAAGCCGGCAATTCGTGATGAATGACAAGGAGAACCTGTCCGCATCGAGGTCCCGTATCTGCATCATGTTTCCTCGGAGCGAAAGGATGCGAAGCATCACAGACAACCCCCACGGCCTAGAACTTCGGTGCCGCAAGCATCCGTCGGACCCCTCCGGAAAAGCAGAACAGTGCAGTTCAGGAGAAAATCTTTTGTCTCTTCGATAACGATGGCGGATAAGGTCATCCTGTCTTGCCCCTGACCCAAACTGATAAGCCCCGGCATTTAAGGTTTCGCCCGGTCTCCCGGAATGGATGCCGGCTGGGGAGCTCCCCGGATCCCCACTCCCGGTGGCGGAAAGGGTCCTAGAACGGGCCCATCCACAAAAAGGACCCCCCTTACATAAAAAAATCAAACGGCGCCACTGGGGTACGTTGTATTTGGAATCCTAATGCTCGTGAGTCGTCAGTGGGTATACCAAGAAAAGCAGATGTGAGAAGGGTAGTATTGGCATGGAGTCCGTAGTAATAATATTGCAGGTATTATACCCCCTCCTTCCGGAAAGCGCGTGGCTTGCGGAGAGGGGCCCCGGGATAGGTGTTCGCGCGCAAAAGTGGGCGGCTGTGGATCATGTAACGTCGGACAATGATCATCGGGGGCCTCGGATCATTGCTCCACAGGGAAAGGCAAGGGCTAAGGCAATGATCGACGGCACGGATTGCGTAGATCACTGCCGCAAGCGATGTCCCAGGGGCACTTTGATTAGGGACAAGCCCACTGTTACCATGCAGCCGGAAAGAGGCAAGCTCTTACGAAAATTGAGCTTTACGAGTACATACGAGTATACATATGTATGTCAAATGAGGCATAAAAGAGCTTATATATCAGACGGAGGAACAACCTCCGTCTCTCGCTCGTTGTTAGCTCTGCTTTGATTGATGAACCTCGTGCCACGATGGTACGAAGTATGTTGTCGTGTTGTCGTGTTGGTATGTATGATATGGGCATCGGATCATCCTGGACGTACACCCGGAGCACTTATTGGGTAGCTTCGGACTACCTATTATCACATCCGCCACACTGCCTGAATTTTCTTGCCAATCACCTTTTTACCGCCAGAAACGCCATCTACCTTCATCGACTCGTCGAAAAGAGGTCGTGATCACTCTTGGCGATGCTCACACAGATCTTCCTGTCGACTTACATCGGTATCGAGGCTGGCACACCGAGACAGCCCCAAATAGGTTAGACAAACCGAAGATCGATGCCCAAGAGATATGTCAAAACCATCAGATTCTCCACCAGATCGTCGGGCCATTCCCAGTGACGTGTCGTTCACACTAAGTAAGGACGGCGGAGCGTTGTCCATTTTGCGCAGTATCTCCCGTAAGGAATGAGAAGAGAACAATCCATCATGCGCACGGGTTGGGCCGATTCGGGCTGGCAGGATCCTGTCAGGCCGCCGTCGCCTTATCGGAGAAGACATCGTCGCTCTGGTAATGAAGCTACTTTCGTATATCAATTTAAGAACACGTCACTGTCGAAGCCATGTCGAGCTACTTCGTACAAGTGTTAGACGATTTCGACAATTCTTGCGACCAGGCATTGACCCTGGCTTCGAGTATAGAGGTGGGTCCGTATTCCGATGTACGAAGAGGTACTTGTACCGAGGTTGGTAGGTATCTCGCAACCCGTTATTACCCCTGTTACCTGTGACGACGAAGTGGTTGCGCAAAAGAGACACAATGAACAATGATTGCGCCGCCCCTTGATGCGCAAAGGGATGCCTGCGTTCAGATCCATAACAGGGGGTGTTCTCCCGAGGTTGCCTTCGTGCGAGATACTGAATATAGGAAAGTCTGCTTCGGGAACCATTTCCTTCCAAAAAGTATGCACTTCGTTATGCGGGCAGAGAGACAAGGGAGCCAACCAACATGAAGAGTTTTTCACTTTCTTCGTTCTCAGCTCCATGTTCGAGGCGGTATAACACGGCCTGCGCATATGTACGATGTAGGTCGGCGGCGTAGTGTACCTAGGCAAAGGAGATTAGCGGATCTAGCGCTAATATGCCTGTGTGTGTAACCGGGGGGGATCTCGACCGACGGGTTTAGCGCGATGAAAAAAAAATCCAGACTGTCCGGGTAGGTATCTCTCTGGCTGTGTCCAATAACTCACCGCGCATTCATCAGCAGATATGATGTCTGTCCGTGCGTGTATCGGGACAGACGAGATGCGCGACTATGAGGAACTACTGGCAAAAGTTGCGGTCGAGATGAACAAGGGTTAAAAGAACGATTGCAATTCCACTATGAAAAGTTGCTAAGAAGAAGAGTCCGAAAATCTGGAAGAGGGTCTGGGGGACTTTGATGGTGGAGCTCAGATGCTCAGACGGGGATGATTTTCTATCCAGAAGGTCAGAACGGCCATATGGAAGTCACGGACTGTCTAGCCCCACGTCTGTGTTTCTGTGCTACTAATTATAATTTTTCTATCAACCTTAACGTAATTTACACTGTAGTAGAGACTATACCGGAAGCAGTAGCAGAATAACACGCAGGTATCCAACAGGCAAGTTCCCTACAACAGAAAGTATTTCAATAATTACCTATGTACTTATGGCAAGCTAATTCCTTCCCAACGGGAAGGAAAATTGAAGGCTGTTAAGCGTGGGTTAAACAAGACGGAATACGGAATAAGAAGTCTGAAAGATGGCAACTCTCTACTCGTAGTGTCGGAGGGATATGGCCTGCTGGATACAAGTCGGCGCTGTTTAGTCGAATTCGCGACCGACACAATTATGACAGACCGAACCGGCCCGAACCATGCGTAAGTAGCAGTAACTAGCAGCGTTCCTAGAGCGGGCGGGACTCTTGAGTCTTGCGTCCTTTGTGACCTGCCTGTTGCGCGGTAACGCCCAGGTATCCTGTACAGTGTGACTCGCTTGTACTATACCTGGTGTAGCCGTGGGTACGCTAGAGGCCGATTAGCGTCCCTACACACTGGCTACACTACCTCTAGTCCCGCCGTGCTAAGGCCTAGCCTAGGTACCTTCCCATCGGTCACGGCGTCCAAAAACCACTACCTATGTACGGTCGGCCCACGCCCCTCCTGTCCCCATAATTGCAGCCAGAGCTTTTCTGTCCTTTCAACCAAACAAAAGCTAGCAACGTCAAAAGTCGAGGAAGAGGGGTGACTCTGGGGTGAGGGGGGAAGCAAGTTCGCGGGTGACTAATACTTCCCGATCAGGATATGTGGCATTCCTAGTGTGGTGTAGTTTGATTATTGCACCCCTTTTAGGCATGGCGTCTCATGCAATTCCCAGCACATGGGGTATAGCGCCTTCTACTTTTTGTTACTTAATCCGTAGAGCATGTGACTGTACTCCGTACGGATTACCAGCTCGTAATTACAATAGGTATGATCCGTACCTACCTACGTACGTCGTCTGTAATCCGTATGGCAAAAAACAGCGCGCAAGTACGAAATAAGGAGGTCGTCTCCCCTGATGCTGCATAACTGGAATGCATTATGCACTATGCATTGCACGGCTACCTCTGATCGCAAAATTATGCGCTACCTAGGGGCCACTTGCACTAGGCGCTTCCGAATGGGCATCATTAACTGCTACAAAATGTACCGAAGAGGCAACGCGTATCTCCAGAACGCCGCTGAATACAAGGAATAGGGTTGCTGGCGGTAAGCACGCAATAGGTACAAGCCGTGCTTGAGCCGCCGCTGTACATACCATACCGTACGTAGCAACGGATTCGGATTTCCTGTCTTTCGTGAGTGCTGGTCGTACCTACCTCTTTCGATACCTGATATGTATTAGAGTTGCAGAGATTTAAGATTTGTATGAAGTTGCAGTAACGGGGCAGTAACGGGCATCGTGCTTTCTGCGTATGTATGTGAGGTTGTTGAAGTTGAAGCCTGCTTCCATCTTGGCACTAGCGCAGAGATAAATTTTAGCAGGGTGCCGTTCATCTTGCATGTTTGGGAGAGATAATGCATAAAATTTTCATGTCTGTTAGTAGGTATGTATGCATGCTCGATCCAACGCACGTCAATTGCTGGCTCTGATCAGTGATCACACGCTTGTTCGGACTTCAGCCAAGCTTCAACAACGCAATATCGAACGAAGTACCTGAACATATAGGTAAATTCACCACACGTCTACCTCTTAAAGGTGTTTGTCCCGCGGGGTTTGAACAGCTTTATTTACCTAGCTAGTTCTCCCTTGTTTAGTTGGCGAGCTCCAGCGAAACCGAGAAACGGGGCCCTTAGCACGAACTGGTAGCGCGGGTTACCGTCCTTCGTTCCTTCGAGCGTACCGGTACCATGGTGACGCGGTAACGTCAGTCGGACGGCAAGGTAGGTAGGTAGGTAGGTAGTTGCATCGGCCTCATTCTACCTAGGAGATGACTGTACGAAGTACGGGTCTAGGTAAGTAGTCGGCGGTCAGAGGCAGGTTGCAGCACGCCAGAGCGGTTTTCGACGTAGCGCTGGAGCCACAGGCATGTACGAGTAGTCGATCGGTACTGATGGAATCTGAGTCCTGAGTGGACGACGGGCTTCCGACCGACCCAACGCTATGAAATCTCCAAGTCCGTCGGTGGGTGCTTCGGTGGATGCCCATGTGGCGAAATATGGGCTTCCCTACGAGACGTGCGCGGTTTGTACCTCTTCGCCAGGGATTGCCTACCAAGTACCAAGAAGATCTCGACGCCTGCGAGTAGCCGAGTACGGATTACAGGACCTACACGACTGCCTACCGGTACTTGTGAATTCTTGCTTCGTATTGTTCGCATTACGCTGTTAGAGGATCCACACCTCAATAAACTGCTCAAATCGTGATTGCAAAGCCCTCATCCAAGCTGCCGTTGTATCTAATATGTACTATGCCAGACTCCAGAGCCCATGAGATGCTGCATAACGACAGTGAGCCTCTCAATCCTTCGACGGGGTGCCACATCCGTCGAACTTGGCTGTCAAATCCCGTCGACGGTCGACCAACCGGCTGTTGCCTATTGTCCTCACCCAAACCATCGGTATTCACGACCCAGAGACATTGTTCGGCTGCGCTGTGGAACAGTCAGTCGTCCCGTCGGTGGTCGTCGGGTAGGAAGCATTGCAATTACACTAGTGGTGACAGGATTTCCAGGTGATATCGTACTGTGTACAATACATATTACGATGTCTTGATGACGTCTTGCTCGCATCGCGGCGGTATGGGCCATGGCTACCTACATCGAGGCCTTATCTGAAACGTCCACAGAGAAAACCATGCGCGGTGTGTTGATTATGCCGAGTGCGGAGGCAAAATTGCAAGGTGGTCGCCAATACGCCGGATCGGCAGGAGCTGGGGGGAGATTTCTTTGCACCTCTCTCGAAAATTGGCCGGCCAGGACCCTACGTACCGAGGCATTATAGCAGACATACCGCTGAGGCGGTCTGCCAGACGGGTTTCTTCATCCCACAGTTAGTGGAAGTGAAACTGTCTTGTACGATTGGCCGTCCGGCGAGTTGGAAAGCTGTCCTACCGACAGGCCACTCTGCTCCCGGGGGGTCTGGAGGACGTGCTAAGTTAGCAGTTATACCGCCCGAACCACAGCTAGCCACCCGTTTACCAACCTCACGTCTGTACGGATTAGACCCTTGTCTGTTTTCGGGCTCTCACGCCGCATCTTCCTTCAGATGCTCGCTCAGGGCAGCAATCAGCGAAGCGCCTCTGCAGGTCGGCTGCCGGCCCGCGGGGTCTCGGCCATGTTCCAAGTGCCCGGTTGACTGCTAGGTATTGTTGGTGAAGCAGGCAGTGCCAGTTCTAGGCCTGGTCTAGAGAAAGGCAAATAGCGAATGGCAGCTAGGTATTACAGCGGAAGCTGTGCGAAATACCTATCCATCCTCATGTGGAAGGAGTGCTGAACAGCCAACCTGGATAAGGTAGGTAGGATCTGAAGTCAGAGGTACATGGATCACGGCCAACTACATTCCTCGTACGAAATAACCGCTGCAAGAGCGCCTTTTGTCACCTAGTGACAAAGAAAGCCCTGCACGGGATGCAGGCCATTACGTAGGGCTGGTCTGGAGTTGTCCCAGTTCCATTTCCATGGAGCTTTCTGTGATGACGATTCGACAAAGCTCGAGTTCTCTATCTCACCTAGGTGTCATGGGATAGAGATCTTCACCGACTTGATTGCGTGTCCCTATGTTACGTTGCAAACAGCTCATCGAGATCCTTTGCGCAGTACAGAAGATGATGGTGATTGGTTTTGCTCGCGGGTCCTCGTAACCGCTCTCAACCTTAGCGGGAGGGGATTTCAGGCGAGAGCGATAGACGCAGTCTCACACACACGCGCGCAACTCGCACACAGAAAACACACAGAGAGTGTTGACAGAGACATGTATTCCGTATGTGCCCACTTCTGGGCGCTCTGGCTCAAGGTGGAGCCCCCGGTCAGAGCTGAGAGCTGCCGCATACGGAGTACATACATATCTGGAGTGTATGGATTGCCTGACGTTCTGCCCCCGCGTTTCGCTCGACATGCAGGGAAGAAAACAGGAAACAGAAAGGAGGAGGTCCATCAACCCCGCCTATTACTGTTTCGAAAGTCTCAGGACAACCTGGCATCAATCTGAGCTGCTGCCCAACCTGCCCGAATATCATCGAACTGCTCCTCAAGCAACAAACCACGCTTCTTACAACCATGCAACATCACATGGTGAAGGAGGTATCTGTTCTGTATTCCGTACAGTATACGTACAGATCACGCTCAGTGACTGAGGCGGAATATGGCATGGGGCCGCTATACGGATTACTGACCGTCAACTCTCAACACTGGCGACGATTCCTTCTGTCTATTTTTGTCTCGACTGGACTGAGAAGTTACGAATAGAACTCGACGATTCTACCAATCTAGCATTATCATCTCTGCTTATTAACCGCTTATTCATTGAAACGAGAAGGGGGGTGTGCTATAGCCTATGGGAAGCTAGAGGCATCACTTCACGATGGTCCTGCGTGGAGGAAGGTTTCTAGTTTACGGCGGCTTCATCGACCGTCAAATTTGCTTGCTACCTACTACGAAATACCTATTCGGGAAACCATTCGGGATTCTTGGGCCCAATCTATCTATGCACCCGTTCCGTGGTTCCCAGAAACTACCTACGTGTGCCGTTGGGGCTTCGCCTGCATGGCAAATGTTGAGACGGGCCACGGCTCACCGTAGGGCCAAGTCGGGTGGGTTGTTCAATGCCAAGACATCAGGCAGGCTTCTGCATGTCTCTATTCCATACACAGACACACAGCTGCCGACTTGCAGTCGGGGACGTCGTTCTAATTCTCTCGGTCAGCAGATTATCAGTGTCTACGGATGATTACGAGTAGTCTGTTGACCTCCCAAGGCCCTTGGACGAGCTGCCACGTTGCGATCTCCTTGGTATCAGTTTGGTCTCCAGTTTCTCACGGAGGGTTCCCACTTGACTGGCTACATACATAGCTACTAACAAGTAATCCATAATGCAAGTCACATACGTAGTGTGAAGATGCTCCGCTAGTGAGGAAAGGTTCACTAATGCTAGAGATGTGGACTGTTGATCACGGTACGTTGGCTCTCCTCTTCTACCAACCTAGACCAGATCGAGCCACACCTGCATGATGGAAGACAACACATGCAAGAATCAAGATAGGTACGCAGAAGCATAGACTGCTCTATCTATTACGTAGAGGGAGGAGAGAAGAGAAGAGAGAGGGACACTCTCACCGAAAGAAGCACGAGCTGAGACGTCACAAACCCTGTGTAATAGATCCTACGTACATCGAGGTATCCAACACAGTGAGCAAGCAGACGTCTTCTCTCTTGCAACCCGACAGAATCACAAGCTCGACCTCAAACCTCATCTCTCGGTTTAGTCGCAATAACCAGGCACGGCATGTTCCCTGATCAAGATAGCTTGGTTTCCCTAAACAGGAGACTACGAGTAGAAAGCCAGGCACCTACGTAATGAGCCCATATTTTCTTTTCCCACTACCGAACTACCTACGACTTCGTTGACGGTCCTGCGTATGTCTTACATCATTCCATCAGCCCTAATAGGAATAAGTGTGCTTCCTTCCCTTTCCTCAAACTGCCAAAAGCCGTTCGGGCCCCTTTTTCCCCCCCAAGAGCAAAAGAATAGGTACTCAGCCCTATTCAGAGGGGGCCCCCTGACGCTGTTTACAGTGTTAGGAACAGATTTTGCTTACCGTTCGATGGCAAGACCAAAAGCGCCCCACGATCGCCAAGGTAGTTGTCGTAGCGTCAAAGACTAGCGTAGCGAAAGCCCCCTTATGTGCAAGAAAAAAAAAAAAAAACAGGGCGTGGAAGTGGTGAAGGTTAGGTAGGTGGGAGGGCGGCACACAAGGTCTACGGTACGGCCTTGGCCTTGTCTAGGGCGAACATTAGCCCCTTTTCTTCCGACGACGGCGGAACCTTGCTTGAGAATCTAGATCTTCCCCTTGCTTTTTTTTTTTTTCTCTTATCAAACGCGGTTTAGCTGAGCCAGAGAGGGATTCCTTTCACCACCCCCTGGTTACGGATTACATAGAGGCTACCTACCTCTTAGGCACCCGACTTCTCTACGTCATCTTGCATTTTCTTTTTTTTCTTTTTCCTACCCAGTGTCAGGCAGGATTCTGCTGTCTGGTTGTCGGTTGATTACACTACTTTCTGCGTGGAAGAGGAGAAAGGGCCGGTCCCTGTCTAGTGGGTGCCTGTACCGTGGACTTGGCGACTTCGTGCCAGAGATGGCATATAATATCCGTTCTCGGGCATGAAACTAAACGCCAAGTGCGTGCTTGGACAACCGAAAATAGGATAGGTAGGTAGGTAGGGTAGGGTAGGTAATCCGTAGGTTGCCTGCCTAATCGTCTTTTCTAATTATTCTTTCGCTCTCTCTCTCTTGCTTCCTTCTAGAGGGTACAATATATGTAATCGGTATGTATGTACGAGTATGCAGAAGAGACTACGTACGTAGTTGAGATAATCCAAAACAGAAGATATGTCAACATAACTAACTCATCCTCCCTACCCGGACCCCCCTACCCTACCCCCCCAGAACCAAGCTTTCTCTTTTTTCGCCCGCTCCGTGCGCGAATGTGACATGATTGTCGACAAAAGTTAACTAATTAACGTCAAACGGTGGCGTGAATACTATTAAGAGGGGCCCTGATGTCACTGTTGCGGAGGCATCACGATATCTTTTCGGTGGAGATGTGTCTGTGTGGCTGTATGCGTGAGAGAGGGGACAAGGGGAGAGAGAGTCTGGGGGCGGCGCCGTAATAGTGGCAAGGGAAAGGAAGGCGAAAAAGACAAGGGAAGCCCACTGCGGCCCCATATGTAACGTCAGTCGGTCCGCAGAGCTAAAGTGTCAAAATTCCTCCTCGAATGCATGTCTCTATGTATGTATCATGATCCCGCTTTTCTGCTCGCTGATCACGGGTGTAAGGGAGTGCCACATGTTTTTTGCTGATAGTCGTTCGCAGTCTCTGTGAGTGTAAGCGAGAGGGTATTCCCGAATCGCCACACTCTCACATGCATGCAGACCCTTGACTTACACGCACGCATTCACACACACACACACACAAAAAGACACACTTTCCTGCTGCCTACCTATTTTGTATTACTGCATCCCATCTGGTTGGGCCGCCTATGTCGGAAGGATTCAAATCCCCTAAGCATAGAGCTACTACCTTAGTTAGCCGTATGAACGAGAGGAGGGCAAAAGTCTCGCGTTGCCAAATATAATTACGATACCCGTGAAATCCGTACCGTTTCTACCGACCTAAAAGGGGAGGGACTTTATTTACATGGCCCTGGCAGCCTAGTTCGCAGCATGAAAAAGGTACAGAAGATGCCAGTTCGGGGTGGGAAAATAGGTACTGTACCTGGACGGCTAGTTTAGTATGTAGAGGTAGAGAGGAGGGGCGTTTAGCACAAGGGGGGGGGGGCGTGGTTGTTCGGGTTCCCAGTTCCCAGCACAGCGAAGAGGCTAAGAGTGACGTGAGAGGGATCATCCCGGCGGCAAAGTCCCAGGGCGAATGAAGGTGTGTGCGTGCGTGTGCGTGCATGCTGTGTGAAGGGTTGGGTTGACGGGCGGGCGGGCCATGCGGCCAACCCTTTTGGTTCAACCACCCTCTCCTTCACCTTTCACAGTTCGATAATACTAGCCAATCGCTATCAAGAGGTTACGATACGGTGATTGACTTTCCAGCTAGAAAAGAGACGGGTTACTGACTAGACCCGTTAGTCCCCTTTCCCAAGGACAGGAACCTCGGTCGGATTCCCTCCTCCCACGTGTGTTCGTGCGAGGGGTGCTGCGGTAGTACCTTGGTTTTCCGTATTATGGGGACCGGGTACCTTATGCCCTATGGATAGTAGTAAAGAGCCGGGGGTGTGCATGCTGCGTACCTACCTACTTGAAGGAGGAGCAGCATGGAGGCTCGAGACGAGAGACGAGAGGAGGAGAAGCAGGATTTGTACGGGGGGGTACAGATACCCGTGGCAATATTGGGCCCTTGTCTATAGCGAGAGAGCTATTGAGACGTGTGACAGCATCCTTGAGGCGTTGCGGAACGAAATTGGAAAAGCAATTAGACAGACAATGCAGTGAGAGGTTCGGTACGGGTGCGGGATGTCTTTCCATGATTATCGACCTTCCCATGAAGGAATCGAAGCAGAAGACAGAACATACCTTCACCAAGATTCAGGCCTAGCGAGATAGAATGTCGGTCAAGCCGCGCGACTCGAAAGAGAGATGCATCTCTTCGCATCGATGATTCCATCGTTTCCATTGCATCCGTTCCATTCCATGCACACTTCCCTCCCGTGATCCCCCCCCATTCCCATTTGGGGGCAACAAAGCGACTCGATTCGGCGACAGAACAATCTCCATTTATTTTTCTTACTTCTCTTCACGCACAAGCCCCAGAAAAACGTCGTAGTTCGATCGTCATCCCGTGTGGCGTTGCAGAAGCCCCTTGTAAGTTGTGAAAAAGAGCCGCCGCTGCCGCACCGCCGCCGTCCCAGGAGCTTGCCAAACTCGGATTTCCCTAACTCTAAGGCCTCCCTCGAAGATGGAGCGTGACAATGTGTGTTTTTTTTTTTTTCCTTCTGATTTTTTTTATTCCCGCCACCTATTTCCTTCTTCTTTGCCCCCCCCCCCCCCCCCTTTATTAGGCCTGTTTCTATCTATCTATCTACGGATTATCTCTATCTAGCAAGTTATCTCGCCAGCTAAAAGGCGACTTACGTAAACCATCGAAGGTTTTAAACTTTCGTGCCAAAGAAGAACCGGCAGTCTTTTCACGCCCCTTCTTCTTTGCTGGTTCGCCAGATTCAGGAAAGCCCGAACAGAGCAACACATCTAAGCCCTCCCACTGACACATGAAACCCGAAAGGTATGGGGTTAGAGAAACCGGAGAGTAGATTTGCCATCTTGGCCCGGTATGGCCCTAACTAAGGCGACCCGGACAGTAGATTTCTCAATCTGTGTATGGACTCGTGGTGGGTGTACTCGTAAGTCGAATCTTTTTCTGCGGAGCCCGGCCTCCAAAACCCGACCGCCGCTTCGTGCATACTATGAAAATAAACCGTACGGTGCCGCACCCGATAGGCGACTAGGACCGTTTACGTACATAGCTCGGCGGCGTCCGGCAGTTCAGTCTAAACTAGGTACTGCTAGTTAGTGGTTCCGAGTGGCGGAGGTCCGGACCCACTCTCGACACTACGGATTACACTGCCCCGTATGTGGCGCGCCTGCCTGCCTCTTGCCTGCCCTACTCCGCCGCCGGCCCTGATGAGGCCCATCTGCGAGGTCAGAGCTTGCTGCTTCCTCCTAGGCTCCTCTCCCTTCAGCTCAACCTTCCTTGCCGGCTCACTACTACGGATTAACACCAACGACTTATTAACTTTCACGGGCGTTTTGTTAAACAAGCAAAGGCCGAACAAAAAAGGAATTTCTGATTACTATTCACTTCATCCCGGTAGAGTTTTGTTTTTTTTTTCTCGCATGCATTAGGTAGGTACCTAACCTAACATTCACACTTGCCGGCCGGGAAAACCAACTCCTCTGCACGTGACTTTTAATTATAGCCATGTTCGCATTGCGTTGTATGTAATCACGTTCACGTTGTTTTGCCTGCTTTGGGAAACCGAACTTGCGTCGTTATTCATGCGCCCAGTTAAGAAAAGAGAGAACGTGAATTGAGAGACATCCTCCGTCCGCCCAAGTTTAGGCCAATCAAGGTACCCTAAGAGAAAAAGGTACGGACCTTGCTCGCGTACGGAATACAGCAGTGCAAAGTCACGTTACTTGCATCCGCTGCAGGGTCTCACACTAGCTAAGAATTGCTTTCCCGCAGGCACATTAGCACTTACCTTGCCTTACCTTACCACGGCGAAACGACAACAGCAAACCGCCACATCGGTAGTGTAGGTACCTTAGGTACCTATTTTACTGCGCTAAGGAGACACCGTAGATACCGCAACTGGTTTAGGTTTTCTTTTCTTTTTCGTCCGATACAGTGGTTATTTAGTTAGCGCATGCGGATTACCGCACTATTCTTCGGCCCGGACACAGCTGGCTCTCTGATTAACTTGAATTCGGACTAACTACGTTGGTAGTTCACGGAGCTTCTTAACTAACCTGTCTTGTCTCAAACCGAACTTGTCCTACAGTTATGTACCTACATGGTAGTAGCCCCCCCATCCCGATTATCTTCGGCTCGAAAGAGCTCGGGAAGATCAGGGTATGCATACAGGTCCCTCCACCACACTAGGTACCTACACTGCTACTCTACGGTGAACGGTTTTCACACCTTTCACATTTCCTTCATCCATTTCTTTTCTGCATATGTGCAGAACGTACGAAAAAGGGATAGTAAAGCAACCGCCGCTTTCCAAAAGCAACTTACAGTCCATTGTACCGTGTGAACATACGGGTGAAAACCATTCAAATCCCGTACCCTTCTCAACCTACACAGTGACATCCATCCATCAACACATGTAAAATCCAAGGTCGCCTCCCTAGCTCATTAGCTTGTGAAAATGCGCCGCCACCCCCCCCCCAGAAAAGTAAGCTGTCAAATTAATTTATCCGCGTATGTAAACTACTAAAAGAGAAGAAAGGAAAAAAAAATGACTCGAATTATTTTTCTGTAAAGGTAGAATGGAGGGTTTGTTTCAGAAAGAGGAACAGAAAAATGGGAGAGAGGATGAAGAGAAACGGATTCTAACTTTACTCGGTTTATCCGATCAAAATAATCCGTAATGTGCCATGGTCCTATGATACAAAACCCCCGTTGCGTTTGTAGCGGGTTTTCCGTTTTTGTGCATGGCCGCCGTTCGTAGTGCGTTCCTGTAGTAGTCCCTCTTCACAAGCAAGAAGCATATGGCTATACCCACCCATGCCTATAGCATCGGAGCTGAAAACATCAAGCTGAAGACGAAAGAAGGGAAATCGTTCGTGGTAGACATTCTATAATTCAAGAGTGTGTATCATACAAGCCGGTTCGGTGTTGTCCCCCAGGGTATATATAGTAATATAGTATATATATGTGTGTGTTAATCTTTCGATCTGTGTTGTGTTGTGTAGTTGTCTTCTCTTCGTCTGTTCTGGTATGCGTTGCAACCGTGATAACCTCATAAAAACGCCAGCGAAAAAACCAAGGACCTAACAGTCTCTTCGCAAGAAAAATAAACCACCTCCCCTATCCTGAAACCAGCCCCAGCCCCGTGACTGCCCCAGTCAAGTTTCCGACCCCCATTCTCCAAGGAGATATATAAACGCCGTGTGGAAGTAGATAAGTGTGTTTCTCGTGTACGCCCGACCCGGTTTCCCCTTTGTGGAAAAAAAATTCTATACAGACCATTTGAATCCCCCCTCCCAATTTGCGCGTAAAGATTTGTGTCCCGTGAGATGTGTGAAATCAACCCCGTTAACGCCTTGATAGTGTGTGGTAAAAATGGAGACCAGCCGGTCGTAAGTCCCAGCCGCAAGAAATTCGTAACCAGTAAGATGTCTATGAAAACTTGTCTTTCTCAACGATCGCGCTGCGAAGTCGGTTTCATCCCTTGTTCGGAAATATATGTAGAGTCTTCTTTGTTTGTGTTGTGGTGGCTCGATCGCCGGGGAATAGAAAGAGGGTAAAATGGTGCCGCGAAGTCTTGCTGACCTGAGTGCACCATTCGAGCAACCAGGCTCCTTGAATAGAAAGCCGTGGACACGCCCAGCGCTAGTCCAGGAGAATCAATGCTCCGAATTTCCAATGAGAGAGAGAGAGAGAGGACCTTAAGTACTCTTCTCCAAATGCATTCCCGGGTTGTAGAAACGGCCTAGTTATCTCCTAGGGGCAGTTATCTAGATCTCAGCTTCCGGTGTAGTTACCATTCGACAAGATCTCTCAAGTCAGGGCCTTGGGAGTTTAGCGATACAACCAGGCGGATGCATCATCATCTTGTCGGTAGAGCTCGGACATCGGTTTGTTCTGCTGCACCGGTAGCACTCTCCCATAGGAAGGAACCAGCTGGCGCCCTAGATGGTGGCCGGGGATGCCTGGTAGTACACGGGGTAGACGTTCCACGGGGGCGGTGCTTGATACGTTGGAGAAATGGGGACGATGCCGATCTGCGGGGGGCATCCAAACTCTAGCAGCGACTGATTAGACTTCAGCTTTTGATGTATGATTTAACAAAAGTGCGAGCGAAATTTACCGGACTTGACACCGTCAAAGCTGATGTCGCCGTTGAGGCAGGGCGCTACCGGGGAGCTGATCGCGGGGGGGATGCTGGAGCTGGACCTCTCAAGGATGGCCGACGACGCATTGGACGGAAAGTAGTTGCTCCCGTACTCCTCTAGTGCCGCCGGTGACGAGGGACTGGACACGGTGGAGGGGAGCGAGCACGGCACGGACGAGGGCCACACATTGGTGGTGTCGGAGACATTGCTGTACGGAGGCATGTCTGACACCATGGGGTAGTCGGGCGTGGAGTGCCCGTAGGGGGATGGCTGGGAGTTGGATCCAGCGTATGCTGTTTGGTGGTCAGCCTAAGCTCAGCTCAATGGAGGTGCCAATCTCAAACAAGACTCGAAGACTGTTGTGGTGAGACATACAGCTTGAGGTGCAACTTGGATAGCCGGGCATACCGGGACCAGCAGTGCGGATGCCCAAGCTGTCGCGCAACCGCCTCACCTCGTCCTCGAGGGCCCTATTTCTTCCCAGCAAGTCTTGGACTGTCTGGTCTCGGTTCTGCTGGCTGCGCAGCTCATCTATTTCTCTCTCGAGGTTCTCAATGTGTTCCTTTGTGCGAGCTCGGATGGCTCTCTGAGCTTCTCGGTCGTTGGCACGTTTCCGAGCAAGCTGAGAGGGTGTAAGTGTAGAGACACTTCTGATAGCTGCAGGACACTGTCAACTTTCTGATCTTACAGCGTTGTCTGTGTGTGTAGTAATAGTAATTAGAAGATACTTACCCTTCCGCTTTCCAACCCTCGCCGTCGAAGTGGGTGCGGACTTGGCGGCCATGTTGTTGACAGACGACTCCGAGTTGGATACCACGGGAGACGAGTTTCGAGAAGACAGAGAGGGCAGTGGGTGGCTGATTTGTTGATCCATGTTGACTGAATGATTGATAGATTTAGATACTACTGTGTTATTCGGGAGACGTCTGGAGGAAGACGGTGGTGTTGCAGAGGCACAGACAGGTCCAGGTTGCCAGGTCCGGGATCAGGATCAAGATCAAGTTGATCAACAACAAAGACCTTCCGGGTCCAAATTGGCATCTTGAGAAATATATACCTACCTCGACCACTAGACGGAGCAAAACGGCGGCGCGCCTCGACTTGGTCTTGGTCTAGCCATTCGTGGAGCAACTCCATTTGCCGACCCACCACCACACACACAAACGAACCAGTTGGCAGTTCCTAGCAGCCATAGTGTATCGTAGTATAGGTTCCATAGTCTAGTGTACGGTAGGTATGTGACCCCTGTCGAGTCTTGTCATCGATGATGGACGAGGAATGAGGAATGGGGAGGAGGAGGGGGGCGGAGGTAGAGAGGGCGAGAGGCAGGGCCGCAGACCCAGAGGGCAACCCCTGTTGATTCTGATTGCTAGCTCGTTAGGCCTAAACCAGTGAGGTGGTAGCTAGGCTCGTAGCTCAGGTTGGTAGTGTGAAGTCCATTGTATTCCATGCATTGCCTATACCCAACTGAGCCGTAAAACTTGTAAGTGCCGTGCGTAGGCAGTGTAGTGTCGTGTAGTGTAGGTACAGTACGCTGATCTATCTAGATTGCACCAAAGAACGAGCCTGAGGACGAGACAACTGTATGATGAAGTGTACGAAGTACGAAATAGTGGTATACTATTATGAGAGCACGTAGTGTGTGTTCGTAAGGATTAGTGTCTCTGCACTTATTATAGTAGTATCGTCGTTCGCATGTATGTACGAAGCAAAGAAGAGGCGCCACCCCGACGGGAGTGTGCCAATCACTTACCACGCCTTACCGTCGAAGCTGGCAAGCAACGTTGACGGTTGGAAAGCTGCGGTGCGAAGCTGAGCCCGGAAAGACTTCACCGTGCGGCTAATCCGTGCAGGGCCGTATGTAAGCGGTGTACGGATTACGGATTATGTGTTCTACGGACTACGGATTACGGAATACTCGCACTACCTAGGTACGTATTCTTAAAACCGAGCATTCGGTCCGGACCCCGAGTTGTTCAAAACACTGCTGTAAGCATGCGCGAGAGCGAGAGGGAGAGGGACGGACCCGAGTCCCAGGCAGCTGCAGGTGCAGGCCGTATGAAAGCGCCCGCCCTCTCAGTGTATATTCTCGACTGAAGGATGATGGTCTAGGGCCAGGATAGACATGGTATTCGTAAATAGACTTTGCGCTACGAGTAGGTAGACCGTGCTACAGCAGATAAGTGGAGACCTCGTCCACTGTAGCTTGCACTAGATACGTAGGCCGTCCTAGAGAGGTCTAGGTATAGTGCCGCAAACAGTATGTACACTACTAAGCAGGGAGGGGGAAGCCAGACTGTACACGGTCCGTTGTGCACGCCTGTGACCCGACGATGAACGAGCGGACGGGGCCCTATCTCGGTGCACTACGTATGCACATGAATTATGTAATAACGTGGTTTCCTGCGCTACCAACACTGTACGGGATACCCAGTGACTACCTGATATACTTCGTGCGGCCGGCCGGCGACCTACCACGCACTGGCTGATCCAATGGCATGTAGGTAACCGCTGAAAATGTGTTCTGCAACTGGAGACGGCCCTTGACGGCCTCAGATGTATGGACCCAGTTAAATTTACGGTTCAAAACCCTAGCGCCGTCGCCGCTACGGATTGCACCACCCTCTAGTCGACCAACCCGCCAGCTATCTATACTCGTACTCCGATGCTGTTTCTGCACCAGTGTATTTCGTAGATACGAGCTACGGACCCCGAGACTTACCTAGGCACATCTCTGTACTTCGTAGCTAGGTAGCTATAGCAAGTGATACTGTGCTATGTCTACCACTACCACTACGTATGGCGTAGGTAGTAATAGGGATATGTGTCTCTTCGTCCAAAGCCCGAAATCTACGTAATAACAGCCAGGGGGTTGGTTGGCCGGGTTACCACTTTTCGAAGCGAGCAAACTGTGTCGACTGTATTTCGTACATACTAGCCTGGTGGTCGCCACGTGCAATCTTACGAGGATTCCGGGGGTGTGCCAGAAATAGCCTGGGACGACGCCTTCGAAAATTGGAACAATGCTGCGCGCGCCTTCAGGCTTCAGCAAGTCAAAGATGCAATATTTAGCGCCACCACCAGCAAAACCGGTAAAACTTTGTGGTGTCCACATCTGAAGCTGGGGGTACTAATCCGGAGAATTCCGCCTAGTATTTCGTAGTTGGCTCTTTGGATGCCTGAGATGCGTAGGTAGGTATTAGATCGGCAGGGCCGTGATCGTAAGGCTAGATGTCTGCTATGTTGGCGTGAACACCTGTTTGCCTTCTTTGAGGCTCAAAGTTTGAGCCGCTTATCACATAGATTCACCTGATCGAGAACGATGAGTCCGTCCGTCCGTATTCCGAGCACAAGTTGGGGTGTTTCTAATTGGCAAGTTCCGGATTCGTATCCTTCACAGCGTCGACTAGCTCGTTCATATTACCAACTTCGGTTGGCCCGGCTGACCCTGACGGAGGCAGAGCCCAGGCAGGAAGAGGGCTGCGGTAACTCCAACTGCCTCCAGCATCCTCATAGCGCAGGCTGTGCAGCCATAATGACAGCTCTTGCTCGCCAGGGTCTGTGTACAAAGGGGTATCGCAGACCTCGCAGAGTTCGCCAGACATTCTCTCTGCTTTTTTCTTGTAGTATTGGTCTACCATTTCGTCGTGATAAGCAACCGCGTCGGCTACATCTTCTTTACCCATTCGGCTAAGTCGCGAGATGATGTCCTCATCTGTGTTCTCCTTTGCATCAGGGTCATTGAAGCCAAGCTTGATACCCCAAACCCTCTGGTTTGCATAGATTGGGTCGTTTTGGATTGGATGACCCAGATGCTGCAAGTGAACCCGAATCTGGTGAGTCCTGCCAGTCACGGGTAGACAGCGGACAATCGAATAGCCCTTCTTACGTACCCAAGGCCGAGATTCTGCGTCCGCGACTTCTTGGGCCGACTCAGATGGCGGCTGGTGTGTCTCAGGTGGAGGATAATAAGCCAGCTTTTTGAACACAGTCCGAGCGAATTTTCCATCAGCGCGTATCCGATTCAGTCCAAGTTTTGGAGATATTTGAAGGATGGGCTCGTTGCAGACAACTTCACCATCGGGGAAATCGCCAATCACTCGCGCAATGTACTCCTTGCGAACTGATCTTTGTTGGATCTGCTCTCCTAGGCGCGCTGCGGACGGCGGGTTCTTTGCAACGAACATGATACCACTGGTTAATCTGTCCAATCTGTTGCAAGGGTAGGCGATCCACTGCGGACCCCGCTCGGCCTTCATGATCTCAATGATCGAATTGTAACTGTAGCGGCCGGCAGGGTGGACTGGTATTCCCGAAGGCTTGTTGATCACAATCATGTCATCATCCTCGTAGATGATGCCGATGGGCTCTGCTGACACAGGTGGTTCGTGTCGATGAATGGTATGAGAGACGAGATCGCCGTTCTGGACTTTGTAGTCAGGAGGCACAGCCTTGCCATTAATACACACTTGCCCCGTCTCGATGGCTTGCTTGTAATAGGCGACCGGGCGGTCCCTGAACTCGCTCTCAAAGATGTCGAGAATTTCCCTTCCTCTCCAGCGCTCTTTGCACCACGTGTTATACGTGTAGTGATATGGCGCAACGCGTCGCAAGCCGTTCTCAAAGAAGTACGGTGCTGGCCGAGCTGAGTCCGGTTCTTTCACCGGGGCAGGCGTCTTTTTGCCAGATGCTTTAACTGCACTAGAGTTCTTTAAAGATAGTGACTTGAGTTTGGGCACAACATCAGTTGCAGTCACCACGGTGGGCGCATTGTTCGACGATTGTGTGAGTTGGCACATGATGGACCGTACACACGCGCTTCTCGTACGAGCGACGAGAGTAGAAATCCAAGTTGAGAACGCCACCTTTACGCCCAAAGAGACACCCTATGGCACAACATCGACATGCGACCAGGTATCTATTCAATGAATCTCATGGAGTAGGTAGTAGTGAAGTTCTACTTACCACCTTCGTTATCCATGTGATCACGGAAAAAGTTGGCGGTCAAAGGAGGCATAAATTGAGCTCGCTACTAGTAGTAAAGTGCGTGTAGATCCGCTGATGACGGGCGGGTACGTACGGATTATCGGACCGGCGCCAGCCACTTCCGCCTATCCTCATAGACCCCCATTAAAGAGTTCGTCTTACTTAGATTGCATAACATCTCAAACTAATCCGTATCTGGCATAAATGCATACATTAAGTACACCGTATGCATTTGCAAGTGAGACGTGCGCTGAGACTGCGCTAGTACGACGCCGGCCTAGCAGCTGCAGCCTGCCCGTGCCAACCTCCCATCCTCGGCTTCATTCTCCCCCCTGGCTTACTATTACTTTGTTAACGTGAGCATTAATAATGTGCATCATGATCCCCATCACAATCATCAGCTCTCGCATTCGCTTTCCAAGTTTCCGTGACATCCGGCGTAAGAAGGCGAAGACTCAGTAGAACTGGGTCCACGATATCGAATCCTTCTGTGGCAAATTCATCTTCTCACGAACAAAATGGCATCGAAGCTGTTGAAGAGCAGAGTGCGGCAGCATTACCCGTTCATGCTCGAGTACAGGACGCGATGGTATGGCGACCCCCATGAGACAGACCAGACCATGGACGTGCTGTTATGAAGCGCCGACTTACCCGTCATGCAGGAGCGACAACGACATGTATGATCATATGAACAACTCAGTCTACAACTTCCTGTAAGTAGCTACAGAGGCGCCCGAGACGCACCGGTTCTTGGTTGATGCAGCGTCTCCCATGATAACACATATGGGTGTATCGTGCAGTTTCGACTCCGTCATCAACGCGTATCTCATCGAGCATTGTGGGCTGCATCCGCCTACCTCGGCTCAGCATCCACTCATGGCCCATGTCCACTGCGACTACTTCTCGGCCATATCCTACCCTAAGGTTGCTGAGCTCTGCTTACGCGTCAACAAGCTCAACAAGTCTAGTGTGGTCTACGAGGTGGCACTTTTCGAGAAAGAAGTGGAACAGGTCAAGGCCGTGGGCGAATTTGTTCACGTCTTCGTTGATCGTGCTACCCAGCGCCCGAATGCCAACGGCATGAACAATCAGCTGCGCCGCGGACTAGAGAAACTGCTCGTGGCGCCGTCTGCCAGCAAACTATAGCTGCTACGCCCGCGAAGCTCCCGCTAATATACCTATGAAGCGTGATAGTACCCTACTGGTGCTGCAGTGTCTGCTTTTCGCCACCCTTGTCTCCACTTGTCAGCATCATCTCTAAGAGCTCTAGATCACCGAGCGCCAGCTCCGGTACTTGGTCGGCATGGGGCTGTCCACCAGAGAGGAGAGCCTCTGCCCATGCCTGAACTTCTTCTTTAACGCCGCTGGTCTTCTCAAACGTCGTCTCCTCGATATCTCCGTCGGCCTCGAGCCCACGCACTGTGATGACCTTGTCCTGGGTCGCCTTGACATAGCCACCTTCGCAAGCGACGTAGAAGTCGAAGGCACTCATCGTCGTTCCCACGCTGTGGATATACGAGCCCGTGGCCCCTGATTTCGTCTTTAGAACAGCGTTGATGGTGTCCTTAGGGAGCAGGTGGCTCTTGATCAACGAAGTCAGTGCTATCACACTTTCCACGGCATGCTCTTTACCTAGCATTATTCTGAGACCCGCGGTGTAGTGGACACCTCCATCCAGGAGAAAGCCGCCCTGGTACTCGGGCTTAGCACGCCAGGAAGTGTTATAGTACTTGTTGGATGTCTGCATCATTGAGTTTACTCGGACAACAATACCAGTTACCGGACCCAACTTCTTGATCTCTTCCGCGGCGTAGGCGAACCCCTTCAGGTACCGGAAGTTTTCCGCAATGGCCAAGGTAGCCTTGGTCTCTTTTGAGATCTTCTTAGAGTACTCAATAAGTTTAATGGCGGCTTCGAGATCTTTGGCGATGGGCTTCTCGGCCAACACATGCTTGCCGGCAGCAAGGGCCTTCTCGATATAGCTGGGCTGGTCCACGATGGGGAGAGCCAGAATGACACCGCTGATATCTGTGCGCTTCAGGAGATCATCATATGATTTTCCTGGACCAGAATCGGACGAATAGACATCGGCAACGGTACCAGCGCTGGCCAGATTCTTAGCGGTCTCTTCAGCTGATTTCAGTGAGCGCGACCAAACAGCCTTAACGGAGACTATGGGGCAAGCAAGTGCGGCAGGCTAAATCCCGATTATCAGTTGATGCGCCATGACAGCGATCTGGATCAATTATCCAGGGGTCGGAGTTGCGAAAACATACCAGATGCTGTGCGTTCATGAAAATTCCACCGCCGATTAGGGCGATTCCCAATGGTGCCGCCATCTTGATTCAGTCCTGGGGATGTAAGGGGGGAATTGCTGCAAAACCAACGCCCAAGATCGTGAGGAAGCCCGGATTTGTGATTCCAGGTCGACGCAAACGGAAGATCGAGTACTTCAACAGTACCGTTTGCAAAGGAGTCAAGAGGTAGTTTGAATGATTCCCCAACTCCGTCAAGTCAGCGGAATCACCACCTATTATACCCTCCATGATGAGTCGAGTACGAGGCCATCGTGCGGCCGATTCCCCACCCGGGTTGGAGGAGCTAGGCTTAACTCCTAATTAACCGGCAGTCTCGGTGCGGAGTCACCTACTAATAAGGATTCGGCAAGTTTAACAGTTTGCGCCTTCAATTGGACGCTATCGGCCTAGAGGCTACCCTATTAAGAGGGTCAGCCTCCCTGCTTCACAACCTCACGTCGCAATGAACTTACGCTCCACTCCACGTTGTTCCCGAAAAGCCGCAACCGATACCTACCTACTCACCTCGATAACACACACACATTAATACCTACCTAGATATCAAGACCCGATTTAATGCCTCCAACAAGGCACGGACCATCAGGGCTTTTCTCCCCTGCCCGACCTTTGAGAGCAATCCTTAGGTTCCGTAGGCGTGAAGACGTATCACCCAGAGGACAGCTGGCCCGTCTCATCCAACGAGTTGCACTCGCCATCGTAGCTACCTGCCGGCATGTACCGATGCAGACAGCCTTGAGCAGAGCTTACGCTTGCTCGTTGGGGACTGTTCAATGTGCATACAGTTGCCAAGCTCCAAAAAGTTTTCAGCTCGTCGACGGCCAGCTCCGACCTCGACATCTTTCGACGCTAAATGGACATCCAATGGATTCCCACGAAGAGCGCATAAGCGAAGATGTCAGCCCAAAACCCCCGCATAGACATAGGTACTGACCAGTTTCATACCTCGGACGTTACTATCGATCTTGACAGTCTAGGTACCTAATGCGGCTGTGACCTCCTACGAACACCGGCGGTATTATGGGGTCATTTGCCTTTATAGTAGACGACTTGAGCGATTATCATAGCCGTGCCGTGCCGGCAACAATACGGAATAATCGATGTTAAAGTCGCGTACTCGCCGAGATCAACGCCGGTTGCGCACCTGTTCTTGAAGTCGAAATGTGTCGCCAGCGGTTTTACTTTACATCCACGTCTTTCGTGGGAGCCACGATCAATCGAGAAAGAGACCAGGTTCAAATGAACCTATTGGGGGGGGGGGGTCACTCGCATTATTTGGGGGTCATCAGTCGGTTCGCGGGTCTCACATCTATGTTCTCGTTTCCCTCCTGCAGGTGATCACTCACGGTTATTTCCCCTGCCACCAGGCCATATTCTGACCCGTGCTATTCATAAGATCCGAATTAGTAAATCATCTGATTCTCATTTAACGGGGGGCCAGTGTCAGGTATATATGTTACCTTCCAACTTGCTCGGCGCAAAGGGCCTCATGCCAGCCAGAATTACGGCGTCGATGACTTTCCTCGAACCATCTGATTTGGATTCGACAAGAGCTGGGCAAAAGCCAAGACGGCATGGCTTTCGGAGTACTTCGACAAGAGCCAATTTATCGTCATGGTCGACGAATTGCCCATTCACTCATGCTGCAGCAACAGCATTCATTGCGGACTACTATCGAAGTTAGCACAAATATCAGATCCGATCCGAAAGGCGCCGCATATATCTCACTCGCGCGTCTGCTAGAGATTGAGATCATACTTCCCCGGCGTCAAGAGAGCATTGGTAAATACTTGTGCTACCTCTCCGCGAACATGAGAGACAACAAACGAATGCCCCGACATTCAAGTTATGTCGACTTACAACCCGAAACGCCGGTTATGATGGACGATATTATGCACCATGCTGAATTCCGACAAATATTACCCTTTAGGCGCTTTCGCCGAAGTGATATGGTTCCGAGAGTCAGATGCTTGATTCAAACCCGCTTCAGTTTGAGCATCATGACGGCACACCCATGGATGTTGTACGGCCCATGTCGAGAGATACACGCCGTAGGTATTCTGTACTAGGTACCTTAGCCCATGTTGCAGAAGGCTCCGATCGGACCACAACAGAAAATTGCGGACCGTCCATCTCACCGCCGCGGAGGACTTCCTCGGCGGAAGACATTTTCTTAGCCTGGGGCCTGTGACCGGCGTTTTTACCGCGGCGGAAATGTAGTGGGGGGGAGACTCGTGCAATGTGTGAGCAACAGCTTTTGGTATACCTAGCTTGTTCCTCTGTTGCCACTCCATTCCCCTTGACACCTTTCGGAGTTCGACCTCCACTGCCATGGGCCCCATTGCTTCCTTGCAGTAGCCCCGTTGTCATTCCTTACCTGTTTTTTGCTTACCCCTGTCACATTAGGGACAATGGCCATAATTATGCCATCAACATCGGAGATCTACCACCTAGCCAGGGTCTCAAAGTCAGCGATGATCGACAATGTTGCGCATACTTACCTCACTACGGAATAGGTACCTAGTTTGTGGTCTCCCCAGGCTCGGTAATGACCAACCAGATAGGTGTACCTATCTACGAGTATTCCGTACTGTCATCTGGGTAACTTCTCATACCTAGGTACGACCCAGATAACCCCTTTTTACGGGCAAAGGTTTTGGTTTCATCACAACGGACTCTCTTAGCCGACTTCTCGTCACGGTGATTTGGTCGATGTTGGGACGTCTATCAAATTTTCTACCTTGGCTCCGCAACATTCCGATTTTCACGTTTACCGCGGCCTGCATGGTATCCGATCCGCCAATCCTCTCATCATACCTATTACCTTATGGCATCTCGCTTCCCTCTATACCACATCAAGCAACACAAGCCAAGTATTACATGCGCCCCCCAGAGGCATGTGGCCTCATATTCGATCCAGCACAGTATCTGCCTCAGATCGATATGTACATCTACCTACATACCGTGGATCTCGACAATCCTGCTGCCGACAAGGGACCCTGTGTACACGTGTAGCGTGTTAGGGTGGGTGGCTAAAATAGTCCTGCCATCCTGTCATTTACGTTTACCCATATTGGAAGAGGTGTGCTTGGGCATCTACGAGTACACAAGACGACTAAAACAAAACTAATCTCGTCGCTAACACCTAGTCTACCTAGTGTCCTTCTTACCGCTACTGTAGGCAGGTTGCTAATGGTGATCCTGCCTTTCTCAAATGTAACCTACCTACAGACGGACTTCGTCCTCACCTCGAACGTCTGCAACCTGCTTCATTAGCACCATCTTGCTTGCCGCAAATTTACATGCCAGTTCCCGCCATCTATGTCACCGTACCCGTTCGCTACCGCCGGCGAAAAAAAAAAAGAAAAAAAAAGAAAAAAAAATCTCGCGGTCGTTCTCCCAGTCAAATACGTATGCCAAGAACTTAACGCGATGCTAAGAGGCTGAGAAGATCGATACAACAACCCCTACCTACCCTTGATCTCGGACAGCACGGCATGGGTGTACTGTACTATGTACTACGTGTTCCGTGGCGGAATATTTCGTGCATTGCCTCGAAGATATGCAGTTGCTCACAGTCACGTGCTAGGGCAAAACGTGAACTACACCTCCTATACGATGTGCTCGTCCGTACTGATGTTTCAACCGCAACTGCAACTCATCGATCCTGGCTCTTACTGGACCGGTCTCTCACGATATGAATATGCTGCTCATCTCTATTCTAAGGGTTTCACAACCTAGCTCATGAGTTTTGCCAAGGTGCTCGCGTGTTCACAGACTACTATTTGCCACACAACGGCAGTTCAAAGGCAGCGGTTTTTTTCCATCCGTTTTTTAGATGCGCTTACACACGGCTAAGTGCCGGCTCCATAGAGGCAGGTCATGGCATCGTCACGTATTCGGGAGCAATGTAACTTGGCTACCTATTATTAGTGTCTGATCATGGTACTCTAGGTGCCGCAGATTTTGGCCCGAGACTAATGCACTTTGCAGCATCAGGGGTAGATATATCCAACCCATACGAGTACCTACTACCTACTTACTTACAATACCTACTGCTCGTACACTTCGATGAAGTTCGGCGAAGTCACATGCTACTAGTCCACCATATGCACACTAACACCAGGACACATACAGTCACCGGCTCCTATTACGGATATCCATTATATCTCAAACGCTGGATCCAGGATTTCGACAGACTATTATGCACCTAGAAGGTGATTGCTGTATTGACGCCCTCATCCTCACCGGTCTTTGTGTGGGCAAACCCGTATCGTCATACCAAACCCCCCAATTCGATGAGATTCTTTCTGCACGTGGTGAGGTGTGTTTCTTCCTTCCACGCCTCTCTCTGTCTTCGCGATGACGCGTTTTGTTATCTTCGGTCGGGGTGCTTTGTCGGTCTACTTGGTCTAGGTACTAGCCACACCATCAGGCCCAACCTCGGCATGAATTACGGGATAATCCGTAGATGTCATCATGGAGTGCGGGTTGATCAACAAAAACGGGACCTCCTCTACACAGACGGATGTTCACGTAGGTAGTCTGTACGAAGATAGGTAGTTGTGAGAGATCGGCGATTCATTCACGTATAATACGGAATACCTCACATGGCCGATCTTCACCCCAATATCAACTGCAATGCCCATGTACCTACCTACCTATTTTTATCACAAAATTTTCATTTTTTTTCCGGCGTTCTGGAAGACAGGAAAATCAACACTTATCAGGGCTTCGATGTAATACGGGCAAAATAACTATGTAGCCCCTAACCGGTCTTAGCCTCACTCCTCCGATCGATCTTGCGTGCTTACCGCACCGCACCGTGGTCCGTACCGTATTTCCGTACCGTGGGAAGATCCCATGCTACCTATCTTATGCCTATCTTATACCTACACCGACCGCTTTGCTCAGCTGAGATGCTGTCGACATGGATGGGTACAACAATGTCCTGTGGTTCCGTGTACGGTGCGGTATACTAGAATGCTACATGTTCATGCCGGTGCTATACAAGCAGAATCGGACCAAGGTGAAGTTGAACCTCGGACGCTAAGCAACCGCCCGCATGTATGTAAGAGATCTGATCTGATCTGATCTGACCCGTACGGAATTACTCCGTGGTCGAACCGCAGGAAGACGTCCACGGTAATACCCGTCTATGCGTATCCGTGGGACTTACAGCGTACCGACATCAGGTGAATTCCGGACATTGGTCGAACCAGAGAGGGACATAAACGGTACCAATGCAAGATACCGTACCAGTATCAGGGGAAAATTGGACGTGGTCGAACCATGGGTACGCAAACGGTACATCCATGGAAAACACACCGTACCGGAATCAGTAACGATCCGGACATACCCGCCTCCGACGTCAACGTACATACGGACCGACTAAGCCCGAAGCACGGTACGGTAGCGAGGTGTGGCTTGCTGCAGCGACTTCAGCTCACACGATCGGGGTTAGGCCAGGAAGGGGGTCTAAAACTTTCTCGGCTTACGATCGGTGGCGAGGTTTATTTATCTCCTAGGCTATCTCAGAATTACAATTTGAGTACGATATTAGGTACTCGTCGGGGCTTGGACCGAGCAAAAGAGGCAACCTATTATCTCCTTTGACTGCCCCGAAGGCTACAAATTTGTACCTCGCAGGGGTTTGGACCAATCAAGACGGTGTCGACTTATGGCTCCCTCGTGGTATTGAGTCTTTGCGTGGTGGTCGGAGTCCAGGTGAGTACTCGTTTGGGTAATACGGTGGAATGAGGGACCGAATTGTTGCCTTAGGGCAGCCGAGAGGGTAGGAGAGGTTGGTAAGCAGCGTGACGAGACTTACACGAAGTGAGCTGGGTCTGTAAACCGTTATTCACGGAGTTTTCAAGGATTCAATATTTATGTAGGTAGGTCTTCAGTCATACGTACGAGTATGAGAGGAGTAACCGTGCAATCTCAAGGGACCCCCGGCGTCTCCTATCTCCTTGCGAACCGGAAGACCACTTACCCATTGTAACTCGCAAGATATGAACCATTAAAACCCACCAACGTATTAGTATCACGCCTTCCTATAGTTTCATAGCGATCGACTTGAAAGCATGTAGTCTACTCGGTTTAGTGACCGAGGTGTAGTCTTCAGATGCCCGAGGAGATAGATATCCCTGTTCTTCACATATGCCTTCCGAGGTAGTGTAGCATGCTGCGCATGGGTGGACAAACAGAAGAGGTCGGCGACATGAGCGCAGGATCAATGCTCTAGAACCGCTGCTGATTCCCCATCGTTGTATCGGTGAAGCAACATTAATAATACCTACTCCTGGTATGATGGATTGCGAACCCTGTGGACAAAAGCAGCTAGTGACCGAGTCGTAATCTTCGAGCACTCAAGGAACAGTCTCCCCCTTATGCCATGGAACACCGGAGTCTACACTTGGAGGTTGTGAATTGAGGCACAACCTGAGATTCTGCTGGGGCAGCGTTAGTATGCCATCGTGGTTGCTGCGCGAACGCGCCGGTAATCGCGGACAAGTCGTTGTCTAATCCTCCGTATGCCTTCGAGGTAATGTCGCATGCTGCGCATGGACGGACAAAAGCAGCTAGCGACCAAGCTGTAGTCTTCCTACCCTCAAGGAGATGGTGTTCCATGTGCCATCCAGGAAGACAGCATGTTGCGCATAAAATAGACAACCCTTGGCCAGTATGCACAACTCCGAGCCCATTGATGAAGCCTTAGGGTAACGCTCGTAATTGCCTAAGTCAGTCGCCAAGCATAGGAAAGAATCTGTGAAAATTAAGTCGAATTCTGGTGCACGAACAGTATCGTAACCACTGGCAATCAGAGGTTCAACAAGTCATCTGACTGACAGCCGAAGTGGTTGCAGATGTGAGTAATCAATCCGACCCACGCCTTATGTCTAACACCGAAATGCGAAGATCACTTGGACGTAAGACTTAAGGGCCGGGAAGTCCCGTGGACTTAAAATTAGTAACATCTTCGTACGATTCAGTCCCACGGAAATGTGGGCGCAAAATAAAGTCCGATCTCGTGGTAAACGCCGCCGTGTCAATTCCATAAGCCTCATTGCGTACAACCATTAACAGGCATGATCGCGTCTCAGAACCAGATCCCATTATCCCACACGACCGAAAATCAGCAATGGAACCCCAAGTAAAACACGCAGACACTCTACTGCATCTTTTTTCTCTTGCCGACCTGGGCAGTGAAACCACTTTTGATGGCCGTAACGGAACGGCGGGATCCACACTGTATGCATTGTCAGTAACGAACTCTTCATACGAATTGATAGGCAGTGAAAGGGAATAGAGCTGTGTGAGGCATTTTTCACTGCCATCACCACTTATAGAACGCCGCTCAGGGGCTTGTCGGGCATAACTTACGCTGTTGCAAGTCATGAAGTCTAAAGGGACGCAAGAATTAGCAAAACTGGTCGATATGGAAACTCCCATCTCTAAGGAACATGTATAACAGAGCAAATGAGTTGAGAACAAATGCAAACTCATCTGACACCCACGTAACAACATAGGAGTATGGGGCGCAATGCCAACCTTACGATCCCAGTAGTAGTCGCCAATGAGTTGCATATGTCTTCCAACGAAATGATCTGTTGATAAAGGGGAAGGGGAGGGTCTGAACTTACAAAGACGGTTCTCTCCCTTTTCGAGAGTGGTATCAGGACTCTTGCAAGTACGGCAAGTAACATACTCTATGATGTACTTGCGTAACATACTCTCAAGTTGTTTCCTTTGAATGTGTCAGTTATACTGTGACAAAAACAAAGGGCAATCAGTTGTGAACATACTGCTGGAAACGACCCTTGATTACCAAGCGTTTTGAACCGTCAACGGAACCTCTGTTACATTCATGGTCAGTCACAACTCAATCGAGTCAAATGCTCCGAAGGCAATGCATGATACGCCAGATAGGCCTCTGCGTTTACAAGCCGTGACGGAACATGAGGCAGAATATCACTCACGTTGTACCCAATTCGGTAAACTACAACTCAGTTAGCAATTCAATGTTCCAGTGATAAGAAACAAGGAAAGGTCGCATACCAGATAAGCAGTGACGTGCTCGGAGCTTCTCTTCACTGTAGCAAGTTGTTAGTAAATAATCAAAGGGGTGACAGCACAGCCACGCCGATGTCCAGAAAAGCCGCATGTCCAAGGTCCACGCCTATGATGGCACTCACTTCGCTTGGTAATATCCTCAATGTTAGCGAAAATTGTCTTCTTGTTTCCTTCACGAAGACACTGGGGAGGAGGAATCTTGTAACTGCGGGAGCCGGTGGAAGCGTGGTCGGGGTTCTTTTCGGCGAGGAGGTCGAAGAAACGTCCGAGTAATAGGCTGTAGGCGAGGGGAGTGGTCTGGTCATGATGCCAAATGCCAGTGCCCTTCTCCGGGTCGCCGGACTGCTCCGAGACCTTCGCGTCGGTCTCCTTGTCGAGGTCCAAAGCGGCAAGCTTGGCGTCGAAGTCGTCCTCGGTCTTGGGCTTGGTCGACTTCTTCTTCTTCTTCTTGAGGGCGAACTCGATGCCCTCTCCATCGGCGGGAGCCTCGCCCTCCTCGGTGGTCTCCTTCTTCGCCTTCTTCTTCTTCTTCTTGCCCAGGTCTAGGGCATCGCCATCCTCAGGCGGAGTGATGGTCTGCTCCTCCTCCTCGACGGGGGTGGAATGGGAGACGGCGGTGGCCTCCTTGTTCTCCTCGGTGGCCGACATGGTGACTTGTCCGTCGGGCAGTACAACTAGTGTTTCGTGGCTGAAGACAACGGACTTGCGTTGTCGCGGTGCGGGATGAGGCTGAGGCTCCTAAAGAGGGACGAGGTGTTAGTCTGCGAGTCGGGTCGGGCGTAAGACGGGGCAATTGTCGAGTGTCCCAATCCGGAGAATTGCACGAGATGGCGACAAACAGTAGGAATATGCGACAGTGTGGTGGAGAGAAGGGTGTACCTGTATCGGAGAAGTGACACGTGTTGTGGGAATGGAAGTTGTAAGAGCGAAAACAAGCCTCCGATGGCACCGACTCTTTTGGGCTTGCGCAAGGAATTTCCAAGAGAAGCGGTGGTTTAAAATTTGGTGGGGCACGCGAGACCGGGACTGGTGTGACTCAGGGGAGGCACAGGACCCGGGGCGGCTTTGTGGCGATAGCGGGGATAAGGCAAGCACGATAAGGAAACCAGGCAGTTACAACAGCGGACGTACCTGCTGTTGCGGGCATAGGGAAGTGGGCAGGAGCATGCGAAAAGGAAGGGACGAAAGACAATAAAACACACTAGTGTTCAGAACTATGGAAGGAGAAACGAAGATGCAAGATCGTGTGACGTAGATGCGACTGCCATCTAAAGCAATGTCTGAATGGGAAGGCGCGGACCTACCTCTGCTATCTCAGTGGTCTCCATCATCACCACTTACAAGTACAGGGCCGGTAGTTGTAGTAGTGAAGCGATAACGCTAGGTAAGGGATCTGGTTGATTGCTAGAACTACCGTAGAGCAACAATCAGGAATGTATTTCGTAGAGGTGGCTCAAAGATTGATGGGCAATATGAATTCCTCGTCGTAGTGGACTGATCAGATTTCATATATGGGCAGATGATGTTGTCATTTGTGGTGTTATCATGGAGGAGTATGAGGTAGAGGGGTAGTTGGACCGGGGTACCTATGTACAAGACGCTCGAGCACAAGCAACACCGCTAAGCCACAGTTGCTCCAGGCAGATAATCTGATTGATAGAGGGGCAGCGATAATTGCACTTTCGAGTTAAGTTTCCACACAATTATTCCATACTTGACGCAAAAACATGCAAAGACAAATCTAGGAAATAAGTATATAGCAAAGACGATGTGTCTATTCATACCTGCATTCAACGTGAGGCAGGTTTATTTACAAATGTACCGCAACGGTACGACTCGATGCCGGTACGATTGAGGATCTGATTAGTGATGCGGCTAACCTTGATAGGTAACCACCCTACCTATCGTAGTTTAGTCTATCGATACGAAGGCCCTACGCTACGTAATGCGCAAATCAGTGTACACGTGTACTGGGTTAGGTATGCGTTTATACTTCCCTCTACGGATTACAGATGGACCTCATTTATAGACTTACCTAATCGCCAAGCCGCATCGACCAATTGACGACGTTCCGGGAGGGAGACTCGACGCTTCAAGCATCCTTTCTTCACGGTCGCTCTGCATCTGCCCTTCCAGCGACCTGCTCCGGTACCTAATCTCGCGCGTAGTCTTCCGTCCGGGGGGTCCGATGCAGTGTCCAGCCTGCAACTACTAGCGCTCCGACCGCTACGCTTCCGCCCCGACCTGCTCTCCGCAACGTCACCCGTAAACCGAAATCATGTCTCTCGCCGACTCCTTCACGATATCAGATGTCTCTCTCTCCGACAACGACGACCTAGACTCTCTGCCGTCTACTTCCACCGAGAGTTTCGAGTCCAGTGACTACGATGCCCAGAAGGAGTGGGAGCAGAGCTTGGAGCAGCTCCAGCTCCTCTTGACCATGGTATTAATCCCCTTTGCCGGGAAATACCTGGGTCGCAAGTTCGCATATTGGGGTATGTTGTCTTTCAGGATTGTTATATAACGTCTAGGTACGGATGGGTTGCTGACTCCTTTGCGCAGGCTGGTCACGGTATATGGAGTGGGCACACAACGTCGATATCAACTGGTCAGGAAAGACGACCGCAGGTGCTGCCAAGGCAGCATCAAGTCTTTGAAGACCTAAACATACATAATAATGCATGAATCGAAATAGCATCGAGATGATGCAAACTACCGCATCAAACAACTGGACACAAGGCACCAGAACACGATGGCATCTGCGAAGGGACAATGAAATGATTGCTCCTTCGATATGCCCCTTTTTACGAAGCCCTCCTACGACATGGATATCATGACAATCTCTTTTCCTCTCAAGCCATGCCGATCATGACTCCTCTCTCGCCCATACGCCATCATGGGCTTATCTTGTGATAAGGCCACAGTCATTGGACATACATACTTCCGATTTAGGGCGTCTCAGGGGTAATCTGGGCTCACGATGCGAACCCATTTACAACAATCTCAACTTCAGGATTTTCAAAAGGGTTTATCGTACGTAGCTGTCCACCCAGGCATGAACCAAATGACTCCCATGCTGGAGCTAGTGGGCTATTATACCTAAACACAGATGAGGCTATATTGAGATTCATCACTGGATCTCCGGGGACTCTTCGTCCAAATTACGAGCAATGTACGTTACGTACCTAAAAAGCATCGTGTTTGTATGCATAACTGGCTTCTAAACTAGCAATTGATTGCCTTATTCATTCAACCACTCCTTCAACTTGAGCGAGTCACATGTAGTCAGCGGCACGAGCCTCGATTCTGTCGATTGAGACCGTGTCGTCATGAGCATTAATAGCTTCTCGTAGCTAGAAATCAGCCTAAAAACGGCCTTATGATAGATCATTCGATCGTAAAAATATCTGAGTCATTATAATAGGTAAGATATTCAACCTGATGCCACCCTTTTAGTAACAAGCATCGCATGCCAGACATAGGAGCACGACATATGTACCCTCAAACGTTAAAAACAAAGCGCAACAAGACTTGGCAAACGGTACCTGCAGGAGGAGGAGGAGGAGGGGAAGGCTGACTCTCACAGTGGACGTGGCGGGCTGAAATCTGACCAGTTGCACAAAAGGACTGCAGGTCATCGTGTATATAAGACATATGACCGCATCTCGGAAGAATCAGCGCACACGACAACATACGACTACGCTGCCGATATCAACGCAGAAGGAAAAGATGAAGATTCTATGCCTCCGCTCATTGTCTCAGACCGGGCCGGCCTTTGCGACGCAAATGGGTAAGCCCGTCGTCATGATATTTCCCTCAAATCAATCGATCCTAACAGCAGCATCCAGAGGCCTTCGTCGACGCAATCCACGCGACAGACCCAACGATAGAATTCGAATTCGTCGACGACCCCCACCGGTTCAAGGCATCTTCGGACGAGTCGGAGCCCCGCGGCCTCCCGATCCTCGACACGCACCCCTGGCTCCTGCGCAAAGTCGAGGAAGACGGGCCATACGACGGGCTCATCGGGTACGCGGAGGGCGGGACCTTCGCGTCGAACTTCCTGCAGCACAACCACTACTTCGACCCCGGCGGTATGTCCAAGGAGCGCTTCAAGTTCGCCATCTTCATCAGCGCCGCCGTCTCCATCGACCTGTTGTCGATGTCGGGCGCGAACGTCCAGTTCGTCCGCGCGAACGCTGAGGAGGCGAGAAGTCGGTGTCGTGCGGGACTGGGGCCCTCGGAGTCGCATCTTGCGCAGAAGCGGCGCGCGATGTTCGACTCGGATGATTGTTTCGGACTAAATCTGAACCATGTGCCGCGCGAGTTCAAGCTCCGAATCCCGACGGTGCATATCTGGGGCAAGAGGGATGCATGCTTGCCTACGTATGTCCAGCTTTACGCCTTGTGTGATCCGTATATGAGGAAGCTTCATGAGCATGAGGGGGGCCACGAGGTCCCGAGGAGTGTGGAGGATACGGCGGAAATGGTTGAGATGTTTTGGTGGTGTAAGAGGATATCGAATTGGCCGGGTCAGGCGCAGGAGGAGGTGGAATCAACGGCTGGAGCTGGGGGATCACCTGCAACGTCTCTTGGGAAGAGTTCTTACTATACAGCAGCTGAGGAATGGGATCTGAAACTTGGGAGAGCGAATTCGACGGCCCTGGAATCGGATCCAATAGCTGAAGAATAGGATTCGACAGCTGAGGATTCGCGTTCAGTATCTGCGGCGTCGGATTCGACAATCAAAGCAGAGGATGACTCGACACTTCAATTTTCGGATCTAATAATAGGCCACGAATTGGATCCAATCGCTGAGGAACCAGAACCAGATATCGAGTAGGAAGAGGAGCAAGGCGATCGCCAGGCAGATGGATTGTCAAGAGAAAAGAACAACATAAAAAAACAATGGAAATATCTATCGTCGTGATGTGTCTCTTGAGCTAATTAATGGAATAGTGGACGAGGGTTAATGATCCTCTGTGTTATGCTCGCATACAAACGCCCCTTTTCTTTCGCATAATCAATTCAAATTTCATCGTACGAACTACATACGGAGCAAGATAATGAGCATCAGAATGAAGGGGCCCAAGCAGCTTGGTACTTCAGTTACGGGATCATTTAAAATCCGCATCATTGATGGGGGCCAACTCAGATGTTCGTAGCAAAGCAATTGTTTTGTTTTGGATATCATCAAGTCGTTAAAGCTAAATTACAACATCATCTCATCCCACGGATATCTGCCCGTCTCGGGACCTCTCGTTCGGCACCGCCGCCAGTGTCGATCCTACCTCAGACTCGTCAAATGAATCTGCCAACGGACGCCTCTTAGGGGCTGCGCTGATGTTATCTAGCTGAAGCCCGGTGTCCACCGCAACTCCAGACATATCATAGGTGGAATTCCAAGCGATGTCTCCCGATGGTGCCGTTGACAATCTTCGACGAATGAATCGAGGCACCAATGTGTTGTACATGATTTGCCGGAAGTCTCTAGTGAATCCAAACACGAGCCATATGGCCAGGCCAGGAGAGATTCCGGGAATGTAGCCTATGATGTTTGAGGTGGCTCGTCCGGCACTGAGGTCAGGCGCGTCGGCCTTGGCGTCTCTCGCTATGCTATCCTTTTGAGGCAAGTAAGTGACGATACTCGCTACGACGAACGCCCTGATGACTGTTAGTAGATTTTCAGATACGCTAATCAGGGGTACCCGTACGATATGAGAAGAACGGCAATTGACAACCGGATTACGACCCAGTTGTCATCGAAAACCGCCCCCTGAGCTGCGTGTACAGATTCGATAGAAGCGGTATCATCCTCCGAGCCATCGCTACTAATGCTGTCTCGGAGGCGTTTCCACAGGTTGCCAGACTTGGTGGAAAGATTGATGCGTTTCCAAGCGAGCTTTGACTGGACATACTTGTAAATGACCACAGAGAGCAGTACGTTGCTGATAACACAGCTCAATATCGCTAGACAGAGTCAGTATATGATGAATGAAGATAGAACCAAGGGAATTGAACCCACATTGTATATTGGCAATGATCAAGTATGCAGTGAAGCTGCTCTGGACTGCGGATGTATGTAGTAAGCTGAGCATGAACGTCGCCATGACCATTGGCGCAATCCTGACGGCTGCTGAGAAATAGGGACCTCTATCTCGCCAGACGATATTGAAGTGGGACGTGGCCATTGTAACCCTAATACAACTGAAAATGAGGTTAGAAAGGCCCTCATCTCGATACATGCAGAGAAACTCACTAGGCCAGAAGGTAGGACGATTCCACCTGATAACAGAACAGACCTATGATGGGTAACAAGTCAGCTTGGCCGAAGTGACCAGATCACGATGACAGATGATGCCGACGTACGAATGATTGCAAGAGCCCTCATGAGGCCGAAGTTGCCATTGAAGAAGATGACATCGGCCTGCTGGTAGTTGGCCTTGATGTAGCGCAACTGCGCCCAGAGAATATCATCCCATAGACTACGATAGAGCCGAGTCAGACTTCGACAATTCCATATTATCTAGTAACCTCGACAATATAGAAGACTTACGTGTAGTTGTAGATCTGCTGGATGATGCTGGTCGTGGTGCACAGCAGAGCAAAGTAGCCAATCAGGGCGATATCTGCACGAGAAAAGCCCGTCAGCCGCCGTCGCCAGTGAGGAGTGATGCAGGGTGGGGTTGACAACATACAGCTCCAGTGCTCTTTGATCGTCCAGTAAAGCCATATCAGGACGAGGTTCGTGATCAGACAGAGAAACGTGAATATCAAGACTGCCGCAGCGACTCCAACCGCGGCCTCTGGCAGCTGGAACATTGCGCCGGCTTGTCGACTCCACGCACTTTGTGGGCTCGCAAATGATGGGGAACACCTTATCGAGAGGGAATCGGTATTATATCATCGATCGGTCAATGGTGATCATGTCTGTGCATGACATCTGTGAATAACATGCACTTCGTGAATCGTCATGGACCCAGACGTGAGTTTTTCGGTAGGAATCAGGATGTTTGACAGAAAATCGCAAGACGAACCCTGCCGGGAAAGACACCAACATCGCAACTGCCGGATGTCGGACGCGAGATGTGCCGGCACCTGCGTCTTTTCCAAGACTTGCTTAAGCAGGTAATCGCAGGTTCGTGCACCGTGCCTGCTCGCAATGCCAATGTCCCAGAGATGTGACGCCTACGTGGGCCAATGGAGTTTCAGATGTGACCCAAACAACGTCCGGATCTAACCGCAGACACTGCAAATGGGTTAGTGCGCAGGGCCGCAGGCAACGGATACCTAGTGGGCGCTATATTTAGTGTACCGATTATAGCGCATTTAGGTAGTCGGGGTACCTACCAATTAGCGTAGGCAGTGTATGTGCCCTAGCGTAGGTACATCGGCCCGGCCACCATATAACCTCCGAGATTAATTGCGGCCCAGAACAGGAAGGGGCAAACTGTTAAGCGACAACATCATTCCTTCGGCCGGCTGCGGTTGATCTCGTCATGGCATGGATTGCTTAAATCTGATACCATTTTTATTACTTCCCTTCACATATACCCTCACATATACCCTCACATATACCCTCACTTCTATACAACTCTCTACACTTCTCAGGTACCCAGTGTCCGTCCTTGTCAGATCACCAGCATCGGAGAATTGAGACCAACGGTTATAATTAGCTGCACCCTGTGAATTATTGCCAATCTACTATTACATACTCTCCTCCCTCGCCCTCGGAACGACTATCAAGTTGGCTTGCGGCAGCTCATTTTAATGCCACTCATAAGGCTCCGAGGTTGACATGGTCCCCCTTCCGAGCTATGATGTGTGCAATATCTGCCTAGGTAGTATTACTGTTGGTGAATAATCCGTACCTCGGATCTCGACTCTTCTCACCATCACGAGAAGCTATGACGGCAATTCGCGATCTCAGATCTCACAGAATTCTTACTCACTTGGCGCTTAGAAGTGCGCGATGAAATCCCTCATACCGTAAGCAATCTTCACGTCACATGTGCCAAGAGTATTTTATTTGTAGCAGATCCGAAGGTCTCCAACTGACACGCGGTGGTGAATCACATTGGTGGCGCTACTAATCCGAATACGTATCTATGGCGATGAGACTTGAAAAGTTCCATCCCTTCCGTCATGTCCGGTCTGACTCTGAGTTGGCGAGTCGTTTTGAGGACGAGCGTCTTCGGTATGTAAAAGGACCTCAGTACTAATCCCTAGTAAGCCATGTATGCCGCACGTGGCGTCCATACATCGACAAGAACATGCTCGATCTCAAATGAGGCTGAACCCATTCACTGAAGGAAGGGATCGATGTCTAGGTACCTGGTGACTCCGACTGCCTCGACTCCGACTGCCCTGATGAAATCGGCGAGTGCCTGGGATACGCTCCCAGTTGTGCGTCTCATGAAGAGGATCGGCGAGAGTGTGTTCAGCAAGCTCGGTTGGCAAGCATCACCACCTATCCGGGACCTACTCGGGACTAGATGGAATTTGCAGTCTGGTGGTTCCGTTTACAGCCCTCCAGAACGCTCTTCACACACTCTCCACATGTGCTGCCTCTACTTCCTGCTTAGGCTTCTGTGGTTTACTGGCTCCCCAGAAGAAGATAGGAACGGCAGCCGAGGTAGCCCACTGGGAAGTCCAACGTCAGTAACAATAACAGCCATACGGGGAAGAGTGCCAGATGCAGCAAAATTTAGGCCACTTACGAGACTGAGAGTCCATCCCATTGCACCCCATCCCATTGACTTGACAATATAACCAGCCCATATGGGACCGATGATACCGCCCAATGCAAAGGCCATATTGAACAACCCGTATGCAAGGCCGTAAACCCCCTTTTCACCAAACACGCCCGGGTTCTCGGTCTCGTGGGCTTCTATGACATAGCTTATCTCTGCCATGGACGTGGTCATGCTGAGCGAAACGGCAAAACCGAGAATGGTTAGCAAAACAATGAGAAGAACCTTGTCGTTTATCGTATCCTCCGAGACGAAACGCAGACAGATCAAGACGGGAGTAGCCAATACGAAGCCAACGAATGCCGGCCATTTTGCGCCATATTTATCGGATACCCAGCCGGCCAAGGGAGCTGAGAAACCAGGGATAAACAAGGCTAAAAGGGCGAGCGCAACAGCTGTTGAATCCCATCCGAACAATGCTTGGACGAACAGCGCAAGGACAGCGTCAAAGGCCATTCTATCCGACAGGTTAGTCGGCGACATGATGGACAAGAAATAATGGCAACTCACAAAATTCCCGAATCGACGAGGACACCATACAAGGAAACGAGAAGTCTTTTTGACTTCAACAGCGTCACGATAGGGGCGGCTCCTCGCTTTCGATGATCGGCTTCCGTAGCTCCCATAGCTCCTATCGTAGGGTCTCGGTGAATTTTACATTCAGGCGTAACTGCAGAGACATCTGTCCCAGGGTTCTCAGTCATCTCGTCGTCGATCCACTGTCTAGCGACCTTCTTCTCGATTATAAAGAGTCGCAGCACAATGTCGAGTCCCACGACGCCGAAAGCGACGTAGTACACTCCAAGATAGCCGACCTGGTTATAAACAACACCACCGATGATGGGAGCAATAAGCAAGCCGACACTCATAGAAGTGTTGACATAACCCATCGCAACACCAACAGACTCTCCCATTGTGTCCACGAGCAACGCACAGCCTACACTCCACACAACGGCCGCGCTCAGACCCTGCAGCACTCTACCCAATACAAAAAGGGCAAGGGAATGGCTGAAAGCGAGCAAAAGACTCGCGCCGGCAAGGGCTACCAGGCCTAATAGTAGCGGCCATCTCCTGGAAGACGAATGGTCCGCGTATATACCAGCAAGGGGGCTGGCAACGAACAACGCAGCATTATAAGCTGCGAGGAGAATGGATATCCAATGCTGGACTTGATCCTCGGAGAGGTCGACCCGAGTTGATAATGCATAAGGCAGTACAGGGACGGCCATCTCGTAAAAGAAGACATCTGTGAAAACAGCCAAGTTCACTGGGAGAATCGTGTGAGCAAAAGTTGAGCCGACCGTGAAAGATTCAAATCATGAGTAAGACATACCCGCTGCGACTATCAGCGTGGTGCAAGAACGCTGTGAGAGGAGATATGGTGCTTTGCCAGAGGCACCCGGGGATCCTGAGAGGAACTGCTGGACATATTCAAACCATGCCATGGCGAACCGTCTCCCTCCCTCTTTCATGCAGGTAGGTGAAAATGAAACACGGACAAAATCGGAGAATGCCCCAGGTCATTCATAATCACAGCTTCGGAGGGACGGACTTATAAGAGAGAAAACGAGTCTGTATTATTCCGTACAACTCATCTTTCAAGCAAGTACAACTGTCCAGACACTATTTGGAAGACGCATGTCGCTATTATCGGCTACGTATTGCTAGGTGTTTTCGGCGCGACGACAAGTGGATTATATAGGAACTCGATCGGCCGGTTTTGTGGGCAATAGGCTGTCCGCGGCACTCCGAGGCCATGAAGCGACGGAGATAACGTGCTAGCAACCCTGATCGGCCTGCCAGATTGTCCGGCCAACCCGTACCGGTAAGTATCGTACACATGCTAGCAGACGATCCTCCAGGACTACTACTACCTACATAGGTACCTGGGATCTAGGCATCTCGACTGTCACTTGAGCAAGTACGAAATAGTAGTACCTAAGCGGAGCAGCCAAGCTGTCTGTACATATTACGAGTACGGATTACCTACCTACGGATTGTTGAAGGCCGAGCAGGGAGGGTGACAAGCTCGTGACAGCAGGCCCATTGATTTGGCAGACCCCAGAATCGGTTGTAACGGATTAGGTAGGTCGATCGGAAGATGCACGTGGTTAGCGCAAGACTTGTCCGTAAACTGAGGCTCTCGTCAATCATTTGACCGACGGATAATTGGAATACGACTTATCTCCGCCGATCCGATCCGATCAGTGTCAGCTGTTCACAGCTGCGCACACAAGAGTGACATTCTGACTACATACAGATAGCTCCACTAAAATTTACCAGACCTTATCAGAATTTCTGCGACCGAAATCTCCATCACCAGTTTGACGCGACTCCCGTCAGGCAATATATATTCATTCAACTATACACGGACAGATTGGTTGAACCATTGGTCAATATGGCGGAATCTACAGCTGCCGAGGGCTTTGCTACCTTACCGATATCGATTCCTCCGCTACCCTCTTACCCCGTTCCCGCCACTCATTACATCTACCTGCGGCGAAACGCACCTAAAATAGCCACGGCAAACGATTCTCGGAGTTTGTATCTCGCCAATGTTCCCACGGATAGTACCGAGGCGCATTTTCGCGCTCTATTTGCGTCCCTAGTAGGAGCTGGTCGCTTCGAGAGCATTGCTTTCGAACACGAGAAACAGAGCGCCAAAACTTCACACGAGCCTGCCCAGGCCGAGCGATTGGCCAAGCATCATAAGAAGAGAAAGAGGGAAGACGAAGAGATCCAAAACCGGAAAGATGAGGCCGCCGCAGAGATGCCGGACGTATGGACGCGAGAGATACATAGCAGTGGCAGCTCTGCCGTTGCCCTGCTCGCCGACGAGAAAAGCATCGACGTTGTTCTCAAAGCAGTCAAAAAGCTCACGAAATCGAAGAAGTATCCGGTATGGGGAGAAGGAGTGAAGGCCAATGCCCCGGGTTTTGGTGCGCCATGGTTAAAATCACACAACAAACTCTCATACCCAGGCAACGTGGCTGCACAAGCCGTGGTCGATGCATACTTCACGGTATTCAACAGGAAAGAAGAGGAGGCCAGCCAGTTGGCTAAGAGACTGCGCAACGAACCTGATGAGGATGGCTTTGTCATGGTTACTCGTGGTGGCCGCAGTGCTCCGGCCCGACGAGACGAAGCTGAAGAGGCCAAGCAGAACATGCTTGCCAAGGAGAAGAAGAAGAAGGAGGAGACACAAGACTTCTACCGCTTCCAGCTGCGCGAGAGAAGAAAGGCTGAACAACTTGAGCTTCTGAAGAAGTTCGACGAGGACCGGAAGAAGGTCCAAGCTATGAAAGAGAAACGTGGAAAGTTCCGACCCGAGGCGTAATCGCTCCCCTGTCTATATCGACAAGGGAATCTTTTCATCGACTATTTTACCGTATATATTACTGGATGACAATCAAACCACGGGCACTTGTACGGTAAGCGAACTTTTCAATTACCTAGCTAGTGTCCCTATCAACATTACATGATGACGCACGCGGGGCCAGCGAAATGCTTTCGAAGCTGGAGTTGACCTCCAGTGTCTCGACCGCATATGCCGAAGACAACCGCGTAATTATAATCTTCTCAACTTCTCTGAAATATCTCATTCCCTTCGATATGATCGTCTTGCTGTCAAAGTATGCGTACTAAACGAATTCAAGGAACCGGATTCAATGAGGCAACCCGATCAGAATTTGACGAACCAATGTTCTCAACCCCTGAATCCCCAAGATTAGCGTCAATTGGATTTGATGCCGGCGCGCTGTCTAGCTCAACTGGTGAATTCTTCTTTTCGCACCCCCCGCCTTCAATTGCCCGGCAGTCCGTACTCTTGGGTCGATTTGCTTCGCTATCTGTATGATCGCCCCTCGGTGTCTCATTCACGTTGGTTGTCCGTGAATTTTTGAACCAGCCTGTTCGACCACCAGCATCTCCTTTCTGGCGACGCCTTCGGTAAAGGCAGATAAACACGACAAATACGACGCCAGAAACGATACTCGCTACAATAATGCCGACAATTGCACCAGTTTTCAGCGTTCTTCCTCCAGAGTGTGCCGGAGGGGGTCTATCAGTTGTAGATGGCATCGACGTCGTCGGAAGGAACGGGTCCGTTTCCCATCCATACTTCACAATGGAAATTTTCTGCTGCATGACATCCCAGGGGAAAGCGGACAGATCCGTCGTCTGCCAGAGAGCAATTATGGGCGAATGCCATGCGTGTACTTGAGAAACCGGGAAGAACAGATCCACTGCCGACACGGCCGGGGCGATCAGGACCTTGGTGCTTGTCGAGACTATAGAGTAGCATGAATGGAAGTCCCATTTGAAACCGCTTTCGACTAGTTAGTGCTCAATTAATTCCCCTCGTCTCTGATGAGTTGGATTCGTACCTCTCACAACAAATATCCGTATACACCACCGGCCCCGTCTCATTCACCGTAACCGAATCCACGCTCGCGATAGCCATGGCGGACGGACATGCCCCCGGACTGTAAACGAGCTCATACGCGCTCGGATCCGGTTGACAGGAATAGTACCATCTATCCTGCACGCCACTGATGATGCCCCGGCTTGTGTCGAATTCTGACCCCGAGGAGGAGATGTAGTAGCGATCCTGACATGAAGACGGGGGCGTGAAGATTGTTGTTAGGGCGTTTGTGACGGTTTGGGCTGGGGGCTCGAATGTGGTTATTGTGATTTTGGCTGTGGTTCGGATTGTGGTTGTTGGGTCGTCGTTTGTTGGGTCGTCTGTTGTTAGGGGTAAACCCATTGTGATCGTTGATGTCGTTTGTTGATCTGGATTGTTGGAGTGGGTGAGATGGGACTAAGTGAGTAGAGGCATAGAGTTGGATCTTCACGTCCTGCCATTGGGGGAGGGTTGACCCCTTCGTAGGATCTCATCCAGCCTTGCCTTCTCCCCTCCGCATGGATGTCTTGTTGTTGGTTACGCGATGTATGATGTTGATTACCTTGTGTCCGGCTCATGCGACTGCCCGCCGCATGGCCTCCTTGAAGTACGACTTTGGTGTCGGAAGTTGGCAGTCTGTCCATGTTCGTGAGGGTTGGATATAACGCAGGGCATGAGTATTCAGCAGTGACTTATAGATACAGAACTCGCAATTGTCTCTCTGCGCTTATGATTCTTTAACGATCTCGTGTTGAACATGAGTTTCAAACAGACAGCATGAGACATCCACGCACAGCTTCGAATCAACTCCCACTATACAGCATCATCCATAGCCACTCATCTAAGCTACTTATGGAGAACCTCGAGAGCTTCCGACTTCTCACCCCCTTTCATACCACTCAGCAACATCGTGTACACACGGCACGTCTTATTCGATAATTTGGTTAAAGCTCATTTGATCGGGACATATACTAACATCGTGAAGTCCGACCTCCTAGCCGCTCATTAACTTGATCCCCCTACCAACCACTCGCGATCGGGTCACAACGTCGATAACACATGACATCACCAAGCTGGTCTCATGAGCAGACTGCAAATATCCGATTCACCTCATTCTCAAGTTCGATGACATCAATGCCCTCTAGAAGCCCCTATGCACATAACTTGTCCAGCAGACGTGCCCAAACCCATCGGGCACTCTACTCGTACACAAATCTCCTTGCAAGAAATGCGCTGTTCTTTTTCGAAGCACGTCAACGTACTTGCTTCCTGTGCTCCGTTCCATATAAAAACGTCCCACTGCAGTTGCATGAAAGTCCGGAGATTGAACTTCGATATAAGGATGCCTTCCTTGGCTCCTGGTCGAATCAATTCGGACTTCCACCTCCGTGCGGAATATTCCGTCATTTGGTTGGTTTCCAGTACCCCATATACTTACTACACACAGAAGAGCGCTTTTTCTAGCGAGTTGCCCCGAGAACGTATGCGCCACAGTCTGAGGATTCCGGGGAAGTCTTTAACAAGTTGTTGTGTTGGTTGTCAACATCCCAAGCAGGAAAGCCCTCCGCACAAGAAGCAACCCAGCTAACTACGTCTGGCAGCATCGCGATCGACTGCATCGCTCCGTAAGATCGGGAGGGCACACTCGGGCTGTACGTAGCATTTACATAACGGCACACACCACTCCCATTCCGTGCTTCTCAATCCGTAGAGGGGAATATGACAGATCCACATCTTTTAAGGTATTTGAATCGGGAAAGGTCTCCGCGACTGTTCCGTCCCTTGTTACTTACCTAATTGCGTCCATTTTCGTATTCCCTCCTCCTGGCAATGAAGAGAACGTCTGGTTGAGTCGATGCCGTACGCAGGATGCACATACATGGTGCAGACAACTAGTGTATGTACGAGGCATGTAGGTAGAGTACTTCGTTGCACCCAACACATGTTCCCATACAGAACTACATACGTAGACGAAGATGTTGACTCTCGAGTTGATTCCGCACTTCGTGATCTGCTCGTCCGGATCTGCGGCAAAAAAGGACAAGACTGGAAGGACGTTAGAGCAGATCCGAAGGAGTGGTAGAGCCTAGATTAGTGCAGGCCAGGGGCTTAGCGCAGTGACTAAGCAGCAAGTTGCGGTAACTAGTATAGCGCCAGCAGGTCGAGATAGCGCAGTTAGTGGAGTGTCGGCGCTGAATTACAGGCATTGCACTGATGATTCAGTTGATCTCACGGTCCACTGTCACTACCTAAAGGATATACCTATTCATCCATGGCGATAGAATAAAAGACAGATTAACTGTCTCAGTCTGTTGGAGGGTTGCAGCGAACGTACAGGGAATCTCAGGTGAGAATGGTCTGCCCAAAGCACGAACTACCGTACTCGTACGAGTAGGTACGCTATTATTACAGACGATAGCACGCTGCAGTTGCGCCGGAGTCTAGACCCATCCGCCAAGAATGAGCCCACCACAACCAACAGACGGGATGGTGTTGAGGTGGTATGAACCAGGTACGGTACCCTCTCTCTTCTTCTTCCTTTCTTTTGACTGCTTCACTTGTACGAGTAATTATTGCCGTCAAGCTGACTGACTCTTGATATCTTAGGTGGCATGACTGACACCGCATCATGATAGGTAAGTCTGCTCTGTCATCAACGACGGAATGGCTCAAGATAAATAATCATATTACATACCTAATCCAACGGCACTTTTCGGCACTAGAGAAGAAAATTTGAACACCTACGGATGCCTCCCTCTTCCTGAAGCCCTACGAATGTACTCGTACATACATATGTGCAGACGGCCCGCTGGTGAGGTTCGGAGTATAGTCTTGGCATACAGGCATGGACCCTGGTGTCGTTGTTAACCTGCTCACGCAAGCAGTCCACCATGAGCACTCCGGAGAAGCCCCCTTGCACGAGTACGAGTAGGTATAAGTATCTCCTCGTCCCCGGGTTTATGTTGCACAGCCTGCGTGATATGTCACAATTTTATGTACGTGTACGTCCCGTCAATGAGCGAGACATAGGTATTAGGGATAGCTCTCTGAGGTATGTGAGCCCCCGGATCCTGCACCGGGAATTATGCATGTAGCTGGATCCCTTGAGCGTTGTGTTAGTCGTATGTCCATGTCTCCCCTGAACAGGATGGGCATGTGTTTCACTCGACCACAGACTTAGCATAGTAGGCAGAGACAGCTGTTATTATTTCGTATTTGTACAGAGCACAAGTTGATGCACAAAGAGAGCAAGCACAGGCAGTGGTAGGTATGTTAAGCCCTATTGATCCTTCGTCTTACATATTATCACCTCTTTACTTGTACTGAACTATTCTCAGCTGGCATGATCCCATCCGATCATCTCTTCACGCTATTGTCTGCTGCCTACGCATCACGGATTACCACTTGCTCGCCCTCCCGAGCTGTCCGAGCTCCGTCAAGCTGGGCAGGCCCGGATCACCCTTGCCTAGTTTCCCTTTTCCACCCCTTCACATTCTTATTTACACGATATACATAGTCCAGAACCGACACCACGGACTGAATATTGATGGTAAGCCGTCTCATTACAGGAACGGTAACACGGTAAGATATCTAAATTAGTACCTGCCTGGCCCACGATCGACGGAGCACGGAGTAGTCCCTGGTCGTGCGTTTCCAGGAAAGAAGAGACGAGGGACTACTCGTACGGATACCTTACCACCTGAAGGTCCAAGGAGACCCACAGCGCCCGAGCCTTGGCTCTCTCTCTCTTTCACTCTTGCCTGTCACGTCTCAGTCTCAGTCTCAATCCTGGGGGGGGGCGGGGAGGCTTGTCACAGCAGGCATACGGTACGGTACAGGTGGTCTTCGCAATATCCCGGGGGTGTCGCATGGGAGAGAGAGAAAGAAGGTGTGTCGCATCGGATAGCGACTACCGGTCGAAATCATGCAGATGCCGACCTCGATCCATCATCCTTCTTGACGATCTTCGCAGCGCCCGGGAAACATGAGGATCGCCATTCGCGAGCAGTTGGCCGCCCTCGTGCTCCTAGTCGTCCTGGTCGCCCTCACCATCGTCTCCGTCCCCACATGGATCTACGTCCGCGGCTTCGTCATCGACGTCGAGTCCGGCGACCTCTCCCTGACCGCCTCGCTCAAGGCCGCCCAGATCGCCAACCAGGTCAAACTCATCCAGACCACGTGCATGGGCATCGCCACACGACTGCTGGTCCAGGGCAGTTTTCTGAACTTCTACCGCGGCAACCACACGGCGGCGAACTGGATCGTCGCCGCACAGGATCTCCAGACGGCCCTGAACGCCGGCGGTTCTTCCAATCTCTTACAAGCGAAGCTCTTCTCACGCAATGAAACCGGCGACCCCAATGGTCTGGCCAATGTCACGGCCGCCCAGATCTCCGACATCTTACTGCCGTACAAAGCCCCTGATGGCTCGGACGTCTACCTAGGGGATACGGAGCTGGGCTACCCGCCCATGCTCTACCCCAATATCAAATACTACGAGACCACGGATCCGGACCCTCTCGATCCCAACAGGACAATCGTCATCGCCAGACCCTTCCCCGACATACGGATCGACTCCAGGGTCGACGGGGTCATGCTCGGCCCCCTCGTCATCAACCAGTCGTATGCGCTCATCTCCCTAACCCTCCCCGTGCGCCAGACGTCCAAGAAGGATATCATCCTGGGCTACATGACCATCATCGCCGAAGCGACCCCTATCCTCGAGATCGTGAACTCACCCGAGGGCCTGGGCGACACGGGATCAATCCTGCTCATCGGGCCCGCGACGGGCTGGAATCGCTTCAGCAAGTACAACCTACCCGCGCACTTCGCCGAGGACGCAGCGGGCAACTTCTCCCAAGTCGACGTGCAGTTCGTGCTGCCGCCGCCCGTCCGCAACCACCAGACGAACCGGCACACGAAGCACGACTTCGCCTCGGGTAACTTTGGCGCGCCGTTCAAGGTCATCGAGTACAATGCCGCGTACAAGTCCTTCGCGGACTTCAATCCGACGGTTAATAACGCCAGCAGCGTCCTCTCGACGACGAATGAGCAGGGTATCGCTGTCGCTGTTGGCTATGCGCGGCCGCCGACGACACTTGTCAGTTGGACGCTGATGGTCGAACAGGCACGGTCCGAGGCGTTTCGGCATATCATCACGCTGCAGTATATCCTCCTGGGCACTGTCTTTGGCACCACGGGGGTCGTGTTATTATTCATCTTCCCCTGTGCGCATCTCAGCGTCCAGCCGATACGTCGCCTAAAAGCCGCTACGGAGAAGTCGATTGCGAGCTATACTGACACACATATAGACGGGTGTAGCAACGACGACGACAGCAACGCTACTGATCCGCGCGGCATGATAGGGCAGGGCATCAATGGGTTTAAGAGATGGTGCAAGGGGCACGAGACGACGAAGACGGCGCCCTCGCCATCGTCTCGACATCACAACAGTGACGCGCGCCATTGCGTCTTCCAGATCCCGGGAAAAGTCGCGAACAGGAAACACTTCATCACGGACGAACTGACGGAGCTCAGCACGACATTCAACGAGATGAGCGATGAGTTGTTCCGGCAATATACATTGCTAGAGGACAAAGTCGCGCAACGCACGCGCGAGCTCGAGGAGAGTAAGAAGGCCGCTGAGGCGGCGAACGAGAGCAAGACGCTCTTCATTGCGAATATCTCGCATGAGCTGAAGACGCCTTTGAACGGTATTCTGGGCATGGCGTCCGTGTGCATGGAAGAGGATGATCTCGTGCGCATCAAGCAATCGCTGAACTTGTTGTATAAATCCGGGGACTTACTCTCGCATCTGTTGGAGGATCTGTTGAGTTTCTCGAAGAATCAGATCGGGCACCAGCTTAGTCTGGATGAGAAGGAGTTCTGGCTCGGCGATATCCGGTTGCAGATTCTTAGTATCTTCGATAAGCAGGCGCGTGAGGGCCAGATTGCCTTTTCGGTGGAGTTTATCGGTGCTGATGTTATCGAGGCTGTTCAGGGGCCTGAGCGTACGAGTTTTGATGAGAGGGCGCCCGTGTTGGGTCCCAGGGGCACGGGTCGGCTGAAGGATATGTGTCTCTGGGGCGATCAGCATAGGATATTGCAGGTACTGATCAATCTCGTGAGTAACAGTCTGAAGTTCACGCCGGCGCAAGGAAAGGTATCTGTTCGCATCAAGTGCATCGGCGCGGTCGAGAGTAATGATGATAGTCGGACGTCGTCGTTCTCGAGACACAGAGCGAGCTATCAGGGCAAAGCGCGCCTGTCGCATTGCGGATCTGTGTCGAATAACTCTATCATTTCGAGGGATGTGCCTGTTTCTGGGACGGCGTTGTCTATTAACCCCTTGGATCCGAAGATCGCGCATCATGTCTATAGTGCTGAGAGAGCGGAGACGCCGCCGCCCGTGAATGCGAAGCTGCTCATGTTCGAGTTTGAGGTTGAGGATACGGGGCCTGGGATTCCGGAACATATGCAGACGCGCGTGTTTGAACCGTTTGTTCAGGGGGATCTGGGACTGAGTAAGAAGTTCGGCGGTACCGGGTTGGGACTCAGTATTTGCCAGCAGTTGGCCAATCTCATGGGTGGCACGATAACCATGAAGAGTGCCGTGGGAGTCGGAACGACTTTCACGATGCGCATACCGCTCAAATATACCAAGGACAGGAGGTAAGAATATCCCATCAATCTGTGAACAGGTATTAACTGACGTGAAATCAGCTCTTCTAGCACTGCCCCAAATAGTATCAAATCACCATCCCCTAGCATCATCAACGCCGAGGGCGAAATCCGCCGCACATCATCTTCATCACGACGCCAATCCGCCGTCGAAGCCAAAGCCAGCGTCCTCGACAAACAACCGCGCCTCATCGGCCTCAGCCAGCCCTTCTTCGCAACCAGTTCGAAATCGAAATCCACGCCAACACCCGACGACCAGATGAAAGCCGCCGAGGCCGCGCGCGCCGACAAGAACGGCGGCAAACTCCGCGTGCTCGTGGCTGAAGACAACCCGACGAACATCGAAGTCGTCAGCCGCATGCTCAAGCTCGAAGACGTCTACGACGTGACGATCGCGAAGGACGGACAAGAAGCGTACGAGCTCGTGAAGGCGAACATGGAGAACAACGCAGCCTTCGACCTCATCTTCATGGACATCCAGATGCCGAACGTCGACGGCCTGCAGAGCACGCGGCTGATCCGCAAGATGGGGTATTCGGCGCCCATCGTCGCGCTCACGGCCTTCTCGGACGAGAGCAATGTGAAGAATTGCATCGAGTCCGGGATGAATGAGTTCCTGAGCAAACCGATTCGACGACCCGCGCTCAAGCAGGTGTTGCAGAAGTTCGCGACGATATTGGAGGAGCCGGAGACGTTCTCGACGGGCAAGCTGACGCCGGAGAATGGATGTCTTGCTGTTGGACTGAATGGGTCTGCGGCTTTGGAGCTGGCGGACTCGAGTAAGACGCTTGTTGCGTCGGAGAAGAGTGTTGCGACGCCGACGTCTTGATCGCGATGGAATACAGAAGTTGTACGATGACTTACGGAGAACAGACTACTCACTCACTTTTCGAACCCCCTGGAATACACCGAGATAATACGAAACCACACTTTCACCAACACACTTCCGGATGCGCATTTCTCCGACTTTTACTACAGGATTTATACGAAGGGAAATGAAAAAGGATTTACCAGGGATTGTCTTTAGCAGGGGAAACAAAAAAGGGAGCAAGGCGTTTTGGGGGTGGGGGGGACACATACCTATTGTAATGCATAGTCTCAAATACCTAGTCGATCGGCGGAGCGTCTCTTTTTTTTTTTTTTTGCAGCATCTTCATGAACGGAACCGTCGATATCAACGCATCAACAATTGAAATACGGGAATAGATAGACCGATAATACCTAGTGGAATGATGAATACAAGAAAATATCCGTCTGAATGACTTGCGTTGTTGGCGAGTTGAAGAATCGATGACCACAATCGCGATCCAAATCGGAATGACTTCCCCAAAGAAGAAATTCGACCCCGAATGATCATCGGCTAAAAGATCGGATCCAGACCGGCCGATAAAACCCCCCAGTCCAAGTGGGTTTCGGGTTTTCTTCCTTCATGCGGGAAACGTTCTGTTACCTCGGATCCGGAATTCGGGGTTAAAATAACCGTCCATTGTTCCTGCTCGTTCAATGTGACGTACGTGCATAAGTGCGGACGGATATAATACCTACAAACATCTTCACCTTGCCTTATCGCCATAGTCTCGACAGAACGACTCTTCACAGCACTTCTACGAAAAACAGAAAACTACCTACTAAACACACCAAAATGCGCATCCCCTACGTCCCCAACCCACCCCCCCTCCACAACCCCCGAAGAAACCGCCATAATAACCCGCATAACCGCCCGCCGCGCCCCGCGTCCCCTACAATCCCTCGACCTCGCCCTCCTGCACAGTCCCCCCCTCGCCGACGGCTGGAACTCCTTCCTCGGCGCCGTCCGCACAAAGGGCGTCCTATCCCCTGTACTCCGCGAACTCGCCATCAGTCGCGTCGCCGTGTGCAACGAGGCCTGGTACGAATGGGGCCATCACGCGCCTCTGGCCGTTGCAGCCGGGCTGGACGAGCGCGCGCTGGAGGTTGTGAAGTGCGCGGATTTGGACGGCGTTAGTGCTGATGAGAGACGGGATGTTGGGCTTGGGGAGAAGGAGTGGGCGGTTTTGCGGTATACGGATGAGATGACGAGACGGGTAAAAGTGGCGGATGAGACGTTTGCGGAGGTCAGGAGGTTGTTTGATGAGAGGGAGATTGTGGAGATTACTACGACGGTGAGTTTGGATTTCTGGGGGGAGTTCGTGGGACCATGGCTTATGAGATTGTGAATCTAGGTCGCTGCGTATAATTGTGTTAGTCGGTTCCTTGTTGCTTTGGATGGTATGTTCGCCCCTATTTTGCCCCTTTTGCTGTTTTACTGACGAGGTGGTAGTGGGCGAGAGGAATGGAACTGGTCCCGAGGAGACGACTACTATCCCCAAGGTATGAACAGCGGAAAGGATTTCACTTGCTCAACCTTCATCAATAGCGGTTTGACTCTGAAGAACTGTCGCCAAGGCATCCATTACTAGAAGAAAGCGCCTATGATAGACCTGAAGAAGAAGTGCACCCAGATGGAAACCACCGTACGGCTATATTGATCAATCATAACACTAGTATTCCGTACATGGAGCCTAACCGACTCAAACGGGCACGCGCACCATTTCAACCTATAACACGTTCCTCTCATCTCCTGTCATTCGTATTAAACAACCTGTATCCCAATAAAGATAAGAATGCCCAACTTTTAGTATGGACTGCGTTGCAGCCAAGGGAAGGACTCATTTCGTCAGTATGAGAAGACAACCGGCACCTCTGGAGGATGTCGTCGTTGTAATCATGTTGAACTTTTTATATCGTCTAGGTAGTTCGTATGCCCTTGTCACATCATTGGTAACAGTGATATCACAGGCCGTTAATGTCATTAGTCATTCTCCGAGGTGAACTCGGAGCTCTCTCATCATAAAGTGTCGTTGAAACTCGTTTCGTCGTAAGGTCGTTGATCTTTGGTTAGCAGACTACTTTGAATCTGCAACGGTTCGGGATTCTGGCAAGTTTCATAAAGTGCCGTCAAGATGGAAGAGCCATTCACTTGCTATAGCTTCAGTGTTTCTGGCAATGATACCACCCGAACCGGCGTCATGGGCATCAATGGACTCCCGATGGGCGACACCGGTGAGGATGCCCGCATTGACGCCTCAATAGAGGCATGTCGTCGACGCATGATAGGTGATCGCTGTAGCTCAGCAACAACGCCGAACCAGCCGGACCGTTGCACATGTTCCATCTTCTCGTAGTGGCGCGTCGTCGGTGTTGTCAACTTCCAGGGTGGCTTTTGATGACAGCCCGAATGCTCTTTGTCTAGGCTTGACCAAGGGGCCGGCGGGACTGGCGGGGCCGGTGGAATCGCATTTTCGCCGTCACCGGGTGTAGATATTCCAGCATCTTTAGATCCTTCCCCGGTTTTCATCGCCATGATGCCCATGAATATGACCAGAAATCTCATGCGTAATAAGTCAAGTCTGCGAACCCGATCTTCTAATTGTCTTCTGTGGCCCGCCCAAAGCACACGGGCGCTTATGCGCAGCGTTGTTCCACCTTCCGTGACAACTAGCCGGTTGAGATCCTCGCGCAGATCGTCACCCTGTTTCTGGATCTCTTGTAGAATGCGCTCAAGACGTAACTTGTCCTCTAAACGCGGGACCTTGGCAACATCGCAGTCACAGCTTTCATTTTCTTGTAAAGAAAACTCAACGGCTTCAACCAAGGTAATGATCTCACGAGGGGCCGCGATGTATGCAACAACATAGGTGCTGAGAATTGGGGCGATGACTCCGAGGGAGAGAGACAGAGCACTAACGGGCGGAATGATAGCCCACAACAGTGAAGGGGGAGCTTCCGCCATCTTGCGCGATATGCGCACGGAGGCGATCATCGACGAAGATATCCGAGGTGCTGATACTGACTTGTTGGTGGCAGTATAAGATAGATAGATAGATAATCTGTAATAAGCAGGCTGAAATTGCTGAGAGAAACAAGGCAGCCAATACGACACCCCAATACTACCGCCTTCCAGATGTGCGGTTAGTCCGTTGGAGTAAGTGGCTGGTTGGTTGACTCCGGTCATGAGGAGAGACACGGCGTCTTCTGGTAGGTAAGTAGCATATAAAAGTCCTACTGTGAGGAACATTTTCTATCCTGCCAGTTCACCTACCGGTGTTCACTTCACAAGCTGACTCCTTAGCCCTAACTCACATTCACAAGCACTCAGCCCTTCCAAAATGACTGCATATCTTGTTTGTCAAAAACAAGTTGTGTCAAGAACAGCCACACATGTCCTGTACCGAGAGTCCCTGGAGAGTGCTGTTGTCGCAACTCCGTCTGGCAAATCAGAGGCACCCGTTCGGTACGAATCACATTGGCAGATGCCATAAGCCGCAAAAAGAAAGTGTGAGGAGGCTGGTATCGGCATCGTACTTGAAGATGGACTGAATGACATGAATAACAGATCGAAGAAAAAAAGATGGGTGAGGAATGAGTGGAACGATGGAAGAATCTCGAGCCACGAGACTTTTTATTTCGATCGAGTGCAACCCATGCTTTCCTCCTCGGAGATCGTGACTGACCATTCGCCATCCGCTTGAAAACCTACCGTGGTTTGGTTACTGGAGCTAGTCGAGACTACTTCCCATCTCGGTTAGTCTGTGAACGTGGATACATCGTGCATATGTACCTGGTCCGTACCGTTGCAGTCAAACAAATCGCGGGGCAGTTGAATCCATTGGAAATTCGTTCACTCATTCAGTCATTCGCATCAAGAGCCCTGGTCGTTCTCAGTCTTCGGTCTATCTATACAATATATTGTTAATTCAAGCAAACGAAGCACCCAGTCGGATTGCCACACATCTACATCTATTATAGCCATATACCAAAATGTCAGAAAACAGCGCCGACCCCTCCCTAAACGTAGACCCCAACAGCGAATACCAATTCCCCCTTCCCGCCATCCTGCAAATCCCCGCCTCCGTCAGACCAGAGGTCATCGCCCAGGGCGCCGAAGGCCGCCTCTACAAGACCACATACCTCCTCCCATCCATCGAATGTGCCCTCAAGTACCGCCCTCCCAAACCATGGCGACACCCCGTCCTCGACGCCCGACTGACGCGCCACCGCATTCTCTCCGAAGCCCGTAACCTGGCCAAGTGCCGCCGGGAAGGCGTCCCCGTCCCCGCCGTCTACGCCGTTGACGAGGCCGCGGGCTGGCTCATGACGGAGTGGGTGCACGGCGGCTCCGTGCGCGCCGCCATAAACGAGTGGCTGCAGCGGCGGCGCGATGCCGAGCGCGCGGAGGGCCGGGCCGGCGATGCGATTATCGAGGGCACGAGGGAGGATGACGCGGATCTAGTTGCTCTATTACGGCGCATCGGTAATGCCGTGGGTCGTTTGCACAAAGCGGGCATCATACACGGCGATCTGACGACGAGCAACATGATGCTGAGACCATGGGAGAAGGGCACAGGAGCCACGAATGGGGCGCGCGACGGACGTCTAGACGGCGAGATTATTCTGATCGATTTCGGACTGGCGAGCCAGAGCTCGTCCGAGGAGGATCGCGCCGTGGACCTTTACGTGCTAGAGAGAGCTTTTGCTAGTACGCATCCGCGCGCCGAGAACCTGTTTACCGCCATGCTGGAAAGCGCCTATAGAGAAGCCTTCAAGCAGGCGCCCACCGTACTGAAGAAACTAGAAGACGTTCGCATGCGCGGCCGGAAGCGGAGCATGTTAGGTTAAGATCTCTTCATAACTGCGCAGCATTTCGCGAAACGAAACGAAACAAAAACAAGAATCAGGGGTCAAATCGTGGTGATGATAATGATAATGATGGATAAATCGTAAAATTTGCTTGCCATAATGACTTGACTCCCATTAGCCCGCAAGCTACCCTAGGCCTGAATTTGGCATCCTGCTCCATGTATATATCTCTCTATGCAATCTTCTCGACGCCAAAATACCCGAGAATTATGTTGATGTAGGTATCTAAAAGGCAAAATGCTCTCGCCAATAGATCCCCTCTTTTAAATCACATGTAAATGCTTGCTCGTTCCCTTTTCACTCCTTAACCAGCTCGGCCCCCGCGAAATAACCCTTATTCTCGATCACACCCCTATTCTTGACGACAGCCGTGTACTTGGCTACCCATTCAGGGACAAGATTGCCCTGGAGGCCTTGCGTATTTTCGTCATCGGCTAGAACGCCTGCACCCTGCGAGGCATGGCCCAGCAGTTCGCGTAATGTGCCGCTGGGGAGTATATCGGTGCAGTCGCCATGAGTAAGCAATTCGATGCCTTCGCTCTTGGCGAGCTTCGTCAAAAGCGTGGGGACATTGCAGCAGTCTTTGACATTGATCTGATCGACAGCCGGCCGCACCTTGACTCTCTGGATGAATCTCTGAAGCTTCTCGGTGCCGAATTCGGAAATGCCCAGCCGACCGACCTTACCCTGCTCGTACAGGCCCTCCAACGTAGCCCAAGTCGCCACCTCTTCGTCGTCATTACCCATGGTCGCATTCAACTTATCTGCCTCCCACTCGCAGTCTCCGTCGAACGACATGCCGGGGAACGATACGATCAGGAGGTCGATGAAATCTATCCGCAGCTCCTTCGTCACCAGTCGCAACGCCTCGTTGATGTACTCGGTGCGTCTCGCTGCCGGCGCTGAGGGTAGGAAAAACAACTTCATGGTGACTTCGTATTGCGTCCGGTCCTCCTCCTGCAGGCCGGCGAATTCCCAGTCTATGCGCGGGACATACAGGACCGAGTCTTCCACGGCAGTCCAGGCATCTACAGCCGGCGCAATGGATCCATTAGATGAGGCCCCATTTCCATTGACCTCGGGAGGAGTACCAGCATAGTCTTGCTGTGCCGCTTCGAAGTTACTCCTTAACGAATTTATCAGCTCGAGGTTGGATCTGTTAGAACCAGGCCTACGGATGATAGAGGGGCCGGCTGCAACGATGTTGCCGGTGGATAGAACGATCTGCGTCATAGCTGATACATAGACAAGGAGCAGCAGCCAGACGGTTTTGTTTGGGTATAAGGACAGGGCAAGATGGCGACAGGCAAGGCCCTTATTATACCTACTTGAATATTCAAGAAGGAATATGGCGGGGGTATGAGCAGATGGACAGTTCCAAAAAATAAGAGGAGGGGGACGGAGAGAAAAGTAGAAAACTGAAAAACAACCGCTGTCATTTATATCGCCGAATCGGCAGAAGCAGAGGGTGGGGTTTGGCGAAGGGCGCAAGGGGATACTAAAAGACTGAGGGTGAGGGCGAGAGGAGAGGAATTATTATGTAGTATCGCAGAAAATTGATGAGAATCTTTTTCGCACTCTTTTTTTCACCGCAGGATTGGTAATGAACGGTACATCCCGTACGAGTAGCTCGATCGCCTGTATGGGGACCTCATACTTTTGTAAGCATGCTTATTAGAGGTACGAAGCAGTCACCGATCTGACCGAGAGTGCAACATCATTTGCCCAGGTGGGCGAACTTCGAACGGCCGATGCTAGGGTCAGACTGATTACGAGTAACGATCATGAGCGTGAACGGAGCACATTTTGTATGCAGTTTTATGTCATCGCAACAACCGCTGAAAATGATGCGTCTTTCAGCCAGAGACTCAGGTCGGCGGTACCTGCCGGACAGCGGTGGGTACTTGCACGCAGAAGTACCCCTCAGTGGTCAGACAGGGTAACTGCGACAGAGATTCGCGCTGCTCATTGGTGGAGAAGATGACTTCATGTGCCCCCTTGCTAGGTGCACTTACTAATTGACTCTGACCAATCAAAGCGCTTCAACCTCGATCCTTTATCTTCCACGGCAAACCGGCTTACCTGAGTTCCGGCAGCTGCTCGCAGGCTACCGGAAGTTCGCCAGCTGACTTGTGGTAAGTGACGCGAGCGGTACCGCAGGTTCGGGATAGCAAAGGCGATGTTGCCTGTGCTCCTGGGTCGTACGGAATAGAGTCGTGGAGTCGTGGCCGACCGCATTACATACCCATCGAGAGATTGTGTCCTTCAACCAGCACCGCAACCAGTCTAGTAGCGCTCGCCCTAATCTGTAATCCTTACGAAATACTACGTCGTGCTAACCACACTCTTGCTTCGTCTGCGCGACGAGCACAACTTCCTCAGCCTTTTGCACCGTTGGTGATGTGAACTCATCATCCAACATGGCTATCAAGTACGCCTCGGAGATGGCTCCTTATCCTTAGACTTCCTGGGCTAAATCGCGACAGCTACTTAATATTGCTGTCCCGGCAGGGCAAAGTTGTACGAATGCCCCCTGAATCTCGGATGATCGTGTCGCGTCGCCTTGAGCTAATCTTTCCCTGCTCGCCAGCGTCTAGCGAAATGGTTTACTACTCTGTCCCCTAAGGACAAGGCGAAGATCGTCAAGGACGTCTCCCAGCTTGTCCTCGCCCGGCGAACTCGCATGTGCAACTTTCTCGAATATAAAGGTCCGCTCCCAGCGTTTTAGGGACTCCTATGCGACAGCTTTCTGATTCTCGTCGCTTAGATACCAAGATCGTCTACCGTCGCTATGCCTCGCTCTTCTTCATCGCCGGCTGCTCGTCAGACGATAACGAACTGATCACACTCGAGATCATCCATCGATACGTCGAGCAGATGGACAAATATTATGGCAACGTGTGCGAACTCGACATCATCTTCTCCTTTACGAAGGCGTACTACATTCTAGATGAGATATTGCTCGCTGGCGAGCTCCAGGAAAGTAGCAAGAAGAATGTTCTACGATGCATAGGGCAGCAGGACTCCCTGGAAGACATGGAGGTAAGACGTTTCCCACTTATTCGATTCATTCAAGCATTATCTCGCCAGGGTTTCATATCCCGCATCTCTTATCCCCCCTATGCGTCTGTGGAATGGCTTCAGACCACTGACGCGTGTCTTCTTTTTGGCAGGTCGATGATGAGGTGACTCGGATCATGTAATGATACCTCCTAGTCATGATGTACGTTTCGGAAAGCAGAGAATGGCGCCAAAATGGCGAAGCGTTTGATTGACAGGTTGTTTTCACGGTGTATGATGGGACAAGGAGGTATAGAATCCTTACGTTTGCGAGTATACTCATTTAGCTTTGCACAGATACTGGACGCCATCGCGACGAATCTGGAGGAGCTTGGGTTGATCTGATCGCGCGGAGACACCCGAACGAGACGATTCAATATAATTACTACACCCACGTTTCTTTTTACTACTCCGTACACTGCCTACCTATATTATGAGACGGGATGCGCACGCACGCAGGTTTGCGGCAGATGCATGCTGGGAAACGATTGCGGGCCAATGAACAAGCAACCAACCAAGCCGGTTGACGGAGACAGCACTCCAGTTGGGGACACACGATTCGCCCGCAGCGCTTTGCTCGGAAAGGAGTCTGGGGACTCTGGAGGAGTCTGGGGAATCGGCATGGTGGCGACTCAAGCATCGCCTGGTTCTAGGTTCACACCGTCATAGCGTAGGTTCACGCGAGTGTGGGTATCACCGCTACGTGGTACCTCCCGTGGTGTATAGACCCCGTCTGATTCGTTTGGCCTGGGATGTACGACTATGCAAGTGGTAAGGCCTCTCTCTCCGGGTAAACTAGCGTGTACATGCTACAGTCGGTGCTATGCCTATGTTGATTGTAGATGCTCGGCTATCGTGCAACGGATGGAGGGGTGTGGCTGGATAGGAGCTTGGAATTGGCCGCAGGTTGTAGGTAACCAGCAGCGGGGATTCGGAGCTACCGATGATGCTGGTCAGTATTAAGTATCGTACGAAGAACGGAATCGCAGGCGTTTCACCTGCTCCCCCCGGCTTGTCATGTTGGCAGCACCTGGGTTAAACCCGGTTAACCCGTATCCTTCCTACAGACAGCGTCCAGCTGATCAATCACAATCGCTGGACAGCAGATGAGTGCTTGTACGTAAGCGGCCCGCTATCTTTAAGTCGGACACTCGCTCCTCCCCCCCGGCAATCACCCACTGCACTCCTTAAACAGCCCACCTATCTGACCTGCCACAGCGGCCAGCAACCCACCACCATCACCACCAACTCAATCATCGCCATCACCACCACCACCATCACCACTACACCTTCTTTCTACACAACACTCTTCCCACGTCGTCGACTACGTGCGCTATTCACTCGTATCCTATTCATCAATTAATACGACTTCCCAAGTTTTACCTTCATAATCCTTTGTCTTCATCACTGCAGAGACATCTGTCCACCTGTCCACCTGTCTCTCCTATTCTCCCGCTTCATTCTCATCCACCTAATACTGCAGGAACCTCTTATGCGGTGCAAGTAAGAGAAGCCTGTGGCTGAGACAAGATACTAATTACTTAATTCCCATTACATTCCATTCCCTCCGTTCGGTTCGTTTGGCTCTGAGCACGAGTCCTGCGCCTGATTGATTTCACCTCACCCATTGCGGCTGTCGAACCATCATCTCAGCTCCATCGTCTGACCGCCTGTTCTCGCCCGCACACAACGTCATCCAACTGCTCCTCCAACCCAGCACATTTGGTTACATATCTACTCGTAGCCAAACTCCCGTAACACCGCAGTTACTATCTCCCTATTTCCCTGTTTGTTGCGAATGGAAATACGACAATAATCATCCACAATGAAAGTATGTTGCTGCTTGCGTCGCATCTCAGCGACATGGGGACTCTGAAGTCCACGACGCCTCTAATACGTCAGCTGCATCTAGTTCTTACCTCTTCGCGACTTCGATGTCATCACCTCGGCGCTGAACTTCAGCACGTCCGACTGTAAGGTCACTGGTGGATGCGACTTATACACTACAAAAGCCGCCGGCTCCGACAAGAAGTTGTACAAGACGATCGAGTGCTCTCTCGAGTCGCAACATGCTTCGCAACTGAAGTTCGGTGCTTCGCTGTCTCCTCCGCAGCGGAAGGAGATGGCTGCATCGCTGAATCTGTCACGCTCGAGTCCCTTCGGTCCCCTCACCGAGATCTCGAGCCGACGGACGTACGCCTATCTCATTGCGACGCTGAACGCCAGTCACCCAGACTATGACTTTTCACATGTCCTCAGTCCTACTGATTTCCGGCGCGAGAAGAACCTTCGGCAGGTCATGGCCAACTTTGATGGCACCTTGAATAGTATTCGTCCGCTAGGAACTCCCCTTCTATCGCCAAATATGGCTACCATCTACCGTGATTACGGCAACCCACCTTCGGCCGCTGGCGCAGCGGGCGCATTCCCTGTGAACAGTCCAGCTTGGGGCCCCAATATGTGGAACATGATTGACAAAGAGATGACACTCAACGAGTGCACTGTCTTCTCATATCAACCACTCGAAGATCCTTTCGACGGCGATGAGGCAGCCATATGGCGCATGCACTACTTCTTCTTCAATAAGAAGTTGAGGCGCGTGGCCTACCTCTATGTCAGAGGGTTGCCGGTGGTAATGAACTCGCCTATGATGGTTCCTCACAGACGAGGAAGTGGCGGGTCAGCTAAACGCCACGCCGACCCCTTTGTCGGTAGCCTGGGCGTGAACAAACGTGCCAGATTCTGGATTGGAGACCACCTTGCCAATCGTATCATCGCCGACGAGGATGACTACGATGACCAGGATGACGAGCCGGGCCTCTTCTGGAACCCCGACGATGACGTGGATATTGATCCATTAAACGATCCGTCCTCTGAAGAGGAAGAAAGTGATCAGTACAGCGAGAATGAGAGTGATGATGTGGATGAGGAGGATATGGCTCTTCATTCCGTACGTGGTGTTAGCGAGGAGATTGCCGCTCGCATGGAAATTTAAAAACCCATGTGTTCCGGGAGTCGAGCGCACGGATTGGTCGTGGTAGTTGCCCGATGCCTTCTTGAGGGCCTTGGGTAGCACCGCTGTCTCCTTTCTCGGGTTATGCCTATTTATATAGGCCGGGTCTAACTCGGATTGTTTCATTGTTATCGAGGTGCTGGTTAAGGGAGGCTGTATGATCTGGCGTTATGGGGTGATATGGTATGGTATGTTGCAGACATTATGTGCCCCGATACATCCACTATGGTTGTGATCATTTAAGGGGTTTGGCTTCTTGTACAGTTCTATTTACCCTGTTTGGTTGGGAAATGAATGAAACGCCATAATGAGGGTGGGTTGCTTGTTTTGCTGTACACGAGCTTCGGGCTGGCACTGTTGCACTGGCTCACTGCGGAATGCCACTCGAGCAATGGTTTATTCCGGACTGAGGGACACCGGGCAACTACTGAGCAGCCTTACTTGGGCTAGCAATCACAACGGATGTTACGATTTTTTGATAATTAATATAGTACGGTTCACGTTCAACAACCATGGAGCGAGTATGGCTTTGTAAGATGACCGTGCCAGTGTCACATCGCAGTCTAGCTGGTAGAGAGTGACTGTCTCAACGTAGTCGAATATCCAGGTCAATACGGTTGGCTCTTCTGGCCATGGTTGTCATGACAGAAGAGCACTGGATGATCACCCTTAGGCGGCTCACCAGGACTACCTATAGTACCGAAGACTGCGGGATATTTCGATGAGGTAGATGTATGTAATCCGTACGTATGATGTATGCAGGTATTCATATGTTGACGCACTGAGGTGTATCTAGATTCCTGCCTAACTTCCTGGAAGGGAGGTCTCTTGACTCTTGAGGTCCTAGACCAGTGTCACTGCCACTCTCGTCTCGGGGTAGGAGAGAAGACGGGGGTGAACTCGGACTTTTTATCGTAGGTCAGGTACCAACTTCTCTCACTGGCATACGAATTGCCGCCTGGCCCGTTAATGTGATACCTAGCAGGTGTTCAGAATGCCGATGCAGACCGATGCCTCTGAAGATACCACCGTAGATATCCGTTAGGTAGATAGACCATTGCGCCTTCTCTCCGGAATAATATCTTATACCGACCATCATCGCCCTCTTACTCATGCGCAGCTGGAGTGGTATTCCGTACGGAGCCGGTAGGTGCGGAGTACAAGATACGAAATACCTACCTACATACATATTCCGGACCTCCCTCGTTCGCCAGGACGCGAAATCCATTAACACGACCCCGTCAACCCGTCGTGATACGCGCTAGTCGCAAGTCCATGGCGCCTAGCTAGCGCTCCCCGCCCCACTTTAAAGAGCTTGCCTAAGTCGTCAGGCGGAGCTCTGTGCCCGCCAGTAGGTTGGCTTGCCTCGTTATTTACCTACCTAACTGCTTGGCTCCGACTTGCGCGTCACCTTTTGGGGCGACTTTTTTTCCTGATTGGGTCCTCTCTTCTCTCCAACTTCTACATCCCCGTCTGCCTTCTTCATTCTTCCTCCGCACAACCCACACCTTGATTGATCATTGACGACTGCCATCTTCCCCGGTCGACTTTTCATCAAGATGGCAGAGATCAAGATCGATTCGAAGCTCTTCCACGAGCGCGTCTCGCATTTCGTCAGCGCCTGGAAGAATGACAAGCGCACCTCCGACAATGGCGTCTTCGCAGGCGTCTCGTCGATTGTCATCATGATGGGCAAGGTCGAGGACAACCCCGAATTCTTCAAGAGTAATGCGATGCATGTACGTGTCAACAATTGCTGTCTGCCTTGTGCCCGCCCTTCCTGTCCTTCCAGCCCTTCCTCTTCTCGTCCTCGCCATCCCGCGGCCTCGTTGCAACAGTCACAGGGCTCGTGATCCGCGACCCGCGACTCGCGACATGCGATGCTTGAACCCGTATCCTCACGCGATGTACAATGAGACTGACCCTGATCATGATTAGTTCTGGCTGCTAGGCTATGAGTTCCCGACCACCCTGATGCTGTTCACCCCCGAGAAGTTGTACGTTGTCACAACAGGCAAGAAAGGTATTCATCCAACCATCGCGATATACATATATCAACACGCTTGAATCACCAGTTCCCTGCTCTAACGTCTCGCAGCCAAGCACCTCGAGTCCCTCAGCAAGGGCAAATTCCCGATTGAGGTCATTGTCAGAGGCAAGGACGCCGCTGCCAATACGAAGCAGCTGGTCTCCCTTGCAGAGACCATCAAAGCAGCCGGCGTGAGTCAATCATCGTACTACGTGTCATTACTCGCTGTCTATTTTTTCCGTCTTCTTTTTCTTATCTGCTGACCCGGATTCCCTTCCAGAAAAGAGTCGGTGTCCTCACCAAAGACTCGTCCAAAGGACCCTTCATCGACGAATGGAAGAAGGTGTTCAGCGAGAATTGCTCCGACGCCGAAGAAGTCGATATTTCGGCTGCGCTGTCATCCGCCGCCTTCTCTGTGAAAGACGAAACTGAATTGCGCGCCATGCGAACTTCCTCGAAAGCCTGCGTCGCCCTTATGAACCCATATTTCTTGGACCAGATGTCTGATGTGCTGGATCAGGAAAAGAAAGTCAAGCACAGCGCCCTGGTCCAAATGGTTGATCTGAAACTGGACGACGAGAAGTGGTGGAAAACTGTCGAGCTACCTGGTAAACAGCGATTACCGTCCGACTTTGATCCGTCTTCCCTCGATTGGGCCCTCGGCCCGGCCGTCCAGAGTGGCGGCAAATACGACCTGAAGCTCCACGCGGAGCCCACCAACGATAACCTCCACGCTGGTGTCATCATCGCCGGCATGGGTTTGCGATACAAGTCCTACTGCTCAGTTATCGCCCGAACATTCCTTGTCGATCCGAACAAGACACAGGAAAACGTTTACAAGATTCTACATTCAGCGCACACTTTGGCGCTTAAAGAGATTCGAGATGGTGCCGTCGCGAAGGATGTTTACAACAAGGCCCTCAGCTACATCAGGTCCAAGAAGCCAGATCTGGAGAAGCACTTTATCAAGAGCGTGGGATGGGGAATCGGCATAGAAAGCAAGGATACGAGTCTGATCCTGAACGCGAAGAACACACGGACTTTGAAAGACGGCATGACGCTTTGCATCACCACAGGCTTCAATGATGTCGAGAATCCGAACCCGCAGGACAAGCTCAGCAAGACTTACTCTCTGGTCATTACCGACACTATCCGAGTGACCTCCAGCGAGCCAGTTGTTTTCACAGGAGACGCCCCTTCTGACTTGGACGCCTCATCATTCTTCTTCAAGGATGATGAAGAAATTCAGCCTGCGCCAAGAAAGGAGAAGAAGGATGCCCGTGTTGGCGCTGTTGCTACTAAGAACATCACCAATACTCGACTCCGATCCGAGCGCACCGCGCAGGTCGATGAAGATCAAGAGAAGCGGCGCCGAGAACACCAGAAAGAACTCGCTCTCAAGAAGCAGAAGGAGGGACTGGCGAGATTCGCTGAGTCGACTAGTGGTCAAAATGGCACCGAGGCCAAGAAGTTCAAGAAGTTTGAGTCCTATAAGCGAGATAACCAGCTCCCACCAAGAGTCAAAGACCTTGAGATTGTTGTCGATCAGAAGAATCACACCGTGATACTTCCAGTCATGGGTAGACCCGTTCCCTTCCACATCCACACTATCAAGAATGCCAGCAAGAACGACGAGGGCGACTGGTCCTACTTGAGAATCAACTTCTTGTCACCGGGTCAGGGAGTCGGTCGGAAGGATGATCAGCCATTTGAGGACGCGTCAGCCCACTTTGTTAGAAGCTTGACTTTCCGTTCGCTTGATGGCGACAGGTATGAAGAAATTGCCACACAAATCTCGAACATGAAGAAGGAGGCCACCAAGAAGGAGCAGGAAAAGAAAGATATGGAGGATGTGGTTGAACAAGACAAACTTATCGAGATACGAAGTGAGCATTACTCTCCCAGAATGAGTGCGTATTTTTCGGTGCTAACATATCGATAGATCGACGACCTCAGGTCATGGACAACCTGTATATTCGTCCAGCTATGGAAGGCAAACGCGTTCCCGGTAAAGTCGAGATTCACCAGAATGGTATTCGATACCAGTCGCCGCTGAACACCCAGCAACGAGTCGATATTCTGTTCTCCAACATCCGTCATCTATTCTTTCAGCCTTGCACTAGTGAACTTATTGTGGTTATTCACATTCATCTCAAGGATCCTATCATCATCGGAAACAAGAAGAAGACGAAGGATGTGCAATTCTACAGAGAAGCTACCGACATTCAGTTTGACGAGACTGGAAACCGCAAGAGAAAGTATCGGTATGGCGATGAAGATGAGTTCGAGGCTGAACAGGAAGAACGCCGACGCAGAGCGGAGCTTGACCGTATGTTCAAGCTGTTCGCCGACAAGATTGCTGACGCCGGTAAGAACGAGGGCGTTGAGGTTGATATGCCGCTTAGAGAGCTGGGTTTCAACGGTGTCCCTTTCCGCAGCAACGTTTACATTCAGCCTACGACGGACTGTCTCATCCAGGTCACAGAGCCTCCTTTTATGGTTATCACCCTGGATGATATTGAGATTGCTCACCTGGAACGTGTACGATTCGGCCTAAAGAACTTTGATCTCGTTTTTGTCTTCAAAGACTTTACTCGAGCCCCGTTCCACGTCAACACCATCCCAGTCGAATCTCTTGAAGACGTTAAAGAATGGCTCGATTCGTCCGAAATTGCCTACACCGAGGGTACCCTCAACCTCAACTGGCCTACCATCATGAAGACGGTAACTGCTGACACTCACCAATTCTTCGCGGATGGTGGATGGTCGTTCCTCCAGAACGAGACCGACGACGAGGACGAAGAAGACGAGGACGAAGAGTCCAACTTCGAAGTGTCAGAATCTGAACTAGAGGCCGCGAGTGAGTCCAGCGAAGACGACTCAGACTTCGACAGCAACGCGTCCGATGAAGCCAGTGAGGAAGGATCCGACGATGATGACGAAGATGACGAGGGTGAGGATTGGGATGAGCTCGAGAAGAAGGCCAAGCGAAAAGATCGGGAGAGCCATTTGGACGACGACGATGACGACGACAAGGGCCGCAACAAGAAGCGCCGACGCTAAATCAATGGGCTCGGCTTGATGCGGATTTCGTATCCGACTTCGGTAATGAAAGACGGGTCATCTGGCAATACCTGGTTGTTTCACGGCGTCATGTTCCATTTGTTTTTATCGTCAACCGGCGTGTAATTCCGGAAGATCGGAGCCACCGATGTCTCAGGTGTCGTGACGACGAAAAAGAACACGCCCTCCCCTTTCGGCTTTTGCATAGAGCCTTCGTTACTGGAGCTGTGCTAGGGTAGAGAGTAAATGGTTGCTTTTTTTTCCTTTCCTGCTTCTGCAGCGCTCGTTTGTTACACGTGTAGGACAATAGACTGCGTTCCGGCAGGTCTTCTTTTTTTTTTCATCCGGTTTTCTGTTTCTCGGTAACGCTTTCGTCTTTTTTTCGTGGTTTGTGAATCGGTACGGAATAGCTATTATGTGGCAACTGTTGTAGTTTAGTTCGTTATTAAGGAGGCAAAAAAGGGGGTTTATTCTACACGAATGAAATAAAGGTGTTTAATTCTACTGCTTGAAGTGGGCTGTGATATGTTGATTGAGATGCTATGAGTAGGTAGGTATTTATGATGAGTTGGTATCTTGTTACGTGGATGTGGCTGCTACACTCGGACTGACGCTTGCTTCATCGTGATTCATGATACACGGGTTGGTTGGTATAAACGTATTACGTGACATTCCATCCCCTTCCTAATACTTCAGTAGGTATCTTATGGTATAAATCTCGTAATGATAACATGACAGGTGGGTATCGGATACTTGGGAATACGGTGACAAGATAGACAGGTCGGGCTTGGGATAGGTGTATGTGCAGGTTTTGGAGAGACAGGTTTTGATGAAGAAAGATGATCGACAGTTACTAGGACGAAACTCCATCACGGACGGAAACGAGCGTTTCTCATCCCATAACCGTCGCAAGTCCTCATCTCATCTACGCCCTGCCCCCAAACCATTTCCTCTTCGACCCCGGCGCAGCAGGCTCCTTAACCTCCGTCTGCACGCCCTCCCGTCGCTTATGGATCCGCGCACTACAGCACGAAAACAGCAAGATAACACTCGCCAACAACGTCAGCACGGCCGCCGCAATCGTCGCCTTCGCGGCAACCCCCCAGTCGGCGTCAATGCCGCTGCTGGACTCGTACACGGCGGCCTTGACGATGGCGAAGGCGACGAAGTCCGTGATGAGCACGATGATGATGATCACGAACGTGATGAGTGCCGAGAGGGCCGCGAGCACGCTGCCTATGAAGCCGGCGCCGAGGGCGAGGAGGAAGGAGATGAAGGCGAGGACGGTGGCGATGGGGTGCAGGACCATTACTTTTGTGAGGGCGTGGGAGGTGTCGTGGCCGTAGTCGGAGACGAGGACGTCGGTGGCGGTTAGTTGGATTATTTCGATGGGGTCGTAGCCGATGTGGGTGTGGCTGCATTCGCCTTCGGGGCTTTTGTGGTTGTTAGTTTTGGTATTTTTGTTATGTGTAAGGGATGGGGACGAGATGAGATGGATAAGGATGGAGGGGACGGTACTGACTAGTCGATGCCGTAGGCGCAGTAGCCAAAGGCGCCGAAGGTGAGGATGTCGCGGTAGTTGTCGTCATCTTGGAAGAGGGTTGTCTTGGAGTCGATGCCGACTTCGACTTTGAGAATGGAGATCTGCGAGACGACGGGGGCGGAGATGTCTGTGATGATGAGGAGGATGGTCGCGGCGAAGAGGAAGAATGTGCCGATGTGGTGTACGATGCCTGTTCGGGCCATGGTGACCGATGGGTTTAAGATGCCAGTGGTCGTATCACTTCTTATTTGTATATCACAACACAGGGACTATGAGAATGTACAGAGTCGGGATGCCCATCAAGCATCCAGAAAGACCAGCGAACTCGAGACAATAAATGGGGGAAAGCAGTGAAGAGGGAGAGGAAGAGTCCCGATTGACTATATATTAGTTTGCATTTATATCCATATGCAAAGTACTTCGCAGATCTCTTTCTACCTATCCGAGTGGCGTGACGGCAGCAAGGAGGCTTGCTCGATTGATGAGGGTCCTTTATACAGATTGATTAACCACCAGCCACGTTGACTGACAGCTATGCTGTGTAGCTCGCGGTTGGGCTGATGAGCAGTGTCACCAGCAAAATCGGAGCACAGGCATATTCATCAGGCAACGTCATGCCCGTCGACAGTTGGCGTGGTCTGTTGATTGGAGGGAGCCGGCAACTTGATCTGTGGGTGATGTGATGTCCGCCAGGGATCGTCCAATTGGATTGCATCCATTGGATCGAGGACTTGGCACGCTCTACGCCATAACAGGGTCAGCTGGCTTTGCTCTAGGGTCTCGGCTGTTGGAATCACATAGGTGGAGATGTTCCAGCCCTGGTTCTGGTTGTCCTTTTTCACGGACCAACACATCGTGCTTGTACGCAGTAGGCATGGACTATCTGTGTATTTGTGTTGACAACATGCAATGGCACCGTACTGCGTACACCAGATCGTAGCATCTGCTTGTTCAGCGCTTCTGAGATTGGTCTCAGACGGGCCATGCGACATAATAGTCTCCAAATCCTGGCTTCGCGGGTCACAAATGCATACGAGTTTGCGACATGGTGCCCGGATTGATGTCAGCGTTGAGCCGCTGCCATCCATTATGGCAGTGATAAGCCTCGTCGTCGGTCGATGTCAGCAGAAGGCGCAGTATGATGTATTTCGTAACAGTAATGCACCAATATCAACTTTCTCGTCTCATACTTGTAAAGTAAACTGTCGATCCTGACAATAGGGCAGCGATGAGGTGCAGCTGAAAGCTCTTGGTAACTCAAGCGCACCTCTCTCTGACAGACACACAGTCGAGTTGTTTTCGGAATTAGGCCTCCCGTCCCAAGCAGGATTCAATACACCAGTCGTCAAGCATCTTTTTAAATTTGTTGTTCGTCGGGTATGGTCTCTGATTGTTCTGCATCAGCCGTCACGTCGGATGGGTCATGTGCACCGGATTCGGATTGTTGCGACTCGGCTGGATATATTCGATTGTCAAATGGATCAAACTGTGGCTCCTTGGCTGTTGTCGTTTTGGGCGCTACATAATTGCCCTTGTGATTCTCGGCGTACTGAACAAGACCGTTCATGACCTCAGGCGTGAATTGGTTTGCACCTCTACGCCGTAACCGCTCCATGAAGTAGACCTGACGGGCGGAAAGGCGATTCATTCCCAGTAATGTAAAGGCGGCTCCTTCGATGCCATCATCGGAATAAGAATCGGTATCGCGAGCCAACTGGTTGCCTGTTTCCCAGTCTCGCAGTGCCGGCGCCATCGCCCCTGGGGGTATGACCCTCTTCAAGGCAGCCGACATGAATGTTTCCGGCGTATTATCACCCGATCTGCCATCGCCGGGCCACGGGCCAAAAAGAGGGCTCTTTCTTATTTCATCCTTGTGATCGTAGCTTGTGTTCGCGGGGAATATATGCAGAGTGAAAGTCTTAGACGACAAGCCCAGACTCGTAGAGGCCGGCGTAGCCTCAACCTCGTCCGAGTCGGCTGAGTGAATATTGACGGGATTCGCAATAGCGCCACCCGGCTTGAACGGGGTGGTGAACGTGATGCTATTCACCTCGCTGCTGCTCTCGGGGTCTTGCGACACGAGGACCTCCTGCAGCGGAGAGTTCTTGATGAGGCTTTTGGCTGCATCTGTACTCGCAGCTACGGCTATGAAAGAAGACGCATCCTGGTATCCAACGCGTCAGCATTTATTTGAGACGCTTGAATGAATGAATCTCATGCGCCGGGCTCGACTCGACTGCCACTCACCTGGAGCTTCTTGAAAGTCTCAATCGCGTGTTGCGATGACCTTTGGAGCGCAAAAAACACAGCTCGTCGCTCGTAGAAACTGGTTGGTGGCGGGACACACTTGATGTATACAGAGCGTGGAGTAAGAGTGGATAGCTTCAATTGAGCCAACACTGAACCGGCCGACATATTGTCAACTCGTTGATCTGCTTCATTGGCGCGTTGAGAGATGGGAAGTTCTTTCATTCTGTTCCAACCTGCAACTCTTCTCCACCGCGGGATGACGAAACGCCACTGTTTGCCAGCTGGCGTTGACGACTGTTTCGGATAGGTACATAAGCGATGCCGATGCATGCCCCGATACAAAGATGTAAGTCATTTCCAGTTGTCGTCGTGAACTCGATCCCGTCATTGTCTCAAAACTGTCTTCACATGCTTGTCATTTGTAGCAGTTTACTGAGATGACAGTGATGTAGGGTGAGTTGAGTGATCGTGAGATGTAGAAGTCAATTTCTCATGGAGACAAAGAGCAACGCTGTCTACACATGGATCAACCTGACGTAGATCAGTATCAGCGACTAACACAAAGAAAGCTGAAGATGCCCTCGCGTTATTCTCACTAGCACTTCTGTTTCATCAGAGAATCGTGTCTAGTAGCTAGGTACCTAAGGAGTTAATTGGTGGATACTTGTATCTTTCATCCACTGACTCTCTCACAGCATCCCGCTCGCATGCCAGTGACTGCTCGCTGTCTATACATAAACAGGCACATTCAAGATAAATCACAGACGTGAGTGAGCAGCAGAACTCAGATTCTTCCTAAACATCGGATATTGATAGCCACCAGCACCCAGCTGGTCGCATTCGATTCGGCCCTAATACACGAACTTGAGGTCAAACACTAGAATGAGGCCCGATAGGAGCAACCAGTTCGCGATGGCGAGATGACGCACCTTGGCATCGACGACGAGAATAAATCCAAAATTCTGCAGAGGATATACACTCGCCCGGGCTTATGTCGGGATAACCTGAAGCATGCTAGAAATGCTTTGAGCAAATATTCGCCGTGGCGTAGGGAGAACCAACGGCATGCAGATGTGAGTGCAGCTCAATCATAAAAGCTCCGGGCTCAAAGATCCAAAATCAACGTATCTCAAGGGAAGAATCGGACGGGACAACCAACCCATCTTCTGCGTACCGAAACGCAGCATCGAGTAGGTGCTGAGGCCAGTAGGAAGACAGTCATTCGTCCGTTAGTTTGCTCTGTGTATCGTGTTGCGCCTCAAGATAATTCACATACTCATCACCAGGCGAAAAGCTAGGTCTGTCACACAGTAAGAAGCCTAGGGCGTTGAATTCGAACGATGTGACAGGGGGAACCGGTATGAAAAGAGATCTCAATGATAGAAACGTCCAGCAGAGATGAGAAATGGAACGACAGAACATCCCTGGCCTACACTGGCACGAGAGAGTTTCCCCAGGTGAGGTCGCACTGCATCTCATCAATTCCAGGCACAGCAACTAATCAGCACGCTCACACAAGGCGCCATTCTGGCGTATTTCAGGCAACTGCCGTGTTGTCCCATAGTTGTTGTTTCTGGGAAGGCTGCGTTACAGGGTTAGGTAACAGGTTTGCTCTGTTTCCACTCGTCTATTCTGAGAAATGAAGTGTCGATCCAACGAGTGGAATGAACCCAGCTACCGTGTCCTTGGGTTCTCGCGTGGTCAGAAAAGCGACCACATGAAGTTTCGAGTCGACCCGGAAACTCGGCACATACAGCGGGGTCCGTGCCAATCGACTCCAGGCCAGAGAATAGTTGACAGCGTGACATAGGTATCTCTCAGAAACCACATCATGCAGCCAACAGTAGTATTCTGTTGTTGGAGGCTGGGACTATGTCGAGTTAGGTCGTTCCCTAGACTCGCCGTCCTGGTTTTCAGGCGGCCATGGCACGTTATGTACGAGTATGTCTCATGGTTGCTAGATAGGCGGACTCTTAAGGCTGCATACAAGTCAGCACGTGGTGAATGATACGAGACATACAGAATGGCGTGGAACATAGAGATATGTACGAACGCCAGATGTGATTGTGATGAAAGATACCTAGGTACTTAGTTGGGCGAGAATGGTGACCGTTTGGTTTCAATAAAGGTGGCTGTGTGAATTGTTGTACGGATCAGTTCCCCGGTAAGTCTAGACGCGCAGTTTATCTGTGCCCGCGGCTCCCCTTGCGTTTTCTTTCAAGACAGAGAGCCCCGGTTCTAGCTTCTGACAGGGCGACGCAAAGTCCCTTTACCCCGGGTTGAACCCGCATGAACCTTTGTGGATTCTTTCGGATATCGCGTGTAGAGGCAAGTTCACCAGGGTACAAGTAATATGAACTCAGGCACAGGTAGATAGGTAATCGAATTTCAAAAGAAGGAAAAAGGATCCTTTCTAGAATCTTGAGTATTTTTAGTCGAACCAGTCAGTTATCCCCCAGTACGTATTACGTATTCATCCGAGCGTGGAGAAGAGATGGGTGGAGAAGTCAACGTTTCGCCGTGGCACCGCCGGTACACTCTGGATTACGGATTACTCAACTTCTCAAGTGGTATTCCGGATTACTCAACTTCTCAAGTGGTATTCCGGATTACTCAACTTCTCAAGTGGTATTCCGGATTACTCAAGTGGTATTCCGTAGTTAACCGCCGGTGCGATTCCAACAGACCGAAATTCATGACTTTCGTCCTGGGTCACATGGCAGCGCAACGGTGCTTAAAAATAGGCAGGTACGGATTACTCGTAATACAGTACGCAGCACAGTTCCTCATGAGCCAACACTGGGATATACTACTACCCATTTAGGCTAGGTGTATTGACTAGCGCACCTTCATCTGACGCGGCCGTCGGGGATCCGAGCGACCGGTAACTTAGCGCCGGTAATCGAGACCTTATCTGCCTAATCCGGGCATTCCTGACGTCGGATGGCTCCCACAATCCCTACGTCGCACATCTATACTCGTCAGTCATGGTCTCGCCCAACGAAATAGAGGCGTCGTAGTACGTATGACACATTCGGTTACTGAACTCTCAATGACGATACCTGGTTCGTGCATCATGTATGAGTCAAGGGAGGGGAAGAGAAGGAGTCTGGAAGCGAACGCTCTTGAGAGAATCGAAACACTTGCCATGAAACCCAGCTGTTTGAGATAGGGTTTCTTTGCACGCTGCCTCTATGGTTCTCTTCTAGGCAGAAATCCGCCAGGGTGTTGAATATCATCGAATATGACAGAATGTCGGAATAAGTTCCAGGCACTCACTATATCCAATCTCATGCACGTGACCCCTTGGAGCAGTAGGTAAATCGCCTTATCACTGTCTCATTCTCGATGTCACATGCAGCAGGCATTTCCATGTATGTAATACTACCTACATCAAAGGACCCCGCACAGCAATCACCGGCATTCGATATTCAAATGCCGTTTGCTTTGAACGCCTTCGACGCTAGAAGCATCCGGGCCTCAGGCGAGAAGGGTTTCTCCGGTGACAGCGTATCGATAGATGAGAATAGTAGTTAGAATTTAAAGATTTATCAGCGGATTCTGGCCAATTATGAGCTTGGAGTTTAGTGAAAAACTCCTCCTACTGTGGCGTATCCAAACTGTTGGTGATGGTGCACGAAGAAGAACGGATGCTTCTCCGAGTGTATGGATCAGTACGAAGTACCTACCTCAGGCACCGGGAAGGAACCGTTGGTCGCGTGGGAGGATACACGGTATGGAGGATGCAGTTGACACCGTATGCACTAAGCACCTTACTAGTTAGCCCCAAGGTTAGCGTGCGCTAAAAATTGCCTGCGTCGGGAGTCGGGACCGCATTAGCGTGGAAGCCCGGCTAAGGTACGAGTACGAAATACATACGTAAATTGAACTGCCCCAATTGACGGCGCACCTACAAGTACTCCGTACGGTAATACGGATTACTGATCCGTACATACGGATTACTGATCCGTACATACGGATTACTGATCCGTACATACGGATTATGCACGTATCAGACTGAACTGCTCTCCACCATGGAGCAGTCCTTTCTCCTCCTCTATCCAGTGCAAATGGAACTCAGGCAGATACCGTCTAGTGGCATACAGAGAGAGGCTTTTGTTATCAGAGACCTAAACCGCCATGCCTCGATATCAAGGTAGTCACAGATTTCATTCCTATCGTAGCTACCTGCGACTAGGTATTAACGACTCCCTAACCACCAGGAGGTATGAAAGAACTCCAAACAAACCCCTGGCGTGGAACATTCGACTGTTTCGCCCTTAATGGCTTGACCGAGTTCCTCGATCTTCTCATAACAGACTCCATCGTGCTCGCCTAAACATACCAACTTCCCTTCACCTGTGATTCACATTTTCCATCTCTGTCTCTGGCACGAAATTGAGTCCTCCAGGTGTTCTGCTTCTCGATGAAGAGTTCAACTCGATTATGGCGTCCGCCGACCATTCTCTTCTTCACTGGCCCGTACATGATAATGATAATGCATATGTACAACAGTCCCTGACCCTTTCCTGCCAAGCCTTGTCTGGCATTCCATCCGAGTCATTCCACGAAGACTTGTCCGGTCGTATGGAACATCTGGCTTGGGAATTCGATGGCCTCAGTCGCAATCTAAACGGAGACCAGATCCGCCGGAATTGCCCTCGGCAACCCTTCAGACAAAGGCGGGTAACAGCGGAGAATGGACAAGACAAAAAGGATATAAAGCCCTCATGTGGAGAACTAAATGTATCTCCCATGCTACTGTCAACACAGTGGTGGCCATCTGGGTACTCTCCGGTATTGTGTCAACCACCATGCGATCTTCTGCTGCCACGGGGCCTATATCAGCTCGACAGTCGAGTCACAGTTGATTCATCTGAGAGAATATATCCCGCTACCAGACATGGCGATATCAATCGTCCGCATCGGAGTACAGATACACGCATAAGAAGTATGTCGGACGCTCGAAGGTCAGACCTCGTAACCGGTATGATCGAAAATGGCGTACAATGCAACATTCAGAGATCTATCATTCCATCATCGCCAGTTAGAAGACGGTCAGACTGTTTGATGCTACCCACGACTAAGCGTTGTATCCGTCCACAGGATACAACTGATACCCATCAGTCACCCAATCCTGCTGAACTGGCACTCGACACGGCCTCAAGTGAATCGCGTGAGGAGATCGCATTCCATGACGCTCCAGACTCTCATTTGGGGGAGTCTTCAACGGGGGTTAGAAGCGTCGGTTTCTTACGGTATCGCTCTTCTACAGAAGCAGCACTGTTGTGCATGAATGTTAAGAAGAACGTGCCTCGCATGCGACGAAGACGCAAAACAGTCTCAGCATCAGTCCCGTCCAAACCCTCAGGAATTTAACGATCGCTCGAACTTGATTTCACGATTTCTTGGCTAGACTTCTTCGCTTCTCGCATACACCCTTGGCAGAACGGGGAGGCGTTACGGATGGGTAGGCATCAATTGAGATCATAGAATTAGGTAGATATTAGACGCCTTTAGCCGGCCAGTTCCAGCTCTGGTAGTTGATCGCACGAATAGATCATGCATAGTTGGCGATGGCACTGTTCAGATGCTTCTCTTCATTCAGTTCTGATCAAGGCTCCTAAAAAGGGACCTCGCGGGCCGGGATTTTGTGAGTGATGGATACCTGTACGACCCGATTACGAAAAGACACCTCCTTCCTAACCACAGGATAAATCAACCCCGAAGGAAAGCTCTTTTGACCAGTGCTCGGAACCTTCCTGATAATCGCATTCTGCCCCTGGAGTCAAAGTTTCGGAAGCTTTCACGGGCCCCGCGTAAGGAGCAACGAACGCATCGATTGGGTATATACGGGTCATCACCTGCATCGAGGGCTCCATCGTGCCTCCTTTTTGAACTGCACTCATAATTTTGAGCCTGACGTACCGATAGCAAAGATTGGCAATCGCGTCAAGCCTATCACGCTGGATGGCTGGATGGATGTCACGAATGAAATCATCTCATTCTCCTTCCCTTTCTCCTCTATCCTGTCTTTTTCTGTCGCTCTCTCTTTCCCGGTTTCCAGAATTCCGAAGAAACCACCACCGGTCTACAAACCTTATTACGAGCCATGTCAGACACAAGCGAAACGCCACGTCAAGCGAACATGCACCATCCATATCTTGCTTTCCGGGTACTGGCATTCACACTCGCAACTTCAATCAGGCCAAACACCATGGCTTTTCTCTCTCCTCTAGAGATTATATATAGAATATAATAGCAGTCTTTTTCTTACGGCCATCATTCCTAATAAATCTTGACAACACCCTCTCGGTGAATGCCATCCTTAACGAGCCAACCCGCTACAGGCCGGCCACTGAAGACGCATTCAAGATGTATGTACCATACCGCGAACAGATCCATCTCCACCATCTTCTGCCCATTGCAGTTGGACCATGTGCTAACACTCATAGTCTCGATAGCCTCCATGAGCTCGATGAGTGGGACAACGGCAGACTGGAGGCGCGGTTTTATGACATATTTCAATTAATCAAGGCATTTACGCTCGCCATTGCTAACGATCATTTTTATTGCAGCACAACATCTGCTCGGATTCAATGGGCTGTGGCATAAAATGGGGACTCAGGACCGTACATTGTGGAGGCAGCGACGCACACGAAGTCATCTAGGGTATAGAAATCTACCGTACACGCAGAAAGTCGACAGTTTCCTTGACATTCTCTTCATTGTGTCACGCGCATAACTTCGAGAGAACTCTCACGTATATCAGAGGTGTCAATTCAATGACGCAGGGAATGATCATGCATGGGAAGTAGTCGACCGATTCATATGATGTCTCACTGTTCCTCAAGCTGCTGGCCTGATAAGCGTCTGCTAACACCATGCCTCTAACGAAGCTATCCCAATGCGCCATTGACTCAGAAGGATACACATACAAAGCGACGCTTCTCCGTCGCCTATTGTTTGCGGAAACCCAGATAGTTGGGGTTGTCACGCTTTGTCTCCCGAGGATGCTGCGTATGATCGTGATCCAGCAACAAAGACGAATAAGCACAAGAAAACCAATCTACTTATGCGTTCCTCAGCCCAGTGAGGATCATAGTATCTTCAGTCGAGCATGAGATGTCCCTACAATCAACCTACCTACTCACTAGCGGCGTGTTCGAGGCCATAATAGCGCATCGCTGATAGGGAGTCTCAAGAAATATGCGTTATCTCGATGCTCACCTTGGACACAGAATATTCCGTGTTTTCATACTTGAAACCGACCATCAATGATACTTGACACTATGTATTCTGTTGGAACGGTTGGACTGGTCGATCGGTTGGTTGGCGAGGTTGGTGGAGTAGAGCGCCGCGGTTTGCCACAGGCAAGAGTCCAAGACACATTATTATGAAGGTCTCAGCTTATCCAGAGGACCTTTTTCATTTGAATGTGAACTACCAAACACTCGTCTCCCAGTTCACGGCTCTGCATTCCAGGCCTTCTTTGTTTCCCTTCCGCCCCCCACCCAAGTCTGTGCAGCGCTACGCGGGGATTTACATTATAACGATTCTGAGCCAACAACGAGCTCACCTCTGTTCTTTGAGCGGCTTCTTTGTTCTTATTCTCGAGGTGTCTTGATATGGCGTACGAGGAAACCCCCGCATGGAAATGGTCGGCGGATTGAGCTTGCGATCGATCGAGCGAGATGTATTCCGTACTCGACTCGACACAAGCCGGTTCCTTTATAAGACCTGCGCAGGAATGGATTATATCATATCCGCGAGATGCCTCAACCCACATTCCTCCGGCCAATTTGCCAATTCTTCGCCTCGTTCTTACCTCGTTGCCACGGGCATCTACCATGACTTACCTTTAATGCCTTCAGCCTCAGGGCGGCTTGCAAGTTCCTATTCCCGTCGTTGCTGTGCCAAACTTCCTCCGTGTTTTGTTGTTGACTTACAGGGACGCAGATACGAGCACTCTCCGGCTTTTTTGCCCTATTTTCCCCGATAGCTAGCTATCTTATTTTACCTTTTCCCTTTTCAACCTCACGGCAGGTCGTCCGTCTACCTCCGCCATTCGACATCAGTCTGGCTGTTGCTTGGTTTTCTCTTTCGCTTACAAGATGGCCTCTACGGCGGTGCACTATCCCATGGACAAAGATCAGAACCACATCCCCTTCTGGGCAGACAATGAGGAGTTTGGAATAGCGGGTGAAAATTTCTTTGATCAGTTCATGACCTTTGATGCTGGAGATGCTGCAGCATTGGGCGGCGAGACCCTTGAAGATCCGCCTAGCCCGTCTCTTTTACTCGACTCTCTTCAGAACGACTTGCTCAATCCCCACTCCCAGCAGTTGGACTGGCCTCTCGCAAGCTCCAATGCTGAAGCAGTAGATTCAACGCAACCCCAAGAGGTTGCCATCCCAGCAGAAGCGAACTCGACAGAGCAAGTCAACCTCGATCCGACAGCACTGACGGCTCTGGCTATCGATCCTGTTATGAATGGCGGTTCGATATCAGACTCCGAGTTGCTACGCCTTGAGGGTATATCGCTGAAGTCACCTCGGGATAATGCGACGGAACCGTCCAGCCCTGCTTTTGCCACGCCGGCACCTCCGAGTCCGCGCAAGCATAATCGCTTTGTCGAGACGATCTATGCCACCATTCGGCGTGCCACACATCGCTCAAAATCGCCCAAGAAACGTACCACTCAGCCCGTCAATATGACACAAGGAGCCGCAGTTCTGAGTGGTCCAAGATCTGCGCTGGATATTTTTGATATGAAATATGATGACCTGGACCTAGAAGTCAAACCGGAGCCCATGACATGTGACGAGCTCCCGTTATCACCGCCACTCACAGGCCGGATCACCAATGAGCGTCATGGTGTCTCGGCAACTTTCGTCAGTGGACAACTTGACGACCCTTTCAGCGAAGAAATGTTAGCAGCGTCAGCCACGAGACAGGGGGTTGAGTTAAGAGGCGTCAACACACCTGCCAGCACACCCGCAATCAACGGCGAGTTGTTATTCTCCAACGATATCATGGTTCCCATGTCCGCAAATATGGGTTCATACCGTCATCCGCAAAAAGTTCATCGGAGTACAAACTCAGCCGAGTGGCCAATGGAAGGTCTTCTCACAACCCCTAAGTTCGGCGAAGACGCCAATATGTGGGATGCCAACGGCAACATGGCGGCCCAGGCTTGGTGGGATATCGCCCAGAAGACGGATATCTCACACCCCCAACCCCTGCAACTCCAGGGGACTGGAGCTAACGGCCTGCATGGAAAGGCAGCCCGGAACATGAGCATGCACAGCCAACAGGGCGACCTACCGTACGAGTTCAACGCCGATCTCTCCGGCCTCATGATTCACATGCCCCGTCCCCGCGGACCTCCCGCAAGCGTCTTATCGGTAAACATGGGCGAGCACGGTCTCAACAACTCCAATTATCCTATACCTAGCACGCCCTCCCTGTCCCACCCGCACACACACCACTACAATAGCACCAAGGGTCACGGATACACGGAACGGAGACCACGACCACGGGCGCCGTCCTCAGGCGCACGACATTTTGGATCGCAGACATCGCCGCGCAAACTGCATCACAGCCACAGTATGGGCTATCTGCGCGAACAGTCCATGTCGCCCTCACCGATAGCGCGCCACCCTCATTACCCTCCTCACAACCACCACCCCAGCCACCAGGAGCGACGCCAGCAGCGCAGCTCGTCGCTGACGATGCGAAAGCAAAGATCTTTCACGCGGCGCGAACCGCGGACGCCGGGCACGCCGGGAAGCAGTAGTAACGGAGGCGGAGGTGGTGGCGGAGGGGGCGGATTCGTGGACTTCGTCAACTACACGCCGAACGACGGAAACGTGCTGATGACGGGGGTGGCGCCAAGCGGGTCGAGCAAGACGAAGGCGCGGCGGGAGAAGGAGGCGATGGAGAGGTCGCGGCGGATCAGTGAGGCGGCGCTGAAGGCGGTGCAGGAGTTTGGGGGCGATGTGAAGAAGTTCATGGGAGATCTGTCGTTGGATCTTGAATCGTGATTCGTTGCTTCGCTGCTCCCCATGTTCCTGTTCTAGATCTTTGGAGTGTGTGTTTGAATTGTGCGCGCCTTGTTTTGCCTCGATGCTGTATTGGCTTAATTGTCTGCCTGTTTGTCGGCCCCCCTTTTCACATCCCTTTCTCGTATTTGTGGACTGCGTCGGAACACATACCCCTTTCTCACGTATGTTGGGCGATGGATCTGGTTATAGTATACGTAGTCACGTTGAACTGGTGCGTAGACATCCACCTACTCATCGTCTCTCTCTACCTAAAGTCACGAGAGTCAAGAAGAAGAAGAAGAAGAAGAAGAGGCAACTGAGGATAATGTGTGTACTTATTGTAAAACTACCAACTCCTACTACCTACCTAGGTATTATTTAGTATTAGTCCGGGTGTATCTACCCAAATAACTAAACCTCATTCAACCTCAACGTCCCTTGGTTTTGCCTCTTGTTTATTGTCGTAGAGCAGTCTGTCCTCGTTGCCCGTCCAACGGGTTGGGCCCATGAGTGTTTATATGCAGAGATGAACTTTCGTTGTTGTTGATCAGGGATACGCGTGCGCGTTTTGGCATACGATCCGACGTCGCCATATACTCGGCAAATGTGCAGTTTCTGAAGTCTATCCTGTTGTTGTAGTTGTCGACTTTGCTCCGATGAAAGTGCAGTTCCTGATTCCTGAATCTTGTTGTCGTCGACTTGCTCCGACGAAAGTGCTCCGACGAAAGTGCTCCGACGAAAGTGCAGTCTCCGATTCCTGAAGCTTGTTGTCGTCGACTTGCTCCGACGAAAGTGCAGTTCCTGATTCCTGAATCTTGTTGTCGTCGACTTGCTCCGATGAAAGTGCAGTTCCTGAAGTTTAGGTTGCCAACAAAGCTTGATGAAGATAATATATGCATATGGCCCCCAGAGAGGGATATTGACGCCGCCATATACTCGGCGAATGTGCAGGACCTGAAGTCTGCCGTGTTGTTGTTGTTGCTGTTGTCGACTTCGCCTTGCCGAAAGTGCAGTTCGTGAAGTTTGTTGTCAACACCGATCCTGGTAAATCTGCACTCTCGTGAAGTTTAGGCTGTTAATGAAGAAATACGCATACGCGTCCCGGAAAAGGGGCATTCACGGGGCCGCAGACTAGGCGAATGTGCAGTTCTTGAAATCTAAATTGATTTTTGCACTTCCTCCAATGTGCACTTTCGTGAAATATATGCTGCTACTGTTGTGTTTAAAAACCCCCTTTTCCGCCTTACTTCTTCCCATCCCCTTTCCCCTTTCCCTCCCAATACACCACACACAAGTCTTCCATTGTCGTTCACAGCACATAGTGACCAAGCCATCTGCCAATCCAAAGACAACAACAACAGCAGCAACGACGACAACAACGACAAAGTGTCGCCCGTAATTACCAATAACAACAACGACTACAACCACGACAACATGTCACTCGTACAAACAAACAACAACAATAACAACAACAACAACAACGCATCGCTGGCACTTGCCAGCCACGATGACGAGAATATGAATGCCGACGAATCCTACGGCATGCAGTTTGTATTTTATGGGGTGGTACGTACAACACACAATAATACTACTCGTCGACGATTTTCACAAACTGACCAAACCACGTACAGATTGCTTTTTCCCCCAGGGGATGGCACCATGAAAAGGAATATCTGCCGTGGGAAGGTGACGAGCATTACGTGCTGTTCGCTTTTCTGACGAGACACGGGCTCGATACTTTCGGGCTCAGGCCCATCCTGATGGGCGACGAAAATTACGTGTGCATATTCCAGGCCGGGAGATCCACGGAATACTACCTCTTCAGTCTCGAGGATAATTTTGTATACAAGATCCTCGATACCGACCTCGAGTTCATCTGCTTCCTTATCGACGGCGACAAGGAGGCGCGTGATGTTCCCGTCAGGTATCTCGGCGCCACGTCTCTGGATGTTGTAACAGCGTAGCCTCGAGCAGAACAAAGACAACATGATGTACGTATAAGCTGCCCTGCTTGCGATTTGACACACACGCGCTAACTGGGTGAATAGTTTACAACAGTCAGGACTCTGCGGTATCGCTGCTAATATTTGGGAACCCGTATCAACGTGGTGAGGGTGGCCCGTCGTGCTTTGAAGAGAATAAATCGGTCAGGAGCTGGATAATATTTGGGACCCGTATCAACGTGGTGAGGGTGGCCCGTCGTGCTTTGAAGAGAATACATCGGTCAGGAGTTATTTGCATTTATCATACACACTGTTTACGAAGATTGTCACTTTCACCCTCCTTAAATTCATGATGCATACACACACACCCAAGTAGAGAGTTAGAGACAAAATAAACACAAAATCCCCCTATAACATGTACATCTTGGTGACTCAAAAAAATAAAGAAGAAGAGGGGAACGAAGCTATTTTCCGCGATGTAAACAAACCACAGTAAACATGCTGTCGCTCTCTCCTTCTGTCACCGTGGAGACCTCCTTCCCAGGGTTGCCTCCGGTGCCTTCTCTCTGCCAGCCATGCCTCCTACTAACATCCCCCTGATAAATAAAAACTTACCTACCTCGTCTGTCTTTTTACTCCATCTTCCGTCTCCCCTCTGATTCACTCTCCGTCTTCAGCGCCGAGATCACAAGCCCATCCAGTACCCACGCCGGCAGGACACCCAAGAACCCCTGCGCCAGCGCATGCGGCCAGTACGGGACAACACTCTTCCGACCACACCCCGTCCGCGCCAGAATCGCACGCGCCATGGTCCGAGAATCGGGCGTGAACAGCGTAGCTGGTGACTGCAGATGGCTGACGCCGGTGGCGCCTGCAACGCGATGCGAGATGACCTCGACGGCGTCGCCCCAACCTTCCAGGGCGGCCTCGCGCGCAATGGCCTTGTGCAGGGCGTGCGTGGCGGCTTTGCCGGCGGAGTAGAAGGAGACGAGGGGGAAGCCGTCGTCGGTGACGGAGCCGATATTAATAATGAGGACGGGCCGTTTCGTTTCCTTACTACCCTTTTTGAGAACGGGGAGCAGGGTTGCTGTGAGAAGGGTTGGGAAGGTCGCGTTCAGCGATATGTTATCTACGATGGTGTCCCGACTGTATGTCTCGAGCGTGCCGAAGGTTGGATGCGGGCCCGCGCCGGCGTTGTTGATTAAGACTGTGAGGTGCAGGTCTGCGATCTCGTCTCTGATGCGCGCGAAGTCTACGGCGCTGGCGTTGTGGCATTGGGAGGCGTCCGCGATCACGATGCGCACTGCGGTCTCTGGATGCGACGCTTGGAGCTCGGCGCGCACGCGCGAGAGCTTGTCGCTGTTGCGCCCGTGCAGGACGATGTTGAAGCCGTATGCGGCCAGCTCAAGGGCCAGCGCTTTTCCGATGCCATCGCTGGATCCGGTGATTAGGGCCCATGGCTTCTGGCCTTTGTCGTCGACGTAGTGGTAGCGGTGCAGACTGGAGGGGCGCGCGTAGAGCCATGCTGTGTCGATGAGTTTGTAGGAGAGGTAGAGCGCAACGCCGGTGCCGAGGGCGGATGTGAGTTTGCGAAAGGTGTCCATGATATCTGATGCTCGCGCAAAACGGTTGATATGTTTCTTTACTGTACCTCGTCGATGAAATCCTGTATACAATGAATCTCTCAACCAGTTTGCCTACCTCTTACCTTACCTTACCAAGTTCCTGTTCAACGTTCTTACTGAAACAAGATACCAACAGTTCGGCTCGTGGTCTTGCCGGCGCTAGACTTTTACCAGGTACGGAACAGATCATGATTCATCCATATGCGCTGGTAACATCGACATCTTCGGCCCACATCCGGAGTGAAACATGCCGTCCCTTGCGCGTGTGCTCAGTGAAGTCGATGTTGAAAGAAGACAATCACAATGATCGTTTCTTTTTTTCATGTTGTTTGCCCAAAGAGATTCGGTGTTCGGATGTTTGCTGTCTGACAACTTCTGTCGAAAATCGCCACTAAAAATCTGGGTCTACGGATTACCGAGGCACATTTGTACAAGTAAACTTTGGCGAATTCCCGGCGCAATGGAAATAGCGTCAGATTTCGATGGGCCCCGAGGGAGATCTGGGACGCTAGTTCCGATATGATCTAGCGCTACTCAAATCCCCCATTACATGCATATCTCGTAATCCCGCTAGACTGGCATGCATACTGAACGCACAGACCAAGTGCAAGGAAAGAGAAGATTATGATGACGTAATCGATTGGGAGGAGACATAGCTAGCTCGGACTCCGAGGAGACCGAAGAAGAGGATCATCACCAATACACATACACATTCTCATTCTTGAAATCTCAAAATTTCTGGTCCGCAGTTATCTTTTCATTAGGTGCATATCTCGCGTGGGCGGGCTTTGTGCATATGCCGAGCCCGTCCGATCGATCGTCTGAAAAGCCGTGAGCTAAGGCACTTTTACCGGTCTTGTGGCTACTAAAATGGCCGGATTGGAGATTTGCCGAACATTACGGACTAGTTGCTTGCTAGACTTCTTCGATCTTCGTCGTGAGCCTGTTTTCACTTCTTACCAGAGATGAAGCGATGCACGTCCAGTTCGAGATGTTCAAACGTGCCTCAAAGTTCTAGGTAGGTACTTGTAACGGGTAAGCTGATCGTGGAGACAACATAAATTCTGAGTTGGAGAAAGAACACACCAACAACAACTGGTAACGATCTAAAAGTATATCGACAATTCTCGGTAATCCGTAGAACACATGACGACTTCTCACACTAGAACTAACAAAAAACACACCATCAGCGGGTAGGTAGCGGTGTGACCGGGCAACCGGCACACGCTACAAGTAGAAGGGGGCAAACTAGGTAGATCTCGATATGTAAGGACTAAACCAAGTGTGTGAAAGATGAAGTCCAAAAGGGGACGAAGAAGTTTTAAACGAGGGTTTTCGTTTTCAGCTGATCTTTTGGCTCGAAGACCGTTACGTCGGAAAAGAATCATAGAAGAAACACGTTATCAGCTGAGTTGAGCTTTAGGTTGCAATCGACGATACAACCCGCGAATTCTGCAACGCAACGCCAAGCAACGCAACGCAAACGCGACCCTTCCAAAATTCTCTCGTCTGGTACGGTAACGGATGGCGTTGTGTGAAAATTTGCATTGCTAGTTCACTCAAGTAGGTACATAATCCATAATTCTATCCCCACGGAGTTACGGAGATGAACAAGGGCATTGCCTCTCTCCTCTGAAAGAAAAGACGTGCTTTACTACGGAATAATAGTATCTGCCTTGACTTACGAGAGAACTAATAAGTTTGAACTAAACTAATTTCCTCTCAGAAGAGAAGATAGTTCGTAGACTTGAAGTGAGAACAGATTCCTTTCGAGTGTGAGAGAACCCGGGCAGTTATCAACATCGATGAAGATCCCAAAGGCCCCTCCCCCCCCAAAAAAAACTACAAGTAACAGTGAGGAATCCCCACCCACGACCGAGGCACGCTCGCCCTCTGTCTCTCAGCTGAAAAACCAGCATCTGTATCCGTAACCCTGCTATAATACACCGGTATTATGTATGTAGTAGTAAAGTAGAGAGGGAGAGGAGGCCTATGATAACATCTGTTCGGCTACCTACCTACATAGGTAGTCTAAGCATTACCAAAGACTGTATCTCACCTATGTTCACGCTAGGTGTGATCACGTCAAGTCATCCCATCACCGTCTCGAGCTTTACCGATAATCCCAACCCACTAAACCAAATCTCATGTGCTCGCGTGCCGCAACATCGTTACCGATCGCCCTCGTCAAAGACTCACTAAGGCCGAACTAGGTAACCGTTCGCCGGCCGTTGCGATGCAGATTTCTATCTCCGATGCTCCGCAGGGATTAAGTGGTTGTTCTGAGCCTGTCACGACTCCCACGAGCTTACACTGCCGAGGCTCGTTTCGACCGGGTCTCCACTGCATATTAGTGATCGCGACCGTTGATACCAAGATTCTAGACAAAAGATTACCGAAAGAAGCTGAATGGACCCGGGGGACATAGCTCACTTCGAACTGGGTCTGCGTTCTTCTTTCTCTATCGAGGCAAGAACTGGAGCGAAGCAAAGCGAAGCGGAGGGGAAAGGGCTTGTTCCCTGCACTCGGTAGGTACCTAGATGGATCCCGCCCCTGTCGCGTGGCGAGGAGATTAACTCATACGACGTATATAAGGATGAGACATGGCGTCGTCGCCAGTCCATTCAGTCTCCATTGATCAGTATACATACTCATCTTCAATAACGATACCCATCTCTCCTCGTCTCTCACTCTTGAATCATCCTCCTTTCTCTCAACCCCATACCATACCAGATAGCAGACCATAATAACCCACCATGTCTACACCCAAGACCTACAAGGCCGCCGTCATTGTCAAGGGCGGCCAGCCCATTGAGATCAAGGACTACGAGCTGAAGCAGCCCTCCGCCGGTCAGGTCCTCGTCAAGGTCCTCGCCTGCGGTGTTTGCCACACAGATCTCGCCATCGCCAGCGGTGCCTTTGGTGACTACTTCCCCCGCGTAACGGGTCACGAGATTGTTGGTGATGTCGTCGCTACTGGCGAGGGTGTGTCCAGATTCACCGAGGGTGACAGAGTAGGTGGAGCCTGGCACGGAGGTAAGTGATTCGAAACCCAAACACACTTTTCAATCCAAGTAAACTGACACCGTCTCCAACAGGCCACGATAGCACATGCAGAACATGCAAGCGGGGCATGTTCCAGGCCTGCGACAACGTCATGTACAACGGTGTCCACTTCGATGGCGGCTGGGCTGAATACGTCCTTCTCCGTGAGGAGGCTGTCGTGCGGGTGCCCAAGGAGCTCGACCCCGCCGAGGCGGCGCCCCTTCTCTGCGCCGGTGTGACCACCTTCAACTCGATCCGCAAGCAGCACGTCGAGCAGGGCGGTATCGTCGCCATCCAGGGTCTCGGTGGTCTCGGCCATCTGGCCGTGCAGTACGCCAGCAAGATGGGCTACCGGACCGTGGCCATCAGCTCCGGCAGCGCCAAGGAGAAGTTCGCTCGGGAGCTCGGCGCCCACGACTACATCGATTCCAGCAAGGAGGACCCCGCCGCCAGACTGCAGGCCATGGGCGGCGCCGCCATGATCGTCTCCACCGCTCCCAACCCCAAGGCCATCGGCCCCCTCATCGACGGTCTCCATGCCGGCGGTAAACTCGTCGTCTTGGCCCCCATCGGTCCTATCGACATCAACTCCATCACCTTGGTTCAGAAGGGCATCACTGTCGTCGGCTGGCCCGCTGGTCACTCGCTCGACTCCGAGGAGGCCATCGAGTTTGCCCAGACCCATGGTGTTAAGTGCATGATTGAGAAGTTCTCGATGTCTGAGATCGGCACGGCAATGCAGCGTTGCGTTACTGGCGAGGTTAGATTCAGGGGTGTTATTGTGATGTAAAGAGATAATGGCGCGGAATGACCCCGGCGGAGGGGAATGGTTTTCTTGTATTGGTTTTCCTCACGAGCGGAGGTAGATATTGGGACGCGGTGATCATCGTCGATTTTGTTGTTATGAAGCGAGAATGAGTTATGAGATTTTTCATCCAGACTTCGTCGAAGCATCCTGATGCTGAGCACTCTTCTGATCGCCTGTGACCGTCAATAATACCGATACTGACATTTTCCGACAATCTGACCATAGTAGGAATGCGCAAAGTCAGGCAGCCCATGGTAGAGTAGCTGTACAAGTTGTGCTAGGGTTGAACACGACCAAGTGAATCATGAAGATAGGGGATGAGCATGATCCTCAAAGGATATGGTACTAGGTACTACTATATTGCGTGCTGTAATATGAGGTCGGCAATATCTCATCTGTATGCAGCATGTGGGCTGCATACAGGAGAGGAGACTGCTTGCCTGGATGCTTGGTATGGGCCACAAACTTTTTCCACATGATATCGATACAATCCGACGGCGACGCTCGTACTTGCGAACCAAAACAAAGGAAGGGGATCGCGCACCCTCCTGTACGTGCAACCGCATAAATCAAATCTCAACGCCACCTTATAATACTCACACAAATCGAGTATGATAACAGACCCCTGAACACCATCAATCTGACATAAAAAAAGCATGCTATAATCGTTAGTCGTAAGCGGTCATTTCAAGTCATTAGTCTCTTTTTTCTTTTCGCGCATCTTGTGTCGTCGCCGTCGTTGCCGCCACCAACAATGCTCAATGCTCATGTCCGACTGAATAGAATCGGGACGTCCATGCTTCGATGATCCGATATGGTAGTAGGAGTGGGGTTGACTGAGAACCCATTGTTTTTCCCGAATAAACCCTCTTTGAAACGTGCACTGCTAAGGAATGTAGAACCACCAAAGCTCTCCTTTTTAGGGCTTTGCCTGCCGCTTAAACCGGAACCAGAGCCAGAACCAGGACCACTGTTTGCGCCGAACTCCTTTCCAAGACGTGTAAGCACGAGCTCCTTGGCCCGTCGCAACGCGGTAAGCTGCATTTCTGCGTCCTCAGCGACGAGCCGGTGCTTCTCCTCAATCTCGAGCTCCCGCTGCGCCGCTGTGATCTCGGAGCAGAGTTCAGCCGTAGGGTCATAAACCGTGGGCTGAAGCAACGTGGGCATATTAGGTGACGTGTCCAGAATAGGTGCCGATATCTTCATTTTAGGCGACGTAGGCGTCCGAGGTCGGAAGTAATCGTCGCCCGAGTCGGCATCATCGCTAGGGAAGTGCGTGAGATCGGGCTCAGATCCGGGCCTGGATCGGGAAATGGGCGCGACCTCGTCGGAGAGGTTTCGCGAAGACTCCAATGAATACAAGCTGTCCGCCTCGCCGGAACGGCCCCCACCAGAAGTTTGCTGCGGGATTTTTGGTGGAGGCTCGCGTGGAGGGCTGGGCGGCTTTTTCGAATGCTGCCGCTTATTATGTACGGTGGTGGGACGGGTCGCCGGTGGCCGCTCGCCACTGGAATCCTTCGACCGTTTCCGCCAAGGAAAATGTAGGCGTCGCACTTCATGAGTCTCCTCAAGGGAGCCACTTGGCTCCTGGCGATGAACCCGTGATTGACGATGTCTTTCCCCGACCTTCTCGCTGCGACGCTCGTGTCCAGGCTTGCGCCTACGTCGCCGTTTAGTGACTGTCCGCTTCTTCATCTTACTAGTATGTGAAAGGCTTGCCTTCCGTGCAGCCTCGATGTCTGAAGTAAGCTCGATGTCCACTATTTCGGGGTGCTCCTCGATTCTACCCTCCTCTCCTCTATCGTGGTCAGCATCAAGTAGCCGTTTGGTGACAGCCGCAACAGCTGCTGAAGGCGCTGGCTTGTACAGTTCTTGTGACTTGATGTGGGCACGAGCGCTAGAACTTTCCGTGAAAGTAGCCATGGAATTACGAGTCCAATAGCCGCTGTTCGAATTGCTGTTCATCAGTGGCGCAAGCGCATCATCCCAGCTACCGCCGCTAATCAGCACAGAGTTCTCGAAATCGAATTCGCGGACACAGTGCTGGTGCGATGCCACTAAGTCGGCTACTTGGGCTGCATTCATGGTTGTGTTCCGTATAGCCAGGTAGTGCAACTTGCGGAAAACGACCGGTTTCAGATTCTGTGGCGGCGTCGGCGGCAAGGGTGACATGTGGGAGGTGACTTCGTGGAAAAGCTTCAATGAGCCACGCGGCGGCGCAAAGAGGGGATCGGCAGCGAGTGCGATGGGGCAAGGTCCTTTACGACCATGCCAAGTAAAGGTCAGCTTTTCTAGGCTCGTCGAATAGTTGGATAGGAAATCCCGGATGATCTTCAGTTGGTCAAGACCGGGAGAAGGGCCATAGAAGTCCCACGAGTCTACATTGATGTGCATCTTGCGGATCTGCTTCCACCGTCGACCTGCTGATGGCAAGCAGCCGAAACCTTGTACCGGTCGCAAGTAGAGGAATGCAGAAGGGTGTACAGAGAGAGAAAGCTTGTTGAGCTTCTTCATGGGTGCTCGTTCGAGGGCTACACGCAGACTAATAAGAGCATAGTCTACGATGTCTCGTCGATACCTTTCTCTGGGATCCTGACCGGGGGTCTTGATGGTGAGGTGCCTGACATTGACTAGGTGTTTCATAGCATGGATAAATGAAGGCACATTCGATGCTGCGTGAAATAGGGGCGGGTACTGAGTGGTCAAAATCTCACCCAGACCCTCGTTGGCGAACTTGGGTCTCTCTAACACAGACCCCATGGAAGTGTGGGGGGTATATAAGAAGCTGATCTCACGACCGCTCTCGGGGTGAACAAGAGGAGGCAAGAAGGTAGCATTGGAATGCGGAAGATAGAAAGTTAAGTGCTCGATATAGTGACCTATCCTTGACAGAGCAAGAACCTTGGCTTGTCGAGTGAAGCTGTTGGCCGTGAAGGTCAAGTGAATTCGGAGGAAGAGTCGCTTCGAGACCAAGGCACGACAGGCCGTGTTGATAAGGCGCACATTGCACATATCCTCCTTCGATAGTAGTTCGAAAAGAATCTCGCGGATCCGGCCGTCCTGCCAGAGGCAGTAGAATAGTCTCGCTCCCCGTGCCATATCGATGGCATGTCGTTGCGGCCTTTCGGGTGCTGGGAAGGTGAGAGGAGTTTTGAGGCTCAACATGCGTATATATCGCAGGATTACGGATCAAAAATCGGTTCTGGTTGCAACAGGACGGGAAGGATCACGCGCGTGACCTTAACCAAGTCGAGTAAAGAAAGAGAAGAAAAGCAATAGACGAGGAGCTGCGATGTGGGTAGGCCGGCGCTTAGATGAGGCTATTCGCAGTTCATGCCATGCTCCTGTTCATGTCTTGCAACGCATTCCAGCCGGGACCTGCAATGGTGCAGAGACGTGTCAGGGCAGTGATGCAATTGTTGGCTTAATGGGCCTAGTGACGATGAGTTGTCAATGTCGGACTGACCCAGCATTCAATGCCTGACGGCTTTTTATGGAAGAGCAATAATGGTCGGTGCCCGACGTGCTTCTCCACGGCTGAGGACCAAGTTATACCCATCCACCAACCCCCTGGCCCTGGTCCTTGCCCGCCATCTCCCGATACACAGACACAGCGCCTTTAGCGCTCTACTCGCAAGATACCGTACGAGTAAATTCTCTGCTCGTCCTCAGAAAAACCGGACTGGTCCAGGACGGTTGGCGCGTGACTCATCCTCGCAACCGTATATCAAACCTGCAAGTCGCCATGCAAGAATATACGCGGTATGGGCTGGAGAAGCGCAGAGAAGCGCATTTGGATAGACGCGACGGCTGAAGTCGATCGTGACGTGCGCGATGAATGGCTGGGTTCCGAAGCCATCTGCGTATAGAGCATGATGGTCGATACCACCTGTGATTCCACCTGTCTCACTGTGGTCGAGGTGGTAGCCAGTTGTAGCCAGTGAGGATGAGTTGATCGGAGGAGAGAGAGACCGGGGTGGAGGAGACGTGACGGGATCCTCCAGTTCCCTAGCGCAACGAGTGGATCCGATTGGCGCAGGCCGGGGGGGGAGAAAGCCCCGCCACGGGCCTCCACACGGCCGACCCGACAAGCGGGGCAAGCCATGCAGCCAATAGGGCGGAGCGACGACGATATCGCTAGCGGGGCGCCTCCAATATCTCGGGCCAATCAGCGACGCAAGATCCGTGAATATTGGCTGGTTGGCCACTGGGGAGAAATGCCGAGTCTCGACTCTCGCAGGCCTCGCAGGCCTCGCAGTCTGCATCTGCCTTCACACGCGACATTGACACGAAACACGCGCGACATTGCCGCTACATACCGAGTTCCCCATATAAGACTGCCACGTTCTCCCAGTCTTCGCTCTAGTCTCTACACCCGGTTGCTGTCCCTGGCCCTAAAGAATTCGTAATGATTCGAGAAAAGGTGGGACTCGGACAGCGATCATGACGGATCTCGCGAATGGCGCCCGACCAGCTAGCTATCAATCGGGCCTAACCCCAGCGTAAAGGGTCAGGATGCCAACCTCGCCAACATCGAGGGCAGGTCCCAGTGTACCTACGGGTCACCCTGGACTGAGAGATCCTTGAGCCGGAACAGAATGTGCCGCCAAAGAGAGGAACGATCTCCACCTCGCTGGTTGAGAGGTTGAGCCAGCGATGCCCTCGGGATGCCTGGCGCACTTGGATCTGCATCAGGTCCCAGACTCTCCCAGCTATCATATCAGTGCGGAATACGTATGTATGTATGTACATGGAGTCGTGAGAGCTCACGATGTTTTCCTGCTGATCCATCATCCACCCCCCTGGCAAGCCATGTCGCGTGGGATTCTACCGGCGGATCAGCTGCCACGAGCCCAACGTCCCGTCGGCCCTCGCTTGGCTACTGTCACCACTCCCGCCCAAGTCTGTCTCATCGGCGTTTCTCCTGGCTGCTATTTTGGCTGTGCCATGTCCGACTTCGGGCCCATTGCAGAAAGTGAAGCGGCTGGTATCAAACCGGTGCTTCGTCTCTGTCTCGTCTCTGTCTCGTTACCTCATATTGCCGTCTCATCATATTTTGTGCTAAGTAGCCACTCGTGTATGGAGTATATCGGTGTACGTCCGCTGAATGGCCAGCAACCACGTCAAAGAAGTGGTTCTTCCTAAGTGTCAACGATACCGGGTGAGCAAACGCCGTCAGGTTATAGCCCACCACGGATATCCTAAACCGTGCTCACTCTCGCCGGTTACACGTTGGTTTTCTTGGCCTGTTGTTTTAGCCAAGCTTCCCGAGCCTGTAGAGGCGTGTGTTGTTCATGCTCCCTGCGACGTTTTATAAGAGCGTCGAGTCCATGAAGCTTCGGAAACGTTTCTCGTAACTGCATCATCATGACACTCACCACGCTTCAGGGACTAGCCTCACATGTTGGTCTCCTGACGACTGTGAACCGTATCGTAAGTCGCTTCACACCCTATTGAGCCGGCGCCACGGAGATAAACTGCTCCAGGAGCTTTAAATCAAGCCCTCCTGGTATACTTGGTAAGCTGGTTTGCCCGCGAGTTCGTCCTCTATTCAGTTGTGTGATGCCTATGCTACATTTTAGGGCGCCTGCTCGAGCGAGAAGCCCAACGCGTTCTGCAAGATCATAGTGCACTGCAGGAATTGCATATTCTAGGAGACATAGGCATTCGTTCATGTGGTGGCCACTCAAGCTGATCTCCAAGCCACCCTCTCGTCTCCCCGCCCGCGGATAGTCTTGGCAACGGTGTCATTCCACGTATAGACAGTCGAGGATCCTGTTGTGGACGCTGAGTCACGCGCACCCATGCTCGTTCTCCCCTCTTCCTCTCTCTCGCCACCCTCCTTTTCTTTTCCCTGATGGCGCGCGAACTCGTCGTAGGCGCTGCCTTTTGAATGAAACTTCTCAGCAGGACTATCACGCGTCACCGAAACACGGTTCCTATTGATTCCTCCAGTCCGCTGCGCCCACTTTCGGGATTCAGCTTCACCTTGACACATGCAGAGTTGAATCACGTCGCCACCACATCGCGAGATTAGTTGAAGAGTAATATTGGAATCGACCTTATTGGCGCTGATATAGTGCCAAAAGTCCCTGAGATGATACTCAACTGAGACAGTAAGAAACGCGATGCTTGCTAAAACTCGAGGGGTGGTGAGTGGCCACCACAACGTGCTTACGAAGTACGTACATCTCGTACTTCCCTTCGACAGGAGAGTGAAAAGTGCAGAAAAGAACGAATAGTCGACAAGGTAGTATTACATAGTCCTTTCAAAGGCTCCCTATTCTACTACGCCACACCCGTGCATACGCCCTGTATATCGCAAACCAACCCTGCAAAGGGTTACAAGAAGAAGACTCGTGTAATTCTCACTTCGTGGACCGACCGACCGACCGACTTACCGACCAGAACCACGCCAAAACTGCCATGAGGCGGCATGATCACCCAGATAATAACAGGCAACATGAAAGTGCAAAAAGGGTAGCATGCACACATCAAGCCATTCCACACATAATAGGCAGATGTACGAATTAGGTAGGACCAGATTGGGGTCTATACATCCATGACCCTCTCTCTCTCTCTCTCTCCCTTCATCTTCTCATCAGCTGCAGGTTCCAAGTTGAGTGTGTGGGTTGATGATCGCCTTGGGTAAGACAAAGCAAAGAGACAGGGAAGAATCTTATTCCTCTCTCCCTCTCCCTCTTTTGCTCATCATCATCAGCATCGTCCGTGTGTGTGTGCACCATCCATTACATATTTAGTAAGAACTAACTAACAACAGGCGAGCAAGTACGAAGAAGTGGTAACACAGGCGCCTACCGCAACTTGACAGTAGACGCTGCGGACCCAGTGATAGGTTCTCCCCCCCTCCCCTCCCTCCCTGTTGGGTTACACAAACGGAAGTTGGGTCAAGGGGGGTTTGTTGTTGTCGCGCGACGTAACTTGGAGTTGTTGCGTCGGTATGGAAAAAAAACAGGTAGGACGATGGTCAGCAAAGCAGCAGCTTGTTCCGGGAGGGAATCCTAGTATGTGACACTGGTATGTATGGAAGTTGTACAGGTATTGTCAAGGGGAGGGTCGCGGGTTGCTTGATCCCGGGTCCAAAGGGGATTGTTTATTGTGAGTCATTGAAGTTACGGGGAGAATCGTAGGCGTACGACACGGAATGACTCTTTGGCTCGTAGTGGCACGAGCTCCTGATCATGGTACATATGTAGCATTCCGCCATCCTCAGCGAAAGCATCATGGGTTTACCGAAGGTGTCGGTGTTCTTGTTGGACCTTTTTTCCTCTCTCGTGCTTCTTCCCTCTGTCTACATCAAGTCGGTTTGGCAGCACTGCATTCCTACATGGGGTAACTTACCAGGTCGGTATGTACGGTACCTACATACGTACAATACATACGATATTATATCCGTGCCTACCGGCGTTTCTGCCTATTCTGGATCAGGAAGGTCGATAGAAACTGCTTTCCATCAACGGCAAGGGACCCGAAGGAAGGACTTTTCTTCTTCTTCTGGTTCTGTTCACCTCTTCGGATGTTTTTTTTCGTTTCTACGTGGCGAGGAGGTCCCATTCAAAAAAAAAGTCCCATTTAGACTTGTTCGGTGCCCACTTCGTCGAGACAATCCTCGTTCGTTAATCCGTAGAAGGGGACACCTATGATCACCTGTTTTTGAAACCGCGATCCTCATCGGGAATCCTTTCGGTGCCTTTTCATACCTGGAACATAGCATGGATGGGACGCGGAGGAATGGGCCCTTCACCACTCCGAAGAGGGCATCTCTTACCGTCTGCGGAAGTGGTGAGTGTAAAAATTCATCTATGTGAGGTTAGAGGCGTTGCAGCAGCGCTTCATCATTGCTTTCCTCGGAGCACGTCCGTATCTTATAGGTTTCTATAGTAGTCCTTGCGTCTCAGAAGGGAGTACCCCTGATGGATGATATGATCACAGACTCATGCATACGAGTAGGGTGACTCTTGAAGGGAAGAAAGATCTATTGGCCTCTAATAATATCGACACCTGTGAACTGCCCTGTCGTAGGGAAAAGGGAAAGGGGCCGTTCAGGATGAACCGAGCACAGTCCCTTACAGACCAGACAGAGCGCACTGCGTACTCCTACACCCGCGTTTCGTGGTGTGCGCACTTCGTACCTCACGTCAGCCCAGGTTGTTGTGGCCGGTTCACCCTATGAGTGGTTGACTCTGTGAATGGCGAGATGAGGGTTACGAGTACTGCCGATTGTGAGTGCCGACGAAACAAGTTAGCATAGTGAAAATCTGTGAGCTGAGCTGAGCCTCTATCGTGCTGCCACTGGGAGGAAGAGCCCATCCCGGCAGTGCAGAAATTCCCTCCACGATGTGAAATTCGGTCAGGAATCCGTTGTATGCATATCCGTTTGTGCCATGCTACCCCCAGACTTCTGGGTAACCTGCCTGGTTCGTTGCTGACGCAAAGGCGCGTGGGACGTCAACCTAATCGACGTTGGACGAGACGCATTGGCTTGTGACTATATTGCGAGATAAGAGATGGAACGCGATGTCTGGTTGATTCGCAAGTACGAGTAGATTGTGCGCTATCATTTTGATTCATAGTGATGAGGACCCATAACCCGAAGACTGCCTGAGAGGAGTATGAGTGCACTTACCGGGTACTGGTTCGCTATCTTCCACCTCAACGGTTGCACTGAGGAGTAAAGTAGGTACTTTATGTACTCGTAGAAGTACGAATTACTCGCTGTACGATAGCGGGAATCTACTTCCTCACACAGCACGTAGGGACTTTGCGCAGCTCGCTCGGTACATATAGGAAATGACGTATGTATCTCTGGTTGTCGTGATGACCGTTGGACAGCTGAACAGCCAAGGAACTCGACGATATTCCGGGGAATCTGATTGAATCGAATGCGGAACGGCGGGGCCGTGTCGTAGATTGAAGGTGGTTGTGCATAGTTGCATACTTGACGCCCCGACGAAGACTTCGATGCAACGATGGGAGTCCAGTCTCTGCATATCCTGGTGGGCACACCGTCCATCTACCTACCTAGTCCGTACTTCGTAAACCTGACTCCCGTACGAGTACTTCCTACTCGTACATGCATATGATTGTCTCTGGAGCTTACCCCTGTCTCTCCGCCATTTGGGGTAAGTGTCCTGACCGCCCCCCCGGAAGAGTTGCAATGGATGTGTGTCATTGCATCCAAGGCAGTCAAACAGAACGAAAGGAGAAGGGCAGGAGAAGGAACAGGAGAGCGCACTTTCTGCTTCTGAACAGAGAGCAGAGCCTCAAACCCAAGAGCAGAGACAGAAAATTTGCTCGTCGTACAATCGTATAGCATGCGTGCCCGACGTGGCATCCGCCTATTCGGAGGTGTGCCAATGATTGGTAACAACTCGAGGTCACTCGGCAAAGGCGTTGACTGCCCAGTGGAACCTCTATTGGCGGCTCAGGGCACATGGTATTCCTGCCTATTTCGTCCTCTGGTACATACGAAGTACCTGAGCTAGTAATCCGTACTGCGCAGTGTCACGGGTAGCATTAGGTAGGCGGGTGGGTGGTGAGGCAATCGTCCCAAGCTGACTTGGTCGTAGTATGTAGTATATACACATCTCACTGCAGTGAAGCGGGTGCGCGAAGCTTGTGGTATTCCGTAGTTGCTGCTACCCGCGCTTAAGACCACGCAGCAGTCGACGAGAGCGAGGCCTGATTGGATTCCTGGCATCGCAGGTGACGCAGGTGGCACAAGGCGAGTCATCGCTCCAGGCTCGCCAGGGTCATACACTGGAGCAACAAGATGCGGGATGATCCCCCATACACCGGGACCGCTGGTTATCTATCGTCTGGGGCGAGACTGCTCGCGGGGTACAGACCCCAATACGGGTTCGAAAGGGCATCAAGACGCACTTAGCCACAGCTTCTGTGGACGGAAGAGGCCCAGTTGGGGGCTGTGGAAGCTGGGGAGCTGCTGCTCGTTGCGCACGTAGTCCTGAACACATGTGATATGGCCTCTCCGGACCATCAGAGCTTGAATGGGCCCATGGGGAACTGCATGACTGGTTCTGAATGCCTAAGTCTATTAAATTCCTGCACAAATGGACGGGCTTGGATCCCGCGAAGTGGACTTTGTGGTCTTTGCATCTCGGTAGCATGCACACATGTCTGCCTCTGGGTCGCCTTGTGGCTAGAAAAAGGCCTTTCTTCAGTGTTCATTGGAGATTTGATGGTGATAAAACGAATCGGTGAAATAAATTAGGCGGGTATGTAGGAAGCAACATTGCAGAAGACCGCAACTCGAGTTGCCTTGGTGGAGAGAACGGAACACGACCAGGGAAGTTGGCGCGCTGCCCAGGGTACCATGTACGCTATACTGCCTAACTACCTATACTGTTTGATCTACATTTCAATAGTTCGGTATCCTACTCTTTCCAATACTATGCACCAATCCGTTTAGCTTCTCTGACTCTTTGCTGCTTGAAAAGCCCTTCGTAGCACATAACACCGTTAAATCCATAGATACCACGTTACGTTAGTTGCATTATCAGGTATCGACGACCTACCTCGTTTAATCAAAATCCGTGATGGACGCAGTAAGCTGACAGCCTGTTTCGGTCAGGGTCTGCTGCTGCGTGGCTGCGCTCCTTTCACCCATTCACTACCCACCCTCTTGTATTGGGTTACCTGCTTTCCCGCAACCAACAGTACGAGTCATTTTTTTCTATCACTCTGGATCCCTTTCCAGCACTTCATCCGCGAGGAATCCATCCACGGAGACTGACAAGACGGACGCTGCCGATGTACAAGTAGATCGTCATCATGGCCCGCAACGGTTGCAGCTGAGAGCCGCGAACCGGCGCGCCTAGTTCTGCTCGTAGCGACTGAACCACGGATTAGGTAGGTAATAGGAGAGTATCGTATACGGAACAACCCAGGATCTCATCCATCTCGTTGGCGTCCGGTTACATCAAGATGGCTGTGATTGGATTGTCTGAGAGAAGACCCCCTGTCCATTCGACTACGAGTACGGACCGCATACACAATATCTACATCTTAGGTTGCTGGACGCCTTCTGCGTGACACCTGCGTCACCCTGTCTGACTTCCCTTTCGTGCCTTGTGCGAACCTGATGCCAAGTGTATGCAGAAAACAGGCAACAGGGCGGACAGGCCCGTTGGCAGCCACTAACTAGGGGGTATCTCTTCTCGGAGGACAGAGAACGCCAGGTGGGAGCACCGTACTTTCACCACGATATATGTGTAGCACACTTGTGCCTGGATTTCGGATTTACCGTGGTGTAGGTTCTTGGTAGTATGGCATATTCCGTACATGATCGTATGTCTTCTTGTCCACTTCAGTACGGAATACCCAAGTCTACTGCGCTTCACTTGTAGATTCCAACGCTAATAACTGCAGATTATATCTGATCGCCACCATCAAGTCTGGATCTTTTTTTTTCTTTTACGCGTTCAAGGATATCAGGGGTTCTGGATGGCGTTGAGGATATCCTGAAAGACGTAGAAGAGCAAGAGTCTCTCAAATCATGAAATAAAACAGAGTCTAGGACGGACTGGGCTGGTTTCTGCTCCGACGGATCACAAGTCAAGGTATACAGAGCTGACACTTCTGCTATTCACAGCATTCATCTTAACCGTTCAAGCCCTGGCTGGATTGTGACCCGATCCAGAGCGGCCAGTTGCCTTGTTCGCGGATCGCGCCCAATCGAAGGTACTCATTTAAAGTACTGTACATTTGTACAGGACAAGGATGTCCAAAAAAAGGTGATATGCATGCTACGCTGACAGGCAAAAGGAACCAGGTTGCCAGGGCCGAATCCTTGGCGTCCATGAACGTGATGGGACTTGAGGCTCTGCGCGGAGTCGGTTAGCAAAGAGCCCTTGGAGTTTGGCGCAGATCGCTGTGAACCCAGCAGACCAGGAGGATAAAATGGCATGTTATAGCCGCGATATAATCTTCGGGCCTGGTCGGTATCCATCAAGCTATGTGGTCGTCTGCCTTACCGGTAAACCTGGCCCTCCTCTTCTGCCTTCTAGACTATCTTATACAAAGAAGCAAGATTCCTCCCTGAAACCCCCAATCCTCACCTTACTGCTGATCTTCCTCGCGCACCGACCCCCTCATAGAATATATGCGCGCAACCTGGTCAGGTTGTACTTCAAGTGACTTGAGAGCAACTACAACATAGACAGCTCCCCTAACCTTTCCACTCTGATCAACCCCCCCATTTGACACCTCGGTCTACCATATTCTCTACAACCCGACCCTTCTCACACTCACGAAATCAACCCCTTCGTGGCTGACTGAGTATACGATGGCTTTCGCATCAATGTCTTACCTCAGTCCTTCGGACTATTCATTATACTCGGAGCAAGATTTCTCAATGGACCCCGAGTCTAAGCATTCGCCTTCTCCATCAAGCGCTGGTGGCTCTTACCGTGTTGGCCGCTACCTAATGGACAACAGCACGCCATATCCCGCTTACTCAATCTTGGAAGACATTTATCTCGCCGGGATGGCGCCCGCACTCCACTCGCCCCCTTTTCAGCGTGACGAGACGCCGCCATACACGAATGCCTCGACTTGCAGCGGTGCTCTTAGTCCACGAGCAGAGTCCGACAAGTATCATCCCGCTGCGCCACCCACACCTGACATGTCTCTCCTATCCCAGCTCGATAGCCGTCCTCAAATCTGCAGTTTCATGGAACTGAGTGATACCCTCGGGGGTGTCGGAGATGTGAACCCAATTCAAGATATTCCGAGCGCCTGCTTCGATAACAATTTGTTGAACATCTTCGACCCTTATCATAGAACGTGCAGCATGTCGAGCGACGAGAGCAACATCAGTTCCAAGTCATGGTTGGATGAGGCAGCCCAACAGCAGCCTTGTCTGAGCCCAGCCCCTTTCAATGTCAAGGAAGAAATACAGCTCGAAAACTGTATGGAGGACCGATATGCGTCTGCAGAAGACGATATCGAACCTGTTCATATTAACAGGGGCCCCTATTTGGATGGTACACTCGGAGAAAATGGCAACGGCCAAGATAGCCACAAGACCAGTGACTATAAGATATCCAAGAGCAGATTGCCCACATCGCCCCGGAGTACCAAGCGGCGATCTACTTCGGAAACATTCGTGATTGCGAAGCGCCCCAAGACGGCAATAGAGAAGTCCCTGGCAGTCTCACCCAGCATCAGACCTCCCATGCCAGGGACCAAGGGACAACATTTCTGCCGAGACTGTCCCAAGTCCTTCAAAGATCAAACCGGTCTGGAGAGTCACATCAAGAAGCAGCACACTCGTCCCTTCACATGCATCTTCGAGTTTGCCGGTTGCCGCTCTACCTTCCCCAGCAAGAACGAATGGAAGCGACACTGCGCATCTCAGCATATCGTGCTTCAGTACTGGGTCTGCCAGCAAGACGCCTGTGCCCAAGTCTCCAACAACCCCGACCAGCCAACAAAGCAATCGAGTGCTGCGCGGAAACATGGCCACTGCTCTGGCCACGCCGACGAGTCGCCATCGTCACTGCCCAACGGCACCATCTTCAACCGCAAGGACCTGTACACACAACACCTCCGACGCATGCACGTCCCAACACATCTGAAGACTAAAGTCAAGTCAAAGACACCCGTACCCGAATGGGAAGAGCAACAACGCGCACACCAGAACGAGGCGCTGCGCATAAGGTGTCACTTGCCCGAGCACATGACCTGCCCAGCCCCGAACTGCAACGCGCAGTTCGAAGGCAGTAATGCCTGGGACGATCGCATGGAGCACGTCGCGAAGCACCTAGAGAAAGCCGCCACGGGTGTCGAGCCACCGGTGCCATTCGGCAGCGAGTCGGACGAGTCGCTGATCGAGTGGGCCTCGAGCCCTGCCATTGGCATCCTCAGAATGGGAGACAAGGGTAGATGGGTGTTGCAGAAACCGCTGAAGGCTAATACGTACATAGCATTGTCTGAAGCAGATAGCAGCGAAGACGCTGATGCTGAGGGCGAAGAGATTCACGAGTGAAAGGAAAGTCCCTCTCCTTACTGAACTATCTGTTCGCAGTTCTTTTGTTGTGGGTGTAATATCTTTTACACGCGTGGCGTGGTGGGAAGCACGAATTCAGGAAAAACACACACATATACCATCTCATTTTCTTATTCATGTCGATATACTTGTTCTACCCTACCCCGTGATGTATCGTTTCTCATCATCGCAACTACATATTTACTTGGAAATCTTTCTACCTGTATATCTTGGGATGAGCAGAAACGAACGATAGATGAAATAACGATCATGCAAAAACACACATATAGTACCCGCTCACTACCTAGGAAGGAAAAAAAAGAATACACATACTCGTAGAGAAACAATAAACACAATAATTAGCAACCGTAACCGTCTCTGACCTCGTGGCGTGATCCCTCTTCCCTCTTCCCAAATTAGACACCACTCTTCATCCCAGATCTCGGGATCCAGCAGCAAGCCATGAGATTTCCCTTCCCAGGACCAGAGATAGCACCCATCTCTCTCCCTCTCGTGCCGTACGAGAACGAAGGGAAAGTTATGCACGGCAGTTCTCCCTCCCTTCCTGCATGCGTGTCTGTCCGTCATGCCCGACCCAACAACTTATGTATGCTGCATCATACCATCGCCGGCAGGGGGGGTGGCAGTGCACCGGAAGTGTAAACTTCCCTTCCGCGGTCCTGTCCGCAAAATCCGCATTCCCTTCACCATGCCTCAAGGAGCTTAGTTGCTCTGATCCCTGGCGAGGAAGGATCTCGATGAGGGGGATCGAGTTGCCGCATTTGACAATGGGCGAGGATCGACATTGTCGTTGCGGCTCCACGGTAGGTCATCGCGGGTCCATACCGCAGACTCTATTATCTGATTACTGAACATGTATGATTACTGAACATGTGTTTCTTTTTGAAGCGTCTGTGGTGTCTTCCTCTGTAGGTAATCGTCGCCGAGACACTTACACTTAAAGGGTAACCACAGCAGCAAAGGGCCCGCAGATGATAGTAACGACAGGGAGTTCATAATTCAATATGTACTCGTACTTGTACGGTTCCCCAGAGATCATAGGATTCCCCAAAGTGGCATGTCACATGTCAGTCAGGCAGGAATGGATTTCTCTGAGCATTGCTGTCTGTGGTTTAACAGGGCGAGTATAACTGTGTATTCCCTAAGTCTTCAATAATACCCATGACAGCATCTAGAAGTCTGCGAATACATGAGACATATCGTCTTTTGAACATTGAGAATAGCGATCTTGATCAGTGGTATGGTTAGAAAACGCCGGCTCAGATGTGACTGAGCTACTGTTGCACGCTGCATAGGAGCATGCTGTCGCACACATTTCTTTCGTATCGCGTCTCTTCGACAACATCCTCCCCACGCAGAATAACTCTGAGGGGAAGGATTCGTTCTCGTGCAGAACCTCAGTCTAGCAGGAGAGACATCATATAGGGGTCCCCTTTACACACATGTATTGGCGGTTATACCTCCACCAACAGTCAGCCGATAACCTGTCTGAAAAAATGCTGGGAGCACCGAATAAGATAATAATATAGGCGAGTGTAGCAGGACGGTGATAGATGGTCCCAAACTTCCATCAAGTCATGCGCGAATCACACTGAGCGTTCCCCACCGTCATCATGTGCTCGATTGCAAAAGTCGACACGACCAGCCATGTGGCAGAGGTCCGGCATCCATGACGAGCGGCTAATTCCAAGAGTTCCGTTAAGAAACTCTCTCCATCATATCCATCGACTCCGCTTGCGGCCGGGCCCCAGGGATATAGACGGGCGGCTCGATCGAACTCGAATTTTTTATATATACGCATGGCTTGGCGGTTGCGAGTGCCTTCCATTGACACCAATGGATCCCTGAACATTCGGAGCCGCAGGGACCTTCGTCCACTCCGTGCATTCCAATCGTGTGTCAGCCGTAAATAGAGCGCCGGCGCGGGAATCAAATCGAATTGTTGATCTGTCGGTGAAATCGATGGCAAGTATATCTCAGTATAGATGATACGGCGATTGGATTGGACAACATGTCTCATTTACGGCTTCTGCCATAACAATGCGACTGTTCTCGGGCCATGACGACGGTCCACTACGATCCATCCCTCCCGGGGCAGAGTAGGAATAAAAGCAACCGTCTCGATTTGGTGGTGCGGACGGTTCTGTTCATTCCAAGCATTGGAATCAGCGCGAGATTCGAACATCCACAGATCGAGAGAGAATTTGGCGTCCTCCGTCTTGCTTGCAGATGGCCGAGCACGTCCAAATAGTTTTCTCAGTATTGGTTGCATATGATGGCAACCAACAGCTCAAATTCAATCCCGACCTAAGCGGGCTGGTGTTTAAAACATCAATATATATGTAGGTATATATGATAGGAAGCAATGAAAAAAAAACAAGGCTGAATAGTCCACTCTCATTCGGTTTGACGGATGAGAACATGAGTGAAGAAGGTGTGAGGGAACATCTGGATTATTGCAGAGTCAGTGAACTTATGCGGTAAGACGTCCGTGAGTCGGTCAGTTAGCCAGGTCAATTGTCCCTGTTTGCGTAGGAAGTCACGAGTCGTGACTCACGATTGCTTGCTCCTACTCCGTTGTCTGGACAAGGTCATTATTTGTCGTCATCGCTGTGACAGATACGTCGCCAGTAGTGAAATCTGAAACATGCAAAAAACCTTGCACTACAAGCTCTGCGGTGGAGAGGTGGTTCCTTCCCCTAACCTGAATTCGCAGTCCTGATGACCGTGAGTAGGCAGGTGCGGAAAACCATCAGCCCCCGGACAGTTCTTTTCCTTTTTCACTCCTCCTTCATTCTCCTCAGAGTATGCCATCACGATCATACCATATACACCTCCTCTATATAGTATCTGGTATACATATATACGCTTTTAACAACAATCAACAGTTACCGGTTACTCCTTGCTATACAAAAGGTAGTGGAAGATCGCCAGCAGATGTCTCCGCGGCAAAGTGGACTAAAATTTGGGAACTCTGCTTCACGGTGATTGCGAAGCACTCGAGTCCTTTTCTACGACAAAGACCTCGTCACTGTATAATCTCCCTTCACAACATGAGCTATTCACTATACTAATAATCTCTACAGATAGCTCCTTCACCACCACAAAGCCAATGGGCTTATAACGAAGTCACTATCAGAGAAACCAATCACCCCTATCTGTTATCCATCCCCATTATGGGTCAGGTGCCCCTGCTCTTGCAACCCGGCATCCATCTTTCCCACAACACATCGGTCCACTCCAGGCGATGGATAAACGACATGGCCAGTTATTTCACAGAAATGCATTTACTTCGTGAGCCAAATGCAGTGCTGAACCGGGATCTGTTGGAATTGGGAAGAATAACACATCCAACGAACGTATCACGTGGGAGTTGGACGGCGAAATTTCGAAAGCCTCTCCGTCATCGCTCTCCTTGTTCTATTACGGCAACGGGATGCCTATATATTACGAGCTTCAACTACACGGCCGCAATCTCCTCGACTTCAGTATCCGTTGGTTTGAACTTTGAAGGCGTACTAGAGCCAGTTGCCAAAGCTTTCGTATAGCCAGAATATCACAGACTTCAGAAGCGAATCATGCTTCACTTGGGTGTGACGGACGACGGCACCCCCACACGTGTAGAGGCAACGTTTGAGACTCCACCATGGTTCATGGAGAACGATGCTGCGTTCGAAAGGAGTCCGTGGTTCAAATATGAGCCATAGTGCCGTTAAGTGGCTCGTCACGTTGACCAAGGACACGACAGTGGAGGATCCGAATCAAAAGGAGAGCCAATTGTAACGTGTAGTATACAACAGCAGCAGTTAGAGAGAGCACGCGGGAAAACGAGTGATGAGACGCACCCGACCTGGGCAGAGGGCATCATGAGACCTGACCATCCTTTGATATGTCGGACCCTGACCCGGAGATGATCATATACATGATACACAACTCATAGCTGTCTGGCCATCATCTCCTCGTGAGACTATATCGTGTCTTCCAACAGAACCTGTTATCTCGACACCATATATGACTTGAATGTAGTCAAACGTAAAAAGTAGGCCATGCAAAGCCATGAAACTTGCATTGTATGTGTGACTACTCGATCCAATGAATACGCCCTTCAGGATCTAGAAGATGATCGCCCATCTAATCCACCGTTGTAACAGGATCAATACCGCCTATAATAGACAGGCATGAAAAAGCGATGGAAGTACTGGGCGCACCGGCTCGGCCGTTGGGGTAAGGTGAGATTCAATCAAGCGCACATGTATGGTCCATCTGTAGGTAACATGTGTATGCCAATCATTCCTCCTCTTTGTTCTGGACTTTCTCAGCCGCACATCTAGGTCACTGTTTCACTTTGCTCACCTCTATCTTTCCCTTGCAGTCGCACTTGACGATAAACGTGTTTTAAAACCGCGCAAACAGACACATGGGCATCCCTGTGACCTTGTGGATGTAGATCTGTCTCAGAGAGCTGAAGCGACACGAACGAAGCCACACGATTGCAGCTCCGGCGTTTCTGCGATCCCTGATAAGCAGGCGCATTGTGAAATCTGTGCTGCTACTGGTATTCATAGAAGTGACAGACCCGCAACAGCGACATATAAGGGCAGGGCAGGGCCCTGAAGCAGGATTCATTGCTCATAGAAACAAGTCGCGTTGAAACTGGAAGACCCCGTCACAGATCGTCAGAGCCAAGATCAAGAGCTTCGCATCTCACTGCAATCGCTACTTCAATACTCTCAGTATGGCAGGCACCCACACAGCTGCCTCGCAGGACCCGAATCTGGCAGCTCTCCTCGCCAAGTTGTCAGATCCAGTTGACTCTTCGAATCCATCTCACGACAAGATCTCCTCTCCGATGGCGCAACCTTCTGAGTCAACCTTGCAACGAGATGGTAGACCTTCGATACCGCCACATCATGGCGATGCCGATACTGTCTCTGCTGACAGCGCATCATCACCCCGACGAGATAAGGGGAAAGCGCTCGACACGGACTCTTCTGACTCCCACCGGACATATGAGCCCACACCTCTCGACTATCAAGTCATGCTTCATAAATTCGGGCGCCATGATGCGCAACACGCGGTGAAGGCCCTGCTTGAACAAAATAAGGAGAATGCGCCGGAATTGCCCCACATAATATCTGAGGAGACACGGAATCGTGACGCCGATGCATGCGCAGAGTGGTCAAAAGCGCTGCTGGAGATGTTGCGTTCTCGGGAGGAAAAGGGGGACAAATGGAGTCAGGAGACTTCATCTGATTTCAAGCGAACGTCCGCTAACGAGGAGAGTCCGGACGAAGAGGCATCGCATGACGAAGGCAGTTACCCCTCGACTTTGTTCGAAGAGGCGCGAGAAACCCTATCAACACCCGAAGAGCCCCATGGCCCATCTTGGAAGCAAAAGGAGAAGCAAAGAGCAGACGCGACAGAAGTAGAACCATTGTCCTTCGAACCGCTGAATCCCGGCGACCCAGACTGGGAAACATCGTCAGGCCGTCCGCCACAGAAACAGCCAATCCGCTTCCGCGACGCCGTCGGGCGCAACTTTCTGTTTCCCTGGGAGAAAGCCAGGACATGGACAGTAAGCGACTCACTCCCATCTAACCTCTCACCTTCACCTCACTATCCCTCGCATTATCTCCGCTCACAAAATACCAGGGAATGAAAAAACTCATCCAAAGCTGCCTCACGCACGTTGAAGTTATTGGCCCCCACGTCGAAGCAGGCCACTACGACCTCTCCGTGAACCTGCCCTTCCCCATGGACGGCGCAAACGACGTCCTACCTCCGGGAACAACCGTGCCCCCTTCCCCTTCCACCTCAGCATCCGATCCCAACAGCAGCAGCGCGGACTCCACACAACAATCCTCCTTCGTGATAATGCCTGAATTATGGGAAGACACCATCGAACCCGGTATGCTCATCGTGCAACACATGTGGCCCTTCCCGGCGCCCAATTTCGTCGTCCAGCCGCCGCTGCACTCACCGCCGCCGGCGCACCAGGACATGTTTGGACGGGGCCGCGGACGCGGGAGGGGATTTGGGGGTACGCAGGGCCTGTTTGGGGGGACGGGGCGGAGGGAATCTGTTTGGGCCGCCGCCTATGCCGCCGTTGCCGAGGCCGCCTATGATTGTCATGAGCGTGCGGCCGAGGGCGCGGGGGAAGACTAGAAAACGGCCGGACACGTGAGGTTTTGCGCGCTGGATGGGTTGTGTATGGCTTTTCTTTGCCAAATTCGAGAAAAGGGGTGCCTTGTTTCTACGCCGGACAGCGTCTTGCTTGTGTATGTCTGTCTTTTCATGACGGCGAGAAAGCGTGCGTGCATGTGTTTTGAGGATGGATGCGATACGATGTGATATTCACGGTGCGGCGCATGGGACTCGTGATCTGCTTTACCTTGTTCCCGCCCCGGAAGAGTCGCAGTCACTTCATGACCGCGAGTTTCAGCTCAATTGTCTGCTGTGCGTCCATCTTGTCCGTACCGGGTCTGTTGTGAAAGGATCTTCTCTCTCGAATGGGTTGACTGATCCGCGTCTTGAGTAACATTGCTCCCGTTCGTGCAATGACTTCCGGAGAAACCAATGCAGGAAGCCGCTCACAGACAGAGTACATACATAGAAGGGAGAGTTGATGGTGGGAGAAAAGTCACGCTTTTGAATAGCTCGGGCGACAATATGAGACTAGGTAGTCTAGATTAGGTAGGCTTCCAACAGATTCTACGATCAGTAGTGTGCCCACACTTGATGCTCATCATGATTCAAGCTTAATACTCGTCGCATTCCGTCGCAATGATGACCTCTCCGACACATCAAGGCGCAACTCATTAGAGCAATGGCAATGCAACCGAACAAACGAAATTGCCCCCTACGCCCAAATCCTTCCACACGCTAACCACCACAAGCGCCGTGTAGGTAGTCACTCGTCGCCCACCACGACCGACGGTCTACGAGTACACATAACCCCGACTAACAGAAAGAGTCTTCAACATCCAAGAGCCCGCTTGGCTAAGTGGTATAGCGTGTCACTAGTACTCCCTAGATGTCATGACAAGATCAGCGGTTCGATTCCGCTAGTGGGCAGTTTACGTTCGGAGCGCCAACGAGTTGGTGTGAAGTTCATTTTTGGTTGATTTTTCGTTGATTTTTTTGGTCTGAGTTTGGTCTTGTCCAGCCGTCAGCATCGTCGGCGGTCAGAGCTGTGCTTGGCCGAGCTTCGCATTGACCATCTGCACACTTTTCTTCCGCAGCGCCTCCTGCGCGTGTTTTGCTTTTGCGCTTCGAGTGTTTGCTGGTTTCGCTTTGTTGTGTTGTTTGTTTATGGCGTTCTCGTCAGCGCTGGAATCGCAGTCTTCTCGTGGTCGTTTGGGTGCGGGCTGACTCGGGCCCTCCTGGGCTTGAGTGTTTTTCGTCGCGACTGTGACACGGTCCCGGTTGCGTCGTCCAACGTGATGGTTATTGTTGGTGGTCGCGCGGGCGGCATCACCATCATCTCGGCTAGTGTGAGGGACGCCTTGAACTGGATTCTGTGCAGTACGTGTGGTCGACCTTGCGCAGCACCTCCACTGCCATAAATGGGACCGTCCCAGTCTGGTGGTAATTTGACGCTCTCATCGTTCAATCTTCTGGTTGTCTGAGTAGTGCCGTCAAGGCCAGGGTTCGATTCCCCGATTCGGAGTTGTTCGGCGTCGTCATGGTTGAGGTTTCTTTTTGGCGGTTTCGCGTTTTTTGTGTGCCCCCTTTTTTGAAGGGGGGGGATATTTATTGGGGTTTCGCGTTGTGGATTTTTTTTGGTCAATTACAGGCAACCTCCGAGTTGGATGAGCCCCAGTGACTGTTCTAGTATTCCGTATAGTACTGCGATCTCTGTTTGGAGTACCGCCGGGCACATACGGAATAGTTCTTAGCCGCACCAAGCGGCACGGATCGAGATGTTTCGGGCATCAACGAGCGAGGCTCTCCTTCCCATTGGAGCACCAGTGACCAACAGGATTTCAGATGCCCAGCATTCGGGAGAGTCAGGCATGCTTGGTGATGTGAATCTCTGCAAGTTTTACCCCGGTGCATGATGTAAGACATGCATGGGCTTTTCAAGTTCGGAGTTGTCTTTTCTGAAGTGAACACAGCCTCAAACTGTTTGGAGGAACGTTTCAATGCCTATGATGGGCAAATAGTAGGATGTTGAGCCCGTCAGTTTTCGCTCTATTCCGATGATATGTAGATGAATGATAATTTCGACATGAAGGGGTTGAACGGCGCGCTCGGTACAGGCGTGAGAACATACCTGACAGATTCGGCTTTAGCGAGACAGGTCCATCTGATAGATCTAACCTCTAGATAGTCAAATGCAGTGCGTGATCGATAATTGTGATGTATCGTGATGGTGACTGCTTTCCAACAAATTCACAACTCGAAACAAAGGGAACTGAGACCTGCCTATCTCTAGGATTCACTGCCAGGTAAGGTATAGAGATATTTGTAGATACTGCGGTCCATATGAGTAGACATGTTTCGTGCCGTGAGACCTGGCCATCAATCGCGAGTGCTTGTAGACTTCCGTCTCTGGAGTCTCATCCAGAGAGAGATCATGGCACCGATGATGACCGTCATTGAACGGACTGCTGTCTCTAATCTAAGTATTAGTAGTAAGTGGACCTCGTCGTATGAGCGCAAGCAATCAAGCTCATCAGTTCGTCTCAACATCAGCCGTGTTAGCAACCAACACATCGGATCATATAGAGTTGTTGGCGATAAGACAGATACAGTACGAGCCGGACTATACAACAAGTAGTAGTAACTCTACCTACTACGAGCCGACAATCTGGACAAGCATAACGACCAGATATACGGCGACAAGCCTAGTCACGGTCATTATTCCAGAGGTCGCAACGATCACATCGATAGCGACGACTTCAGTCACGAGCGATGTCGCAGTCATAACTCTGGTGCCAACAGAAGCACCTCCGGCGCCGGCCCCATCGGCGATAATGGTTCTCTCTCTGGGACAAATCGCCGGGATCGTCATAGGCGCAATAACGGGCGTACTTCTCCTCGTCCTGCTCGTTTATTTGCGCTTAACGCGGGACGAATGGGTAACTAGGATTGCGCGCTTTCGGCACAAAAGGGCAAAGAAAACCGGAAAATCCGCTAAGGCACCTGTGCGTAAACGCGCATACGGAGACTCAGCCCGAAGAAGGGAAAAAGGCCCGGTGGAAGCGCGGCCACTTTCGATGTGGATAACGCCTGAACAGAGGCAGCAAGAGGAGGCGCGTGAAAGTGCTGGTAGAATGGCCCGCGGAGTTGTGAGGATAAACTACTAGGTATATGGATAGGTAGGTAGATGACAACTAGCAGACATCTTGAGTGATGTTCATTCTTGGTATCCCGTCAAACCCTGAGAGCGTTCTTGGTGCGTCGCGCATGTGACGATGATGCTATGAAGCAGGATTCATGGAGTGACGGACTTATTACATACCAGGTGCGCCATGCGAAAGTGAGGGGGAACCAAGAATACCAAGCATCGAGAGGCGCCACACAAGCATTCAACCCAGGTGCTTTCTTGATGGGTACCCAATGGCCGTCGTCCACATTCTCGATACGAGCACCGCGCCGAGGGTTCACCATGGCTGGGCGCGCGAGACGGGATGTCGGAACGGGAGGTGGCACAGGAAAATCGCGCCACTGGAACAAAGTATCTCCACTTCAGTCATCCACGTGATTGGATAAGTGGGCCCCGCTTACCATTTACGAGTAGGTAGGCTCATATTCGGGGTACGAAGTAATCCGTACTAGTGACGGATTACGAATTTGGGAACCAAAATCCGGTGCGAGATGCAGCTAAGCAAGGCATCAGCTACCCAAGGTTTCGGCCTAACTCTTGTGTACGAGTACTCGTAACTGAATATCTGAATATTCGTGAATATTCCTTCGATTGCCGCACGCTGATTGGCCGCACGGGCGCAAAGGTCCTGCCGTTTCCAGAAGCGGCCCCCACCGTAAAGTTTGACCGCCACCCAGAAGTATCCGCCTACTTATGAGTCCTCGATTCCTCGCTCTCATTCGAGCCCCATCTCACCTTACCCTCCTTTTTCCCATTCATCTCCTTCGATCATCAACCAACGGACCCATCCGTCTCTATCAACCTGCCAACCACTGGATTGACATCGACTGTCGTCACGAACTCGATCAGTCTACGATAAAGAACAACTGCATCTGACCTCGGTCTGCTTTTTATTCACAGTACTTCGATTTGCCCCCCGGCCCTTCCCAAAAACCCTCTCGTCTACCCTGATCACCCTGGATCCCATCAACAATGGCGCCAATGCAAACCAACATTTTAAGTTGTAATAATTGCTATGGCGAGGACGTTTCCCGTCAGGTGAATGTCCTCGCCAGCTGCTACTTGGTAGACTCAGCTGCGTCTCTCAAGGGCCTTCATTACTGCACTACCCTGGCTGCAGGTACGTGTGTCTCAGTTCCGTCTCCATCATGGCGCTCTTCGTCCTACCCGCGACAACGGACGGGAACGATGCCTCGATGCCACCTTCTCTTTTTCTCGCTTGTGACAGCTGACTAATTCATCTAATAGGGGCCGAGTGGCATTCCTGAGGTTCCTATCTCAGGTCTACCATCCCCTCCGTCAAGTCCCCCTCTCGCGGCTTTCACCTCGACCAACGAGCTCGCTTTACAGCCCAAGCCCAATAAGCGCAGCTCCGACAATACCATTTCGACCAGCTTGAACCGCATTACCACAAGCCGCCGCCGAGGGGGGGCAACATTTCAGATCAGGGAAGAGTGTGAGAGATTCTTCTGTGAGACCATGAGGGCCGTATTCCAAGGTGAGCGGAATACAGTCGATAATGGCTCCTGCCTGACTGGTGTTTACGGTGTACTTACGCCGCCCGACCATTACCCACCTGCCATACCCAACAATACGATCAACGCTACCGTTGATATCAAGGGATGGCTGGAATTCTGGGACTATGTGGGAGGCGCAAGTTTCCGTGCTTTCGTCGCTGAAAAAGACGGCGAAAAGTCACTATTTGCATTCTTCGATAGCGGGCTAGTAGGCCGAGACCTCAAGCAAGCGTATGTCTTACTCACACCCCGTCATCAAATTCCTCAACTGTACTAACAAATTCGCAGACTCATTGCTTTGATTGAACTGGCCGATGCTCCGTTGGGATGCTCTAACGTAGTCATCTGTATGGACAAGCACATGCCGGAAGACCATGCTAAGTCCTTGATGAGAAGCCTGCAGTGGGTTGGCTTCGAAATGACAACACTCGACTATTGGACAGAAGGTGTCGACGTCGTCAGCCCTGCATGGATATTCCTAGGAATGGAGGTTTAAACACTTCCCATTCTTCATCATCCTCAGTAGCGATAATAAGCTACTATCCAATTTTCTGTATCATCCGACGTACCGACGTGGGCTCCTAGTTGCACATTTTCATGGAGTTGGGAGGGAGTCAAGGGAACATCATGCATAATACCAGTTGTTCATCCTTCGTCATTGCATCCTTTTATTGTAGCCATTGAAAAGTCATCCATTATCTGGGAGGGAATCGAGGTTTTTATGGACTGATCCGAATTTGCAATTCTACCGGGGGGTTTTCAGGCTATACAAAAGTCTCCCATCAATCAATATACATGCAAGTTCTTGCTGAAAACCCAAGTAAAATTTTGTTCCCCTACAATGCCACGTCTTACCGTGATATCATGGGTTTCACCACCAACGCCGTCTATAACATGTGATTTGTCTCAATATGATTCGATTTGATTTGCTCTGACTCTTCATAATTCACCCTCGAAAATCCGAACTTCTTGACCACTTGTCGCGAGATGGTCCTTGACTTGTTGTACCGTGTACTCGCCCCTGTGAAACATGCCAGCGCCTAGAGCGGCATCCGTAGTCGTCTCCCGGAAGACCTCCTCGAAGTGCGCCGGGTTTCCGGCACCGCTGGACGCGATGACGGGGATGTGCACGGCAGCCTTGACCTGGGCGATGAGCTCGAGATCGAAACCGCTGTTCGTGCCGTCGCGGTCGATGCAGTTGAGCAAGAGCTCGCCGGCACCCATGGCCTCGACGGCCTGGGCGAGCTCGACGACATCGATGTCGCGCGTCTCGCGACCGCCCTTGATGGTGCAGGCGTACCAGCAATACTCCTCGCCCCTAGGGCTGGGGAAACGAGTGCGGATGGTACTGTGGCGCGTGGCGTCGACTTTGGGGACGTAGACGCGCTTCGGGTCGATGCTGACGACGACGGCCTGGTTACCGTAGGCCTTGGAGATCTGCTCGATGGCCGTGTTGCCCCAGAGTTTGCGCCCGACGGCGTAGTACTCCTCGGCGGCGAGCACGGCGTCCGAGCCGATGGAAACCTTGTCCGCGCCACTCTTGAAGTACATGGTGGCGATCTCGAGGGCGCTGACCTTGGTGCCGTCTGTATCGACGGTATCTCTGATACCACCACCGATGGTCAGGGGTACGAAGACGGTCTCTGATGTGCGGCGCAGGATCTCGAGCATGGGCACGTCAGCTAGGGGGCAGTCGCGGAAACTCGTGATGTTGAGGAATGTAATTTCATCTGCGCCTTGCTCGTAGTATTTCTTGGCCATGTCGACAGGCTTGCCGAGATTCCGCACGTTACGGTCGTCGCTCTTCTCGCGCACGTCGTATTGGTCGCCCTTCGTTACGACGAGATCGCCCTGGTCGTTCGTCCGCACGTCAAGGCAAGCGATCACACGCCGCGTCAGACCGCCCGTTGGCGCAGGACCGGCAAGCTCCTGTCCCAGCGTCTTCAGGCCCTCGCCCGTCAAGAACGACCTTATGACTCTCAAGCCGGCGACACCACTCTTCTCCGGGTGGAACTGGGTCGCCATCACATTCCCCTTCGCGACGGCACCGACGAAGCGCTCGCCACCATATGATCCCGTGGCCACGGTCCAACCCTGGCTTTCCAGCTCGCCCTCGACGTAGGGATATCTGTAGGAGTGGACGTAGTAGTACTTGCTCTCGGGGCGAAGGTCGTACAGACTCTTTCCGGCGGCATTGGCGCTGTTCCAGCCGATGTGGGGGACGGACTTGTTCGCGTCGTCGAAGCGGCCCAGCTCGCCCTTGATGAGGCCGAGGCCGGCAACGTTGGGGTCCTCGGAGGAGCCCTCAAAGAGCGCCTGCAGGCCGACGCAGACGCCCATGAAGGGCTTGCCGGCATCGATGTGGGCGCGGATGGCGGGCAGGTACTCGGCCGAGGCGAGCTGGCTGAGACAGTGGCCGAAGTGGCCGACGCCCGGCAGGATCAGCTTGTCGGCTTTGGCTACCTCCTCGGGCGTGCGCACCCATTCTACGCTGTATCCCGTCTTCTCGATCGCGTTGACGAGCGACCGCACGTTGCCCGCGACATAGTCGAGTAGGTGGACTGTCGGCATAATCGATCGATTCGGAGTCGGCAGCTAGAAGGAATAGTCAAGATTCTAAGATTCTACTGAGTAGGTAAAGTAAGTTGATTTGAGATAAGTGAGAGGGAGGCCGGAAATATCAATACATGGAAGAGAAATGCAAAGAATTGGCGATCTGCAATCGGGATGGCGTGCAGAGCTGGCTTGCTGCAAGGTCAGGGTGGTGATGTGTAGGTAGGCAAGTTTTAGATGGGATGGGCAAAAGATGGACGCTTTCTGGGGACTCTGGAGAGCAGCTCACAGCCTACAGGCGACAGCTCTGGCGCCGGCAGAAGGGTCCTGCATGATTCATTGCAGAGGGGCATGGCTTGCCCCTCCAACTGCGATATCGCAAGTACTTGATAAGACGATAGCGAGTATCTTTTGTGCCGGTGCTACGCCATCGTCATGTATAAAATATGTGACTCAGCAAAGTATATTTTGCAGTCAGTGTACATGACGAACGATGTACCTAACCTCTCTCGTTAACACTGCTGACAGAAGGTGCCCCTGCACTACACTAGGCCCACTATGTACTGTCGCTCGCTTCGACCCGCTTAAATTACGTCCAGGAAGTGCTCGACGCGCCAACTTTTATGGCCGACTGTCTCTCTTCTTCACTTCCAAGCGTAATCCAATACAGGTTCTTTTCTGATAATCACAGCCTTCTTTGTACATACACGACGAAACATATCTTAGGCTATTCAATGAAACCTATTTATTACAGAAGCATCAAATCTAGCCGACATCGTCCCAATGACTAGCCTCGAGTATCTCGATCCGAGGCTTCGAGGCCTTCCAATTGCGCCATCGCAACCACAGCCGACTCCGAACGAGGATGACGAGGATGAGTGGGAATATGAATATTCGACTACTGAGACCGAGGTATATCTACATTTACGGCATCTCATATCTCTCAGACCGTGTAACTGATTGCGCGGCAGACTTTCTACGTGACTCTGGACCTGTCGAAGGCGGATTTCAAATCTCAAGAGCAGTTGAAAAGTCATAGATTCACTCCCCGCGGTCCCTGGCCCATGCACAAGGCGAGCGCGGCATTCTTGGATAGGCGTGATGATGGCGCCAACACTCTGCAAAGCAGTGCTCCCACTAGTCCTGCCAGCTCTGCTGCCGAGCCTGATAACGATGACGATGACGACGATCGACCGCCCCCCTCCCACGAAAACCAGGACCAGGGCCTAGATCAGAATAAGGAGACTTCGGGCGCGCAGGACGACGAAAAAGTGGAATCTGAAGACAGGGAAGAAACCAAGGAACGGGTACAGATACTCGACCTGCACACTGCGAATCCTATCATCTCCTACAGGGGCCGCGTGTTCTCCGGTACGTGGTGCGAAAACGTCACGACCGAGCTCCTTATAACGCCGCGTGTCGCCAACTCCACGATACCCATCCTCCGCCACCTGGACAAAGATGTAGACCTCCTAGCGGCCAGCTCTACTCGGATCAACGTGACGGAGAAACAATTGAAGCCGCGCAGCAAGATGGCACTTGAGAGTGCGAACACTGATCTACCTATCACCATCATACCGGCCGCGGATCCCAAGGCAACGCAGGAGCGGAATGATCAACGCAACTTCCTCGCCAGGTTGATCGCGATCAAGAAGCAGAAGGGCGAGACCGACGACGTCACAATCATAGCGCGAAGCATGCAGGGAAAACGGGCCAATGGAAGATTGAGAGGGTCTCGGTCCCTCCGTCGCGGTCGCTGGGCTCACGCCGGCAAGTCATACTTGACTCGCGGCGTCGATGACCGACTAGGTCGCGGCGTCAGGAAAAGGGGTCGGGGAAGAGGCAAGTGGTTCCTCTTACCCCTGGAAGAGGCGCGAGACTCGGCCTCTGCTACCGCGGACTACGCTGACTTGACCATGGACGAAGAAGAAGAAGAAGAAGTGTTCGAGGAGGAAAACACGTCCACCCCGACACCCCTTCACTGGGAGGACCTGGTCGAAGGTCAGGAAGAGGACTATGGTGGCCAGCTGGGAGAGCTCATGGAGGTTGATCTTGATGATGAAGAGCAGTATGAAGATGATGCGGAATCTGGCGATGATAATGACTATGATGAAGGGGAGGACGAGGACGATGGCATGGAAGATATGATGGACGAAGATGACGAGTAATGCCTCAAAATTATAAGGAACCAAATTCACTGTAAAAGCCTGGTGTGGGATCTACAGAGCGTGTCAATAAGCATTCAAATGGGAGTTCTGCTGTCTTGTTCGAGTCTTCTTGTTCCGAGTTTTCAATCATAAAAGGAGTCTGCATGCGAACAAGCTATAACTTTTCATTTGCGTTCCCTATGATCAATTTATCGAGAGAAGACTAGAATAAGTCGTCGATACTCTTATCCGCATCTTTCTTAATAAGTTCAAACATGCCCTATTATGCGTACATTAGCAAGCCGACCCCTGAGTAAAATATTTCAAGAGAACGCCAAAACGAGTCAAAAGGAGACCAGAGAAGTTGAAGAGAGAAACATACCTCAGGCATTATGGGCTTGCCATCCTCCGTCTTGACATACCGGAAGGGCATCTCCGTGCTCTCGTGCTCGTTGATCTTCAGGTCCGGGTTGTCGACGTAGGGGATCGTGGTCAGCGTGTCTACACAGTTAATCAGCTTCAAGTGCCTTCACCCTCGACTTTATACTATACCGTTGGTACCGCGGTGATAGTAGGGGCTGGAAGGGAGAGATTTGAGAGTTCGGACAAGGGGACTTACATTTCTCCTCGATCACCATTCGAGTCACCCGCACAGCCGTGTCAGTCGTCATCTGTACGGGGCCCAGACGTCGGCCCTCGAAGCCTTTTACGCGGAGTTCGCCGGTGCGGTCTGGACATCTGTGAGTATCAACGCTCCTCATGAGGAGCTGGATGAGTTTTGCTTACCCCTTGGCGGGTCGTCACCTAGAAGGATAAATTAGCTATCATATATTCAGGACTTCAAGGTGTGTATCGAGGAAGTTTAGGAAGCAGTCCCCCGAGCAATGAGCAAGCAAACCCTTTCCCAAACAAGGCCCTCGAAAAAAAAAAAAACAGCCAGCAAAGAAAAAATGAATCAAACTCACCCAAAATCCCACCAAAAAGAAAGACATCAAACTTCTCCCCATCCTCCGGAGCAATATCCTTCTCGGCCCTCGGATCCAACAGACAAACGCGCGCCCTGGCCTCCTTCGCCGCATACAACTCCTCCACACCGGTAGTCTCAGCCCGGAAGGCCGGCTCCGCCGTGAGTTTCGCGGGTAAGTTAGCAGCGAGGTTAGTAGGCACACTCGAGAGGACGAATTGGCCGCCGACACGGCCCGTCTCGCGCGCGATGGCGATGTATTCGAGTTCGGACCAGGGGCCGAGCTCGGGGTCGAGGTGCTCGACTATGTAGGTTTTGCTGTTCGACATTTTGGGCGGTGCTCGTTTTGTCTCCTTTCTGACTGTCTGTCTTGGCAACCCAGGAAAGAAGAACTGAACTGACTAACGCCTTCTTCCCTTCTGATCGGCTCAGTAGATGAGAGACGGTATAAGAAAGAATCTCGGCCAAACCCAAGACAAGGCGGGCGACAATATCGACAATCTGTAAACCAGGGACTGAAGTGTGAAAATCCCGTGTATACCCCGCAGGCCCCAATCTGCATACACAACTCAGCAAAGCTCTTCAATAAGAAGGTAGGTCTGTCTCACTGAACGAAATATTGGCGTGGTGTTGGTGAGAGGATGTGATGAAGTTGTGTGCGATCGAGGGAGATCCACTAATAAAGCGCAGGGGAGGGCTTTGATTGGGTGCTTCCCTCATGGGCTACAACTCCTCGTACAATCGATGTTCGACTCGCTTTCGTGCATTATGAATGACCAGAAAGAAAGATAGAATATAGAAATGGGCTATTAATACCATGGACACAGAAGCAGGTAGAGAACAGAGCATCAAACAAGTTACGTATTAAGATGTAAGGTGAACACGGAATACTACAACTACACTGTCTAGCATGCCTGGAATACCGATACGAAATAGATATCGCATTTCCTTGTAAGCGCTGAAACCCGCACATATTCAGCTCCATCGTCCTGATAAAAGAGGCAAAACGCTGGTGATGCTCATGTAGAACAAAAGTACAGGTACGCGTCCGAACGCCGAGCAAAGATAGATATTTGGGAACAGCCGCGTTCCCTCCCATGGCTCTCAGTAAACCCTCACACAATACCAAATACAACCCGAACCATGCCTACTACAGCCCGAAAGTTCCGTCGAAAAAAAAGGGGAAAATCTCCAGGAGAATGAGAATTCTGACGCTCAAACTAGAGACTTCTTCACCTTGGGTGGTTTCAAGACGACTGACGCGCTGAGATCTTTGCTCTTTCGTTTCTTTGAAGGCCGGCTGGCACCTCCCTTTGGTCGATAACCGGGATCTTCGTCCCGCTTTCGTTTCCCCTTGACAGAGACGGCAGCTTCGTGAGACATGTCGTCTTCCCAGTCCATGGGATCGGCAGGCTCTCTCTCCCTTTCTTTCTCTTTGCGACCCGTAGTAGACTGTCGCTTACGGGACCCGCCACTACTCTTGCGCTTGCGATTGTCGTCCTTCTCACGGTCATCCTTGTCCTTGTCTTTCTCTTTATGGTTCTCGAGATCTTGCAAGAACGTCTTGGGTGCGTGCCGTCTCAACCAATTGTAGACACTAGTCGGATTGCGCAACGCAAAATTCGTAGGCGCGTTGTTGGCGTTGTTCGTTCCCATGGATGACGGGGCTAGCGAATGCTTGGGTTTAAGACCCAGACGCATGTCGAGTCGATATAGATACTCGTCAAGCTCGTCTGGGGTAATGAAGGCCGTCGGATGCGACTGAGGATCCGACGACTCCAGGTCTTCTCGTATTTCAGGGTACCGTTCAATATATTCCTCGTAACTCCGATGCGGCACCTCCTGAACGAGTTTTCGGAGGGACTTAGTGGGTTTCTGAGTGCATTCGGAGCTATCGCTGTCTGTCGCGTCCCCATCCTCATCTTCGTCGTCAAGAGTCATGTCGATTCGTCGCTCGAAAGGAATCTGGGATGAATCGTTGATGTCCAGCAACATGTCCATCAAGCGACTTGGCAATAGTGACTTGTTAGCAGACCGTCGCTATATGGGGGGTAGTACGGGGGGTTGTTCAGAACTGCTTACTCGTTCTCAATAGCGAGACGCTTGGCGGTTTGTATGGCCTTCTGCTCGAGCGCGTGCAACTCCTCTGTCTCCTTCATCTTCTGATCGAATTGGATGCGCATCTTGCGATACTTCTTCTTCCAGGACTTGTATGATGGACGGGCCTCGTTGGCGGAGATGTCCTCCTGGAGACGGTCTCGCAGCCCTGGCTCCGTTTTGATCGTCGAGTAATCCATAATTACTGGATGGCGTGATGCCACGAGCGATGGCCGGAACTAACTTGGAGGGTGTGGTGATGATGACGATGTTATGGAGATGTTTTCAAGGCACCAACTGATGGCGGTACAAATGGCTGGTTGGATGGAAGAATGTGTGGAATGAAGAAATGGGGGAGAGAAAAAGGATGGACCGTGGAGATTTGGAGGCGGCAAGCTGTAGGCCCGGAAGCTAAAACTTTACGTATCGACCGACCTCGTGCGCCTGCTGTGTGGTGAACTGCGCATCCACGGAATGTTGAGGTACGATGCAATGCAAATGGACGTGCAAGATAAGATGGAGGTCACGTCCACCGCGCTAAGAAACCGAAGAGGAGAGAAAGGGAACAAGGAAAGTGGCGGTTCGTGGACTGATGGGTCTCGGCGATGACTGCACCCACCTAATCCGTACAGTAAAGCAACACGGCTGCTGGAGCGCGCATTCCAGCAGCGCGCGTTCCGAGCAGGCGCCAAGATCATGAAACAGAGGTACGGTTTAAACATATAAATATGAATATATTGAGGCGGGCGGCACAAAATGATCTCGAATATTTGATTAAGCCATAATGATCAACTAAGAGGTGTTTCTGAAGAGCACCAAAAAGGTCGGGGACGCACTACGAGTGCGGATTACCTACCAATGAGTCGTCCAAGTACGGATTATCGTACAGCTACCTACAAGCGACCGGCAGGGTACCTAGCGTAGCGGACCAATAGAACTGACCTACCAGCAGCTATCAACCAAAAACATCAGCCAAGAAAAAAAGTTCAACTGAAGCCAAACAAATAAACAAGCCTTCAAAGCCAGTTTATGCTCCGTGCCCTCACAAAAATGGCCGAAAGCGCCACGAAACGCCTCAAGACCGACGGTGGGGTCACCATCGGCACCCACAGCGGCCACTTCCACGCCGACGAGGCCCTGGCCGTGCACATGCTCCGCCAGCTCCCAACCTACGCTTCCGCCTCGCTGATCCGGACGCGCGACCCGGCCCTGCTCGCCACCTGCCACACCGTCGTCGATGTCGGCGGCGAGTACGACGCCAGCCGCCACCGCTACGACCACCACCAGCGCACCTTCACGACGACCTTCCCCGGCAAGGCCACCAAGCTGTCGAGCGCGGGTCTCGTGTACATGCACTTCGGCAAGGCGCTGGTCGCGCAGCGTCTGAAGGAGAGCGAGGACAGCTCCAATGTCGAGCTCGTCTGGAACAAGCTGTACGAGAACCTGATCGAGGCCATCGACGCCCACGATAACGGTATCTCCGCCTACGACCCGGCCGGTCTCCGCGCCGCCGGTCTCGAGCGCCGCTACCTGGAGGGCCGCTTCGGCCTCGGCGCCGTCGTCGGCCGCTTCAACCCGCACTGGAACGACGAGATCCCCTCGGACCCCGCCGGGGCGCAGGCCTTCGAGGACGCGCGCTTCGAGACCGCCAGCCGCCGCATCGGCGAGGAGTTCGACAAGGACCTCGACTACTACGCGTCCTCCTGGCTGCCGGCGCGCTCCATCGTGCACAACGCCTACGCGAACCGCTTCAAGTACAACGCCCAGGGCCACGTCATCGTGCTCGAGGGCGGCGGTGTCCCGTGGAAGGACCACCTCTACATGCTAGAGGAGGAGCAGAAGACCGAGGAGAGCCAGAAGCCCCTGTACGTGTTGTACCCCGAGAGTTCCAAGCCCGACTCCAAGTGGCGGATACAGTGCGTCCCCGTCTACACGGATTCCTACCAGAGCCGCAAGCCCCTGCCGACGCCCTGGCGCGGTGCGCGGGACGAGGCGCTCGATGAGATTACGGGCGTGCCTGGTTGCGTGTTCACGCACGCTTCCGGATTCATCGGCGGTAACAAGACGTACGAGGGTGTCTTGGCCTTGGCCGAGAAGGCGTGTGCGTTCGAGGAGCCTGAGGTAAAGGCTTAGATAAAAAAAAATTAGAAACCATTTAGCTACGAGCTTTAAGCATTTTTACGACCATGACGATTCACATAGGCTTATATGAAAGCTATGCACGCATTTAGTTTACTGCACACGTAGACTCGTGAGATATTCTTTTCGGCGATTGCTCTTGAACTCGAGTCCCTCAAGTACTCTGATCAACACCATCTACAAACCCCTTAATGGACTCGTACTTTAGTAGCAAACATACCTGGGTTATTCATGTTGGATGCATTTTGACACGGTACAGTCATTAGAAAATCATCATCAGAAGAAAAAAAAGTAAAGGGGAAAAGAGTCTTTTACTGAGTTAAACTCGTAGTATCTAACATCAGCACGCAAAGCTCATACTTCCCTCTTCAAATCGCGTGTTTGGGACCCATTGATCCCCATAGCCTCGTTGGAATAGAATAAGTTATTCCATCCTTCATTCAACCAGGCCCTTGTTGAAACGTTGAAAACGGGAAAACGAAAAAAAAACAAACGCCTCGAACTACCCTCCAGTGACCATGAAGAAAAGAAGATGGGGGGGGATGGGAAAAAGAGTTGCACTTCCCAAACCCCCCGCGGAAAGGACTTCGTAAACAATCATGAATGCCACTTTGCTCTCGGATCGTACAACATCAAAGGCCCTTTTTTTTTTTTCCCTCCGTTTTTCCTTTGAGAAAGGCAAACAGGGAATCGTATGATCGACAGTGAAATCGCGCCCCATGTCGATTCTTGTAAAAAAACAAAAGCAAATTCGAGCATATGCCCTCATGAGGTAGGCAGGGGAAAGGATACGAGGGGCATATGCTCTAAACATAGTGCCGCCGACATTCCGTTACAGATCCCAACACTCAATGAGCGCAAACAGCTGCGTGCAAACCCCAGGTTCGAAAGATTCCATGCGCCTCAGATAGACTCCCATTCATGCATAAAACTTGTCCCTAATGCATATCGAAATCGCGCGCCGGCTTATTTGCGAATGGGAATGCCCTTGGCGTCGACAGCGGTCTTGTCGGCAACGACGTCGGTCTCGTCGTTATTGCTCGTCTCGCTCTTGAGTAGGCTGCTCTCTTTGATGGGACTACTCGCGAGGCCGACGGCGGCCTGGCCGGAGGCACCACTGATGCTAGAGTGGTGCTGGTGGCCGGCACCTCCGTTGAAGCCGGCGGCGGAGGCGGCGGTGGTGAGATGCGGAATGTTCTCGGGTACCGGATGCTGACTGCCAATGCTGCCCGTGTCGAGCTTATCGGCTTTGCCTGCCTTCGACATGGCGTAGTCGCCACTGTCGAAGTACTTGCGCTCTTTAAGGTGCTTGGCAAAATGGTCGGACTTGCTTGGCAGTTTTCCGTAGAGCCGGAACAAACGCTGTTCCTCGGGGGTGAGGGTCTAGACAGAGGCAGGTTGGGTTAGTGAATGTGCTCATTGCAGCCGAGGTAGCGCTATTTGCATGTGATGATGGGGAATCTTCATCTCTTGGAAGGTCTGGGCACAATCCGAGGCGAAGTTCGGGCACGCAAGGTAGGAAGGGAAGCAGGGGACAAAGAGGGTTGACGGCGGGGGATCATTGTAGGCTTCGCTAGCGACAGCTTGGTGCCGCATCGTGATGCATCTCGAACGCAACGTGATGGCAGGGGAGAGACGACGAGAAGACGAGGATAGGATAGAAACTGTTGGAGGAGGAGGACTAACCGAAACGTCGACCTTGTTCTTCTTGTGAGGATTCATCGTAGCGGCGGGGATCTCGAGAGTCGAGATCAGGACTTGAACCGACGATGAAGAATGTCACTAGCTTGCTAGTAACCAGGACGGTGTTGACTTGAACAGGTTGCGATGTCTGATCGAAGAAGATGCGAAGGCGGCGGTCTTCTTGGATTGTCGTGCGCGATCGAGAGTTGACGGAAGTGGGTGACGGGGAGAAGAAGTGATTGTGGAAGTGGTGGTGGTAGAAGTGGTAGAGGTAGGTAGTAGAGGTAGTAGAGGTAGTGGCGGCGACAGGTGGTAAGGCAGTGAACGGTCCGTGATAAGGTGTAGGTACCAACCTTAGGTTGCGATCTGGACTGGGAGTTTAAGTGGTTTGCGTTGCGGATTAAAGAGGGGTGCAAGCTAACTCGCTTAGTGGCTGTGGCGGGGTGTCCCGGGATTTTAGTGACCAGTCACCGGCGTTCTGAGGCCTGGTCGGGGACGGATTTGGGTCAATCAGGCGTCGTCACAGGCAGGGTCTCGCTGAAGGTACCTACGAGTAGGTAGGTACTCGTAGTAGGTACATAATCCGTAGGGAAGGTATGGTCGCGCTAGCGGTGTTCCTCTGCACAAGAGAATACGAAACGTAACAACAACCTGGCAGTAGGATTAGATACGGCACCTGTCCATTAACATCTGTCTCCCTACGAGAATACTTCGGTCAGTTGGCAACCACACAGCTCGGACCCAGTTTGTGTGTTTGTCATCAGAAGCCGGCCCCGTACATGCCTCGGTACGTACTTCGTGCCCTGTCTGGCCTACGAGATGTACATTAGGTACCCTTGTAAATTCCAAGCATGGGGTTCTGCCGGGCCCCGGGCCCCGGCCAGAAAAGCGGGTACCTTAAGTGGGCCCTCCCAGGAATGACGATTCTCTCCAATTAAGCATACCATCTGCCGTTTCCAAGAGCTTTCTCCTGTGCAGCGGGCGACGGTATGACCTCACGCTTGAGAATGCACCCATCCGTCTCGCAGCAGAGCGAGCCGTACCAATGGGATTCTGGTCCACAATCCGAGCACGGCCCGGTCGAACCGCGAGATGTCCAAATACGGTAGCCAATTGTGCTTCTTTCTTCCATTCTTGATTCCAAGGGTTCTTCACTTTGCTTTAAAGGGACGACATCTCGGCGTTCTAGCGCTGTCTTACTTGGAGTTGTGTTAACTCCTCTTGGGCTTAAGTTGCCACGTCGTGACGATGGGGATACATTAGGAGGTCAGCTGTGTTCACGCACGACTCAATTTTCAATCTAAAACTCCCGAGACCAACTCATCAGTTGTTAATGAACTGGAAACACATACGGACTCGTGCGTTGGGTACGTATTACGGCAAGCCATGTACAGGTAAGAGGAGGCATGGGGTTTTCGTGTGATTCTGGCATACCATCATGTGCAATGTGCTACTCCATACCTCGTCTGCTGAGGTTTCGAGTAACGTGGGCGGAAGCAACAGAAGTTGACTCTTCAACATAGGAAATCTATCATCTTGAATTCAATGTGTCGTGGGTATCTATCGTGCAATGTGGTCTTTCTTATATACTTTTAAGAAAAAGGAGAAAATCAAAACAAAACGTCTATACATACTTGTACCAGCTCCCCTTCCGGCCTTCCGCAATGGAATTCAACTGCCGGCACTTCGTCGACTGGCACACCTGCTCTCTCTCTAAATTCTTAAACTTGGGGCCCTGTGGTCCAGTCACATAGTGATACTGGCCAAACAGCCTCCACTGCCGCTCGTCGTCAAGACCGTACGCCTTGTCTCCCCATCGGCCTTCGAAATGGAACCAGCCCACAGGCGCATTCGGGTTCTCCCGCGTCGGTTCCAGCTCTTCGTCTTCCTCCGCCGCCGTGGCGTTATACCAGTAACTCCTGAAGTTCTGCGAGGGGTCCCAGAGGGGTCCGTGATCCGTCTCATCCTTGAGCATCTTGAAGGGCAGCACGTAAGGGTGATCGCCCGGCATCGCGTACATGGCATGACTGCCCACGGCGCTGTAGATCACGGGTCTTTCAGTATGTTCGCGCTTCTCGACGGCCTGCCATGCGTAGGCTTGTCCACCCTCGTGCTCGCTAAAGTACACGGCGCGAGGAATGCCCGATTCGAACCGGATCATCGTGTGCTCCCAGTCACCCACGTGGTTTCCGTATCGAGTCCCGAGGACTGTTTGCCCGAGGTTGTAGGCGTAGAAGAAGAACCAGAAAGCATCGACAATACCGGATCCCTTTTCCACTAAGATGAGTGTTGCAGGAGCCTTGGAATAACCCTTCTCGTTCGGCTTGTTCTGTAGAGACCGAGCTGCAATGCGGCGTTCCAGACGAGAGAGCTGTGCCCGTTTCAGTGGTGGTCGAGTATGTGATTCCTCGCTGTGTGACCCCCCGGGGTGCAAGCCGCGTGGCAGAAGTTGGTCTTTATCGAAATCAGCCCATATCGAGTCTTCACCAAACCGTTTCCTTTCCGAAGCTCCAGTCTTGGAGTTGGATTCGCCATTCTTATCCTCGAACGAGACCGGAATGTTCGCTGTGCTGTGCAACCATGCGGGCCGGCACTCAACATTGTCCTTGCTTTTCAGAGTGAGAAGCCCCATCGGAGCATCAACCTGACCTAAATTCGACAAAGACAGCGGTTCTGTTCGGTTCATCGGTATATCATCAATATAAGGCAGCACATGCTTGACATGATCCTCAATATCGGACGGCCAGAAGTGTTCGTCCGAGTAGAGGTGAACAAGCGGCGCATATGCAATCACATAATCCGGAATGCCCCTTAGACCCCTCGTCCCGTTATCCGTGTGAATCTCAATGCGTGCACGGGCAAGATGAGAAGACGCCAAGTGGCGGCGACTCATAGTAGTAGTCACATTCACACACGACGCGTCGCGGCTCGATGGGTCTCTGGTGGGCGGATCGCGCCTCAGATGCAGCAGACCGCATAAGCTCATCCAGCGGCAGGCCTGGCGATCAAGCCAGTTCGGCGAGGTGTTGACCCATTCCTGATCGGCCTCGATCTTCTCCTTGCTCGAGGCGACCGGGTTGAGAGCAGCAGGCAGACTTGACAGGAGGACGGCGAGCAAGACAAAGACGAGGACCGCAATGGCGATGCCACGAATCCTGGACATGGGGTCTGCTGCTCAGGAGTTGGCGGGGTATGAACGGGGGGTGAAAAGGGATTAACACGAGTGTAGCGGTGTCATGAAGAAAAAGAAGAGAACAATCTGTGGTTTCAAAAGTAATCATATGAGAAAATGAGTGAGGAACTCTTCGGGATAGTGAGCGTCCCATTCATTCACCACTCCAAGGCTGCCGTGTTGTGAAGAGATCTGGGGAAGCTGAGGCAGACACTCCCAATGGGGGGATAAGTTCATAACTTCCTGTGAAAACTGCGGTAAAAAGTGAACGATAAGTTCATTTTTGACGTTAATTGCAAAGCAACTATGCAGTTAGCGATGGTGTCACCGTCAGACCAGGCAGGTACCTGTACCTTCATGGCTGCCTGTGAGTTGGCGTCGGTGGCTATATTTAGTACATGGCCTACAGAGATTTAGTGGACCTGGCCAGCGGTTAGCACGTTTTGTTAGGGGATGATCGCTGGGGGCTTGCAAATCTGTAACCTCAAGCGTTTTGTACCTTTTTCAACCCGTTCAAACTTCAACATCATCGTCTCTTACGGATTACTCTCGACGTATAAGACAGAGTGATCTCGAATTAACTCGACGCTGAATCAGCACCTTCGAATCCCCGGTCGACTTTCAATCGAACTCATAACAACGTTATGGTGATTATTTCAACTCAAGTCACGTTCAGATCTAAGTCAGGTTGATTGCTTGAACATACCTACATACCTACCTACAAGTAATGATCTCCATCCAACCCTTGCCAATACAACGACGTTGAAGTCGAACAACGAATCCGTAGCCAAATCAGTTTTGAAATACGACTTGTATTATTGGATAAACGAAGGGTTCATCGACGTGTACTATGACATTACTACTTACTAGTCGTCGGTTGTCTACTCGTATATCCGCACGAATCCCTCCCGGCGAGTCCGTGAACCGATGTGTATTTTGCATCAGCCAAGGTACCTAAAGACTTTGAAACCGAACTGAGTTGACTGTGTCAGTTAAGGAGCGGGGGCACGACAATGTGGGGGGATATTACCTATCTTTACGCTCACAACTACCTACAATTCTCATTTGTGTTAGGTATGTAAGTGAGACCTCGGATCTCCCTTTCCTCACGACCTCCAGAGCCGTGACGCTGACAATCGTAGATGCAGAAGACGTTTCTCTGTGAATGGCTTCTCTTAATGTGCGCGTCCAGAGCCGTACTGGTGGTTTTTGGCTCTCTTCAGTGATACTGCCCCTTTTCTGAGAACCCGCGCATTTTCTCTGACCGATCTGATGATGACGGTCAATAGTGGTGACAAGAATGGCGATGACGTGAGGGGTTGGTGAATATGACTCCTCATCTACAGGGACCTCTCATTCAGAGATATGACATTACCCATGGAGACATGGAACCCTTAAGCACAAAGAAAGGGGCAGCTGGAGCGAATGTAACCGCAACTGAAAAATCAACAACTTTTATCCAGAACTATCAACACCTATCCAACGCCAGAAGAAATCTAACCTATTCACACGCAATCTCAGCTATTTACCAATCATCCTCATCATCAAAATCTATCTACTCAAACGACAACCTCATTCTCAACGTCAACTACTCCAAAGAAAATTTTAAGTACCAGCAGTCTGAGGAGGCCGATTATTCGAGAGTACGCCTCCCAGCCCCATAACCTTCAAGATCGCAGCACCCCAACGGCCGGTTCGACCTCGAGTGCGGGTGGGGGGGGGGGAGAGGGCGAAGATCCATCCAACAGCCGCAGCGATCTTTTTTTCATCTTTTTTTTTCCTCCACCGCCCCGGTATGGCGGCGTGGGCGATACCGTCGTCAACGGAGCGCCTTCCTTCGGCGTCCCGGGCCGAGAACAGGGTTGCGGATGTAGCGGTTGTGTTTGAATCTGTTCTACTACGAAGGCTAGTGGCTCCTCCACCTTCGTCGTGCTCGTGGGCCAGCGACGCAGGGGGGACTGGGGACGGGAATCTGAATTGTCAGGAGCGGATGAATTTTCGGTCGAGGCCTTGGGAATGGCCTCTGGAGCGGGCTCGGTTACGTACTGGGGACTGGCTTCAAGGGGCTTTTCTTTGGGAGTGGAGGTCCCGTTGGTCCCGTTGGTCCCGTTTGTTTGTTCGGGTTTGGGACTGGAAGGGGGCTCAGGAACAGGCTCGGGGATAGTGGGCAATGTGTGGCTTGACATCTCCTTGTTTGCCGGCTCCTCCAACACCTGCACGGGTTCTGCCGGAGGTTTCTCCTCCTGAGGCGCAAACTCGCTCTCGATTGTTGCAGCCTCTGACTTTGTTGACTGGCCGTTCTCCAACTCGGCCGCAGGGGTAGGCTCAACCTCCGTCTTTGGGGCGGGATCTGTGTGTATTGCTGGGGCAGGCTCCACCTCTGTCGTCAGGGCATTTTCGAGAGACGGCACAGGGGGCACCGCAATATCCTCCCGAGTCGGAGCCAGGTCCTTCGAGAGTAGGGCAGCAAGGTTCTTGAGAACGACGTTGGTGAAGGATGGTGTGCCCTTGTCGGTTTCAAGCGAGCCATCTTCGAAAGATGTGGTGGGGTGTCGGAAGATGTTCTCCAGGCCCGACTGCACGTACTCATCGACCCAAGACTCACCCGCATCTGGCTTGAGGCCCGACTGCTGGAACAGGTTCAGCACGAGAGGGAATGGGAGTTCCTTTGCCAGAGCTTGAGTCTCTTTCTGGGCTAGGCTCTGGAGACCTGGCAGATGATACTTCCGCGCGGCGATATAGACTTGGATGCCGGTCTTGAACTCCTCGATGAGCTTCTCGCGGTGCGATTCACCCTTGGGCCTGAGACATTGGTACGTGTCGGTGAGGAGGTAGTAGAAGATGGCGTGGCCGACCTCAAGCTTCAGGTCGAGTTGCTGGTGTCCGACTACCCATGCCTCTCGGATCTTGGGGCAGGCGTTGAGTAGGAACCTTGGCACGTTGAAGGAGTTTCCATCTCCCAGAACTACCGTGACGATAGAACTGGCGAAAGGACTAGTACGATGGTTAACATATCGTCAGTACATGGTCGGGTCGATCGTGACTTACGACACTTGAGGTCTCCTATCCATCTGTTCGGCCATGAAGACTAGATCGGTGGAATAAGGGGATTCTTCTTCGATGGGCTCTTCCTCCAGGGGTGCCGACAACGGTGTAGGTTGAAGAATGGTAGTGAGCAACCACGACACGACGAGCTTATAATGCCACAAGAAAACGTGAAGGTAGTGGATAGACAGATGTATATAGTCGAAATGTGCCATTGTCTTGCGTCCCGGCAATGATGACTGTTACAACAGAGAAGAAAGAAACAAAGTAGTATTGAGTGAGCGCGGGGTCATCTATATTCAGGCTTCAAGGAAAATGAGACTGAGTCATCTGGTATTTACCTTGGGCACTATGTTTATTTTTCTTTTTCTTTATTTGTCCCGCATCAGGGGGGCCCGTGTTGTCAACCCGATGTCCTGGGAAACGACCGACGTTGGGCTGAAATCAACCCAGATCGACGAGCTTCACGGACGACCTATCGCTAAGCGGTCTTGCCATGTGTGCAATAACAGTGAAGCAAACCACCCCTCCTCTATCTGCGACTTTGTGTAGCAACATGACACCTCTCCCACAATCGCGTTGGCCCAACGGGACGACACGAAGGAGGCCTCGCCATCTGGACAAGTGCGATCGGCACAGAGATGGCGTTTTCCACGTATTTTTCGCGGCCTCATGTTTCTGTGGTTACGGATTTTCCTTGGCCATTCATGTGCTGTCAAAATCCGTATTCTCTGTACAGCTGCAAAAAGCCTCGACAGATCGAATATGCTACGTTTCCGTAAGCGTGAATAGTTGAGTTAGCCAGATCACTCGCATGATATGATTCTGGAAGATTATTAGCCATGATTCTCTGTTTCGGCCTTTGGTACTCGATTGCGTGCATATGTATACTGCAAGGAGTACTCGGTAACTCCATCTCGGCACGCATACGCCTCGCAAGACTGGACCAGCATGAGTATGTACTCGTACTGCCTTCCACGTTGCTTGTAACAGGAGACACGGAATACTCCGTGGGTACGTCATATTCAGCTGGGAACGGAGAATATACAGCCCCTGAATGATGAGATTTGTATTTTTGCGTAGGAAACGCATCGATGAACTGTCGAAGGCATATTTCAGAGTGCTGAACACGCCAACAAGAGAGGTCTCAATACGGTCCATGATGACATTTGGCTCGAGAATATCCTGACATAGCGTGTTGAAGGTATGTATCGTGGAGTGACTTGGGCACCGTCACAAGCAATGGCTGCTGACATGCTTCCTCCATCCGGGTACAATGCAAATCTATCCAAGCGAATGTTGCGCGCAAAATATAATCCGATCCCCACGTCGTATTGTCCTGAGGTTGAGGCCCGATTGCGATCAGAGCCGAAGGACCGAAGACGACATGACTGGACTCCATGTCATATCGCACATGCAAGTTGTTGTTTGCATTTGCTGAAAACTGGACTTGCAAACATGCCACCAATCATCCGACTGAACTGCCAGCAACATAGCAGCCCCTGGGCAGGTCCAGGTACTGCATCTTCCATGCGCGTAGGGTGCACATGCTGAACATCCATCTGCTGCAAAGCGATCTCTGCGCCCTACATAGATGTGGATGTCTCCAAATCACTCCTTCAAGATACGGAGGCAATATTTTGCGTCTTCTCACAGCTTCCGGGCGTCAGTATGTATACGAATTCACTCCAGCTTGTGTGTCACAACTGCCTCGTTTTCAAGCACATAGCTTAACTGGTAATTGAGCTGGCCGAGTTCCTGCTCTCTCCCTACCTATGGGGACCAGTGTAATACACCAGCAAAGCGGCCATAGTGGTGGTCGTATTTCTTCAGAGGCTGGGATTGGGCCCGGCTAAAGCTTAGCAAGCTGACGACTTCGTGATCGCAGCAATCGTTGTTTTCAAGTGGTTTTGTTGCTTTGTTTCATAGGAAGAGGTTTGACCCGGCTGCATACGGTTTCCATCACGAGAAAAATTGGCAATCGAAACAACATCAAAGCCGCGGTAATGGTGTAGCATAGCTCGTTATAGCCCCTTTCCGCAAACAGACAGATCTGATGATGCCGGGCAATGGAGGTTGACGAGAGCAGCTTGTGCATTTGGTGGTAGACGACGAGTGCCCCGAGTCGAGATTCAACGAGCACAGACTCTTCGTCTAGTTGAGCAACAAGAGAGAACGTGCCCTGAATGTTCACGATGGAAGATGTTCGAAACCTGTGCTTGTGCCAGAGATTCGGGGCAGCCGTTGACAAAGTCAGCATCAGAGTCACGCTCCTGGATCGCTTCATCAACCGGGGAGTGTTTCACATCGATTCTAGGCAGACTTTAGCATGTGCCGTCTTTCTTTAGCTTGTGGCATTGTGATCAGGCTTTCAGTAGCTGTGAAGACAGGCTTGAGACGCGTCGAAGTGGACGGATAAGTAGAGAAGCGAGAAGCAGCTGTATATTCCGTCGTGTTTGGTGATTGCTGAAAATATAGGGCACAGCATAGCTATATGACTCCAGATGTTTGTTCAGTATTATTTCGTAGATCGAGGAGCAGATGATTGTATCTGTGGGATTGGTGAAGCTCGACGACGTGAATGTTTGATTTGCTTTGGAAGTTGAAATTCGAGACAAGATGCACGGCATAATCCGTCAGAGTAGCTTGAGAAAGAGCAGCGCAAGACACCCTCACTGCTCGGCCGGCTTGACGATCGGTCGGGAAACCCCGCTTGGGTGTGGCCGAGCAGGGCTGACCTCGAACAAGCATTAGCTAAGGCAAATCTATGGACTTGTGAGGTACTTATAAAAGGCGGCGCGGGTGTTTCTTTCGGTGCAAAGACTTCTTATCATATACATATTGTTGCTCATAATATATAGGGTTCTCTAAGTATCTGCAGGCTATGATAAGATGAAAAGTTATCCAAGCTATATAAAGAACAAGTACCTCAACGATCGCTCTAGTGACGAGTGGAGTGCTTCGCTAGTGCTACCCCTCGCGCCTTCGCTGGGCGTCTGGACCCCGCCATCGTCCGGCTTCTTTCGCTAGATTCCTAGAAGCTTCTGTTGTTTGTTCTGTTCTGGCTCATTCTCATTCTCATTCTCAGTCCCGTTCTCAACCTCAACCTCACCTTCAATCCAGCCTTCAAATTCCACATTCACTTCCACTTTTACATTCACATCCCACCAATTGCGAACAATTTCTTTTATTGTTTCCAATCGCTTCTCTCCCGTTATCACTACGTTTATTTCAACGTCAAGGCGTTCAGCCGACTGTCTTTCATTTTAACTGAAGGTATGCAGCTCCCCGTCTTCCCGTCTGCCCGCCCTCCCGTCTCGCATACACTCTCCCTCCCTCCCTTCCATAGCTTCCCTTCCCTTCTCTTCTCTTCCCGTTGTCCACTTGACAGCTGCTCCGAGCTTCATCCTTACTGCTATGCGACACTCAGTTCACCCAATCTTCTACTTGTCATAATTGTCTAAACAGCTCCATAGGTTCACGATCAATTCTATCACAATGGCCGACGAAGTCCAGAAGCGCGCCCATGTCTACTTCGACATTGCCATCGCCAACAAGGCCGTTGGTCGAATCATCTTCGAGCTGTACACCGACATCGTGCCCAAGACCGCCGAGAACTTCCGCGCCCTTTGCACTGGAGAGAAGGGAATCGGCAAGACCGGCAAGCCCCTCTGCTACAAGGACAGCACTTTCCACCGTGTGATCAAGCAGTTCATGATCCAGGGTGGTGACTTCACTGAGGGCAATGGCACTGGCGGTGAGAGTATCTACGGCGCTAAGTTCGAGGACGAGAACTTTGAGCTCAAGCACGAGAAGCCCTTCCTGCTCAGCATGGCCAATGCTGGTCCCGGTAAGCTGAACACAAGCACAGGAGACTTGGACGACACAAGCTAACACAGCCGCACGTCGCAGGCACCAACGGCTCCCAGTTCTTTATTACCACCGTCCCCACCCCTCATCTCGACGGCAAGCACGTTGTGTTCGGTGAAGTCAAGACCGGCCGCTCCATTGTTCGTCAAATCGAGAACATCCGCACCGAAGGCAGCGACAAGCCCTCCCGTTCCGTCGTCATCACTGGCTGTGGTGAGCTTAGTGGCCCCGTCACCGACGAAGTGAAGGTCGCCGATCCCCTCGGAGACAAGTACGAGGACTTCCCCGAAGACGAAGTCGAGAACGGCACCTTGGACGCTGCCAAGGTCCTGCAAGTCGCCTCCGACTGCAAGGAGTTTGGCAACAAGGCCTTCAAGGCCGGCGACATCCTGACTGGTCTCGAGAAGTACCAGAAGGGTCTGCGCTACCTTAACGAGGAGCCCGACCTCACCGAAGCGTCTGACGATACCAAGGCCAAGCTCCAGTCGTTGCGCTTCACTCTCAACTGCAACTCAGCTTTGCTCAACCTCAAGCTGGAGGCCTGGGAGGATGCCGAGCGCAATGCTTCTTCGGCTCTCCTTGTCGCCGGTATCCTTGATGCCGAAAAGGGCAAGGCCCTCTACCGCCGTGGTTTGGCCCTTATCAAGATGAAGGACGAGGATGAGGCTCTCAAGGCTCTCGAGGATGCTCACAAGCTCGTTCCCGGCGACGTGGCCATTATCCGCGAACTCGACGGCGTCAAGAAGCAGGCTGCTGCTCGTGTTGCTCGTGAGAAGGCTGCTTACAAGAAGTTCTTCGCATAGGTCTAAACCAAAGAGCTAATTAGAAATAAGTAAAAAAAAATGTAGAAAAAAACAATGGAAAATACAGCTTGAAACGGAAACGAATTGGGCCTGAGTGATATAACGTATGAGCTGACCTGGCAGGTACCTACCGACCCATTACGTTGATATTGAACGTAAATACAACCATGTTCTGGGTAAGAGCGAGAGTAAAGTTGCGAAGAGAATAGTAATCCGTAAAGCAGCAAGTTCAATCCCCATGAAACGGACTCTAGATAACATACAATCACAACGACTCTCCTTCAATCACATCACAATCCGCAGAGCAAGAATACTCAAGTTTAGATTTTTTTTTTCTCCATGCGGCTATCATCATTTTTTTTTATGTTAAATTTCTTCTTTTTAAAAAAATATCTTATTCTTACAATCATCCTAACAACCTTTCTTCTTCTCCTCTCGTTTTCCTCTTTCTCTCTCTCAACTTTCAATTCCTTTCTCTCTCTCATCATCTCCGGGTATCTATAACCTCCTCCATGCAATTAGGTCGGAGAAGAATAAAGGGGGGCAAAGGCGGGGGCTTTCTGTATATGGTGATGTTGTTTGGGTCATATCTCGTGTCGACGTGTGGTACCCGCCCGTCTGCTTGCTTGCTAATTACACATTGTCTAGGTAGTTCCCCTTGGGAATCCCTATTCGTCAAGTAGGTACGTGTTAATGTACGGTACGTACGGAGGAGGACATGAATGGCATGCATGTAGGAGAGACAGGAATTGTAAGTAATGTTTATCTTCCGGTAGACATGAATGAGGCATAAGTAACAGGTAAGCTTGCTCTACTCCGCATGGACTCCATGAGGGAAACGAGTCTTCAAGGCTGAGTTCCGTTTCCTCCCTATTTGCCGGGCGCTGTGTCTAAGCCTTGGCTGACGGCCCCCTATAATAGCAATCGGATTCCTCATCGCAGCTTCTCGTGTGTACCCGAAGAACCATGCATCAGATGAAGTGAGTGGCTTACTCTGGCCAGGCCTCCGTACCAGTGTAACTAACCACGGATAGGTGTTTTGCCCTACGGAGGCGGCCTCGGACTCGCACTTCGGGTCGAGACCCTTCGCTTCTCGATGGTTGCAACAGTCGTCGAAGACGTCCCTATGTCCTCGTATTGGTCTCGCTGTGCTGCCATGAGTCGGAGAAATTGCCTAGAATACCCCTATTGCCTTTATCGTCTCTGACCCGTGTTTTGTCGCGCACTACTGGAGGGTTGGTCTCTTCTTTGACTTTCTTGCCTCCAAGGAGACCGCCTAAGAACCTGCGAGTCTCCTTGCCGCCTTTGGATTTTGAACGAATGGTTCCGAGAGGATTGTAAAATTCAATCCCGTCAGATAGCTGGCGCAAGGGGCTACTCTCGCGAGGCGAAGAAACCGGGATCGTTTTGTGGTCCTCGAGTTCGCTTCCAGACGAGCCTGGAGGTCGATACGGATCATGTTCTTGACACACCGCGCTGCTCGCATAGCTTTGGGTCAAAGACTCAACCAGTAAGCTTTTATCAAACGTTTCGGCTAACTCGTCCGTGGCAACCGAGTTATTCTCACTGGCCCGAAGGATCTCAATTTGAGCCATACATTCATCCGCACGTTGTTGTAATCCCACGCAGATGTTATGAAACTCCTTAAGCTCACCCTCGAACACATGCGAGCTGCTAGCGGAGGCGCTGTGTGTGTCGACCCACAGTTTGACCAAGGCGGCATAGTTCCTCTGGTGATCAATGAGATATGGCAACGAAGGGAATCCTTCCCGGCCCTTTGGCGACAATCGACCGAGAATCATGACAGGGGTGGAATACGATGCAGGTACGGTAATGGCGTTACGATCAGCTGATACAGAGCACAGCTCGTCAATGTAGTGCTTAAAAGATTGTCTTTCATGCGACAAAAACCTGTTCATAGGCTCCATCCAGCTCTCTTTCTTTCCAAAATTAGAAATGTTGGCAAGCGCCTGGAGTCCCTTCGCAATTAGGGTTAAAGTGCGTTGAGCCCGAGGGCGTGGGTTGTCCGGTAGAAGCCCAAAAAGCTTCGGGTTCAAGATCGCCGGGCAGAGAAAGCGCAAGAACAGGAATCCAGAAACGCTTGTGTAGTTGACTGTCCGGAGGAAATCGCCATATCGATCTTCGGCGACGGCTCGGACGTACTTCAGTATACCGCGAAGTTCGAGGGGCAGCTTGTTTGCAGTAGACGAAATGGTTTGCCATAATTCAGTAGTCAACTGTATCAACAGCCTCCAGTGGTTTTCCAAGTCTTCAACTCTCTCGATTCGGCTCGGGTCGACTTCACAATCGGGATCCAAGTCGTTAATTTCGACGATCTTTTCACGCAGTATTTCATCCAAGTATTCTTTGCCAACTCGCCGCATATGAAACTCGAGAGCTTGCGTAAGCAAAGTGTTGCCACGGAAGAGCAGATTTGCCTCTCCAGTCAAACTCCTACTCATATCGCGGACGAATTGTTCTCTGCCGGTGGAAGAAGTACCGGACTCGTCCGACTTCATGCGCCGACTAAATCGTAGCCGTTTCATACTATTGTGGTTTCCCACACCATCCATTTCATCTTCGACTAAAGCCATTAGCCATTCGTTAGCAGCACCAGAAACTTGAAAGATGTTGAGAAGAATTTCAGAAATGCGTCGTAAAATGCCTGGCGATGAGTTCGTGATTTGAGTTGTCAATCCGCTACTAAATCGATGTAAAAGCTCGGATAAAGGCTGGTAATCATGGGTAGCGAGCACGACCAGTTCGGAATGCTCAAGCTTGATAAATAGGTCTCCTATTAATTCAAGGCTTTCGTCGTATACTGGATACCATTGCTCGTGGTCGTCCTCACTTTCGGCCTTGTCTAGAGGAATGTCGACAACTCCGCAAACAGTCTCTGTTAAGGTCCCTGACCGAGGCGGGGCTAAACTCTTCCGGGTTTGCGCCAAACTGTCAAGATCACCATCGAGACGTTTGAGAACAACAGAAACCTTGGGAACAGTAGATGGTAGCTCGGAGAACTCTGCCGTCTCCCGCCAAAAGGGGTTCCTCGTATTCGTCTGGACGGATGTTCGAGACCGTACTTCGCCATCAAGAATAACTTCGGCTAGATAATGCCCAATTAGAGGATCCCGTTCCTTGTATTGTCGATCCGATGGCGCTGCTGCTCGTTGTAGCTTAGCCCCTGTCACTTTAACCTGAACTGCTCTTTCAATTCGAAATAATTGCCCTTCAAATTCGGCATTGGAATCCGTTATCTCGGTCAATTGATTTGTGGATGTTTCGACGCCGTATAGTTCCGGAACGGTAAAGGCCCTGAGCAAGACGAACCACACTTCGAAAAGAACTCTGGTGTCGAGGGCGAGGTAAACAGGGCGGAAAATCGAGAGCTGCTTTGATGTCGTAGAATAGACCGGGAAAATGGCAATGCAGAATTCCTCGTCCAGGACCGATTTATCCAATCGCTGGACGGCTGAGCGTGACAATTGACTGAGGTCGATGACGGAGAGGACTGTCACGTCATTTTCCGTCATCAGTTTGAATTCTCCGTTGTCCTGTAAAATACATGATACTCTTCTCCAGGAGGTCAATCCAGAGCGAAGATCTCGGGTAGAAGGTCGTTTAACAATGGCTCTAGGTGATACCGCGGCACCTTTATCCCATAACATGACATTTCCAAGTTTTATGATGGCGGGATCCCTTTCCCTTGTTGAGGAGATTCTTTTTCGTGTTTCGGATACTCGTTCGAGCCCATGGGAGACAGATTCCTTCTTGCTGGCAAGACGGACTCCCGGAGGTCGAATCTGTTGCCAACAAAGCAAGCTAGCAAGCCAAAGGTCAATTTCATTGGGGTTAGTAGGGCGAAAGAGGATGTCCACTTTCATATTCGCACTGGAAAGCCCTATGCACCGTGTGTCTTCTTCTTTGATCGGAAGAACTCTGCATCCGCGCAAGTCCCCTATGATTGTAATAGGAAAGGGACCGTTATGGCCGGCATCGAACATCAAACTGCCGTTATCCTCATCGATTGAGAAAGTTCCTTCGTACCAAGGAGAGTTCCGATCACTTTGATACTCGACACCACCCCTCATTCGACCGCATAGCCTTTTCATTAGGGAAAGTATTCTGTTCGCATCATCTGTCGGAATGGGAAGGAGAAGCGAGTCCACTGAGGGAGGCGAAACCAACGGCAATCGAGGTGAACCGTTTTTAGCCTGGCGGTAGCCGCTAACTTTCTTTTCTTTGCCCGCCGCCGTTGCCAAGCTTCTCCCGTCTGATAATTTCGAAGATGCTGTAGGTCCAAATGGGAAAGCTTCCGGGACAGTGGGCGGCGGGCGAAAGTCAGTTTCAATCAGCGGCTGTGATGCAGAAGAAGAAAAAGACCCTATCCTGTGTTGGGTCTCGGAAGCGCTCAGTATCGAAGCGTGTCGTAGGGTCATGGCCTCGTCCATGGTGCGTGTGCGCGGTCGGTGTCCTGCACGTTGAGAGTGACCCCTATGGGGAGGTAGGCTCGGCGCAGAGCTCTCGCTGGAGTCTCCGCCAAAAACCTCATCATGAAAAACTATTCCTTGCCTCCTCGATTCCTCGCCTGCTGCAGTCTGTGGCGGAGAGGAAACGGGGGTGCCACTCTTATTCATCTGCGCACGGCCATTCTCAGCTGCATCAAGTGAACTCGGGCGAACCGTGGTCTGTGTCGGGGAAAGAGTCACCAAACTTGTGCGAGCACTCTTACTTATGGGCGACCTGGCCGTTCGATATGATGCTGAATCTCCGGCAGCGCTCTGGGACCATTCCGATGGACTGCTATCGCCGTGGGTACGCATCGTTTCCTCCATCTCGGGCGGTAGAATGCCACTCAATCCTTGGTTTCGCGACATATATATTAATAGTACTGGACATTTGGGGGGCTGGCCGGCTCCTCGCAGGTGGTCGAGAAGGGTGCGAGTGTGTGTTGCGTCTTTATGGCAGTGTATGCGCAGAGACACGAGTAGAATCCAGCCAGACACCACTCAAGGCCGTCGCGATATGCAATGTATAGTGAGTGTGGGGTCTCGCACTGCTCATTGACGGAGCGCACATTCAGAACTCTGGAGTGTTTAGTTTGAAGCGCAAGGCAAGGAGCTGGGGGATGATTGGAAGAGTCGGCGCATATTACGAGAAACAATCTAGATGAGATCTAGAATTTGGAGAAGCAGGTTTGCAGCAGGAGAGGCAAAGGAGCAAAGGACACAGGTAGTGTAGTTCTAGAATGCCATGCCCGCCCTATGGTATACGGCACGTGGAGCGGCACAGCCAGGGGTAAGTGCAGCAGATGGTCTGGCAGATGGGAAGCAGGCTATCATTGAAGACCTACCTACCTACCTATTCGACGATCAAACGGCTTGCGCAATGACCTGGGGCTGGGCGGTGGACAGGAGTGGACAGGATCGGACAGGAGTGGACAGGAATGGATAGGACGGAGACAGGATAGGATAGGACAGGACAGGACAGGGCAGGGTTGCGAGCAGGGCAGGGCGATGAGTGGCCAGAGGCCGGGGGCAGTGTGGGATGGGATGGGGATGGGCGGTGTCAAGTCAGGCTCACATTCGTCAGTCTAGGTGGTGAGTGGGATTATAGGTCGACCGAAGTAGTATATGAAAGAGGATCGGTATTATATTGCGTATGTAATCCGTAGAGGAGAGGGGCGGTATCTCGCGAGATCCGTCTGCGTTGGTTAGTGTAGGTGGTAGGTATGTACCTAGGTCATTGGTAGGTTGTAGGCAGGTGGGTGTAGGCAGGCAGGTACGTGGTAGGTATGCGATATGCGGGCTGTGGGCTGTGGGCGGCGGACAGGCGGACACAGTGAAATCCAGTGCAGGGCGGACTGAGCTGGAAACTGGAACTGACTGCAGAGCGACTGCACTACCGTAATCCGTACGGTACTTATTTCGCACCTACCTAGCTACGGGCATGCAAGTCCCTGATACATTACATAATGTACCCGGTACAGCCAATAAGTGCATGTGGACGGACCAAGGGCAGGAGTCGGAATCCTCGATCTAGGTAGTGTCCCACACTATGTATCTAGGTGGGAGGTAGCGGCGCAGATCAGAGAGCGCTGCGTACGCTACGCGCACTAGTGCAGGTGCTAGACATGCACTTCGTATATTGCACTATGCCGCACATAGCGTAGACACTGCATAGAACGCTACACTATACCGACACTAGTGTGTTAATCAGGTTAGTGTAATTAGAGGGGGCTTCTGGAAGGCTTGAAGCCCGGGACAGGTACCTACTTGTACCTGGCTCGCCAGGGCAGCCCGTATAAGCGCACGTAATCCTCACGACAAAGACCGACGCACTACCGTGGGGAGGGCACTGCTAGAGTACATAAATAATGCAGGTTAGTACCTAGTCTCATGAGAGCTGGCGCTTTTACGGGACGTGTCTCAAGTTTATTTGCGTTGACAGGCGACGGGAATAGGTGACGTAGCGCAGGTATTAAACAGAGATTAGCCGGGACGTGGAAGCAAGCTGGTGGAGGCCAGTCCAGCCGGCAGGTAGTAGCAAGCACCTGGTATTAAAGCACCGCACCATGCAGTGCGCTCAGGGAGGTGCTGTAGGCAGGTAGCACCTGGGTTTTGGGGGGTTTGGCGGTCTGTTTTCGATGGCACGCTAGGCGTTCCGTTCGGTGCCTACGAAGTACTTCGGACACAACTCATACCCCGTGTGAAGCGATGGACGGAAGGTACGGAATACATACCTGCAGACATCTCCGAAACCTGCGGGTACGAGTACTCGTACGAAATAGGTACCTACATCTCGCGAGCGAGCAGAGCAGACGGTATTTCGTACCTCCAGTAGGGAATCGCTAATCCGTACCTACCTCGCCTGACCTAGGTCTTACACCGTGTACTGTATCCAGTAAGAACGGAATATAGGCGCACCCTACGGATTACTCGGTCCACTTACACTTACACGTACGAAGTACGGAATTGTACCTATTTCGTACATACAGCGTTATGCCTGGCAACTGCGAAGCACTGGCTAACTCGGGTCTCCACAGCTCTTCCTACGAGTCGGTACGTCCAGTCTTACCGAAATCCAGCGTGTCTGGGAAGTATCTCTCTTTGCCACCCGTGCTTGCATTTTTTTTTCCCTTCGGGCCGTTAGACAGACCGGATTGTAAATTTGAGCTTTTAAGTCTCAGTTGCTAATTTGGACCGCATCACGTTTCGTACCGGCTACAACTTCAACAAAACCACGGTAACTTCTTCTTTGCTGAGCCTCAAGCACTTCGCCCTTCAGCCAAGACCAACGCCCGTCTCAACCGTCCTTTAAAACTTCCCTTATTACTCCCTCCCTAGCGACAATCGCAATGCCGAGACCATCTAGTAAAAAGTAAACGACTCACGTGACCTTACGGCCTCAACGCATAACACACCTATCAACCATGGCCCTAGATAGCGCATAAACTAGACAGATAGTGAATTCATAGTCACATGTCCTAACTAATAATAGTTCGTCGTCGGGAGGTGCGCTAGCCGCACGCACTGAAGTGTGCCTAGCACTCGTCTACCACTGGATACTGTTGGATGGTCCACTTTTACGTAATCAAGGAGCCACGTTGTGGCTGCAAGCCGTGGCTGGAGCCCACAAAATAATTATGTAAATGAGCATATATATAGACGGCCCGGTGGGCTCCCCGAAAGGGGGGAGCTCACCAGGAATATACAGAGATACGTCACACCTCTAGAATCCAACAATTAAGAGTCTCATTTGATCCCTATCTTCTACAGATTCAGTAAACCTACGGCAAGAGCCCGAGAAGCAACTTTAAAAATGTCGAAAACGTCGAAAGTCTGCCTGAAGTCCCCTGACGACTTCACTCTGTGGAACGAAGATTTCACGGCTCGCGCGTAAACCTTGATCTGTGGGAATACGTGGCCCCGCCAGGTGAACGCACCCCGTGGCCTGAAAAACCACGGGCTCCACGACTCAGCGAGTACTCTCTGATGGCGAACGCCAACCGTCAAGAACCTACACTGGCGGATTTGACGGCCAACGCTCGGGGACTCTATATCGCTGCAGAACAACAGCACGATATCCTCCTGAAGCGCTACACGACCCACCGAACACGGGTTTCAGAGCTCGTGGAATGGATGCGAGACACCGTGGACCCCGACAAGCGCATCACGTATATGTCTGTTGAGGAAACTATCGACCAGGTGGTACGATAGGCTCGTCGAGTTAGGAGAGGTCTCGAGGCGCTCCTTGAAATTCAAGTATAAGAATGAATACGAGGCGTTTATCAATGCCGCTACTGGAAAGCTCATCAGGGATCTCCCCGGGTGGTGCGACGACTGGCTGACCCGAGGTCATGAAGGCTGATAGAGCAGGCGCGGAAGTCACTGAGTCTTACAAACTCGTTGCAGACATTGAGCGAGCTCTACGTGCTACCCATCCAAACTGGGCGACTACGTTCGTGAGCACCCACACAAAGGAAATTCGAGAGAACTCACTACGCTTCGAGGACATAGCTACGGAATTACGCCAGGAAGCATGCATCCTCGTAGCATCCACACGTCCGTCCACCAGAGTGGTCCGTGGGGGTGCGCTTTGCCACTTTTGACGAAGAAGGCGAGGAAGAAGGGGATCCCCTAAGAGCCCCTGAGGACCAACCAACCACACCTGCCCGTGCACCACGAAGTACTCCAGTACGACGTGCGACACCCAGATGGTCGACCCCTAATCGAACGGAGACTCCGTCAGACCATTTCCGTAGTCGCCCAAAAACCGAGGAGCGCACCGAGTCGGAAAGAGAGAATCCGAACGTCAGCGACTGCCTGATCTGCTATGGCAGGCACCCTATACACCGTTGCTGGTACGCGTACCCAAACCTCGAGACGGGAAGGATGGCTCCCTAGTCGATCCACGGAGCGGGTAGCCAACACTCGTATCGCAACTCTACCCGAGGTCAAGAGGGCTCTGAAGCGAGCCCAGCACAAGCGGAGGAGCGCTCATTGACTATACAAGCCGGCTCTCAGTGAAGTGTTGAGCTCCTTCCTCCTACAACAAGACTCGCCGAAGATGGAATACCCACTGCGATGCTGCGTGATACTCGACTCCGGGTCCAGCCTTCACATATTCAACATGCGCTCCCGTTTCACCAAACTACGTAATTCGCGTCCCGAAGATGTGGTGATTGCCGGAAGCGGTGCCATCCCCATCCTAGGATATGGAGACGTACAACTACGCGTGACGAGCTCCCGGGGCCCTTCTACGTACCGCCTGAACGATGTGGCATACTGCCCCGCGATGTCTACAAGTCTTGTCTCACTCAGGGCCCTCAATCGGAGAGGTGTCTACTTTGACAACAGCCCAGGACGCAACGCTCTGTGCCACAGCTGGGGAGAGACTCTGTGCGAGCTGGCCAATATGCATGGTCAGTTCGTCGTCGAATACAACTCAGCGGAGTGCTCCCCACAGTCGTTCTACACACGAAGAAACCTCTTGAACAGTTACACGGGTAGGTCGAAAGCTCGGGCATCGCTCTACAGGGTGGCATCGGGAGGCTCGGACACATCGGTCCAGAACCTCTGAAACGACTATTGTCGAAAACAGAAGGAGTATACATCTCGTCGCGCCCAGACGACGAGATACGAACCACTGACTGTGTCGCGTGCGGTGTCTCGAGCGCACGCAGACACATTGTCAGAGAAGCAAGAGATGAAGTATACGCGGCAGGCTCCCGCCTAGCTGTAGACTTCCACGAATACGACTCCCCAGGAAAAGACAGACTTTACAGAGTGGTTCTGATAATGGACCGTTTCTCGGGATACACCCTGGGACTACTACTTTGATAACAAGCGGTCTGAAACGCTCACCCATACGCTGCGAGATATAGCTAACCTTCTTTACATGCGATACGGGGCACGTGTACTCGATATCGAGTGCGACGGTGAGCTCGCGGGGAGCGCTTCAGAAACCTCGACACTAGCCAACGCCATTCATCAGTCTCACGGCATCAAGTTGGTTGTCTCTCCACCCCACACCCAGGACCTCAACGGAGGCGCCGAGCGAATCGGTCAGACTATCAAGATAAAGTCCCGAGCCATGAGGAACGGCTGTCAGCTCCCTACATTCCTTTGGAAGGGGATTGTACGAACCGCCGTCTACCTATACAACCGCACCCCAAAGCGCCAAAACGCCTGGAGGTCACCCTACGAAAAGATACACACATACTTTGACGAACAACGGGGCATTGTGAGCCCATCACGGCTACCCTACGTAGGGCATTTAAAAACCTATGGGTGTATGGCGTTCGCTATGACCTCCAAAGCAAAGGAAAAGAAGGATAGACGTCGAAAGCTCGACCCTAACGCCTGGATCGGCTATCTGGTGGGCTACCAATCCACCAACACGTATCGTATATGGCTCCCCGGGGATGACAAGGTTATCGTCACCCGAGACGTGACATTTAACGAGGACTCGTTCTTCAGTGGCGACATGGATGAGTTTAAAGACGCCCTGATCAAGATATCACGACATGACTACGAGGCGCTCATCGCAAGTCTCGTCTACAAAGACGCCTCAAGCGTCGACCGAGAAGTAAACCACGAAGAGGATGACGAGCCGACCCAGCCTATACAACCAAATGACTCGTCCGATCAAGGACCCTCAGACGAGGCTCCCAACGAGCTCGACGTCGACTTCCTGATGGATGTAAGCGATGAGTCGTTACCCATTCCGCTCCATGAGGAGCCCACCAAGGAAACCGACGATGTGCAATGGATGACGCCTCCAGATAGCCCAATAGAGGGCGTCTTCAGTCTAATCACAAGGAGACACCTTGATGAGCTCGACACGAGCTTTTGGAGACGTTTCTATCAGAGCAGTGGCGAACCCACCTGGATAAGTTGTTTCAATCTGGGTAAGATGAGCCCTTCTAAGCGATTAATAAAGAGAGCCCTACAGGGGAAGACAGGCCGGTACTCCCACCCACATCAGGTACTGAATACTGATGACGGGGGAGCCTCCGAAGAGACTCGAGCCTCTACAAACGCTCCAAGCTTGTTGGCAGGTGGATCACAGGTATCAAAGACTGTTGAACACCCACCAAGATGTGTGGACAACCACCCGCGGGTATCAAAGACCGTTGGGGGCTCCACACAGACGACGCACCAAAGAAAACCATCACGGGTATCAAAGACCGTTGAGGACTTGGTTAAGAGATCCGTGGAGCCTGACGAGGACCACGAGAAGCTCACGTCGCAAGCCGCCGTACAGAACTACCTGACGGAAAATAGAAAAATCCACCGTGACCACTACCTCCGCCACCACGGTGGCACTCTGACCTGGAGTCCCATCCTACGTGGGAGCTGTTCAGGCAAGCGGAAAAGGATCATTTGAAAAGCCATGAAGAAATGACTACGTGGCGCGAAGTGGCACGCTCGGACTCACTCGGTAAGCTCACCCTCGATCTGTATGTGGGTATACGTTTACAAGTTCGACCAAAATGGTTACTACATCAAGTGCAAAGCAAGGCTCGTGGTCCGAGGAGACCAACAGCCAAATAATGATTTAGACGACACCTATGCCAGTACCCTCGCGGGACGCTCCTTTCGCTCACTTATAGCACTCGCGGCGCGCTTTGACCTCGAGCTCAAACAAGTACGATGCCGTCAACGCATTCGTAAACGCCAAGCTGGAAAAGGAAGTGTATATGCGTATGCCACCCGGATACCGAAAGCCAGGAGCCGTTCTACGGCTGCAGAGAGCTCTCTACGGGCTACGGGAGTCCCCCCCTTCTATGGCAGAAGGAGCTCTCCAGCAGCCTCCAACAGCTCGGCATGAAACCGGTGCCTCACGAACCGTGTTGTTTCACCACCGATGGGGTTCTCCCTGTTTGAGTACGTGGACGACATCGTGATAGCATTCCGGAAAGCTCGCGAGGAGCGCGCAAAGGAGGTTATCAACGCTCTGAAGACTCGGTACAGTATGACCGGAGGGGGTGACCTGAAGTGGTTCCTCGGAGTAGAGGTTATTCGAGACCGCAAGCAGGGACTCATCCTGGTTAACGCAGTCCTCATATATCGAGAAGATCTCAAAGCTCCGGGACAACTTCTCATCTACTCATTGCGATACCCCAATGAAATCTGGGGAGCTTATGCCGTACACGGGGCGGGCTCCCAAGGAAAGCATACGACGATATCAACAAAAGATAGGATCTATCCTATACGCTGCCGTGATCACTCGGCCAGATATTGCGTTCGCAGCATCACGACTGGCTCGCTTCAATCACAACCCATCACCAGAACACCACAGGGCTGCCGACCGAGTATCGACCTACCTGCAACAATCGCGAGAGCTTGCCCCTGCAATTCGGAGATGGGGATGACTTTGTTGTGGCAAGCGACGCATCATTCGCAGATAACAGTACTGACCGGAAGAGCTCCCAGGCATACGTCATGAAGCTGTTTGGTGGTGTGATCGGCTGGCGAGCCAGCAAACAGGATACGATAACTACGTCTACAACTGAAGCAGAGCTCCTGGCGCTCGCCCAAGCAGCCAAGGAATCCCTTTTCGTGAGTCGATTACTCAAGGAGCTGGGGGTGAAGTTTGATAAAGAACGGATACGTCTACAATGCGACAATCAACAGACCATTGGATTGGTGAACAAGGAGGTTGCAGTGCTCCGAACGAAGTTGAAGCATGTTGACATCCACAACCACTGGCTGCGCCAAGAAGTTGACCTTCGAAGGCTCCAGGGTAGAGTACTGCCCTACAAACGACATGATAGCGGATGGCCTCACAAAGCGCACTCCCAACACAGAAGTGGGAGGACTTCCCTAGAAGCTACGGTTGAGAGACCCTCCACCCGGAGGGACGTGAGCCCTCAAGAGAACGCGAAGGTAGACACAGAAGATGTTGAACTTTTATTCGACTAAGTTAAAGGAAGCTACCATGTACGACATTGTCAATCTGGGCGTACAGAAAATCAAGATCCTACGTTGTACTTTTCAAAGCTCACCGGAGAGCTCACCACGCACCTCGGCACTCAGAGAGTCACCTCAGCCGAACCTCCGTCAAAATCGAACATCTCATCTCCAGGTTCCTCATCAGAAAGATTCTCGCCACTGTCATCTCCTTCATGCGAATGGTCACTCAACGAAGAGCCAGCGTCTGAAGACTCGCCATCAGAGGACCCACTGGCAGACACATCGAACTGCTCGCGGGAATTCTTGATACCCCGGGGACGACCAATGGAGATACCGGAGCGGCGAAGAACATCGTCAAGTTCAACACGGAGAGCTTTCTGGAGGTGACGTTTGGCCTTCTGGGCCTTCGCACGACGAAGCCTATTGTAGGCCTTCACCACGGAGTGATGAACGGGCACGCAGCTGTGGCGCAGGGCGCACTTGTGGCAACGTTGAGTCTTGAAGTTAACAACATCACAACACACTCCGTCTCCTTTGCCACGCATAAGACTACGCACACAGCGCTCGCACGGAATAGGACGGCGTTCGTCAGAAGGGATGGGTTTTGCCCGGTTTTTACGACCTCTTTTCGGATAGGTGTGGGGAACCGCAGACACCACCGTACCAGCTGATGTGGTAATCTTAAACGGCTGGGAGAGCTCCAGCGCGAGCTCATCAAACGAGATGTTCAAAGATGGCTGAACCCGGAACGCAAAAGGAGGAGACAAGAGATCCTTCTCTTTGGCAGGCTTCTTCTCTTTTCCAGTCTTCTTCTGGGAAGGACCGGCCTGATTAGAAGTATCAGCTTTGGGAGACTCCTTCTCTTTACCTTTCTTCGAGCCGTGTTGCGATTTCTTCTTCTTCTTGGGAGACTCCATAGTAGAGTCCGCTGCGGTAGCATCGCCTTCAGGAGGTTGGTCTGCGAGCCAATCAGTACACCTGCGCGAGCTCGGGACAGAGCTCTCAAAGACACTTACCCGTTGTCTCCTGAAAGTTAAACTGCTCCATGTTGAGCGACTCGCCTCCGAGCTGACGGCTGGGAGAGTCGTTCTCCTGGAAGGTCTCCCTCGCGGCTCTTGAGTGGACTGACCTGCACCCATGTGGTCGAAGAGGAAGGGCAGTGGAGGAGGCTTGAGCAAGTCAGCAGGGTTCACGGTGGTTATCTTGGGCGATGAGAGCCTGTGGAAGTCGGTGTCTAGGGCCTCGCGGTACTTTTGCTCCGAAACGCTCCCCTGGGAGCGGGTAAAGCGCTTGCCGTCAGACATGGAGAGCTCACAAGGATGACTCGATAGGCTAGCACCGCTGAATGTAAAGAGAACGAGGAGGGAAGTTCAGCAATTTCAAAGGAACGAAGACCAGGAGGGTATTTATACCACGCCGCGCGCTTAGAAGCACACCTTCGGTGAAAGAAATTACAGAGAGGCCGTAGAAGCACTCTCTACAGGTATCAACTTACAAGGACCCCTCTGAAACGCAAACGCCGGGGATCACCGGAACTCAGCACTACACCTATAAATCCAGGGATGCCGAAGAGAACAGAGGATCTTTCAGTGCTCTCAGACTCGGAGGAACAGTGGAATTTACAACGAAGGAGTACCCGGACTTAGTGAAAGAGGCGCGGTGGGCTCCCCCTAAACTTCAACCTAGGAAGTGCCCTAAAAGGTGCCCTCCCTAGGGGGGTGTGTTGGATGGTCCACTTTTACGTAATCAAGGAGCCACGTTGTGGCTGCAAGCCGTGGCTGGAGCCCACAAAATAATTATGTAAATGAGCATATATATAGACGGCCCGGTGGGCTCCCCGAAAGGGGGGAGCTCACCAAGGAATATACAGAGATACGTCACACCTCTAGAATCCAACAGATACCAGCTGTTGGGTAGCATCTACGAGTAGGAGCTGGGACTGGAGCAGCAGCCGTCGGGTCAGACTACGAGTAGGTATGTACTTCGTAATCGCCTAACAACGGTGCAGTGTGCCAGGTGTGCAGTTTGTGCACAGGTTGATGTCCTGCAGCTAACGAGCGAGCCACACAACGATCGTCAGCCAGTCTCCAGACAGGATGGACAGTGTCACAGCTCCGGGGGTGGGCGAACTCCACTCTTGGAAAGGTAGGATTTCAGTTCCGGCGAATGAGTCCCTGCCTGCCTGAGGCCATGCTTCAAGAATAATTCCGTGCCTATCATAGGAGTCTACTTCTAATGCAGGTACCGGTACCTTGAATTGTCTCCGCGGGCACAGTACAGATGCACAGTATGGTGGGCTCAATGCGCACTATATCTAACTGCTGTCGACAACTCCGTCGTCTTTGTTGCGGATGACCTCGACCTGGTACTCGGACGGATTAATCCGTACGATTACCTACCTGCAAAATACCTAGGTACCTAACCCGCCTGGCTTTGGTCTCGAGACCCTAAAAAGTCGACGTGTCTATAGGAAACGTACCTACCATAACTCCCAGACTACGTAGGCCGGACTCGTCTCCGACACCCAAATCTCTAGTGCACGACCTGCCTGAAAAGTCCCTAGTGTAGAATCCGCAGTGACAAGTAGGGAGTTGTCGACCGGGCCTAAATGAATTCTTCCACGTCTGTCATTGAGGCGAGCAGGGACGCCGGCCGGGACGACAGGCCGTTCCTTCAGTCCTTTTCCTCTTTTCGCCCCCGGTATTGTCGGTGAGTCCACCCGGTCGAATCAGCCGGTCGAGTATAGGTAGACCAAGTTAATTAGGTATCTGCTACTTAACATAGATAGGTAATCCGTATTTACTCCGTACTATCCTGCCAACACCTCATACAGGTCCAAGTACTCGTACTATCACGATCCGAGACAACGGACCCAACTCACCAGCAACAAGAGCAAAAGCAACGACCTCGTTCTGCAATCGTACGGCCGTTGTAACCAGACCGATGGGCCGACGCTTGAGAGATGCCAAGCCTTTTCTTACAGCTCTGGACGGTTGGAGGCCCCCGTTGAGGCCCTCATGACTCACTGCCTAGGTATGTAGCATAATAAGCACTGACCTGCAAAGGGTATCTAGACTCCGTACCTAGTGTGTTTGTTGTTGAGTTGTTGAGAGCTGGTTCTTCGCAAGTACTTGCTCTGAAGTCACTCGCATCGCATCGCATCGCAACCTGCACTCCTCAATTTCCCCGCATAGCGAGCAGTTCGCGTGGTTCCCTAATGCAGACTATGATTGCGAATGCGAAGGGGGGGGACCACCGACACGTTCACATTGGGCCATCCATACGTAGCCATCCCTCAGGTCTCTCACCTACGGAAATACTTACGAGTATGTACATATTTCGTACACATATGTATGTACATATTACCGTACCAGTTGACTGTGCTCGCAGGTACTCGCCGTGTTAAAATTAGCTGGCCCTTCCTGTGAACTTGCTCCGTGGACTTGGTAACCCTAGCGTACCACACAATTGGAGCAGCAGGTTTTTGGCTTGTTGTTCGCGATGCCACGTATGTACCTACTTCACGTACTCGTACCTACATATGCACCCTCGTGGCGTTCCTTGCTACCTATTCTCTACTCGTACTACTACTCTCTTAAGATTTGACATGCAAACTCGGTGAATGTGATTGCTCTTAGAATAGGTAGTACCTAGCATGTGTTGGAGAAAAGAGAAGGTGTCCGGGATACCGCGTAGGGTAAGCTGATTCACACGGTTCCTCTTTCTCGAGAACAGTAACTCGAATCCGCCCCAGCTCGTCTCGCTAACCCTCATACTATTGTCGATCTCGCCCCTCATTAGGCATGTCGGGCAGATGGCGATTTTTCAGCTCTGAACTGACACTCGTGCAGCTCACCTCACCGTCGCAGTAAGGTACGGGTTCCCTACTGCGTGCTTGACCAAGTATCGTAACCATACGATGGGTAACTGGATGCGGACTAGCCGGGGTTATAGTAGGTATTTCCCCTTATTGCGTCAACTCGGGCAAAGGGCGAAGGAGAAAAGAGATCGTGACGAAAGCGGAGATCCGTGGTTAGTGTCCATGTTCTATCTGTCTAGTCTAGGGATTAGGGAGACAAAATTTGCAAGTTCCGGGCAAGTCGTGGGCACGGGATTTTCCTGTGATTCCGAGGAAATGGCGAGGAGGCACTTGGGACTATAATAGAGAGGTACCGATATAGGTACGTAATAGGGATCGCACTAAGAAAACGAACGCATGGCCGCTCAATAATGGTCCCAATCCAAATGCTTTGCATCTTTTTTTTTTCTCATCATCATCATCGTCATCATCGTCATCCCTACCATCTCCAAGCCATTCATGGATCGCACGTCTACGGTACACTAGAGATTTGACGAACCGGTGATTCGTACGTGCCGGTAAGGATACTATGTACATATTCAGATTGACAAGCCAAGCCAATAACAACAGTGGCGTCTCTCTTCTCCCATCTTGCTTACTCCTACGTACGAGTAAGTGAGAGACTGAACGAGTGGGAGGGAGAGAGGAGAATTACCCCTTATGATCTGCATTATAGTTGACAAATATAGAAACGCCTCCAAAATGTCATTAATGTACGGAATAGGTACAAAAACAAAAACAACACGCACTTCCCACTCCCACTCCCATTCCTAGTCTCTTATCTCAGGGCAACGCACGCGCGTCGGACCCAGCCAGTCGGGCCAACGTGTCGGATTGCATACGCAAGCATCTTTTTTTTTTCTTCTACCTATGCTTTCGAAACGAGAAAAAAACGTGGCACTCAAGGGGGTCTGTTTTCTTTCTTATTTCATGACAGGGAAAATAAATAAAAACAAAACCAGGTACCTTGTCAATCCCCCCTTTCAAGCCGCAATTTACGTAGGGCTGGGATTAGAAAGACGAAGAAGAACGCCAACCGAGAATGAGTCATCCGTCATACTCGCTCTCAACCTCTTCGTCGTCGCTGTATCGTATGCAATCTCACTATGTGTATTCAGAAATACCGTAAAATGAGTGAAGTCCACGACTGCCAACTGGATTCGCAAAAATCTTTCAAAAGGGGCGGGGCGGGCCGAGAGAATTAGAAGCCGGGATCATCCATACATAGTGACCAATTCGCAAGTTTCTAAGGCAGTCCCTCTAGCTTCGAGTTTGCTTGATTGCCATCCACATGTTAAGGAGAACAAGAGATGTTGTTAGTCCCGGGTCTTACCCACGGAATACCACTACATATTCCGTACATAACGCGCATCATCGTTCTTACTTACATCTCCCGTACGCTAGAAAGAAAAGAACAACAAGAGATGTATGCAAGTAAACCAACCAACATCGCAATGCGCGAAGACACTTTTGCCATTATTGACTACCTACCTACCTCCCTGCCGCTGCCGGGTTGCCCCGGGTACGGCACATAACAATCTTACCAACGGACATTACCCCCCGTGACCTTGCACACACCACAAACAAACCTGGGACCCTTCTCGCGCCGAGAAAAAGACGAAAGACAACTTCCCCAACAAGCTTAATTCACAATTGCATTGTTTCCTTAATTCTACAATATTGCAATTCAGGTACCTACATAAAGCAGACAGACAGACAAACAAACAAACAAACCAAATCAGACCACATACGTATTAGCAGTACTGCCGCGGCTGTTTCGAGTCCCCATAGTGTATATCGTAATGGGCAAGTTACGGTACGGGGTACCACGCTATGCCGTAGTCTCGGCTCGGTTCGGTACCTCTGACCACTACCGTCGCCTTTCAAGGGATATTATCAAAGTAACCCGTAGAAGGAAAACAACAACAAACAATGTCGGCGATACCACTTACACACATGCCGAGACTAACCCTACTATCGTTCCAACCCCTTAATACCAGGGCCTCCTTCTAGGTATGTAGACCAAGGATCCGGAATTCATTCCAGATCGTTAGCGAATGCGAGATACCTATTGTAAATGACTGCAATAAAGGGGAATTCCACCTTCCTGTACGCAATGCAGGTAAAACCACAATACACATCCAGGTACAATCATGTATGTATGTACCAAATGTATGTATCTAGGTACGGATGACATACATCTCACCCAACCCTTCGCCTTACCTTACCTGACCTCACGCCCGCTCGCCTCACCTCATACGCACGCACGCATAACGCGTTTCAGCTGCAGATTACTTCCCTACACCAACAACACATCACCGCTTATCTAAGCTAAACCAATCAATATCAAAGCCTCGTAGGGAATCTTGATAGAAACAGAGCACGTATAAGCCCCAACGCCGTCGTACAAAGGGAACCTATTCCCTTCCGTATCACAACGAAACACACATAATCACATAAACACACAGATCGCGAAAAGGGGGGGGAATCAATATTTTCTTAAGATTTTCATATCGTGGTCAGAGGACACCTATCACAGCAGCCCACTTTCGTCTCATTCCCTTCCACTTCTTCATGACTTATTGTCATTATCATCATCTTCGCCTGCCTGCCTGCTTGCCTCCCAGCATCGCAACGCAGTCTTAGTCAGCTCAGAACCGCATCCCCCCATCGTCTCTCTCTCTCTCTCTCTCTCTCTCTCTCACACACCCTCTCACTCACTCTCTCAAAGAAGAAGAAGAAGAAGCAGCAGCAGAAGAAGCAAAGATAAGATGAAGGGCCTATTCGATTAGCCTAGCAAGAAAAGATAACATCATCCCCTTTTCTCTTCTCTTCTCGTCTCATCCATTCCCTTCCATTCATCCCCCTTATCCCCATCTTACTCGCAGCAAACGAGCACAGGTAAAACAAGCCATGCCGCCGAAATCGCTCTCTTCTGATAACGTCCCAGGAAGCATTGCAACATAATAGTAAGTAAGTAAGCAAGCAACGCAATGCTACCGCGAAAAAGCCAGGACGTAATGTCACCTTCCTTCCCAACTCCCGTAGCAGCTACTCATCCCAGTTTCCTTTTCATCCCAAACATAGAGAGAGAAGAGAAGTAAAAGGGCGTGCTACTAATAGAATAAACGAATCTTTTCCCCCCTGGGAAAAACTGCAATACCCCCATGTGGTAATGAAAAGCCATCGTGGCAATAAAGGGGTTGTAAGCGAGTGAAAGCAGTAAAAATCCACCGCTTATTCGAAACGGTATCCATAGATTATTTCAAAGCAATAAGCCTGGCGAGAGGGTTAACAGGCCAAGAAAGTTGTAGCAAAATAGCTAATACGGGAATTCTTCTTTCCCAAAATATTTATAGGACGATCGCGCCAACGAAAAGGTATAATAATAAGCGTGGTGGCTTGCGAACGTCCAGGATCACCGTGATGTGCCGCATAATCGATCATCATCTGCTTCGGCAAACGCCATCGGTAGCCCCGATACATCGATAGGACGTATTAGAATTATCGAGAAGGTCCTTCGATGGGGCTGATCGGATGGCTTCGTGCGCCACTAAGCTCAGCACTACCTGTGCGTCGCAGCGCTTGCGACATGGTCTCGATCGTCAACTCCCCGGTACTTGAGCCCAAATTATATTCCGTGGACGTCGGGCTGCCCAGGGGCTTTCTGGCAGGTGACAGGCTGATACCCTTGATAGAACCAGATTTGCTATTCGGTGGCGATATCTCTGGCGCCTGCGACGAAACAGGCGATCTTATCGGCGAGGGCGAACGATTAACACCCATGGACGCTAGAGATGTCAGGCCGGCTAGATACATCGACTCACGGCCACCCGCAGACAGGACAGAAGGGCCCTGTTCAGCTTGCACGACATCTGCAAAGGAGATGAAGCTCAAGCGCCGTACATCGGCCGAGTCGAGCGATCCGTAGTTGGAAGCCGACTCTTCCTTATCTGGGAGGCTAACGAGGTCTCCTGACCATGAGCCGGAAGAGATCTCGTAAAATGAGGCGCCCGCCACTGCAAGGGCGGCTGGTTGGTGCGAGGTGTGTGTAACGATCTCGACCGTGTCGGGGTTCAGATGGTCATCTGTGATTGCTTCGGAGGAAGCGTCCAGCACGGGTGGGATGTGGTTTTCGGTCTGGATGTGCAATGGAATGGCTGGTGACGTGGGCATGATAGTGGTATCTTGCACGTCCCGCTCAAAGATCTGAGACCCTGACGGCGAGCCCATGCGCGGAGACGAGGATCGGAGTCCCCGACAAGGAGACGAAGGCACCATCTTGGGGCTCTCGAGAGCCGGCGGGGATGTGGTTGGAGATCGTTTCATCATGTCTCCGCTCGCTGGATTGGACAGGATTGGGTGTGTCAAATCGCTCGAGGGCGCCTCCGTGCATGCCTCTTCCTCGAGTTTCTTCTTGCCGAGGCTAAACAACCCCCGTTTCTTCGTCTTAGCGTCGGTCTTCCCGTCACGTTCGCGCTCTGACTGATTCGCGTTGGATTCTGTTAAAGAGGGCGTCGGGGCTCCGGTTAAAGACGAACGGCCCTCCAACTCAAGAGAGTTGCTCTTTTCTCGGTCGCTTCCTGCCGAAGTGGGCTGTGAGGGACTCATGGTGGCGGTCAATGCGTTTGGAGGGGCGCTGTCTAGTCAGGCGCAAAGGCGAGATCAGCACGAATTTACGCGAACACCTGATGGTAGCAGAGCATCAGCAAACAGCGCAGGGGTCGGTTTTCTGCGAAATGCGTGCATGAATCTTGCAGCCCGTAATGGAAGCGGAATAAACACACGAAAAAAGGACAGAAAGAGAAGGAAGAGGGAAATGAAGGCAAAGAAGTCAGTGAGGCGGGAAACACAGTGTTGTCTTGGAATCGACGTGGACTTATATTAGTAGTGCAGTGGGAATGCAGTGTTCCGGCAGTTGAACGGTGGCGGGTTAAGAGTGGAACGAAGGCTAGAAGAAAAGAAGAACAAAAGAAGACGGGCTCGTCAATTTAAATGCCGGGGAAAACGGAGCAAGCAGGGAGGGAGATGCTACCATTCGCGAGTGACCACGCTGACGTCGTCTTCCCTTGCCTTCCCTAGATAGGGCTATCGGCTGTGTTGCGTCCAGTTTCTGCCCTTTCGGCGCCTCGATTTTTTTTTATTCTTTTATTATCTTTGTTTCCCGTTTCTTGGCCTGAATCTAGTCTTCTTCCTTCGTCCCTCCTGCAGCAGGTCGCAGGCCGGCGCTGTCGACGATTGGCGAATTGGCAAAGGGACTTCTTACCCCTTGGACACGTCTTGTGTCGCGCCTATACTACTGCGATGGCTTGATGACGAAGGCGAGCATACGATTCCCTTGGACGCTTTGTGCGTGCGTCTAGCGCTACCTACCAACAGTCTGTCTCGTTCGTGCTACTGGCGGTAAAGATGCAGATTTCCCAGGACCTCTAAGTAGGTACAGCGCATATGCCAACTTAGGTAAATGTATTGGTAAGGCGCATGGGTAGCGGATTCCTGCGGGCACAAGATTGTGCGCTTGAGATGCAAAGATGCAGAGGAGGTGGTGCTGTCAACGTAGCCTGGACGAAGGCGACTTTTTAATAGGTGGAGGAAGTGCGGATGACGGAGGAGAACAGAGAGGGTTGGTTGCGCTGCGAAGAGGGGAAGTTACTAATAAGGTCCGTGGGCCGCGGGCAGTCGTGGGCAGTCGTGGGCAGTCGTGGGCAGTCGTGGGCAGCAGCAGCTGGGAGGGAAGGAGCCACGGACAGCTGGAGGCACCTACGAAAACAGGCTACGAAATACCTACAGCACCTTCCTCCCAGGGCCGCAGATCGAGAGATTTAGCGCCGACGCCGACAGGTAAAGTCGGGTACGGAATCCTTTGTAGATCCGAACCTTCCCAAAGTGAACCTGCCTTCAAGATTGGTGGCAGGTCCGGAGCTGATCAATGATACCTAGAAAACGATACGAATTCTCACCAGGAAACCTCCGAATATTCCGCCGCACCTGATGTTCCGTTTTAATTAATTGATTTGTATTATTTGACCAGAAAGAAAGCGCCACACTTCTAACGGCGAGCTGACTGAATATCGTATTATTTCCAGATTGACAAATACCTACCAGTGTGTACGAGTAGGTAAATGATACTAAAGTACGATGAGCTGTGTAAGTGGGTATCATACCGGCTTCATGTCAAGCACATACTAATTCATACCTACATTGTCATGCGAATTCACCGAGTTTCAGAATTTCACCGCCAGTCACTTCAGGTCGAGTTGCATAAGTCACCTCACCTTCGAAAAGAACCACAGCATCTTGCATGAGCAAGTACAAGTACAAGTACACGCACCGCACCGCGTGCGAATCACTTCATGGTTGCAACTTGAAACTCACTCGTGCCACGCCGATGTGAGAGAATGCCTCGAATGAGCGATGGTACTCGCACAGGAGTTTTGTTTGCGCAGAGTTCTGCCTAGCTCGGTCTGTCAGGACTTTGTCGGAGAGTATGACGATCAACTGGTATTCCAGACGTCTTAAAACACATATGTACTTCAGACCCTGAAGAGATCCTCCAGGATGCCCTCGTGCACCTGACATGTAAAGAGTCTTCGTTTTTCCCTTACTCCAAGTCGCCAGGCCATGTGATGGTGGCGGTTGGCCCATGTGCTCACGCTCACGCCTGCGCTGCCCTGGCCTGGGCAAAGCATCCCACCTGTCTGGCTGGAGCACTGCCGCCGCACTGGTCACCTGCTCTGTGATAGGTACTAGACTTAGGTGCTTCACCTCCGGACCCTCGACTCGTCGAACCTCAACCCCATTGGTAGCAACCAATTGACTCGAATTGACGAATACAAGTCGAGGAGATGTTTGGTCTTCGGTACAACTCACAGGGCGATGGTGTGATATCATCGTTGATCATCGCAGACCGTCAGAGACATGGACAGACCGAATCGGACCGGAGACTCACTCGATACTGAGCGGGGTGGGCATACAACTCACCAGTAACACTCAGGGCAGGTATTCAGTACGAATGTGACTTTGCACAGTTTTTGCCACCCAAAGCACAGATATCATGCCCGCACCGGGGAAGACACGGTACGAAGTACGACCTACGTAAATCACCAGGGTTTGAAACGCCCCGGGAATCCAATGGGACGGTTCGGCCTAGGATAAGCCCTTCGGAGCGTCCTGCAAAGCAGCCGGCTTCCATGCATCGAGCGTGCCAACCCTTTTCACCTAGTATCCCGCTTATTAGTATTCCATAGGTATTCTCCGGTAGGGTTGTAGGAGATCCCCGAACGCCTTATTCCGTACAGGCCCGCCACGCCTGTTCATAGTCTCGGTAAGGGCGTGGTGATAAGGCTGACCTGTCCGTTCCAGGGATATATCACCGACGCCTCCAGCTTTACTCGTAGAGGGATCTTGGTGTTCCAGACACGGGTTGGAACTCTTAAGCCTCTCATCGATATGTGCATCCACAAAATGAGTGTTTTTGGGACACTATCCCCGCCTGCTACTCGTAAGCGTCGTTGTGATGTCGTGCACGTCCCATGATGCGGTTGACGTCAACTCGAGATGGACAGTGCACGATCGACTGCGTTTGTCGTTAGATGCGAAGCGTCTCAGGATGATTGTTCCCATTGGAAAGAACAATCCAAATGCCCCTGTGACATCACATTATCTGGCGAAAAGATATGTTATCACAGCGCGAGAGTGTGAAGGCAATTTTCTTATCATGGAACTTCACACCGGTTGTCGAAGGGATCGAGCATGTCGCAACCAACTTGGCAAGTAACGCTGAAGAGGGGTTAACTCGTCCGACCCCTCCACTGAGAAACACGCGCGCCGTGTTCCACCCAAGTAACAAACCGTTGAGTAACGGATATCCCCCTCTGGAGACTCCTACATATCGGAAGTCCGGTACGGGAGATATGCCTACATATTCCGTCCGTAGACACCGGAGGGGTGATGCGCTTGCGACGTGCCTCGGCACTCAGCAATGCCACGGGAGTGCCTGACAGCGCAGACCGGTACGTACTCCGCCGCCTGCGACCAATCATGTAGCCCGAATCCCCGCCAGCGCCCGGCTCCACAGTGGGGGTGGGGCGCATCAATTTTGTGACGAGTGATCTTTTCGACATTAGCAATGCCGGCGTACGGATTACATAGAGAAAGTGCAGTTGCTTCTCCCGCACGTCTCGGGTCGTAGTTGGTAGCTGGCAGTTGGTCCGAGGTAGCATTCCTCTATACACACCTGCCGCCATGATTAGCAGAACCGTGAGTTCGCCGGACATAGTTGCGCCGTCCCGCGTTTACCATGATGAGATTGTCTGACCTTCCCAGCTCCGGCCTGCACGGGCTCAGTCCGTGAGCCGTCTGCCCAGTCGCGTGTGCCGACAACTGTACAATGTACAGCTCGTCTCGCCTCCCCAGCAGGTCCGTTCGCTGAGCATCCCCACCTTTGCTCGATACAGCGCTTTCCAGACTCAGCAGCAGCGATCCTTCTCTCTCAATGCCTCCTCCCGGACGCCCCAGACTGCGACGGAGAAGATCCTGCAGCGCCATGCTGTCGGACTACCCGAGGGAAAGGTCATCCGGACCGGCGACTACATCAGTATCTCTCCCTGGCGCCTCCTTTCTCACGACAACACTGCGGCTATCATGGGCAAGTTCCAGAACATTGGAGCTACCAAGATTAAGAACCCTAGACAACCTATTTTCGCCGTCGACCACGATGTTCAGAACAAGACCGAATCGAACTTGGCGAAGTACAAGCGCATCCGTGAATTCGCTCTGGAACAAGGTGTAACTGCTTACCCTCCCGGACGTGGAATTGGTCACCAGATCATGATTGAGCAGGGTCATGCTTGGCCTGGTACCCTCACAGTCGGCTCGGACAGTCACTCCAACATGTACGGTGGTGTTGGTTGTCTCGGTATGGCCGTTGTCCGTTCGGATGCGGCAAGTATCTGGGCGACTACCAAGACCTGGTTCTCTGCCCCTCCCGTTGCCAAGGTGACCTTCTTGGGCAAGCTCCCTGAAGGAGTTGCCGGTAAGGACGTCATTGTTGCGCTCTGTGGTCTGTTCAACAACGATGAGGTCTTGAACCACGCGATCGAATTCACTGGTTCCGAGGAGACCATGTCTAGCTTGCCGGTTGATGACCGTCTATCTATTGCCAACATGACGACCGAATGGGGCGCGTTGTCTGGTCTTTTCCCTATTGATTCCGTTTTGGAGAGATGGATGCGCGCCAAGGCCACGGCCTCCGCCGTGCTGGGTGATGGCGTTTCTACGAACGAGTTCACACACGAGAGAATCGACGAGCTCATGGCCAACCGACCAATTGCTGACCCTGGTGCCAAGTACGCGAAGTCGCTGTTCTTGGACCTCTCTAGTCTGACTCCTTTTGTTTCTGGACCCAACTCCGTCAAGGTCGCAACCCCTATTCGTGACCTGGAGAACCGGAACATTCCGGTCAACAAGGCCTACCTAGTGAGCTGCACCAACGCGAGAGCGTCGGATCTGCGAAAGGCTGCGAATGTATTCCGTGAGGCCGCTAAGCGGGGCGAGAAGGCTCAGATTGCAGATGGCGTCAAGTTCTACATCGCCGCGGCTTCTACCCTTGAGCAGCAGGCCGTGGAAGAGAGTGGAGATTGGGATGTTCTCCTTAAAGCCGGTGCCACTACGCTTCCTTCTGGCTGCGGACCTTGCATTGGTCTAGGTACTGGTCTACTTGAACCCGGCGAGGTCGGTATTTCTGCCAGTAACCGGAACTTCAAGGGACGTATGGGCTCCATCGAGGCTAAGGCTTACCTGGGAAGCCCTGAAATCGTTGCCGCCAGTGCTCTTCAGGGAAAGATTGCCGCCCCGAGCTGGTACTACACTAACAAGGCGCTGACTAGTGAGACGGAGATTGACAAGCCTATCATCGGAGAGGGTACCGGCCAGCCCGAGGCCGACAAGGCATCCAGCATCGAGGATGCGCTTGAGAAGATCATTGCTGAAGCTGATGGCCTGATCTCGTCTGCTGAACAGTCCGAGGCTGCCGCTGAAGATGATGGAGCCCTGACCGAGGTTCTGGCTGACTTCCCAGAAAAGATTACTGGAGAGATCGTCTTCTGTGATGCTGAGAACATCAACACTGACGGTATTTACCCCGGAAAGTACACCTACGACGAGACCATCACCGCCGAGAAGATGGCCCAAGTCGTCATGGAGAATTTCGACCCCAACTTCAACAACGTCGCTAAGGCCGGCGATATCCTCGTGGCCGGATCCAATTTCGGATGCGGCAGTTCCCGCGAGCAGGCTGCTACTGCTATCTTGGCGAAGGAGATTCCGCTTGTTATCTCCAACAGTTTCGCCAACACCTTCACCCGCAACAGTATCAACAACAAGTTGATGCTTGTCGAAGTACCCCGTCTTGTAGAGCGCTTGCGCGAGTCCTTCAAGGCTGCCGAGGGCGAGAAGGTCCTGACCCGTCGCACTGGATGGAAGTTCGAGTGGGATGTGAGAAGAAGCAAGGTCACCGTTACCGAAGGCGAGGGCGGACAGACTTGGAGTCAGAAGGTTGGCGAAGTGCCACCCAATGTGCAGATGATTGCCGCGGCTGGTCTTGAGAACTGGGTGAAGCAAGAGATCTCGTCGGCTTAGAGCAGGAGAGATGATTTATACCCCGACTGATTCTAGCGGAATAGAGGATACGTCTTTTGGAAAAAAGTACGAAAGATCTGTTGTACATCATGTAATAGCAGCGTTTTCGACAATAACGAACATACTTATCGATCCATACCCGGTCCTCCCTTATCGTGATTCGGTTCTGCCCCCCGAAGCGCTGGCCTCGGGAACGCATGATTTTCAGAAGTGAGGCGACGACAAGTGCCAGTCATCATTATCTCGGCTAAGGTCCGGCACTCGACGGCCGGGGCAACTAGTCGCCCTTAGAAAGAGGCTGTCATGACTTTCTTAAGGGGATCTGGCTTGTTTTCGATCACACTTATCGCCCCTATTCTCCACGAACTCACCGAGAGCGCAAGCCGTAGCTTGCGATATCAGTTTGGCTGTCAGAAGCTCTCGAAAGCCTTGTCATCTCGAATGTCAGGTCGCAAGCGAATCTTGGACTAGTGATACGCAAAAGCGCCAGCCGCGTTGTCAGTCGGACATGAGGAGTCATCTACTCTGTTAAACTGAAACATCGCTAAGAAGCCTTTACGGGCCCTGAATGTTCGGACTGGATATGGAGGCTTCGGCTGCTATTGGGAGCGGACCAATCCCAGCGATACGCATAGGTAATAGTACCACCTGGCTCGCGCGGAACATTCGGGACCCCAAAGCGCACCGGGAAGATCCTGCCGCAGGGCCAAATATAGCCCGGAAAGAGCTGGTCCACTACCTACAAGTTAAACATAGGCCCTGCGGTTCTTTGAAGCACGTCTCATGGGAAGTGACGTCGGCTACCTAGTGACCGGATAGTTAGTGCTCTGATTCTGAATCACGCGATATTACGGTAAGCCTGAATAGGGGTTAGTCCTTCTGGTAGGCAGATTTGTTCTGCTGTTTGAGTCTGAAGATTGTGAGGCATTTCAAGCCAAAGATTTTCAAGTCCGTGGTAAGTGAGTGAGAGAGGCCTCGCGATCCGACCTAGGTACTCTTAGCGAGCCTAGAACAATGGGTTAGAAGCATATACCGTAGAGAGTCAATAGAACAGCACCTTACGAGTACCTAAGCCAATGCCGTGAAGTTATGGGCAATCAACCCGGGCTCCTCTGGAACGCGTGATGATGATGGTGTGAACTCCCCGCAAGCTAAAAACAAAGAAGGTTTCTCCCCCGGAAGTACGTAAGCCATGTCGTGCGCGTGGCTCTAATTGGCCGTCGATGACCTACTCGATGATGAGTGTGACGACACCATTCTGGCAAGCTGGATTCTTAGATCGACATCATAGATCTCATACATAGAGGCCATGCGAGCTGCAGAGACCGCAAGCTGGACCTCCTTATGAGTGCGAAGAGGGAGCTCATTCAAACCCAACATCACAACTAACCGAGAATACCGAACAACAACAACATTTTGGGAGATTCGAAGCAAATCAGTCAACTGAATGATGATGATTCCGCAAGATTTGTTCGCCGAGATCATGGCCCCAGGTCCGGCATATCCGCCTGCCCCTGAAGAGATGCCCTTCTCGACGGTATCGCTGGATACCCCGAATCTGCGCCATGAGTACTCGACAGAGGTTGGGCACAAGACGCTCTGGTATGTCGATCACGGTCTGTATCAAGAGACATCATGCTGACATGCGTAGGGTGATTTGCGTGGTGATGGGCGTCTCGTCACTCGCGTTCTATCTGATGGCGATGAGAGTCCCTGTGGTAAGTGTCGTATCCAGAAATCGTCTTGGAATCAGACTAATGAAGATATAAATAGCAAAAACGCTTGTTCCATATCATCACTTCGCTTATCACGACTTTTGCGTTCCTGTCTTATTTTGCCATGGCGACCGGGTCGGGCGTCGGCGTCCACACCAGTGTCATCCGGGAGCCCAAGCACCACGTTGTAACCGACGTTATCAAGAGACAGGTGTACTGGGCACGATACGTCGATGTTAGTTTTCCCCTATATGTCTGAATGGCGTATGTTGCAGTATAGTACTAACACGCTTGATTAGTGGTCCCTGACTACGCCCCTCCTCCTACTCGACCTTGCTCTTCTCGCGGGTTTGAACGGTGCCAGCATTCTCGTGCTTCTGGTCTCAGACGTGATTATGATTATGACCGGCTTGTTCGCTGCGTACTCGCACGACCGAGGACAGGGCTGGGGCTGGTACGCAATCGCTTGCATCGCGTACCTCACTGTCATCTACCATCTGGGATTCAAGGCGCGTAAGACGATCTTGGCAAAGGACAACAAGACCAAGGCGTTCTTCGGAGCAATTTCGCTCTATACCTTGGTTCTTTGGACCATTTACCCTATGTGAGTCCACATCGTGATCAATGAGACGTTCCCCATGCGAAGAATGCTGACGAGCGTGTTAGTATTTGGGGCATCGCTGATGGCGCGCGCAAGATGAGCGTCAACGGCGAGATCATTGGATATGCCATTCTCGATATCTTTGCGAAGCCGGTCTTCGGATTCTGGCTCCTGTTGACTCATGACAGCATGATTCGCAACTCGCCGTCCATTGGCGGGTTCTGGGCTAATGGTCTCTCATCCGAGGGGACAATCCGGGTAAGTTTCGACATCTAAGACGACTTGTGAAAACACGCTAATTGTATCCAAGGTTGGAGATGCGCGCGAAGACGATTAAGGGACTGCTTCAGGCTTCAAGTCTCATGCCTGATTTTGACGTGAGAGGAATATATAAGAGAAGTCGCGTGAAGGAAACAGATTGGAAGACAAACAAAATCTTGGAAAGAAACAATTCTTTTAACAATCAATGTGTTAATGTCTATAGGTTTTCGCGAGTGGATAAGAGAGAGCTAGGGTTATTGATCTCTTGGGAATAATCGATGACCTCAGGATCATGGGATGGAAATGGCGTTTTCGTCTGATTTCTATTTCATAATGCCATAAAACGGAATATTTGTATTTACACACACAACTGAATAAAAGAGATAACTACCTAACCTAGGTAGTCAATGGCGCAGGAGTTGCCGTTCATATCTTGAAGTTATCTGTGAGATGTACGAAATAATGTTCAAGTTTGAAGTCGTGGATGAGGCGTGAGTTTTGTCTTCGTTATTCATGCTCGGTTCGGGCCGTCACCAGCTGCCGTAACTCTAAACCAGGTGGGTCCTGTGTGTAACGATCCTCGGCCAATCAAAGTCGAGGTGAATCAGCTTCCATCATCGCTCATCAATTGATCTGAAGGCCGCAGCCGACGAATTGGCCACGAGCTCGACCTGCCCTCCAGAAGCCATTTCCGCCAACCTCGTCCGTCACGATGGCCTCCAAACTCAGTCCCCTGCTGCTCCGCAGCGCCGTCCGCGCGGCTAGCCGAGCTCCCCGGCAACAGATCCGAACATTTACCGCCGCAAGCCCGCTGCGCAGTGACACTCTTTCCGTCGTAGGTATTGCCGCTTGTCTCCGTTCGCAACGGGCTTCATGAAAAAATCGCGACCTCAATGGATGTTATGCGCCTTTTTCTCGTCAAGTCCGGTTATAAGAGACCATGGCCAGCTACTGACGTCGTCCTAGCACCGCAACACCCCCGACAACAACCCCAACATCCCCTTCAAGTTCACAGAGCAGAATGAGAAAGTCATTGCCGAGATCCTCAACCGGTATCCCCCCCAGTACAAGAAGGCCGCCGTCATGCCCCTTCTTGACCTCGGCCAGCGCCAGCACGGCTTCACCTCCATCTCCGTCATGAACGAGGTGGCCCGCCTTCTCGAGATGCCCCCCTCCCGTGTCTACGAGGTCGCTTCCTTCTACACCATGTACAACCGCACGCCCGTCGGCAAGTTCCACGTCCAGGCCTGCACCACGGTGAGTGCTAGCTTCATCTGCCTACTCTACACCATCTGTCGCCTAGACAGGCCCCAAATCACCAATCTAAAGGGAGAGAAAGAGTGAAAAGAAAGAAGAGAGATCTGCGAACGGGACTAACACATTCTCTAGACCCCCTGCCAACTCGGCGGCTGCGGCAGCGACGCCATCGTCAAGGCGATCAAGGAAGAGCTCGGCATCAAGCAAGGCGAGACTACAAAAGACGGCCTCTTCACCTTCATCGAAGTCGAGTGTCTGGGCGCCTGCGTCAACGCGCCCATGATCCAGATCAACGACGACTACTACGAGGACCTGACGCCCGAGACGACCAAGAAGCTGCTCGCCGGCCTGCGCGGGAGCGCCCTCTCGGGCGACGCCAGCAAGGCGCCCCAGGTCGGCCCGCAGACCGGTCGTTCGACCTGCGAGAACAGCGCCGGCCAGACTAACCTGACCAGTGAACCCTGGGGCACCGAGACCACGCGATCTGATCTGTGAAAAAAAGGGGCAAGGGGTACATTTTATTTTGGGGCGATTTTAGAGAAAAAATAACATAAGAAATATGAAACAAACACACAAATTTAATGCGAGCCGTTGTTTGTTTGTTTGTTTGTTAAACGTGCCTTGATAGTTGCTGTGGACGAAGCAATATGGTGTGAACCCCGATAGAAACTCTTTTCTCATAGAATGAACGGAGATTGCGGGGACCGAAACCTGCTATTGTACATATGTCACAACCTTTATATTGATTGCTTGATTTCCCAGTCTGAGAATCACCAGGTAATTGACATGGCTTCGTCGTTATGTAGGTAACCTGTGCTCATCCCGGTTCGCATCGTTGAGCCGAGGTTCGCTGCACGCGTAAAGTATCCCATCTCTCTCCTCATTAGAAAAAAGAAGGCACAAGCTCATTCAGCGATATGTATGTTCAAATTCATCAATCATTCATTCATTACCTATTACCAGAGTGCAACCCGAGATCAGTTTACAAACAATGATTCAACTTACCCAATGCGCATGTTTTCACTCAACTCAACTCACTTACACACTCTGATCAGACAAGCCTGAAAAGCCACCCATCACCACACCTCTCACCACTCTCCGCAAGTCCACCAGACACAAACACCGCATTCTCCTCAAGATCCCCCAACGGCGCAGCAGCGAACCAACCGCGCGCACAAGGACCCTCGATATCGATCTCGTCGTCCCCATCGAACGGATCCATCGAGACCTGCGTCCAGCGACCCTCGCCCGTCTTGCGACCGACGGTATGCATCAGTGCGTCCTTGAGACCAGCGGCTGTCGCACCGCCAGAGGGGACCTGGAAGGCCCAAACGTCGGAGTGGAATTTACCCGCGCCAGCATGTCCAATGTTCGAGGGCGCAGATTCGCCAGCGATGAGGATGAGGTATTCGCGACCGTGGCCGCCCTGTACGAGGGAGAGGCTTGAGACACTGCGGGGCGCGGGCCAGGGCTCGGGTGGTGCGGACACGAGACCCGTCGTTTCAGCCCCTGAGTCAGAGGACGGCATCGCGATGCTCTCCCATGGTCCGCGGGCGCAGATACCGAGCTCACCCTTGCTGACCTGGTCGTCAAAGTCCTCGAGAGCGAGCTGCAGGATGTCGATTTGGCCACCGAGAGGCGCTGTGCCGTCGAAGCCGCCGAAGCGGTAGATGCGATCCTTCGAGAGAGCGAGAGTGGTACCGCCGCGCGCAGGGCCAGGGGCGTCGGGGAGGCTCTTCCAAGTGCGCGCGTGCACGTCGAAAGCCCAGAGGTCAGAGGCACGCACGCCGCCATCAGCGAGACAGCCGGCATGGATAATGAAGGTGCCGAAACCCGCACCGGCGGCCTCGTCATCTGTAGCCGTCTCGGCGATCGTGCCGGCAATCGGACGCTGCGGGATGCCGACCTCGGCCGAGTCACCCTCCGCCCACTCCTTCCAGGTCGAGGAGCGGCGGAGACGGCCGGGCTTAGGGCCGCGGAAGTCGCGCGGCTTATCCGTCGCTACGGCTACGTGGTAGCTGCGCGAGGGCGGGATCGGACTGCTCGGGTGCGGGTCTAGATATGTCCAGGTCTGCGTCTTCGTCTCGAAAACCCATACGCGCCCATTCTCTTCGAGCGTTGCTGAGCTAGCGGCGCCACCGCGACCGCCGAAGAGGAAGATGCGCGTGCCGATTACCGCCGTGGCATGCCCCACGCGAGCGCAAGGGACATCGGCCATCTCGATGGCCTTGCCCTTATCTAAGTTCGGGGAGGAGAGGGGCGTTGCGACGGGAGGAGTGGAGCTGAGCGGGATTTCGGATAGAGGGTCTTTGAGCGCCATCTCGGTCTCATCGGCCTCGCTAACGGGGACAGAGGCTTGAGGGGCATCTGATAGTGTTACGCTGGAGGGCTTCGCCTTTACGGCGTAGTAGTCGGCGGGTGCTCCGCTGCAGGGCAAGACGACGACGTGCATGTCATTGTCGACGGGCTTGCGGGCTTCATATTCACCGCCGAAGATGTAAGCATGGCCGGCGATGACGTTGACGGAGTGGGATGAACGGGGGGATCGGGGGTAGTGGGACGTGCTGCCAGGTTCCCTTCAAAGTGTGGCTGCCAAGATGAGGGATGTTGTGCGGGCGCCAGTTCAGCAGGTCGACGCTGTGTCGCTTGAGCTTTGTGAAGGGAGACTCCATGCTGGTTTACGAAGATCAAGCCGTGGATATCAAGATAGAAAGGGAAAGAGAAGAGGTTGGAGAGATGGAAAGAATGAGGAGGAGGAGAAGAAGAGAGGAGGAAAGGTCTTGGGCTCAGGAGATAGGTTGGAAGATGTTCCAAAGATATACTTGTAATCCATAAGGAGCTCCCGATTGAGATGTGACGTATGCCTGGTGCTTGAAGGAAGAGCCAATGCGCTCGCTAGAGTCTCCCTAAGCCAGGTTGTAGAGTCAGCTGAGGGGAGCCATATTATAGCAGCCATAGCCATCGCGTAGGTACTCGTAAGCAGTACGAAGGGATCCCTGCTGGAGACCGTTTGTGTGCCTGACAGGTCCAAACACTGAAGCAAGGGTCTCGTTACGGTGCATCGGCTGTATCGAGGTGAATGGATACGAGAATGAAGACACTAGGTACACTATATTTGTTTGTACAGCTCATTATCTCGCAAAGACATGATGAAGTTCCTGCTTCACTATGATTCAAGTGTTGAACCGTTCAGTTTCTAATAACTGACAAGAGGCACGTTTTATTCCGTAGTGCTAATACCAGGTACTAGGTAATCCGTATTCCGTACATACGTCATGAACGGATGTGCGGGCCTGGTCAGTTATTAATACTTCACTGAAAGGCACCCGGCCGACAGTCCCCGGCGCCTGCTAGCACTATTACGAAATACTTGTCGGCACTTCTAGGCTTTGACTCTCCAACCAGCTCGACATGGGCATTGGTCCATCACATTCTTCAAAACACCTGGCTAGACTCGTCGGAAGGAACGAGATAGGTACATATGGCAATTACTTCTTGCTACTCGTAGATTTCGAACGAAGGACTGTTCTAGGTATCTTCATTACCGTATTTCACATTCAAAAGAGCGAAGAGTAGGCGAGTAAGAATGAGCTACGGAAGCACATGTGAGTTAATTAGGTATTAGTGAAGCGCCTCGGGTCGTTAGCGATGTGGACCTCGAACTGATCGCAATAACAATAGGTACCGACAAAAGTTGGTGATCCCTTCTCATATCACACACTAGGGACCTCAAGGGTCGTGTTGTGTGCCCGGCCTTCCGCGTTGCAAGGGCTCGTCCAGACCAACTGAGACTCATTCATGTGACTACCCGCACTTCGGACAGCTTGGCATCGCCCCAAACCAAAACGCATCTTCAGATAGTAATCCGTCCATACCTACGAAGTCACCAGCGACTCAGCGACACGAATTATGTACATGGGTATGTTATTCCGTAGCTCCCTTCATTTCCTTGGTGTTTTCCCCTTCGTTTCCCTACCTACAAGTACCTATGTTCATGAACACCCGAACACCCTTTTTTCGTCACAAGCTACCAAGGTCCATCCATCATCAATCCGTGCCCTGTTTCTGAATGCTTTTCCCCCACGTCAATAATGATCGCCAACAGCCGCCCCAGGTACATCGAGTGCCATTCTCCAAAGGAAGTCTATCGACAACACGCCGCATTCATGATGCAAACATCAATCATCCCGCTTCCCATAAGATGCAATAACTCCCGATAACTCATGAAACCCTGGTGCAAAGTTCACACAGTTTATGTTGACAGTCGGCTTTCATGCATGTTCCCGATATCAGCGTTATGAGATCTCCGCAATTACACTATCACAAGAATCAGTCGTCAGAGAGTCGAGACAGCCGCTGGATCCGTATCAACTCACACATGTCATAGTCTTGGTTTTGGGTTCAATAATGCCGTTGGCAGTGCTTCTATCTGCAGGAGAGTCCAGAGATTTGGATTTCTTTGGCTCGCAAAGGGCCCTGCCATCATCCCGTTTACGTTTGGGCTTTGTATGGGGAAGCGCTTGGCCAGGCTCCTTGGACTCTGTAGCTGCAGTGTACCAGTCACCGTCCAATCCGTCGCTTGAGTCCTTCCTTGACAGCGAGGGATTGGGTTTCTTCAGCTTACTAGATTCTTTGCCGGCTTTTGGATTTCCGGTATGTTTCTCATGATTCCCTCTCAAGGTGTCTCGGCCGTGACAGACTTGCCCGCTAGATTCGGAAATATCTCCTGCCTTTAGTTCATCACAAGAAAAGTTGGATGACATATGCTGTGTATGCTCATGGCGTTTCCAATCATTCTTGCTACCGAACTTTTTTTTGCATTGAGTACATTCGAAAGGCTTCTCGTGTCGTCTCTGATGCTTCCTATCAATTCGGTTAACGGTCGTCGAACATATCGATTGACAGATTGCAAGACTTACCTCAGCTCGCATCTCCGAGGGAACGTCTTGCCGCAAGTATCGCAATGGTGAGGGTGGTTCTGTTTCGCCGCGACCGTAACCACCTCAGTGCCTTTTATGTACCCAAGCTGCTCAATCATTTTCCCGAAGGCTTTCTCTAATTCTGACTCACTGCATCGTTTCTGGAGGGCCTCCACAAGGTCTTCCAAACTGATCCCATTCAACATCGAGTCCAAATCGGAATCGAATTTGAAGGAAGTTTTGTCAGATGCTGGACCATATTCGGAATCGGCAGAAATAGACGTCCCACTGAGTATTTTAATTTGTTGGCTCGATGATGTATTCGCTGGCGACTCTTTCGGCAATGATTCACCCGCGTCATCCTCGCAAATCTCCATGGCCTCGGCTGTGTACTCTGCGACAACCTGCAAAGCCTGATCCGGGACAGCGGGTTGGGAGAGCACAGAAACTTCACGTTCGGAATCTCCGTCCGTAGGAGATGGCGGAGTTAGAACACTATGAGAGACTTGATCTGGTTGGACAGTCTCCTGGTATGGCTCTTGTTGCGGTATTCCCTTGGCCTGATGAGTACCCGAAAAGTTGGACTCACTCGAGACCTCTGAGATTGGGATATGGTGGGCCTCAGACGATGACGACCGAGCTTGGGGCTGTTCGGTTGAGAGGCTGGATTTCTCATAGTCATCCTCAGATCTTGCATCTGGTTGCGTAGAATCTTGAGACTCATAAAGCGTCTTTAACGGTCTTGAAGACGGCCTGTGAAAACTTTGTCAGAAACATAATCGTAGCATGAGTATAGGCAGCGCCCACCTATGTAGATATCTCTCAAGATCCCGTTCTGTTAATGTGGTATGCTGCCTGTGAACACGCTTAAGGTGTGCGTTGAAATTATCTGCTCGGGTCCAAGGCTTGGGTTTATGTTTGCAACTGCCGATAGAACAGTAATAAACCTTGGAAGGTGGCACGATTCCAGAGTGCACGCTCCTCTTATGTCGTTCAAGGTCATTTGTCGTACTGAAACCCTCCTGACGAGTGCATCCTAGGATGTCGCATTTGAACGGTTTTTTATGACGTCGGTCATGTTTCCTATGGCGTTGGCTAGTATCAGTCTAAAGCTTCCGTGGCAAGACGTGGCAGTATGAAGGACGAGACAAACTTCAACTCAGACCGGGTCTTCATTGCCCTCCCGCATTGATTGCATCGAAAAGATTCCCCAACTTGCGAACTGAATGCATTGAAGCCCTCAAAGTTATAGACGGTGTTTCTATCAGAAAACGCGAACTGGGTATCGACCGTGGATGCATCCAAAATACTTTGAGTATCGTCGTAGATAGAACCATGAGTGAGGGCATGGTGAAATTGATGGCTTCCGTAACCAGAGTCTGATTGCAGTGGGAATACGTCGGAACGACTAGAACCTATGGACCCAAGACCCTGTGTATTGCCCGCGGTCTGGCCGCTGCTGGCGTGCAAGCTAGATGTCAAGTTGTGAGGGTTCCATGGTCCTTGACTTTGCCATTGCCCTATAGAGTCTTCTGCGGCGGCATGAATGTAGGATGAGTAGTTCACACTCAGCGCAGTCGGCGCGATGCCTGCGAGAAGATCAGGAGGTAATTCTTCAGGAGCTTGGACACCTGAAGGGCCAGGCATAGTAAGGGCCAGGTGCATGTGATCCATGTGAGTGGGACCCATGATGCTTAGATGCTTGAAGCACTGGGGCTTCCTTATTGGCGTACACTACGAGCAAGGAGACGATCCTAAAGCAGGAACCCGTGTCTCTCGAGGCGATGTCAGGAGCTGAGAAGGAGGTGTTTGGAACACTTGGCGAGGTCTGGCAAATCGTGCGAAGAAACAGAAGCAGTCAACAGCAAAACAGGGGCCGAGTTGATCGATCGATTGCTGATGATGAAGTGTTGATGATGTTGATGATTATTTGAGCCTAGAAGCGGTATCGAAATATATGATGGAAGAACTCGACGCAATCATGGAGTAACGATCAGCAGTACAGAAACATGAAATTCGAGACTGGCCGCGTAGAGAGTAAATAGCAAGTAAAGAAATAAGACAGATAAATAAATCAACAGAAAATGCGGCGTGCATGCGATCTCTCTCCGTCTCTCGGTCGCTCCGCTAGGTATCTCACTCAAGGATAGTACCGGGAGAAGCCGTAGGCGACGACGCTATCTCGTGCTAACAAAATGAATAGACCTGAGACGATTCCGACGATGAAGAAGCAGGTACAGCGATGAAGAAGCGGCCGTGGGGCAAATCTACGAGTACAGCTGGGATATCATAAGACTGCAGATGGAGGAGCAAGAGAGCGCCAAAATTAAGGCAACCGTCAGGCGGAAAACTGGGCATTGGTAAAAAAGGCGGACGGACAGTGAGAGCCCAAAATGCCGGTCGCATTTTGGATTATGTAATTGAGTCGAGGTCGCGGTCCCGTCTTTTCGCCAGCAAAATGCAAAGGCAGTCGCGGGTCGCGGATCATCTCACTCCAAGTCCTCCGTTTTTAACAGGCCTGTTATTGCATGCACAGCCACACATCGCCCGCACGCGTTAACACCTCAAGGCCATCCCTACGTGTGGGCATGAGTCACATCTTTCACACGATGTGACGATACCGTACCTACCGTGAGGCGGACCGCATTTCGCACCAATGTATGGAATAGGAGGTGTAGGTAATCTTGAACTGGGTTGTAAGCTGGCAGTTAGTCTGTACGAATTATTATGTATCCTGTGTTCATCACCATTAAAGTAGGTATGTCAAATCCGCTAGAAAACACCACCGTAAGAAGCACTGTGAAGCGAAGGTGGAGTGCCGTACTAGCCACATATAGTCACGTGATGTATGCCTCTCTGACTGAAGCTGCGGACGTATCCTAGAGTGCCCGAAGACTACAAATCCGAACTTCGCAAGGGTTGGGACCAATCAAAACTGAGGCGACTCTTGAATACCACGCCTTGTTAAGAACTTGGCTGGTCCAAGTTCAGTTCAGTATTCTTTTCGGTACGGTGGAGCCAGTGACCGAATTGTAGTCTTCGGGCACTCTAGGAGATTCCTACGGCGGTTTCTGGCAGGTCATTCACGCCTCTCCAGCACGAGTGCTCCTATCGTGTTCTGTCACCTTTTCCCTGCGAAGACTTCAAGTTCTCACGGACTCATTCCTAGCCAAATCGTGAATAGCACAAACGTTTCGATTCTGTATTCAAAAATTACTCACCGTCTGAAGAGCGGTGGTGCACCGGCCTGCCGGGAGCTCGAGTATTCGATCAACGCCAGCAGTCTTCGTCTGAACTAGTCGAGCACGAAAACAACAACCTCCACGGGCGGTTCATATCTCACAGAAAGCGGACAATCAATACCGATAAGGCAGCTTTGTATGCCACGGATTAACCTCCGCGCAGATACCAATTGCGTCCTCGACCCTTAGCATCCGGAACCGTCATCCGTGAAAATGGCAGTGTGCTCTGCTCGCTATTGGAGTCTCTGCACGTAGACCTGTGTGAAAAGACACGCTTTCTTTCTATTCAAGTTACGAGGTACATTCCACGCCGGATGCACGTAGTGAGGGTTACCCACTGCGAAAAGGCCGACTGCATGAATGTTTTCCCTGCTCGTCACTCACTCAACTCACGCATCAAACGGTGATGAGATAGATGCGCTTCTACATAATGAGCTCGCACGACACCGGTACCACCAAGTCACCCCAAACTAGAACCCGTTCCAATTCCATGTCGCCAAATCACTTTCGTTTTGGACCTTCAAAATGTCCCACGACGTCTTGTTCGGAACGTCTTCCCCGCGGGATTTGGTGCCCGCCTCCCGACTTACACTGGTGTGACCTTTTGGTCCATGAATGTGTGCGATGTAGTTTCGACTGACACTGTGGCATCGAAGCACAAAAGGTCTCCTCATTTCGTCGGATAGAGGTGTCGTCATTTCTAGGATTGTGCGGGTTGTTATTTATTATTTCCCTTGGACAGGGGTTTCACGGGGCCTCGTAAACCCGGTATTCGGATTCCTATTGTACCAGCCTTATTGAGCAAGCAACCGCTTTGTTCTCTCTCGTTCTTGTCAATAGAAGTTCGATCCAGGGACCAGGTACGTCACAGAACCTGTCTACAACGTTGTCTCACAGTGGCGGCAGCAAGTCCTCGTAACGCCCATTGCATATGAGCTTTAGGCAAGGGAGTAGAAGAAGAAACGTTTTATCAAACGGTCGTACCTGGATTACTAGGTAGCAGCCTGCCGTTCAGCCTCTCGGTTGAGCCTCAGCGTAGCCAGCGGCACCAATCGCAACACTCATATGCGACTTTGACGGGCCGTGGCACGCTTCGTATTCAAGCAATATGCATGGGGGAAACCGAAGCTCCGTTGGTTTGGACAAAACATGTCCAAAAGATCTGGACTATCGTATGTGGCCATGTGGAAAATGTGATAGATCAGACGACTCCGTCCAGACTGGACGGCCTTTGAATTGTTTGGATCATTGGTACCAGCAGAATAGGGTTATGCAGGCCCCGGCCCTGGCGTGGGCAAGCTGCGTCCGGGCTGCGAGGCAAGCAAGGGCGAGGTGCAATAACTTCAGCTCGAGAAATCTTTTTTTTCCTCGTGGGTGTCCCGAGTAGGTAGGTAGGTAGGTAGATTGATTGCTCCTTGTGAGTAAGGGTTATCCCGGCAACCGTTTTGGTGCTGGATAGATCTTCGGATGAGATAGAAATTTTACTATAAGAAGGGCTTGGGATCTTGGGCAGGTCATGAGAGCTTCCTGTCTTTCTCCTCCACTACGACATACGGACACACTCATACCTACCTAGTCTTGACTCAACATAACAGCGCCAGTCATCCAGAGTACGTCGAAGTCCAACTTCATAGCTGCTCGCCAACTAACCAGCGTGCCATCGCAGGCTGTCAACAACCGATCTACAACTCAACTGAACGAAGTTCTACGCTTCACCTCCAGTCTCACTTCAACTTCTTACACTACTCCCATACCTCTCCATTTCATCACCACGACCAAAATGTGCGACTGGGAAGAGTTCCTGTTCGTATGCCAGCACTCTGCGCTGAAGTTAAAATCCCACTGCCACTCGGCACGAAACGACCCCAACCACCGCTGCTACGGCATCAAGGTCCTGCGGACTACGTGGTACCAAGAGGGTCAGCTATGTGACAGCTGTCTAGCCAACGGCTGCCGTCTGCATAACGGCGTCATCTGGCGGTCCGCGCCGGCCCCGAGTGATCCTCAACACGGACGCTGAACTTGGGACGAAGGATGGAATATGTTGGGGGGGACTAAGGGGCAAGATCGTCTTCACCATCGAGCTCGGATCCCTTTGATTGTTCTGTGCAAGGGAAAAAGTTGAATACGTTGTGTTATCAACCAGGGCTATACTCCTAGCCCTCGAGAAGAAAATAAAGGGACCCGAAGGCCAGCCTATGCCATGGCCTGCAAACCGTTTGACTTGCCGCCTGTCTAAAAAATGTTGCTTTCTTTTTTTTGGGAAAAACAATGCTGTCATCATAGAGAAACAAGTCATGGTACCAATTGACCTCAGTGAGCAACGAAAGAAAAAGTTTCCATGGCTTGTTTCTGTTTGCTTGTTGCTGTCCACTTACCTTTTTTTTGATCTGCCCAGTCCAGTCCAGTCTGCTGTTTCGGGAGGGAAACACGGCATGGGGCAAATAAATTGCATGGACAGCTGTCTGTGAAACGGCATAACGCTCGTAAGAAGGAGAAAAGTATCTTTACAAAAAATATTAAAGATCGTATTAGTGTATGCCGAAAGAAGAAGCCTTGTGTGTGTGTGTACCGACTCTGTGAACTTATTCGCTCGTGGCCCCTATCCGAGATGTGACAACACTCTCGCCGTCGTGCTTCCCTCGAAGGGATAAATCCGTCCTAATCGAGTCTGATCAAAGGAAGGCAGGGTGACAACAATCTCCATCCAATCAATCTGGCCTGACATTCTTTTGCCCAACACCAAACCTAAGCTATAAGGCAGAGAGAGAAAAGTCTTTGGGCTGAAAGGAGACCGCTTGGGAGGATGATTGCCGGAGCACGACGTCGACTCACGCCACATGATCTTCCGACACGGAGAAGAAAACTTCTACCGTGGAATAGGTAAAGGGGCCCCCGCCACTCTCGCCAGGAGAAGATTCCCACACCAAACCCACGTTCTGGACCCGGTCCTCACACGATTCAACGGTTGGAAAACCTCGACTGCCCACGTGGGAATCGTGCTATGTACGTACGAATGCAGTGCGACCTGTTACGGCACACACACACCGTCTGACGCTCTTTTCGAGCGAGTATATATGGGTTGTGCGCATTGTTTGGTGCGAAACAAAAGGGGGCGCCATGGCGAGGTCATTATTCCATCGACCTTTGCAAGCTGTGACAAGTTCCGGGTGGGCGATACACAAGGAACGGGAGACCAGGATGATTTTCCTCGCGTTGCACTGCTGTAGCCTGGCGGCCCGATGAACTTGCATTTTGCAGGGCAATTTATGCCGGTAGCCTGGCCAGACAAGTTGATTAGCGGTGCATTGTTTGGACCTCTTCGTGTCATCCCCTGGGGACTCGTTCATCGTTGTTCTTGTGTTTGTTTGCAATACTAACTAAACTGTGGTCTGCCATCAGTGTGCTTGATTGTCGTATATTGGCATCTGATATTGGTCGAGTCATATCTAACTCGGTAGTGTTAATGTGTAGTGCGATGCACTCTCTTTCGTAGTTAGTCGTGTGTCACGGCCATATCGTCGACATGTATGACGATGCAGGCAGCGACTGTCCCTGTACGATTGTGTGCATGCACGCGGAATTCATCTCCGTCGTATTTGCATATCTGGCTGAATGACTGACAGATTGAATGGGGTCACTGTACGACAGACAGACGACACATAGCCGATGCTCTCTGCCAGCGCCATGCAAGCAGAACAAGACAGAGAGCACAACAGAGAGACGCAGGACAACCTGCCACGACGTTGTCGGAAGGTAAGCTACGGAGAATTTTTCTTTCCCTCACTCCGAGATACTACTTAACTGTGGTAGTAGTAGCTCCTTGAGGCGTGGGGCCTGTCTGCCATGCGTTGTCATATGCCGATCGGCATTCATGGGTGAATGTCATGATGGCAGGGAGGTAAAGGATGTCGCACAGCATGTATCGACATTCTAGTCGGATAAGAGGCGAGAGTGCCTAAAGTCTCACGAGCATCACGCTGTGGTCGTACGACATCGCCGTTTTTCGACATGACGAGTCGCGGATTTTCTTGCTTGCTTGCTTGCCTTGCTTGGGGATCCATTCGCTTCGCTATGAAACAGAATCACCAAGCAGGAGAGTCCGGTCACGGGGTTTCGAGCTCTTGACCTCGCTGACCCTGTACTTTTCGTATGCATACTCGTATATGTAAGTATTAACTGACTGGATACGAAACCAATGCCCCGCTAAGAGAAATGGCAGGAGAGAAGGCCCTCAGGAGTACAAGAGCTGCTGCGCCTCGATGATCGTGTTAAACAACATATATAATCCGTACTCGCAGTCAGGTTGTCGTAAACACTCTGCAAGGCCGATGCCGTGTCGGGAAATGGCCTGAATAGGTCACGGAAAGGGATGCGTGTTGAGGAATGAGATTCGTATAAGACGTATTGATACCACAAGAAATCAATACGTTTCTTGGCTGCTGCACCCTCACAGCGCTCTTCACTCACTTCGGTATTCGCTATAGGTACTCTCACGTTAAGGCACCTTACCCAGCTAAAGTAGGGCATCGACTAGCCCGTAATACTAGACATATGCAGTGAACAGCATTCTCAGCCAGTTCTTTGCGTTGAATTCCGGACGGATCTTGATCCGGGTGAACGCATTTGCATCGCTCCTTTACTCCATGTTCGTGGCGCCCTGGACGACGCCAATGACGTTGTACCGCTTCGAAAAGAAAGTGATCCAGTCGTTCAACACGCCTTTCTCCTTGTCATCAAGGTCTTGCCACTCGGGCCTGACGTCCTCGGGCTTGGTTGAAGTTTTCCCCAAAGCGCGAGAGGCATCCTTGCCTGCGAATACTGATCACTGAGGTTAGCCAATCTAGTTGGTCTATCAAGTGAATCTCTGGTCCTCGTCCGGGATGCACTTATAGGGAATGTACAGCCGAGAGAAGGGGAGTGAATGGATGATCACAGTAAGTAGTGGTCAACCACAAGTGTCACCAGGTTTGAACCGGAGCTACATGTGTATAGAGGATGTAATGTGAGAGTAGACCTTCGAGCCGCTTACCATGGTAGGAACTGCCTTCTCGGTACATCTTATTCGCAGAGACATCATATACCTTGCCCTGTGGTATAACGTCGTTAGGAAGTACTCATCCTGTGAAGCATTTGCGAGCAGTAACCACGAAGCCTTTCTTATAGAAGATAACTGCTAAGAGTGAACGATGCTAGAACTTGCCTTGATAGCTACATAGGCTTTCCGTCCCTCGGTTCCTGCACAGGCCTCGTCAGTCACTGCATGGTATTATGCCGGAGGTTCTACAGATGGTGAAGATGCCGTGAGGAGTCCCGAACAAGCTCGGACGAGAAAGAAGAAAGACACCAATCGTAAGCATTCCCAGCCGCGGATAGAACTCACCGTTAGCCTGAGCTAGCTCCTCTAGAGTAATGGGGTCATCCTTGGGAGGGTCGAGGTTTACGGGAACCTTGGGCTCAAACTTGCCAGCCATTGCGGAGGATATGGGCGAAGTATGAAGGTATCTGCGGACGCGATGGCTGAACGATGAGTCTTGCTATGGAACACGGGGCCTTGTCTATGAGTGTAGGTATATTCGAAGTGAACGGTTCACTTGTTCGAAGAATAAAATATTGATGTTAGTATTTGACCACGGGTGCGTCTCGACTTTCAAAAGGCGCATCTATGATGCGACATACGACATGACGGGCCTAAAGAGAAGCCGAGGCACCAAATACCGTACGTCCACCGCCAGCCGCACCAGCTGGTGGCAGTTGTGCGGCAGTGTCCGCTAAATTCCCCGGTATTGGCGTCATCGACAAAGCTGCCGGGCCAAATAATGCTAGAGGTTGACTTTCCCGCTATTTCGTACAGCCCTCGTTGCACTCGGTCGAGTTCCATCTCGAAGTCGCAGCCAAATGTCTCCGTGATCGTGTGATCGCACGCGCTACTACTGCCCAATTGCAGCAGCACGTATCACGGCCCACGACCATGAAAATGCCCGTGTGCCGGGCTGTGCCGCGATGGCCTGTCAATGGCCCCCAAATCCGATGTCTACACCAAGCTCCGCGCGTGGCATTTCCGGCATGTCGTTCCTTGCGTGCGGCCAACGTTCGACGCCATGAGAAGGACGCGCTTTCTCTTTTACAGTTTCTGCAAACGCGACGCCAGTCGTCATCGTCCGAGAACGGGAAGAATGCGGGCGAGCAGAAACCGCCCATGTCGGCTTCCAAGCTCTTGCTGCGAGCTCTGCGCCAAGGACTGAGCTTCCGTCCTCTGTTCAGCGCATTTCGTGGCCAAAATCTGCGCGATCTGTTCCGCCAAAGCCCCGAAGAACTCGTCATAGCTATCATCCTGTACGTGACATAACTGCCTGCTCACTCCCGTAGCTTCGCTAATCTAGTGATCGGTCTCGTCGTGTAGTCTATGCGGCTGTGCAGGTGCGATTGTCTATGTTGTCTACGCATATTTCAACTATTTCCAGTCCGAGCAATTCACGCGTTTCCCCCCTGATATTGCAAAGTCATTACGCCGTGCGTTGTATTACTCCAACTACTCACCGGATCCGAAGCTGGCGTTCAAATACTACAAGAAAGCTCTAGAGCAATGTGTAGCCTCTGGCCTTGATCCCTTCTCTGATGAGGTGATGGGCGTTAGGATCCAGCTGGCTGCTTGGTTGGAGAAGATTGGCAAATTCCAGAACTCCATTGAGGTCCTGGAAGGACTCCTGCAGGATTGCAAGAAATGGGTCGAGCTGTTGGAGAAGACTGCCGCAGAAGGGCGTGTTGATAGGTCGGGCAAGCTAGTAGGTGCCGCGACTGCGAACGTTGACGCCCCAGAAGGGAGCCGAGAATCCGATTCACAGGAAATTGTACCAGAGAACCTGTGGTCTAAGCGCACACGAGTGCTTGGCCGGTCCGTGGGTGTCAGTGTCAAACTCGGTAAGCTATACGCCGATGAGCATGTCCTTCAAGGCGATGCTGCCGGTAAGCATCTGATCTGGGCTGTTGAGACGGTTTTGAAGGAGATGCAACGGCGTCAAGTTGAGGGTCTCAAGGAGGGAGAGGGTGACTGGATGACCCCTGAGGAGATCGGAGGGGCTCTAGAAGGTACGAGATTCCAATTGCACTATTATTGGCGCGGTGCATATATGCTTCCGGATGAGTGTCGCTAACGCAGCCGATAGCCTTGGGAAATCATTATGAGTCCAAGTCGCAGTTCTACCTGGCTGCGCCCTTATATCTACAAGCTGTGTCACTTTCGCCGGCGGATAGCTGCCATAGGGCCGTGTTGAGTAAGTACGTCGAATATCCGATGTCTATTGTGTATTAACATAGTGCTACTTCTAGTGAACAACTTAGCCATTTCCCTGGCTCAGCAACCGATTCATTCGCCATTGAAGGATGTGCCAGCTCCTGGGGATGGAAAATCAAGTCAAGCGACCGGCCAAGAACCCACCAGAGCCGTTCTCCTGGCTAGTGCTCGTTCGTGGGCTTTGCAAGCATTGAGCGCCGCACAGAAAGTAACCAGCGAAAACAGAAATGAGGAATGCGATGAGGCCTGTGCTGTGGCCATGTGCAATCTTGGCGACATTGCAGCGATGGCTGGTGATGTGGAGGAGGCTAAGCGCAGATTCCGTGAGAGTCTTGAACTAAGCCAGAAACTTGGCTTCGAGCCTGGCATTGAACAGGCGCAGGAAGGCCTCAAGCGCACCTCGACCACGCTACCGATCCAGACCTAATTGCGAGCCCCTTTATTGGAGAGCGCGCGTCGGATTATACGCTATCAGGGGCTTCGGTCCCTGTCTCCTAGAGTGTCCAAAGACTACGAGTCTTTCAACCCCTGCAAAATACGGATTTGATTTGTAGTCTTCGGCCTCTCTAGGAGATTACTATGCGTTGTGTCGTGAAAAGCCTCGAACATCCTCGTCTGTCTCACCCCTCTCGATCCTTGAATCTGGTTTCTCCAGGTATCCTGTGCCGTTTCTAAACCTGAACGTCACGAACTACAAGATAGTCTACATCTCTGTGTATAAAATAGAAAGTTCCGCCCTGCTCATCGCCGGTTTCATGTCAGATAAGGTAAGCATCGTACGCCTCGTCTGGTTTGAAGTTTCGGGGGACATTCCTTCTCTGGACTCTCCAATAGCCAACAGATGTCAAGCAAGATGCAGTGTCTTATACACACGATTGAGGAAATGGATATTCCATGAGACTTTGCTACGATCCCTGGCTGAGATTCTTACATGGTAGGGCTCTAGAAACTGCCGGCACCGACTTAGTGGTCTGCGATTCTACGGACCAGTCAATTCACGCCGTGCCCTCTCCGAGTCCAAGATATGCACTCGAAAGGGAGCCACACAATGTGCTAATACTGGTAGCACCCCACGGACTCTTCATACCAGGCTGAAATTCCGGTGACCGCTTGAAAAGCTTGGATCATTGAAGCTGAAGATCGAGCCTCGTTGTTTCCAGAACACCACTGCTGGTCTGGGGTACCGAACCCCCGGAAGTTTCAACCAGGATCTACCCGGATGCATGTGGGACTCCCCGAACATAAATCCTAAATCTTTACCTACGAGCGGATCTAGATCTGCATTGACAAGCCGGGATCCATTTCTTTACCTTTGCGAATGAGCAGGTGTCATTCCAGATCAACGAGCTGATGGGTAGAGTCTTTAAGGTTCTAAGGCCACCTCAAGAACACCGACAGCAGGAGGAATGCGTGTTCAAGAAGAACGATCTGAGTGTGCTGACGACCGATTCGACTGGAGAAGCACATAATACAATAAATAGTGAAGAGAGGACCTCATGCCGGAATGATTTCACATGCATTTACGAACATCCACTCTCTCCGGTTACTGTCGGGACGCACAGACTTTTGCCTGAAGACGGGCCTCGGGGTTAGGCAAGCCACGGCACTACCGATCGTGAGCCCCGGGCGGAGTCCTCCGCCGAGTTCACCTTGATGATACTGTCTCGGAAGATCTGAAACCGCGAGGTCGGCCAGGTAATCCGGTTCTGTAAGGGATTCCCCTGGGTCCCGATGCAGCCACGGGATCTGGAGTACCGTTGCGTACGTACACACTCAACTTAATGCCTCAACTCATGCCCGATTCTCTCTTACGTGTTCCAAACTCTGCTCGATACTATTCAATATAGCCAGGCTCCGAAGGTCGCGCCGCCTCGAGGTCCATATGAGATGGTCTCAGCCAGACCGTGAACAGCAACTCACGACCCTTTGAAGCCTTGGATTTATCCTTGTCTACGACCTCTTCTCTGTCTCATCTGTCTCCACCATCAGACGATGCATATCATATCTCGCCATGCAAGTATGGGCTTGATAAGCCCGTTTCTCGCTGATCGCTTAGGCCATCAAGGGGTTCGGTTAACGAGCCACTACTTTCTTGACGACCTTGACTGGCATCCTGGATGATCAGTGACGGGTCCCTTGATAGGAACAATTCTCATCCTGAACTCCGCGGGCCCAGATCATATTGCACTTCTTTCTTCACACAGCGTTACCACCCATCCCTTTCGATGTTGTCTACAGTCACGGCATCTCATCCTGTGTATACCTAGCTTACGGATTAGGTACCGCACTCAGGCGGTGCCATCGTCGCCTCGCCCTACTCCAAGCCAGAGACCTGAGAACGAATCAAGATTTGGGGGAATCTGGCGTTATAAGGCGAGACAGAATTAGCTTTAGGCATTGTCTGGGGGGGATCCCGGATTGCGTTGCAACCTGCCGCCGCCAAACGACGATATGCAGCTGCATGCGTCCGGTAGAACCCTAATTTGGTGTGGCAGGTTCAGACTCAGACGATACGTGGAAAGGAGCGAGCTACTACGGACAGCATCAACACCTTATACCTAAGGTAAGTCCTGGTGCCCACTTTATACCCCATACGAGGAACCTTAGGAGGCCAAAACTTCTTCAAGGCAACCTACTTAAGCAGCCTCCTTCGCACGACCTCGTCACTGCAACATGGTCCCCTTATTCTTCGCCGTTTTCACCTTTCTTCATGAGTCCATCTATTTTCTCTGACTCCAGTCATTTTCTCACCGTGACATCGCTCACCACCCAGCCGATGTCGGAAAATGTCAATGATAAGCTTCAACGAATACATCGCCACAATCCCCGTCGAAGATCATGAGCTTTGGTTCGGCACAGAGTCTCCTACGGGTACCAACCCGGATGTGGCGCCCGTAAGCCTCCTCAAAGTAGCAAAGGCATTATTGAAGTCACGCCTAACAATGCGATGGTAGCCCGACCAGTCCTTTCCTCTACGAGGATATCCTGTTCCGGATCAGCCTGATAACAATATGGCTATCAAGTCAGAGCCCATGGTGGCGTCTACTAAGCCGAAGCATAAGCGAGAAAATAGATACAAAAACGCGCCGCAATCGGTCCTTAATGTAAGTAACCAACAGTGCAGTTCTAACCGATGTTTTCGGTGGCGGGAGAAAACCCCAGAACGTAAGTGGACATGACTAACCAAGCGATTTTATGTCCGACTCTAACAGCGTCGGCGTGCCCAGAACCGAGCATCTCAACGCGCATACCGGGAGAGAAAGGACCAACGCATCAAGGATCTTGAAGGGATTCTCACGGAAACGCAGCAAAAGAACGCGAGTCTCTCGGAGGCCTGCCAAAGCCTCCAGCTCGAGCTACAGGCCCTCAAAGGGCAACAAACGACAACAGCACCATGGCCGACGGGGATGGGGTGGGACGCCACCGTCGGAACTCAAGCATATGTTCCCGACATGATGCTTTATATTCCAACCCAGACGACGCCCGGTTTTCAGATATAAGACGTTAGAAGAAAGAGGAGGGAACACTGGGCTCAGGAGGGCCAATCAATAACACCAACGGCGCTGGACTTTCGCTGTTCGTTTTTTTTCTGCTTTTTTGCGGGATACACGACTGTTCGTACATTTCTGCCCATATAGACCAACAAGAGAAGGGTAGACTGATTTATCAAGAGGGAGTTTAGTATGGCTGTCAGTGTCGCGACGACAAACGATATTACAGGTGGGAGGGAAGGACTTAGGATCAGGAGCGCGCCCAGTTACGGGCTATGGATTTGACGGTTTGCTTTACGTATTATTGAGGGTTCTGCTGTGGCGGAATACAACAATGATTAGACGGCCACAATAATAAAGAACATTCCTTTTTCCTTCAGAGTCCCTCTTCTTAACTTATAACATAGGGGCTAACGAGTGTGTGAACGTATCGAGCTTCGTAAAATAGGGGTAAACGCGTGTTTGGACGTATCCGATGGACCGATTTCGTAAGATAGGGGCAAACGAGTGCTACGGATATAACGGAAGTAACAGAAAAAGGCGGGTTGTATGTTCTGTTGTAGAAACTCCACTCGTGCGGGATCAGGAAGGGAAGTGTCAACGACATCAGGGTAAGTCGTCGCGTTACCCCATCAAATTCTCTGCGAACGCTGCAGAGACGGAGTTAATCGGTGGAATCGGCTCAAGGCCTCCGCCAACGCATACACAGGGTAGATCGAATCATCGATGACTCAAAAGATTCCCTGAAAGGACAGATTGCTTTTTACCCAAAGAGGAACTCTCTCCGTTCCATTGGATTCCATTGTGGATAGAAACTCAGTTCTAATATGCTCAATGGCGAGTCAAAAGTCCGCGGGGCCGGAGCCGTCATCGCGGTCGTCATTCAATTGCGTGATTTACGCTTATGCGGGCGGGTTTTATTTATGTACAACTGTTTGGGCATGTGTTCAAACCCAGTTTTCCGCCCGGATCCCGAGAAGCAAGAATACAACCTTATTTCCGACACTGGGGCAACGCGGCTTCACATGCAGGATGAAGCTTCGAGTTCGTATGTTCGACATACTAGCTAGCTAGCTACTGTATATTATTATTATTGTTGTTGTTTCGGAGCTGGATACGTCAACACAAGTGAGAGCTCCGATAATCACCACGGCAACGACCTACTGACTTTATCCGTTTAACAATCTCTCCCACATGTCATGTAGCCCGTCAATAGCATCTGAATCTCGATATGCGTGCGGAATAGGTATCGCCTTACGTCTGTCAGCCCGATGCAGCTCATCATATGTACTTCACTGAACTAGGCAAGGCCGCCGTTGACAGGGCTGCAACTGTGTTTACTTATAGGCTCGAATGCGTCCTAGAAAGGAAACAAATCCGGCGATGTTGACAGAATGTAAGGTTAAACCTCTTACCTCGGTAGGGTTATCAACCTTTAAGGGGTTCGGCGCAAATTGCCCTTTTCGTACTACTCCGAGTAACGGCTCGGGGGTCAAGACTCATCACGCCGCAGACAACTAGGTTAAAGAGAAGCCACAAAAGCGAAACAAAGACAACAGAAAATAAACATGAGTTTAATACGACGCGATCGGATGTATGATGATTAAGTAGTGGACGGGTTCTCAGCGCTGCATGTCCATGAATTTATTCAGCCGAGGTTCACCAGTCGAGCAGTCGAGTCGGCCTGGATGCGACGTTCAAACAGTTTAGTCAGACCCCTATTTGACGCGAATGTTTGATATACTTGACCCAAAGTAAACCTCGCCTCTTCAACCTCTCCAGACGACAATAAATGGACTGGAATACCGTAGTACTAGTAGTATCGCAGGTAGATCAAGTCGTCCAAACAGTCTTCAAGTGTCCCTTGTTCCAGTCGTTCAAACAACAGTGGCTAGTCAAGTATCTATGTTTATTTAGAGCTGTCTATGTTTACTTAGAGCTACCAATGTTTATTTACTCGCGAATCGCAGAGCGCTCTTTATTTAACTAGAGGCCTTCAAGCAGTCACAGTCCAACCCACCTAACTGACTTGACTGCTTCCCGCAGCGCTGCGGGATCTTGCGCTTACCTCGGCCTGACCTAACCTTCCTCTATGCATTGACGCGGCGCTTCGGGCGGCTCACTACTCGTAGGTACCTAGTGCTTTCGCCCGATACGTCCTGCTGTCATTGCGTGTATTTCGTATGTTTGCAACTGGCACTGGATACGTGGAAAAAAGGGAAGAAAGAGGTAATACCGTGTCGTACCTGATACTTCCTTGCTCTTGAGTCTCGTGCACCTGCGTCCTCAGGCATCAACTCAACCAACCTAACTAAATATGAGCAAAAAGTTGAAACACTTCTAAATGAATGAAGAGTCGACGCGCCTCATTGAAAGCAAAGACGGATGATTCACATGAAGCGCCATCTGGGAGTGAAGAGAGTATAGATCTATTTCTCCTCCATAGCCAAGGTTCCGCGGTTGACAATCAGAATCGTCCTTGTTTAGCAATCCCTAGATAAGTACATGTCGAGATGTTTCCCCCGGTATCCAGTTATTGAAATCAATTCACCAAAAAGCAATAAAGAAAACTGAGGTAGACATTAACTAATAGACAAAGATGTGAACAGGGCATTGTGTCCTCGTGCAAATTGAGACAGCAAACAATGCCGGTGTGCCACTGTGTAAAGAAAGAGAACAAACCGACTTTCGGTAGGAACTAGGAGTTACTTTGAAGACCATCGAAGCAATTGCTTGGAGGGCACCTTCCAGAAACAAACAATAGACCTGTTGAATCCCATCGAGACTCATGTGTATAAGAGTGGGTCTTTCCATGCTGGACACTGCTGTCTTCTCTAACCAAGCGCTCACTCACCGTCAACGACCAAACCTCAACATCAGCACCTAAACAGACAACGACCGCAAACTTACGAGTGTTACAACAGCCAACCAACTCGTCGGCCATCATGGCGCCTACAGTCCAGCTCATCCGCCACGCCGAGGCTTTGAACAACCTCTATCCTCACAGCAACATCATCGACCCGGCCTTGACCGAGAATGGAGTACAACAGTGTCAAGCACTCGCCCAAGAACTTGCAACAATCAGCAAGACCACCCGCTGCGTGATTGCCTCGCCCATGCGACGCGCGATCCAGACAGCGGTGGTCGCCTTCGCCCCTTACATCGAGGACGGCGGCAAGATCTTTCTCATCCCTGATCTCCAGGAGTTTGGAACCACGGGAAGCGAGATCGGTTCAACGCGCGAAAGCCTCCAGGACGAGTTTGGCACCGACTACATCGAATACTCCTTCATGGAGCCGAACTGGAACGACAAGGGTCCCACCAGCCGCTACAACCAGAATCACGTCCAGTTCCGCGCCCAAGCTGTGCGCCTGCTCGTCCGCGCCATTGTGCAGGGCTACCGCTACAAACACGGCCACGTCTGCATCGTGAGCCACGGGAACTTCAACCAGTTCCTGACTTCGCACGAGGGCCCTGTCTTTCGCAATGCCGAGTGGCGCTCCTATCACTTTGAGTTCCCGGCAGGCGAAGACATCGACGCCGAACTCCGTGAGACGGACTACAGTCGTGCCAGACGTAATCCGCACCCGCACGAAGCTCAGCCGCCTGTTGTCCAAGTGCCAGCAGGCGCTGGCATAAATAGAGTCCAACAGAACATCGACACTGTGACGTCGATCATGAATAACTTGGCAAAGAGCAAGGCCTCTGCGCAAGCTAATCGGGTCGCTGCGGTCAACGCTGTCATGCCCAACGCGCAACAGCCTCTGGGCCTCTTCGCGCCTCTGCCCGCAAACCCGAATACTGGTTTGATGAACCCGCAGGCGGCCAGCAATCAACCCGCGCGACCACCGCCTCTCATGAATCCGGCACACTACGCTGCGCAGAATATCATCGCCAGTAACGGTCGGATGAACGCCGCGGTTCCCAGCGCTCAAGTGACGCAACCTCTTGCCCACCAGCCTCCTATGAAACAGACACACAATAATATTACTGCCCAGACCCCCGTCGCTCATAATGGAATGGCAACACTGTACCCTCCCTTTTCCCACGCGCAAGCAGCGCAGCCTCTTACCCACGAGCCTGCTATGAACCCGGTTAACTACTCTTCACAGACCCCCGTAGCGAAATATAACTTCGTGAACTCCCAGGTTTCCAACACTGGCGTCGCGCAACCCCTTGCCAACCAGTCTACCATGAACCCTGCTGCGCAGCCCTTCTCGTTATAATCTGCAGAACCCTCAGTCTCCCAACTTTCAAGTCGCGCGCAATTATGGCAATTAAGTGTCTATGCGCTTATGAATCAGGGCATGGAACCCTTCCGGTGGTTCGGGTGCATTTCTTGTTCTGTTGTCGAGGCTTAGTAAGCATTCAGGGGTAAATAATACTGCCGATGGCGGGTTAGGATAACCGGGTTAGCGGGATTGTAAGAATAGGAGAGTTATGTTCGGATAGGGATCTTGTGGGCAGAATCAGTGTAGGAATTGCAATGCGCCAGTTTCGGGTAGCTGGTCGGCGCTTAGGAGGGAGCGGGAAGAAAGGGGTTAGGATTCAGGGGTTAATGTCCGGAAAGTGTCTTCGCGCAATGTGGCCAGGATGCCTACAGATTTTAACCATAGATTAATATCGTAATGAATGAAGATGGAAGTGAACTCGTTCTTGAAGTTATTCAGTTGTCCAGTCAGTCTCCGGTGACAATAGGATCTTGGTATCGTGGTCAGAAATGCCAACACGATGACTCAATCCGTGTCAGTGTTATTCTGAAAGACAGAACATGATATTCAGTGCTACTCAAATAATTTCATGGTCGTCTACTTAGCGGTCGAAAGTGAAGCTATCTTCATATCGCCATACCCGCTCCCAGCTCGTCGAGATCCTTAAGTAAGCGGAACACCTACCATTACGAAAACCGCGCATGAGAAAGTTCCAGCAAACGACTCGAGTCTAATAGGAAGTCGCGTCCCTGCCATCCGGTTGAATATACTAGGAATGCACTAGACGCGCGTTCCAACGGTTAAGACAACCTTGAGGCTATCGCAGGTCGGGACGTTCGACAGACTGTCGAGTCAAAACGGAAGCCGCGTTGCAGCCACCCTAGATGTATAGAGTGGGAAGGTACGTCCCCACAACAGCAGGGCCGAGGATGTCAGAATTTTGGACAAACTTGCGGGTCTAATTAGGAAGCCGCGTTGCTGTCGCTCGGTCGTCGACAACGGGAAGGCACGGGACGTGTGTGTCACGTGCCTGCCAAAGCAACAGTAGTCGTTGAGCATATCGCGTTCTCGGTAGGTCGACAAACTACATTCGAGTTTAAACTTTAAAGGCAAACCGCGTTGTTTGCCATCTCCTAGTTGCCGTTAATGGGAAGGTGCGGGCCGCGCCTTCCAAGACAACAGTAGTCGGCCGAGGTTGTAAATCATTGAATCCGGTATAAGAGGAAGGTTCGCAAATAACGTAACTGCATATTCTATAAGTATCAAGGTAAATTGAGTCAACGATGTTAATACTGTGCCCACAAAATAGACTGATTGGCCAATAGGCTGTTGGCGAGTTGGTTGTTTTGAGGAAAGGAGGAAGGCGCTCCCAGCCGCCCCACCCACATCGCGAGGTTGCCCGGCGACTCAACACACGCGTTTCAGGGTACTCAGGTACTTGAGCCGCACAACTCTTCGTACCTATTCCAACTGGGCACCTGAAGCCACACAGAATAACAGTACCACGTACCTGTCTTCCACTGTAAACACAGCAACTCTAGGTACCTAGTTGGCACAGTGCCCACACCCACCTCACCAACCAGACGCCCTCAATGTATTGCTAACACAACCTTCTGCAATGGCAAGTACCCATCAGGCATTGAACCGATTCTACAAGGCAGAATCCAGGTAAAGTGGGGCCCTGATGGGTATAAGTAACTGTTCCCTTCTGCCATTCCTCGACCATTCCTCTCTCCCACCAACAACTTTTTCTCTCAAGACTCGATTCGCGAAAAACATCACAGACAAGCCCGGCAGCCCAGTCCACGACCGGCCTGCAACCCCAACTTCGCATCAACAGCTCTACTGTTGGAAGCATCACTTTCTTGAGAACCCTCGTTGTTATCGTATCCATCCATCGGAAGCTCATCTTCCGCTATTATCCCCTACCTTATCCTCCTTCTTGCCCATCCGCGCCGACAATCTCTATTTGTCCGCGCATCTCCTCTATCATCCTTACCCGAAGCGCCTGCTTATCTAGCCGCGCCCTCTATCATCCTTTACCTTTAACATCCTCTTATCCTTCATCAGCGTCGGCAATTTGTATTTGTCGACGCGATTCCGCTGTATCGAGAATCGCTATTCAGGCACGTACCCTGTCTAGCCTCAAGATTCTCCCATCACCCTCCTCCCTCTCATCTCTCGCCACCATCTTTCCGCTGTACCTAGGATAGCTTTCCGGGAACGTACCCCGGCTAGCACATAAATCCTCGTACACACCTCTCACCCTTCCCCTTCTTCCCTATTCACAACAATATCATGGCTTCAGCTGCCGAATTGTTGCGTGCGGTGGCACTCTCGATGAAACCCGCGGTCAAGGCGGGCGATCGCCCTTCGGTCCATTTCCGCGAGCCTCTCGAGATCCTCAGAGGTGAGCAGCCGAAGGGCCGTCGCTACAAGACTCTTCCCACCGTCAAGATTTGGAAGAGTCTGGTGGCCATCATCCGGGGCAGCCACCGAGTCACCGAGCCAGACGAGCTTAATCGTCAGTTGATCCGTTGGGCCGATGCTGCTGGCCAGGTAAGTAACTTCCTCAAGTTCTCCTCATAGAGTATCCTTTCTAACACACTATCCAGCGTGCGACCGAGACCGCAGAGGCGGCGACCGAGGAGCTCTTGGTCGCTATTATCAAGAAGAAGTTCGGCCTTGCACACCCCGAACTCGTCGTATTCCACGTACAGCGCCAGTACCTCGGCCCCGTCGACGGCGCCGAAGAACGCCGAGCTGCAATCATGCAGCTCAAGTACACACATGGAAACCGCGGCGAGTTTTACATCATCGCCATCAAGAGAATGCAGCCCCCGCTACGCCTCGAGGCGCCGGTTGAGCCTATCGCCGAGACCATTCAGGTCATCGAGAACATCACTGAAGATGTTCAGACTTCCCCTGTCCCCGAGTACTCTAATACGAGTGGCTCGAGTGTTTCTACTGGATGTTCATCACCTGCAGCCTCTTAGAAAGAGGATTCGGGTGATGAACCATCCATCATCAAGGGCGAGGACATCCAGGAGAATACTGAGGAGCCCCAGTAAGTCGTCCCTATTATAGCAAACCCAGTAATGGTGCTAATAAGAAAACTAGGCTCACGAATGGCAACGGTCTCAAGGAGACCACCATCACTCCCCCAACCAAGCTCCCTGAGGAGCTCAAGTCGTCCGAAGTGACGAAGTCAGTCAAGAAGACTGACGAACAGCCTCGCAAGGCAAAGAACTGGCTGACTGACATCGGTGACGTGGCGCCGATTTATGGCAGTACCAAGAAGGAGACGGTCCAGTCGACCAAGAAGGACCTTCCATCTTATATCGTCCAGCCGGCCAAGAGGGACCTTCCTTCCTATATCCCACAGCCGAGCAAGAAGGAGCTGCCCTCTTCTATCCCGCAGCCATCAAAGGAGAAGGTTGTGGAGGAGAAGGTTGTGGAACAGCCAGTGAAGCGAAAGAATTGGCTCACTGACATCAACTACGATGTCGCCCCTCGTGTCCCCCTCTACAAGAAGGACACCAACGCCAATGCTTCTAAGGGCACCAACGCCGATGCTTCTAAGGGCAAGAAGCCGATGATTGCGAAGCCCCAGGCTCATCAGGCGCAGCCTAAACATCCCCTCTCTGGCCAAATGCAGACGCATACCTTCGCATCGTCTGAAAACGACGTTTTTGTTGACGCCTTCGCACCAAGCGAGGCCCGCATTCGTCGCGATAACGGGATCGTCCCCCCTGAGAAGGTCACGGGTTTCCCACCACCCCTATGTGGTGTCGCCAACGAAGTTCCCCAGCAAGCACCAGTGGGCCCAACACACGCAAACTTCTGTGTCCAGCAGGGTACCATGCACCTGCAAAATGGTATCATTAACAACTCCGCCGCCGTGATGGCCGCCGGTCTTGCCCCGACTCAGCTGCAAAACTACATGGCGCAGCAGCAGTTTGCGGCCCACCAACCAGTGCCGGCTCTACAGCCAATTGCAAATGGCATCACCCAGAATTCTGCTGCTGGACAGCAGAATCAATATATCCATTCTCACCAGGGCCAGCAGCAGTTCGCTGGCTACCAGCCGAAGGCAGCTCAAAAGCCCATCGGCTATGAGGTTGGTCAGCTTGCTGCTGCCAAGCAGCAGAACGGACTTCTTAATGCTCATCAGAGACAGCAGCAGTTCGCCGTCCACCAGCCGAAGGCGGCTCAAAAGCCTATCGGCTATGAGGTTGGTCAGCTTGCCGCTGCTGCCCAGCAGAAGAACCGTTTTGTCCAGACCCATCAGGGTCAGGAGTATCTGGCCCCCCCTCCTGGCTTTGGAGGCCTTGCACCAAAAGCGGTGCAGAAGCCGGTTGCTGAGCAACCACAGCCATTTGTGGCACCACCAAGCCCCGGCGCCTTTCAGCGACCTGTCTCCCGAGGAGGCAACCCAGAGCTCAAGGGCCAAATCCTCAAGTTCCTCGAACGTGCCAACGGCCCCGAGATTGACTTCGACGGATGCCAGTATAACTACGAGGACATCGAAAAGTTGGGCGGCAACAAGATCGATGGCGTAAAAGCCACCCGACTAGACAGCCCGATTCACATTGGCCTCGACCACACCATCGAGGTTCTGGCCAAGTACGGCCAACTCCCGGTTGTTCGCCCGAAGCCAGAGGACACGCCAAAGCTCACTGCATACGCCAATGTCCGGGTCCATCGACCCAAGGCCATCCGCCCTAAGCAGATCGCCCAGATTCAGAAGAATTTGGAGCGGGTCAAGTATGACCAGAACTATGGCCAGTGGGATCTTGAGCTCCCTTCTCCATACGGCCGAGGTGAGAACGCGACCCCTCAGACTACCGGTACTGTGATTCACCATGAGGTGTCAATGACATCTCGTAGCACTTCCCGTAGCCAGAAGGGTGTCAAACATCATGTTGACAACCATGTGTAAGTCACCGGCAAAGCTCTCCCTTTTCTAAGGTCTGTTTCCTCTCGAGGTCGATAAGAATTTATAACTAACCCACTGAAAAAACAGTTATCATCATGCTATGCTGCGCGGCGACATGCGGACCCTCACCACTCCGCTCCACCAGATTAATTTCGATCAGTTCTGGATGGAATTTGTGCGCGAGAAAGGGGAGTGGATCCACAGCGGTCGCTGGCCATACTAGGGTAGATCCCTAGAGAGGTCAGAAATTTGGTGGTTGGACTTGGAGGCAGGAAGGAGTGACGAAAAAGGCGATCACTCAGGGGGGAGTATATAATGAGAAACGATGGAGTTGCTCATTGCGACGGGAATTTTGTGAGGAGTTGTTGCTATGTATTTGCTTCTGGCTGGTTTGGGGCTTTCATGCCCATGTTTATTATCGCATGGATTGCTTTATCGGAATAAAAGAACACATAAACCCCAAATTGCCGTTTTCTCGTAGGAAGTGACTTGTCTGAAGATGAGACGTAGAGTTGTCTGAGGTGAGTTGTATCGATCGATTGGTCATGCCCCTGGGAGATCTTGGATCTCGCGATGGGTTGAATCAAGGGATGAGATGGCCAGATCCCCTTTCGGTCTATCCAGAACCCCTCAAGATCGGAAAAGGCGCACATGTGAGTTCGGGTCTAGTATATAACTTCCTTGAAGTGTGCCCAACATGCCTGAGATGCCAGATTCGAGTCCGAAACCTCTGAAAATAGTCATGGGATCTCGTGCGATACATAGCTTCGCTGTGGTCTCCATTGAGTCGATTAGGAAAAGCCGGAAGTATCATCATGAGGTCTCGTACTGAAGGCCATGAGACGTACCACAAAACTGCACACATACCATACAAAGAAAGACTGTTCCTCGACCGAGTAGGAATGTGTGTAATTGCAGTCATTCCTTTCTCAACACGGTAGCACCCACGCACGTTAGGGGTGAGACTGTATGAGCAGGATTCATCGCCCCGCCCACCACAAATGAACTCATGATCTGGGTTCCTCCACGCCGACTGCTACCTTTATGGCTCGGCCCAGGGGATAGAAGTGGTTGCTATACCGGTAGCGACAGCGGACATTATCGTGAAAAAGGCCTCGCGAGGTAGTATTGCAGCAATATCGATTTCCCGGATGGGTCATGGGCAAGACGATTTATAAGTACCTCGTTGTAAACTATCTAACACTCATGTATTATCACAACCAACAACTAAATCATCGGCTCATCAGCTTGTGGTGTGCGTGAGAGCACAAACAGTTGTACGAGTAGAGATTGTGAAGACAGGCAAAGTGAAAGGACGAGGCAATCCTTCGGAAGCCCGGCGGAGAGGGGAAGGCCTGTAAAGTTTGGTTTAGTTTAACTTCATATTACCGATAACTTCAAAGATCTATGTACTAATCCGCAGCTATGTCATTATCGTAAGAGCCGCACAGGAAATGACGAAAAGTTCTGCGTCTCATCAGCTGCGACCAGCTGGTGTTAGCCGTGAAGCCTGCCGCTACACCTGCCAATGCACTAAGCGACTTTAAGGGCACAGGCATCGTCTTGAAACAGTGCCAAGTTCAACTTCTTTCTGTCCGGGCTTCACGCACACACTCGTTATTCGGTGGTCTGCAGCGCGATATTCCAACTCTGCAGCCAGGAAACCACTCAACCGCGGAAATGAGTCCGGGGCTCGCCTCAAACCTCAAACGTCGATATCTGCAGCAAGGAATGCCACGGAAGACCTATAGCCACCTATAGCAAGTCAGCGTTATTATCCGTACCTACGCGGAACTACGAGTACGGGTGACCATCTACGAAGTACATAATGCGTATCGTACACTTACCCGTGCTAAACTAGATAGGTCGTGAGGGAATACAGGAACTTCGTAATCGAAGGCCCTTGAAGCGGATCGAATGCCTAAAGTGTTGCCGGCGCAAGGAGATATGCGGATACTCAGATCCCGATCCGAAACCTGCTGATCCACTGGCTCCGTCGTTGATCTTACGGAATGGAGCCAACGCCATGAGATCAGTGCAATCAACCCGGGTTGCCTCCCAGCTGTGTTCACAATGCTTTATCTTGTCAGGCACGTTTAACCACGCCTTGGTGCTTCGTTGTGCTTTGTCTGTTTATTCCGCTCATGATGCCGGGATGTGTGCCCCGGGCTCCTGAGATCCGTGTTTCTCCTTGAGCGCACGCGCGAATTACCCACTCGTGACCGGACTTCCCCCTGGCTAGTTGTTGACGCTACGTTAGCGTCTACTGATCATCCCGGTTGCTAGTCGATGCGGTACCCAGTCCGCCTGAAAAGAAGAGAGGGAGTTGTCGTTCGCCGTCGTTCTCTCCTGGTTTCGAAGACTGGGCATTGCATTCGATATCGTGAACTAGCCTCTAGTGTGATCCTGCATGCCGCCGGTCGTCGAGCAGTAGTGTAAGTTATTTATACCTACCATTTCCCACGTGCGCCGACAATCATTTGCCCTCTCCGTCTCGGTGCATTTCGAGGTTGAAGATTCGAAGATTAGGTGTGTTCCTACGGAATACTAATGGTTGGACTATATATAATGCTTCATGGTTGCTTGCTCTGCCCCCTCAGGCCTGTTTGTTTGCCCGATTTTTTTGCGCTGCCATCCAGTAGTGTAGCATTATTCCATCCTTTTTCGTCCTGTCCTGTCCTTTTTGATCAACCAGACTAATACCATAACAGGTAGCACCACGCTCAGGAGTTACTTCGTGAGTACTCGTGCGTACGAGTATGTACTTTGCACCGTACACGAACCCTCGATGGTGCCTCCGAGTCGACGGTGCTGCAACTTCATGGCGTCCCTTCAAATAAAGTGCTGCCCGAATCAGCTTTATTATTGCCCATCTGCTTATACACTGCGTAATCAAGACGATCTCCCGTCTTTCCTGCAGCACACCTCTCGGGCCAATCAACAGTGCGTTTCATCATGTCTCTGTACGGAACAGGAAGACGTCTTGTGAATCGGTACCTTACATTAGGGTGCTCTTCCCGAACCCCGGCCCAGTTTATATCATGCAGCTCAGCCGGGCTAATCCCAGATCAAGTCGACTACGACGTGCTAAGAGCCACTATGCACGGACTAGCCGCTAGACCCTTCATTGATGACTGAATTGACCCAGCGTAGCGGCGACGGCGGCGGATCTAGTTACCTAACCTGCCTGCCTGTGCTGGTTACGTTGCCAAGTAGAAAGTACCTACAAGATCTGATGATTCCCTGGCGGCCACTTACCCTGACAAGTCTCCTTCTCTCTTTTTCGCTTCTGTGCTTGTTGTGCGACCAGTTCTTTGTCTTGACTTGTCTCGCAGCTCAAACATCTCTACACAGATGTCATGTTCCTTAATAACAAAATAGGTGCATAGCTAGGGTTCATGGGACTGTCTAGGAAAAAATGAGGCCCTTTCGATACCCTTATCATAATGAGGATGGCGTGCGGAGTGTTGAGCGGATGTCGAGGTACCCAAACCTCATGGCCTACATATTTTCTTCGTGATCTGTCTAACATATCATCTATAGCATCCTCGAAGTCACCGAGTATTCAAACTCGAGATCCGCTTTAGCATCCCGGAGTACAAGAAGATCGGTTTCTATGTGGCCGTTCCATCATCGTGGCCCTTCGGCTGAGATCCCTTCGACGGCGAGGTCTAGTCGAGCAGGACCAGGCGGAAGGTTGAGGTCGGGAACATGGAACTCACGAACGTATCTTCAACCGATTGACGACGCCGCCAGTATTGATCAGAATATCGTCCCCGACTATGTGATCAACTTCATGAAAGGAGAGACGCCGGAGAGTTTGGCACAGAAAAAGGAAGCGAAACAGATAAACGAAGGAGCTACGGAATCCAATCCCCAGGACTCACTCTCGCACTTCTTCGATTTCGTCGATCCCGGTTCACCAGGCTTTCCGTTCAGCATCCGCGACGCTCCGGGCGGCGTACGAAAATTCCTCACGGGATGGCGAGGTGGCATCTTATACAACATAGTGTTGACATTCATAATATTTATCGTCGGCATCGCCTATATGGGTACAGTGCTTTCGAAGGCGGACAGGTTTTCGGCACAGGTGACGATCTTTTCAGGAAACTGTGCAAAGGCAACCAGGATCAAAATAGGGACGAGTACCGTCATTAACGTCTTCGGCATTGTTCTCCTAGCCGGAGCCAACTACGTCTTCCAAGTTCTGTCAAGTCCCAGGAGAAGTGAGATATCCAAGGCACACGACAAGAAGCGATGGCTCGATATCGGCATACCCTCATTGCGGAACTTGGCTTATATATCAAGACCTAGGGCGATGATAGCGTCTCTCATTCTGCTCGTCGCCATTGCCATGCATGTAGTGTAAGCAAGAGAACCCAACGGCCACCCCGATATCCCTACTAACGACGTGCAGATATAACGCCGTAATCGTTTTCACGCCCAGCGAGCAGAACCACTGTTCTGTAAGCGTCAACAGCGCAACGCTCATCATCGCAGTGATTCTGAACTTCGTGCTCTGCATCGGCATGGCCAGCGTCCTGGTGTCATCCTTAGTCGATCCTCTCGCTACACTCGGCGATGCAATTCGCTCATTCCTTCAGATACCAGATAGCACCACTGTCAATGCGTCTCTACTTAACAAGACTGACCTCAGAAAAGGCCAATGGGGACCGAACGCGACGAAGCGCTGCGAACCGAGAAACCACTACTGGCTTGAGGGTCCCTCACTTACTCGATGGGTACTGACGATATTATCATGGCTCGCCGTCGGAGGACCAACAGCCGCCGCCGTCGCGTTATTGGGTAAAGCATCCAGCAAGGGAGTTCATCCGCCATTCGGAACGCCCACGGCCGATATGACGTTTTCCTTCTCATCACCCGCCGAGCCCGCACAGCTTGCACTCGTCACGGCCCTCTCGCAAGTCTTACTCGCCATTCTGTATCTATCGACTAACGCGCTCCTGTCATCATACTACGTATCCCACGAGCTCGCGCTCTTCGCCATCGGTCCGTACTCCCTCCGCGTCTCCTCCGATCCCGCCGGTACGCAGGTCGTCAGTCTTTACCTCTCCCTCCCGCGACCCGTATCCTGGCTTCTCCTCCTAACCTTCGCGGCCCTTGGACTCGTGCTCAGCCAAGCCGTCTTCACCGTTATCCCCACCAGCGGACCCAAAGCCGCCGTCGCATTTAATCCCCAGGCCCTTCTAGTCCTCATCGCACTGCTCCTCCTTATTCTCGGCGCCACGGTCGCCCTCGGTCTGCGCCGCACCCCAAACCCGGCTCTCGCCAACAGCGAGAACGCAGTCGGTAACCCGCTTGCCCTCTGCGGCGGCGTTAACAGCGCGCTCATCAGCGCGCGTAGTCACGCTTGGCGCGGCGAGGGAAGTCTCTGGTTGAAGCCCGTTGCATGGGGTGTGGTGGAGGAGGCCACGGAGTCACGACCAGGTCGGTGCGCATTCGCGAGTAACCCGATAGCTGCCTTTGACATGGGAATGGAATACGCATAAGGACCCGATGAAATAAATGAATGAAAAGAAAAGTGGCAAAAGGGCACGATGAACAACGGCTTATAGTCCTCAACGACGAAATCTCAAACATTCGGCGCCTGGTCGTCACACGAAACACCGTTTTTACAAACATAACTTCTTGACTTGTTATATTTTGATGCTACCCGTCCTTCTCTATCTCGAAGAATGAAAAAGAAAAAGCGCAAAAAATCAGACAGACATGAACGACGGACATGAAAGGGAAAAGAGAAAGAGACACCGGTCATGAAAGGGGTGTGAGAGAAATGCCGAATGCTTCAAATTTATGCTGTATTACACCCGTGAAAAAAAAAGAGACGGAACTGCCCTTCTACAACTTTCAGCTTTCTCTTCTTATTAATATAGCATTTTTAAAAAACCACCAGTATCAATATACCATTCGTCAACGGGTCAAATACTGTTTATAGGACGTCCCGCGGTTTTTGTATATCAGTTTAACTACACACATATTCCGTATATATATGAGAAGCGTACATACATTTCGTCGTCACGGATGAATCCAAGTTCTCAGGAAGTCAAACATATCTTGTTGATCTGCCCTACGACTACAGCCGGTCACTTAGGTAACTCTACTTGCGTGTACTCTAACCACAATCCATGACAGTCAAGTTGACAAACACACCAGGCCATCATCCCACGTGAAGTCGATGAGATGACGTGAATACTCCACGCCTCATTTCCAAAAAGAACGGGACAGTCATTCATTGCGCGTATGCATCATCTACTCGCTCGTTACCAACTCACCCCCTCTCATATCCACATCACAGTCGTATTCCAGGAATGGAAACCCATCATTTCACACAGCAGTAGTAAAATGAAGAACACAACTCATCGCGCACATGCAGAAGAAAGCCAGGTAGCTAGCTACCTTGCACCAACTTCCTCATTTGTCACCCGTCATTTCACACAGAACAAACAACCACAAACTCATCATACACACATTCAGAAAGGGGCCTGAAATAAAGTCATACACACCCTCTTTGTTAAGCAAGCCATACAGCTAGCTATATTGCACCAACATTCATCTCGTTATCGAAAGAAATATCAGAATCCCTCTTTTCCTCCCTGGACGTTATCGACCAATTCGCACAACAAACGCCGCGCTTGATCAACCGGCCTCCCATCTCTTCTTTTGATATGAGAAAAGCGAAAGTGAAGAGGTAAGAGAGACAGAGTAGTGTTAAGGGATGGAGTAATGGTAAGAGAGAAGGGGGAAAATGATGAAGAGGGTGAAGATGAGGGTGATAAAAAGATGGACGCCGTCCCACAATGCTTTCTACACTATGATGCTGCATACCCCTGATCTCATATGAAATTTCCATGTCCATGCTTAAAAACCCGCCAATCTCATTTCCATACCCGTGAAACCAAAATTCATAACGGTTTGATTTTCCATGTCAGAATACAAGGCGCATGACCCGGTCCGCGGAATGTCTAATCCACCACGGCCTCCTCGTCGACGATCGCGCTCTCCTGCGTCGGGTCCATCTTTACGCCATTGGGGTCGACCTTGATATTAGCTCGGGCCTTCTCCTGGCTCTCGAGGAACACGTTCCAGTGCTGAGGGTCCTTGTCGCGCACGAGTTTCCAAATGTTATCCTTATCTTCCTCAAATGCTTTCACTATGCCAACGTCCTGGACTCGCTTTCTGATATCATCATGGTCTTCCATAAGATCTTCCATAAGATCAGTCACTAGTCGCACGTGCTGTGGATCATTGCCGATTTCCTTGGCACTGTTGAGGATGTTGAATTGCTTCTGTGAGATGAGACTGCGACGGAATTTGTGACCGGCTCGGAGCGCACGACCTTCCTCCTCGGAGAAGGCTTTGGATGTGTGCGATATGATAGAATTCGAACGCGAGCCAATGGGAGGGCGAAGTTCGGTGCTGTCAACATCTTCGGCATCCGACAAGGTGCACGGGTCGACTTCTTGTGGTTCCGGTGACGTATCAGACTCGGAAGCTATTGAAACTGGATCTGGATCTGCTACAGCCGCATTCACATCATCCGGCTGTCGTGTGTCCGGAAATTCATCTTCGAAGCGAGCGATGATTCCCTCAATGGTTTGGTCCAGGAATACCAAACGGTCTAATTCGCAATCAGCTATAAGGCCAACAAACTTAGGGGAGACAAAGAAAGGAGACTCACGGTATTTGTGCAGATCGTCCTTGGCAGATGCTTTAGCATTCGCCAAGGCGGGCTGCAGACGTGTTCGGATCTTGCGTGCTGTGGCCAGTAGGTGTTTGGACATATCCTTCGCTTTTCCTGGGGGCAGATGCGGCTGAGTCGCCTCAGCTTCGTCTCCGAGGTCCTGCGTAAGCTCGCCCAATGCGCCGCTAGAATCATTGCCACGATGCTTCAAAACGCAGGCAAGCGCCTTGGCAACTCCCGTACCGCCGATGACGTAGTTCTCGTCTGGTGCCACTTCAAGATCGTCCTCAGCTGTGATGGGATAGTCCTCTTCGTGACCGACAATGTGGCGAAGAACATCGGGGTAGTTCTCCAGTTTAGGGGCCGTGTCATCGGACGAGGCATCTTGGATATCAGGTACGCCTTGTAAGTTCCGCATCGTATATGCCACCAAGCGGTTCGCCAAAGCCTTCAGCAGCTCGCCGGACTTCGGGGTTGGATCATCGATATCAATTTTGACTAGCGATTTTGACACCCGAGTGGCGGCTAGTAGCGAAGCATACAGCGCACAAGCCTCTTCTTGCAGATCTTCAGTTGTGGCATCAGACAGCCGGACCAAATCTGGATTCTCGAGAAGATTGATATGGGCCAAAGACTTGATTTCGGGCAAGATCTCAGCCAAGGTAATCACTTGTTCTGAGGACAAGGCAACATCGGCGAGGTGTAACCGCCTGAGGCCATTTAGTTGAGGAAGATATCTAATAGAGCGAATAAGTCAGCGGCGATTCAAGCAGTCATCTGGCTAACCCAATCTTACCGGCGAAGCAGAGAAAATGCGCTGGGCTCTGATTCGAAGAGAGCACGGTTGTGCGAAAGATCTATGAACTTGAAGTCGGGGAGTTTCAATAACTGGGGGAAGAGCTTGGACAGTGAAGCAGGGTCCAAGTTGCAGTTGGCAAGACTAAGCGCCCATAGCGCATCGTTGGTTCCAATAGCACCGGCGATTATTTCGATATGATCTCTGAGATTATTGCCACCCAGATCGAGACCTTCGCACCGAGCGTTGCGTAGGAAGTTCGCCACGTGCTGTGCGCCAACAGCATCGATGTTGTTGTGTGACAACCCAAGTCTTGACACTCCTGATTTCAGCGCACCGTTGATAATCGTTTCGAGCTGACTCGACGACAACCCTGTATCGGCCAAGTTCAGTAGTCCGAGCTCTGAACCAGCAAGGCGATTCGCAAGAGATTTCGAAAGTAAAGTCGTGATATCGGGCGGCGCTGGAGCATTGTGGCCGTTGCTGTGATGGCCGAAATGACTGTGATGCGTTTTAGCTGGCTCCACTGCCACCGGAATGCGCAGACCCGAAAGATCCAAGCCCTTGATCGAACGACACATGTGAATGAACAAGCAAATATGCCTCCAGCCATCTACACCGATTTTGTTGTTCTTAAGGACTAATCGCTCGACGATGCCGCCTTGGGGTGCCGCGTCTGTCAGTTTGGACGTTCTGCGATACTTGACCTTCGGTTTTCGAGCCGCGAGAAGACCGGCCAAGACAACACGCATGCCCTCATCTGTTATGCCGCAGCCTTCCAGATAGACTTCCCTAACTGGCACAACGGCGAAGAAATCTCCTAATGTGACCAGGTCTGACAATGCTAAATAGTAACCGGTGAGATCTAATTTCTCGACAATGCCGTCGGGACAGTCCTCCGTAGTCTTCGGCAACTGTGTCGTTACCTTCGTGAGTATGTCGGTTTCTCGTAGCTGACAACATCTTCGGTATATCCTGACAGGGTTTATAATGGCCGTCGGCGCACGCTGAGGCGACTGAGTTGATGTAGACTTGTCGTCGCTTGAATCGTCGCTTTCAAGGTGGATTTCCATGGGGATGGCGCCTTTTTCTAAGGCCTCCTTCCTCTTTTGCTCCTTCTTGGCCTTCCGTTCAGCTTCGCTTTTCTTCTTCTTTTCCTTTTTCCTAGATATTTCTTTCTCTGGTTTGGCATCCTTTGCCGGCTCAGAAGCCGGTTCTCCGTTCTGCGCGTTGACCACCGCGACACCCTCCCTTTCAGGTTCTTTGGGCGATGATTCGTCAGTAGTGTTGGAGACACTAAGCGGGTCCTTCTCTTCCGGAGCCTTGGAATCTTCCGTTTCTTCCGCAGTTTTGGGTCCTTTCGCTACCGGCTTTTCGCCCTTTTCCGGAGTCTTCGATCTGCTGTTTTTATCCGTGGTCCCGGGTGCTTGGTTCTCATCGTTATATTTGGGCATTGGGGCAATTTCGACATCGACGCAAAATGCAACGCGACGCAACTTGGCCTGGTTGAGTTCCCGCAGGCGACACCGTTCCCGGTTCTTGTCGACATTCAAAACCATCCGGTCGACGAGCCCATGACTTGCCCTAGAGCTAGGAGTAATGGCCGCATTTGATGATGATAGGCGCCGAAATACGTTCAAAATTCCTGGCTGATTGGACTTTGGGGGTGCAGGGACATAAGGGGCATCTCCAGACTGCCTTGCGCCATGGGGAAGGACGGCGTTTTTACTAGGCGAGATCTTCGGTAGGGGCGTAACGCCATCGAGGTCATTATTGGAGCCCTGGTTTGCGCTTTGACTTGACGGCGAACTGGAAAACTTGGACGATATATTGGAGAACCAGGAATTTCTCCTTTGCGGCGGTGTAGAATTGGGGCCCGGGGCCGAGTCATTCGACATACTCCGCGATCTGCCGCCGCGTTGAGGAATGGCTCGAGGCGCGGACGTCGAGGATGAGGTGGTTGGCAAGTTCGGCGCGGAAGAAGTCGCAGACGCAGGCAAAGGAGAACGGGACATAGAATGATCATTGGCTTTGCTTGAGAGTGCGGAATCTAAGGACTGGGTGGAATTGGCTGGTCCATGGTCTGTAACTCTGCCGAGGAAGTCTGTGATGAGAAGGACAGTGACCAGTCAGAACGTGCTCATGAACGTACAAACAAAACAGTATCAGTAGAATATGAGTTAATACAGACCTTTGCCGTGTGTCATCCAGCCGACATCCAGTACGTGCGCCATCGTGACTCGACGAGAACAAAGAGCACAACCTGGAGGTGATGCGTAGGTATTGTCTGCTGCTACTGTAGATGTAGATGTAGAGGAGTAGCGATGTTTGGGTGGCAAGAGGAAAAGGATATCTCAGCTCAGGTGGTCGACAGACGGCGACCCAAATTGAATTAAGAATTAATTATCCAGACGAAGAGGATGGGTCTGTAGAATGAGAATATGGAAGGCGGTGGTAGCAATTGATTGATTGATAAACAAAGTGGTTGGTGCCGAAGAGAGCTGTGACTGCTGGAAGGATGTAGCAAGTAGGACAAGGCCAGTGGCGGGCAACCGGAGGTCCGATAGCAGCAGGAATGCAGAAACGATAATACGGGTTGACTTTGTGGGTGCAGAAGGCTATCGTGAAGAGGCGGGTTCATATTCGATATCGTGGGACGCCATTATTGTTGGTGTTGGTGGAGGGTTTTAGTACGGTAGTCTCGTAGTATGAAAAGTAGCGTCTGCCTTAGAAAATAATGTGGTGGCTCTGAAAGTTCGCGATGACGTTCCTGGGGAAAAGGGGACTGTGATTGACTGAGCGCATCGGCTGAATATACTAACCAAGAGCGGTTGGTATGGGCTGGGGTGATCGGGAGGGAATCGGGAGGATGATGGATGCTGACCTGGCTGGATGGTTTGTGTGTGTACTGTGCAGTGAGAGAGGGTAGGTATTTCTGTCGAGGCGCTGCTGTCTTTGTATGTCATTCGTATCACACGTTATGTACGCTTTCCGCCTGTCTCGTGAGCGGGACAGCCGGACACAGGTGGAAGCAAGCGCAGATGTGAATTGACGCAAGAACGGATTACGGAATATTATGTATGTACTTCGTACCTACGGATACTCGTCGGTGCCCTCTTTCGTAAACTACTCCGTACGGAAAGCACGAATGACGGAGAGCAGAATGCTGCGGAATACAGCAGTAGCGTATAAATATGTAGGCAGGTGCAACGCAACTACGGAGCTGACCTTGTACGTAGCCTGCCTCAAAGCAGTTAATCGCACGCCCGCAATGATGTAAGGTAAGTTCATTTGTACCCAGCATTTGCGCTTCATTTCAGATGCCAACCACAAACCCACCACCTTGCCTTTGGAAGTAGACCTACCTATCGTATAGGTACTACCATTTCTACCTGCCATCATTCCGTTTCTTTTCTTACTGTCTCTCCTTATTGACTCCATGCTTCCGATACTTCATGATCGAACGAAACATCGAGACATTCTGGCCATGCCGAACGACCGAGTGTCTTACTTCAAGTAGAGATAGGTAGGCAGCGTCGCATGTTCCCCGCTCCCCGCCAATTGACAACCTTACTCTTAGCCCAGCTCCCCGGAGTCCAGGTGCTGATAGGTACATTGCTATAGGTAGCTATAGGCGGGTACCAGCGGGTACAGGTGAGAACAGGTACCTAAGGCAGTTACATTATCTCACCATCCAAGACAGTGACAGTGACCATGACAGCCGACCTGCTCAGAGGTGGTAACCTAACCAGAGGACCCTACCTAACCTGTTCTGCTGTGCACCTCAGGCAGTAATCCGTACCTACTCCAGACAGACGGTATCATAGGAGAATTGCAGGTTACCTAACGGATTACGACTGCTCATCATAGGTAGTAAAATTATCTCTGAAGTCGATGCAGGCTTGGCTCCTTCTATAAATACTTACACACCATTTTAAATCTGTCATTGAAACGCGGCGCGGCGAGTCAGTCGCTGCTGAATCGCTTCTGAATCGCTTCTGAATCGCCTCCTGCTTGTAGAGTTTTGGCCAAGTCGCACGATAAGCGATCCCTTGCATTGTCTGCGTTGCAACTTGAACTTGCGCTTTCCCCGCGTGCCAGGCGAGCCAGAGTCGGCCTGAAAGGGTGCGACTTGCCCAAAGAGAGCCAAAGAGAGCCAACTCGCAGCGATCGCCAAGTTTCAACCGAACTTGCTTGCTCCTCACGCACAACACTTTTTAAATCATTGATGCCCTGGAATCCTTTGATCTCACAGCTGCTATCTCGCACACGCCCGCAGCCAATCGGCTACGTCTGCCCATGTATCCATGATTCCATCCCCGTCCACAACCACCTCACGTGTTAGACACCTCTGCTGATCCCCAGGCCTATGATGACAAGACCCGGCACCGGGCAGAAACATAGGCCCAATGATTTCTCCATCATAGTCATGGACGCTGACGTTGTTGTTAGTTGCTTGAATCAGATGATGGTCCCGTGCGCATGCGGCGCCGTCCCTCGTCGACGGAAGAATAATCCGTACGTGTGCTTGCTTATCCAGTCGTCATGCGTGTGCGAAACCGTGCGTGCGCCCATTGTGAAATGTGAACCGTGAGGAGTTCGTTCATTACGCCATCTTTTCCACAAATCCTACATACGCATCTGGACTAGATCGACGAGCCCGACACAACATGGCGTTCACAAGGTTCTGTGGTCGTTTGGAATCTTGGAGGCGTATCCACTCCCTCGGGAATCTGAGTCTCGCCTCGCCATCGTAGCTGTCGCCTGTCGCTTGTCGCCTGTCAGTCGCCCAGAAAGAGAGTTCTGTTCCCTTCCAGGTCCCTGCATTCCTGCGTTCTTAACTTCTTTCTATCTAGTCTCCAAGCCCCTCGCCCTGACGACCCTCTTTTCTTTACTATTCAAGGAATATGACGAAACAGTGAGCGAAGAATTAGTTTCCTTTTTACGGATTACTACCGCCCTTTGATTAATATTTTTTTTTGTTTACTTTTGGTTCCTGTTTATGTACTTTTTAGGTACGGGAGAATCAATCTACCGCGCCGAACCGAACCGAAACCCCCGTGCACCAGGGCCAGGGCCAGCCTAGCACATGTGCCTCATAAGTTACGCCTCATCTGGCAAATGGCGCAGTCCGTCATATCGGTTGGTCCCATGCGAGTACTCGTAAACCTCATGAGACCCCCTGAGACCTCATGAGTCCTCCTGAGTACGAAGTACATACATGTTCATCTGCTCTTCACTTCTTGTTTCTCTTGAAGAGACAGTTACGCTTCTTCTTCTTCTCCTCCTCCTTGGCCAAGACGACGGGCCGCTGGTTCGCACACACTGGGCAGGAGCCGGGATAAAACGGTACCTGCAATAACGGTGCCGGTGCAGGCGGCATGGGTATGAAATAAAGTGGTTGTAAATGAGGTTGTGGTTGTGGCGGCGGCGGTGGCGGAGGTGGAAGAGCTGGTGGTGGTGCTGCAGCAACTGCCAATGCAGGTTGGAAGCCAGGGGTCACCAATGCGACGCTGGCGGGACATTGGTGGATGACTGTAACCTGCACGGGAGGAGGCCTGTTCACGTCCGTCGAGACGTAGTATTTGTTCTTCTTTCCGCAACCCATGGCTGAGAGTCGTGCTGCAGCAACGTTTGACCCACGGGGCTTGGAGTCAGTCACTGTCTGGATACGAAAATAACTAAAGGCTTAGACAACACGAGTCGAAATTCTGACCGGTTGGCTTCCCGGGCACCGGGATGGAGAAGTCGATATCGAAGGAGATGAGTGGCAGGTTGAGGTTATCGTCCTTGGTGAGTAGAAGGGAGGTTTACGTTCCTTGACCGAAGGGGCGCTCACCAGATTTATAGACCTGGTCGATCTCCAGGTAGCAAACAACCATACCAGAACACAGTCATTCAAGTCATCAATGTGCGCAGTGCGATATTCACCAATACTCCGCAGTGTGCGTTGAGCAACTCATCCAATGTTCACTGGCGTGTTTGTCCCTCTGTGTGAATGGTATCTTATCCCGATAACCTTCTTAATCAGTGGCAACGGCCATTGACTTGGCTCCACGAAACTGATGTCGGACAATTGCCCGAGTGTGACGCTATCACGGCTTGTCCTTCTATTTTCGATCAGTCAATCACCTTCAATTAGAAGTTAGTTGGCGTGATTTTGTCCCCATTGGTGATGAAGTCGACTCGGCCTCCTTATTTTGAGTCCTCTAGGAATCTAGGCTGACTTTGGGGAGTTATCGAATCTGAAAGAGAGTCGAGATACTAACACACATCCAGCAGCATCACGAAAGAACGCACTCGCCCAGTCCAGAACGACCAAAAACTAGAAGACAGTCTTTGTACCAGCCAAAGATGCAGTCTCAAACATCTATCAGCCTTAGACCGGCTCGATATGACTTCGGTTCTTCGTTTACCAGATCACGTGTCTCGAAACGCGAAGAGCGCATCGAAACTTCCGGGCTCGAGAACGACAAGGAAGAGGAGCAATATGAACGTGCCGGTCACCTGCCTGAAGCCCAGGTGGAAGGGAACCTGAGAACCCGGACAAGTAGGCAGACATCATCGTAGGCACCCGGCTCTCCCAGCCTTTTAATAGACGCTGCGTTTCCGAACTCATACCACACCTATCACGCCTCAACGACCCTCACACCGACGGCCGATGAGGAATCAAGCAGACCATCAACCCCTACCCAAAGACTCTCTCCCCACCAGAGAGCCAACCATGGCAGAATCCTACCAACCCCCAACAGTCCTCAACACCCTCTCCTCAGCAGACTGGTGCGTCTTCTCCCTCCTTCCTTCCTTCCCCTCAACTAACACCCACCCACCAGGGTCCTCTTCAACAACCTCAAGCGCCTCTCCGACAGCACAGCCCAAAACACCGCGCGTCTCCGCGTCCTCGAAGAATGCGTAACCCGCCTCATCGCCAAAGTCGACGCGCTCCAGCAACAGCAGCAGCAGCAGGCGACCCAAACCCCAGCATCCACAACATCGGTGACTACCTCGCACAGCCTCTTCGGCACGAGCAGCTACCGCACGCCCACGCAGCCCCTTGGTTATGGCCGGTATCAAGGCGGTTCCTTGCCACCGTGCATCTTCTCGCCCGGAACCGTGCCCGAGCCGAAGATGTCTACTTGGGGCGCAAGCGGTGGGAGCGGGAGCGAGCTCCCGCCTATCGATCAGCAGACATGGTGGCCGTCGACGACGACGACGAGTACCGAGCGCGGATCGCTGTGGACGCCGAAGACCTCCGAGGGCAAGAAGAGTGTGGGTACGCAGGACGAGAAAAGGGGCTCAGGCGGGTTCCCGCTGTCGCAATTTGTTGTGGAGAAGAAAGGTGGGAAGAAGGGGGATGGGCACGAGGTTGGGTCGTTGTTCAAGACGTAGGATACCGTCTCTCTCTCTCCCTCTTCCATCCCCGTTGCGTTTGGGGATGGAGGTGGAAGCGATCTAACGGTGAACTAGCACCCCCACGACCTCGCGCGCGAATACCGATAAGAAGGCGGGTGATGGGAAGTTCTTTCATCCTCCGCATGTGACTTGTCCTCCGTCGGCCAGGTACTCTACGGCCCCGGCGGCGACGCCGCAGGCTGCGTGGACGGCTTGGAGTGAGGATGAGTCTGCGATCGATGAGATGGCGGTTCTTGATTCTTGTAACCCATGCCAGGATGGAATTTGGTGATTGGACGGATTCATGGTGATAGGGTTATGGGTGACAGTTAGTTGTATCTGTTAGGTGATGGGATGTTGATGGGATGTTTGGTTTGACTGATTTGGCTGTCGGTATGGGAGGCGTAACATGTCAACAATACGGATTACTTGGGAGTTAGTATGATTCATACCTAGGACACACTGGAGCAATTGATGGACGTCTACGGCGACGACGCAAGTCTTGACGAGCTATCACCAAGTTACTTGCGAAATGGACACGAAGAGACAACGAACTAGGGACAGGGACAGATGTTGTGGCAGATTTAATAAACCTCCCGAGATGAAGGACCCCATAACGCCTTAGGTAGTATTTCTTTCCACTACATACCTACCCATTTGCCGTCACACGCTTAAACGCCAATGGAATTCACGTGAAGAAATCAGTATATTGACAGAAGTCCTCTCAACTTCCATTAAAGGTCTCGTTGAAGAAAACGGACCCCTGTCGATCGAAGAATGCCATCCTATGAACTCCCCATTTCCGAAAAGTCAACCGTAATTGTGCAACGACATTCCCCTTTTTTCACCTCTGCTCATACCCTGATCTGATTCATGTGAGTGATGCATTTAAGCGTCACGGAGCTCAGCGATTCTGGCCTGGACACGGGCAACACGCTCGGCGTGGGTAGACTTGGGGGTCTTGAACTTCTTGGACTCGGCCTTCCACTCCTCCTTGGTCTTCTTGGCACCCTCGCCCTCCTCCTTCTTGAAGGGGTCCTCGCGGATGGCGGCGTGGGCCTCAGTGTAGAGGTCCTCAAGGCCGTCAGCCTCAATGTCGTCCTCGAGGTACTGACCGAACTGGGACTTGTAGCGCTCCTCATCATCGTCGGCCAAGGTCTCCATGTACTCGGCAACGTGACCACCGAAGATGTACTTCTTGAGGGTCTCGGCATCGAGCTCCTCGGACTCCATGTCAAAACCGGGGAAGCGGTTCTCGGAGTGGGGGATGAAGATACCACCGTCGGAGGCACCCTTCATGGCACCGAAGACACGGGCACCAGTGGAGGTGCGGGCAAGACCGACATCGAGGAAGGCCTTGAAGGGGCGGCGGGTCTCACCGTCCTGCTCAGCAGCCTCGGTGAGGGTGTACTCGCCGTCAGCCTCCTCGACACCAGTGAAGGTCTCGTCGAGGCCGAGCTTCTTGAGAACACGGCGGGCAATCAGGAGACCGGTGGCGTAGGCAGCGGCCCAGTTGGTAAGACCGTGGTTGATGCCGTAGGCCTTGAGCTCGTGGGAGTAGGCAGAGGCGAAGACCTTGTCACCAGAGATCTCGGAGGAGATGATCTGCATGATGATGTCGCGGTTGGTGAAGCGGACGACCAGGCGGTACTTGGGAGCATTGTACTTGTTCTTGGCCTGGGTGATCAAGCGCTTGCGGGCGTAGTAGTCGGTCTTTCCCTCTCTTCTCCGCTTGTACTTAGTCTGGAAGCGACTGCAACAACATGTTAGTCGATGCCCTCATCCTCTTATCAACAACAGATAGAAGCCATCGTCAACTCACCTGTAGTACGCGCTGTTCTTGACCAACTTGTGGAACGCCTGTTCACGAATAGTCCCGAGTCAGCAATTTGCGCTTCAGATCTTCCAAGTCCGAAGCATCTTGCAGAGACTCTCTCGTTTTATTGTAGTCCATCATTGCAGTGGCCATTTCTGGCATACAATTGACTGTGGAAGCTGGTATCAACTCACCATCTTGACTGATTTGCTTGTAGCGACGACACGGTACGAGTATCAGTTCGTTGAAGTTGCGAGATGGTGTTCTGGTAGGAACGGGAAAAAGATAGTGGGCTGGAGACTTTTTGTGGGTGAAAATTCGCTTGGGAGCGGGCCTTACTGATTGGCCAGCCGGGCGCAATTGGGTGGGCCACGAGCTCAAGGCCGACGCCATCGCAGTTTCCATCGGTGGGCGACGAGCAGCGATGACCAGTGACTGGCAGTGGAGTCCCAGCGACCCACCGTAGCTAAAAGTGAAAAAAGACACACGGACCAGCTGCAGTTCAGGCACGGGCCCACATCCAGGGACTGCTGACTTTCTGCTGACTGGACTTCCTATTCTAGCCGAGGCTGTTCCCAAGATCCGCTTGAGGCCATCCTCCAGCTCGCTCACTTCCTTTCGCTTCATTTACCGGGTTACGTCTGCTTATGCATGCCCCAATTCCAAGGTCGCGTTATAGAGTTGTATTTCTAGCCCGCATTGATTCCCTTGGCCGTCTCCCGCATCGCATTTGACGATTTACACTGTCTTCGCAAGCCCTTTTTGCATTTGAATACACGGAATACCTAAGAAGGCAGGAAAGAAAGAAAGAAAATAAACAAACAACCCAAACGAGGCTATCCCGGTTGCCCTATCTCCAGTCTATCTCCAGTCTTTAATCTTAAATCAGCCTAGAGCTTCGAAGTCATGGCGGCCCAAAAGCCCCCTAAGGTCTTATTATTCGACATCGGCGGTGTTTGCGTAAGTCTGACGGGGCTGTAGTCTTGCCTTGCCATCGCGGCCGTTTCATTCTGGTCTTGCCCGGCGAATGGATGCGATTCAGATCAAGACTCCTGAGTTCTCTCTCAAGTCACGTCACGGGAGCTGAAAGAAGCTGACAACCTCATCAGGTCGCCTCACCTTTCCAAGCAATCTTAGAATACGAGCTGAGTCGTGGCATCCCAGCCGGATGGATCAACTTCTCCATATCCAGGACGTCGCCCAACGGGTTCTGGCATCGACTTGAGCGCGGTGAGATCCCCTTGGATGACGCGTTCTTCCGGGGCTTCAACAGAGATCTGCACAACCCCGAGAGATGGGCGTCCTTCTACAAGGTCCAGTCAGCCAAGGATACGTCGCTCCCGAGAGCGATCCCCCCAGTCCCCAGCATTGATGGACGCTGGCTCTTCAACGATATGATGATGCGAGGAACAAGCCCGGATCCGTGGATGTACCCGGCCCTGAAGAAGCTGAGGGCGAGTGGCCGCTACATCCTGGCTGCCATGAGCAACACTGTCCTCTTCCCAGAGGGCCATCCCCTATATCAGAAGGACTTCTTTGCCGACCCCATCCGAAGCCTCTTTGACGTCTTCGTATCCTCAGCTCACGTGGGTCTGCGCAAGCCTGATCCCCGGATGTACGAATACACGCTGCGAGAAGTGGACGAGTACGCGCGAGCAAACGCTTCTTCCGAGAGAGGTCAGGCGCAAAAGTGGGCAGCGGGCGTCAAGGCCAATGAGATCGTGTTCCTCGACGACATCGGAGAGAACCTCAAGGGCGGCCGTAGGATTGGATTCCGCACGATCAAAGTGACCCTCGGAAGGACCTACGAGGCCGTGGACGAGCTCGAGGCCATCACGGGCCTCAAGCTGGCTGGCGACCACCCCCGGACACCCATCAAGCCCAAGCTGAACAGACTGGTGGCGAAAATATAACGGAACCCCGCGAATCAACCCCAGTTTTTCAGGCATCGCCGCAACTCGGCTCGGCAATTAAAAAAGAACGATGCATCATCATTCCATTTGGTCCGGTTATATTGCTTTGTTTACCTGCGCGCAGTCAGCTTCGCTGTTAGCTGGCTTTTTCCTTCGCATTTCTTTACCAATACCAGGGACCAATTGGGAAGAGTGTACATATATGACGACCGCCCAGCATACGCACCGCACCGCATATACCATCCGCGTTTTCCAACCAATAATGGGTCGAAATCGAAATGATCTTAGCGAATTAAAGAGACAGATGTAAAGAGGAGAAGAGAAAGGGAGAGAGAGAAAGTATTTTGTTCATAAAGGATTTACAGTACTTACTAGCTTTTTTCATGTATCGTCATAAATTGGAACCAAAACAGGTCGTGAGCAAATAGGTTGCGCTCAGCCTGCATAGTATACTTATTTCTTAACTCAACGAGTCCCCCCTCATCTCATAGAATGTTGTCAGGTTTCTTCCTTTTTTCTATTCATGTGGCGTTGGAGTGATAATTGTTTGCTAAGTGATCTGGAGATACTCGCATTGTTGATGAAAGATAATTTCGTTCCACGAGTAAACCCGTGAAGCCAAGTCGTGATCGACGGCACCTGACCAATGTCTCCTATCCTGTCCTAAGTCAACAGCACTCGCTATATATAGGTAAGATGTGAAGGTACCCTCGTTCCAATCGCAAAATGTTCCCCGCGTCGTTCGAAAGCGCCAATCGTAACACATACATACAAGTACGCATGAAGACGGGACGAATGGGCGCCAGGAACGTCGTCTGCATGCAATGCCATGATGTATCCGTCGCACTGGCTTGATGTTTCCGTCTCTCCCTCGCAACACATTCAAGCAAGCATGGTCCATTTCGTATATGTATGTAAGTAATGCGCCCAGAGGCAGCTGGCCGATAAGCACTAGACAGATTTCTCGTATGGCAGAATCTCAGACAGGCATGTCAACTCCTGAGAGCGGGAGGAGAAACAGAAGTCGGGAGGTGCGTTTCGCTTTTTGCTGCTTCTAGATGCAGAGACATGCATATTGAGCCACGAGTTTGACGCCTTTGAGTATTGCCTGACGATTACTCGTACGAGTGTTAGAAGGAAAGAAGGAGAGGAAACTGCGATGAACACCAGACTCCACGATATCATTCTCACAACGAGCTGTCTGGACATCTGAGACCTGACGAGTCGGAAGAGTCCGGGGATCGGCGCAAGGAAATTAGATTGTTCATGTTACGAGGGTAGAGGTACGGATTATGTAGGTACATAGGTATGTATGTATGTATGTAACTCGATGATCATCTGCAGGCATAGCAACGCCACTATCGATTCGCCGTTTCCCCTCCGGATCTCGGACGTGAAACCGGAGATATTTTCATCACAATAGGTACGTGAAATAGGCCCGCGGATCGAAGAAAGAGGTATTTTCCTACATATCACAAAAGAGGCAGATCGAGAGTTTCAGGGGAAGACCAAGGAGAAGACACGGCGAGATTAGAGTACGTAGAAGAAGAAAAGAAAAGAAAACAACGAGGACTAGACCCGTATAGGTATGTCCGATCGTACCAGAATTATTTCCGGAAAGGAAACATTTGTCTCAGAGCGCGCTGGTGGTGTCTCAGTCGGATGCCGCGTGCGCAGCAAGTAACGTTGGCTCTCGCAGCGCGCGACAAGTTTCGGGAAGGAGGAAAAAAAAAGCATCGGCAGCAATTAGCCGAACACGCAGCTGAAGCCTGAGACTCAGGGGGGAAGGGAGAGAAAAAGACAAAAAGCCGTAACACAGAGCCACGAAGGGGAGGTTCAGCACGGCTCGTATTTGAGAGAGCAGTTCGTGCGCAGAACGACGAGATGTGGCAAAGCCGTTTCGTATAAGGGGCCAGGTTTTGGCCTACCTGAATGCGCCACTTACGAACAGCCGGCGCCAGCCACGGGAGGTGAGGTTCGTGTAGGTTAATGCAGACGAAGGGCCATGCTTTGCGTGCGTTCGCATTTGGCGCGAGGGATATTATGATTACTCGTACATATGCCGATGATCTTCCCTCTCAAATCTCCGTGTTCAGTTTCGTGCTACGATACATCCCCACAGGCAAGACGACGTTGGATGGCGAGATCCATCCTGCCCTGCCCTGACCTCCCACCGTGCTGCCTGTGCCATGACCCACCGCAGATGGACACAACGGCTCAAGGTCCCATTCGAGTTTCACATTCCAGGATTCGCAACTCGGCAGTTCTCACCTTTTTGTACGTACTGGTGGCACATAGTGCCAACTCGTAGGAACCAGGAGATAGATGTCCCGCAGTCCTGGCAGGGCGTCGAGGTCGAGGGGGGGTTGCGGGAAGGAGACCAGGCACATCACGAGATACGAGATGACCTAGCCCGCTTGGTTCAGGAAAATCTCTGCTCGACGGCGTCGAAAACTTTCTGAATCACACGATTGGAGATTCACAGCGGACTAATTGATTCCCTCCCATAAGCGATGATATCACAAAAGATTATTAGACAATTTGTCTAGGGAACGTTGAAGCTATCCAGGTACGTAAGGTGAAATGATAGGTGGGAGGTTAGGTCCAAGGGGCGTGACTAGGTAACGCTAGACCCGAACGGGTCCCACCGTGCCCACCGTTCGCCCAACTCACTCGGATTCCCGCCGTTAAGGTTTCGATTCCATCGCTCCAAAAGTGGGGCGGCGCACCGACCCGCTATCTTAACTCTCACCGGCTGCGCCCAATCAACGCATCGCAAAAGGTCAGCTTGAGATGTGCAGGCCCCACCACAGCTAGGTAGCCCGATTCACGGATTTCGCGACTTCACAGCTTGGAGGAGCCCGAGGACCTAAGGCAAGGGGAAAACCCTCGAGAACGCTAGGTACTACCTAACACTAGAATCCAAGATGAATTCCACTTCGTACATATGTAGTAGGTACTTCGTAGGTAAAAAAGAGAAATGTGAAAGGGGAAGTTTCCTTTTCCTTTTTATCTCCGAGATTGGAGGGAGGGGGAGCTTCCGTCTAGGCGATGCGTTCCGTGACTTGGTTTCAACTTCATTACGGACTTCTAGGGTCGTTCAACTTCTCGGTATTATTGTGATGCCTAGAATAGCAGCTTCGAATTTCGGAAGGTCTGCATCGTGTCCGTCGCTATCGTGCCTACTACTACACATGTAGATAGGTAGGTACCTGGTAGTATCGGGAGACGAACCCCCTGGATAACCAATTCCACGAGCCGTCGCGAAAAATACCGTCGGAACAGGAATTATTCCGCGCTTTTTTTCACTCGCATCCGAGACAGCTCGTGCAGGCCGGGTTCATTTACACGATAGTGCATCTGCCGGCGCGGTCGTTTGAGAACCGTTGTGTTTTTCACCGCATACACTGAATCCAACACGTAGTATAACGAAGCGACTGGATGGTAGGTACATTGAGCTGTTCGCCGACCTAACAGGTTCTTAGTATGCCGGGTTATTTGGCGTAATGGGCTGTGATATCCGTGGGTGTGATAGTTGCATCGTAGCTGGGTATCCTATCCGGAGATGTGGTGGCGGTCCTGTCTGGGTCTCCAATGGCTGAACCGCCTGTGGTGTGATGAGGACTCTCCCCACGTGGTATATCGCCAAGTCCAATATAATCGCGTAAGAAAAGCTCATCCGGAATATATCATCAACTTAGTCATCTCCATTTACGATGCGCCCTCACAGCAAGCCGATTCATTGAAATGCGACTCGTGTTTACTTACCAGCTGTAGTCAGCATAATTCAACCCGACGACACGGAAACCCATAAGTAACGTTGCTCGACAAGTTGAAGTTCATCGTGATAGGTATCGTAGTTATCGAGTAAAGTCCCAACCAAAGAAACCCTCTCGGGGTTTCCCATCCGTCTGTCTGCCGACGAGTCAACTCTTCCATACGAGAGCCATGTTTTGTTAGTCCATGTCACCGTAACGTAGGACGATAACCGAAATGATAAGACTTCGGAATCATGGAAAACCGGCCCGGTGAAGAGAGAGAGGAAGAGAGCTGATGATAAGGCTACTCGTATTGCAACACCACATATGTCGCCTTGGGAAGAAAAAGAGGATAATTATGTCAAGCTTGAATGCACCCCCCTGCCCACAACAGACAAGGTACTAGTAGTACCGACTGTGATTACTAGGTATACGATGCCCCCCGCAAGGGAGAACATGATATCATGGTACGTTGCCATCGCCCTCGTAAACTAATCCCTACGAGCAAAACTGCCCGGTTCGCATCGATCATGCCATCATGGGTCCCGAGGGGCTGAAGCGATGCTAGGTACCAGGACATCCTTGCCGGGCCCACGCGCGCGCACTCATGTATGTAACCAACCTAGTTAGCTGCATGTTGTTGTCTGCGGCGGGTGTACCTACATAGAGTAGGTACTAACAGGGCAAAACCAGAACCTGGACTAATCCGTACCTACCTACTACTTACCTGCCTACATACCTATGCCTATGTCGTCTACCTAGACTAAGTGCATATTACGTAGCAGGTCGTAAAACTACCTACTCCGTAAGTCCGAAGCTGGATCATGTCAATGCGGCTAAGTGTGTGATGGACCTCCACTGCACCGACCCAGCGGTGCTAGAGACACAACGGTCTGGCGTTGCACGACATAGGTAATATTATCTGGTGGGCTGCATGAATGACTCCTCATTCATGATGGACACGCCTTGTCCAAGACATCTTCGCCGAAAGGGCCGTTTTCCACGCGGAAAGATACCCACACGTACCCATCCATGTTTTCCGTAGGAGGAGAATCGCAAAGGACATGCCCATCTCTGCTCATCATGCCGTCGAGGCCGAAGCGTTCGTGTACCGGGTACACCATGTAATTTAACAGTCCTCCTGGAAAGGCGCCTAGGCTTCGATGTTTGATTGTCAGCGACGGAGGGGAACGTTGATACTGTACGAGTATGTAGCGCGACCTGATCAGATCCGTCATTGTGCCTCGGCGAGATCTTAGTCTCTTGACCCACTACCACGTTGACTCGTGCTGGCTTGACCCTTGACCTAACACGCCGAAAAGTCCACAAGTTTAATATTAGCGTGCAATCAGGTGCTCATGCCCGATATGTACTTGGCTGTATGTGATGACTGCATAACGGTGACATCAAGGGTCGTGGGCGAGGTTCGTCGTCGAGGGCTGCATAGGATACGATGGACAACATATCCATGACGTGCAGGGGCGCAAGCCGCCACTGGACTGTAAAGCCATCGCGGGACATGTATAAAGCGACGGCCGTGCTCCTTCAAGATTCAGATAGTAGCCTCAGTCTCCATCAGCAAGTCTCCCATTGACACCTCATCTCGGGGCTCCTCTTCAACATGCGCTTCGCTACCGTCTTGTCGGGCGCGACAGCCCTGGCTTCTTCAGCACTTGTTGCTGCTTCTCCTCTTTCGAATTCCTCCCCCGCCGTCACCAACACCACAACTACCAGCACCGACTCAGACAGTTGTGAATTTGACTCTCTGAACTCCCCTGAATGCTGGGGTGAATATTCGCTCTCGACAAATTGGTACGACGAATGGCCCGACACAGGCGTTATCCGGGAGTACTGGTTTGAGCTCGTGAACACGACTCTCGCCCCCGATGGCGTCCCGCGCATGACCCTGTCGATAAACGGCTCAATACCTGGGCCGACAATCGAAGCTGACTGGGGTGACACCGTTGGTATGCTTTTGCCGTATTGATGCTCTTGGAACGCCACACTAACCGTCGTGCAGTGGTCCATGTGCAGAACAACTTGGCGAACAACGGTACGAGTCTCCATTGGCATGGCATCCGTCAACAAGGTTCCACCGACCAAGACGGCGTCGCCTCGATTACCCAATGTCCCGTGGCTCCAGGAGAGAGCACGACATACACGTGGAAAGCCACACAGGTATGTCCTCGGCCTTGCCGTTCGCTTATGAATACCTGCTAACAAATTGTTTAGTACGGCACTACTTGGTATCACAGCCACTTCTCCATGCAGGCTTGGTATGTTGACAGCCGTGTCCATGATCTCAAAGGCTTGAGCTAACCGACTCGAAGGAACGGTGTTTTCGGCCCCATCGTCATCAACGGACCTGCGTCTGCTCCCTATGATGAAGACAAAGGCCCGATCGTTCTCAGCGACTGGACCCATCGGACTGTTGATGAGCTTTATGCGATCGCTTCGTCGCAAGCACCACCAACACTGAGCAATGGTCTCATCAATGGCCTCAACGTGTACGGTGACGGAGGCTCTCGCTACCAGACCAACTTCGAAAGCGGAAAATCATATCGTCTGCGCTTGGTGAATACCGCCGTGGATACCATGTTCAAGTTTGGTATCGACAACCACACACTGACGGTAATTTCGACCGACCTGGTACCTATTGTCCCATTCGAGACGGATTGGGTAAACATTGGTATCGGTCAGCGATACGATGTCATTGTCAAGGCGGACCAAGCACCAGCCAACTACTGGATGCGTGCTATCCCCCAGATCACATGCAGTTCGAACGAGATGACGCCCAACATCACGGGTATCGTGACTTACGACGACCTTGCTGTCGCGGAACCTGCCACCGCAACCTACAAATACACTGACACTTGCGACGATATGCCGAGTGCGAGCCTTGTCCCCGCGCTCGCCCTGGATGCGGGTCAACCTGCGACTACCCAAGTTGAAGACGTTGCTCTGTCCGTTGTCGACGGCTTCTTCAAGTGGACGCTCAACAACAACTCGTTTCTCTCGGAATGGGGCCAGCCCAGTAAGACATCCCCACCTGCTTCCGTGACTCGTTTGAAGAAAACTAACGGTGAGTTTGAACAGCCCTCGAGAAGGTCTTGACTCCCGACTCTGTATTCCGGGCTGACGAGAACATCGTCATGGTGAATGAGACAAACGAGTGGACTTACCTCATTGTTGAGTCGCAACTAGCCCTGGTAAGTCTCGAAACCCTTGCCCCTTTCGATCAATCAGAAAATGGAGGCTCATGATGACCACAGCAACACCCCATCCACCTACACGGCCATGACTTCTACCTCTTGGCACAAGAGGCATCGGCGACCTACAAGGACATCTCCCAATTGAACCTCGTGAGCCCGCCTCGTCGTGATGTGGCCATGCTGCCTGCAAGCGGATTTATCGCCATGGCGTTCAAGAACGACAACCCAGGTGTCTGGCTTGTCCACTGCCACGTGAGTATCCCCCCTTTGCTTCATCCACTTTAGTAGTGTCGTCCGCATGACTGACTCTTCTCGCGTCGTTCAGATCGGCTGGCACACCGGCCAAGGCCTCGCACTGCAGATCGTCGAGCGGTATTCCGAAATCAGCGATGCCGTCACCGACAAAGACGAGCTCGACCGGACCTGTACCGCCTGGAACGACTACCAGACCTCAGCCGGCGTCCTACAAGAGGACTCGGGTATCTAGTTCATCTGGCAGACTCCCAACAGCTACATGATCATTCTTTCCTCACACAGAAACTCGATCAGTATCTGCCGACTCGGTAATTCTCGATTCACGCCATCGACGTAATTCGGATGTCTCGGATTCGCTTCATCGACTCGATAAGGCCTTCCCAGTCCATCTATCGTCCAACCCCTTTCCCTTCCTCTTTAATGCCGACTCCATGGATAAAACGGAAATAATGGGTGTACGAATACCAACTGTATATAAAATAGAGGACGATGGCGCCCACGACCGGGCAGGAGATCGTGTACGATACGAACGTCGACAAAAAAAATAGGTGCAGGAGACAGGTATGATGGCTGGTGGGAAAAGTATTTGCAGCGATTCCAGAGATGTAATTAGATCATGCTAATTTCTTGCGTATGAATATAAATATCAACAAAAAAACGACGGCACAGATGAATGAAAGTGGACGATGGTTTCCATTTGTATGGGCGACGAGCAGATGACGAGCTTCATCGCTTGCCAAGATGACTCGTGGCCTAGCTTCCTTGGGCAAAGGCTGGTTAGTCATCACTTAGCAATTGTCGCACAAATGAATAATCGCCCCGTTTTAATTTCAAACGTCGAGACTTTGTGACGTGCATTAGCTGGGGTGCTGCATCGTCCGATCCGTCTCCGGTCCGTTGCGGTTCGGCATTTTCTCTGACGGTCTGCCAGTTAAAAGATCAAGCTGTTAAGTCGACCGTCAGAGGTCGAGATAGGTAGACTGAAAAAGCTCGCCAGAATTCGCGATATTCTTTGCGCATTTATTGAAATGTCGTGTCATAAGAAGCGTCGAAACGGGTCTTATCTGGCACTTTTGTTGTGTTGATCCAGAAAGTCGTTCGTTTATCAGAGCTGAGCTCGAGTCCGGCTTTAAAGTGCACCGTAACCGTCCGACGGGCCGGAGCTTCTGCCCAAACGGCCCGACTCCTTCACTGGCGATTCGCTCGGCGGACCAGATCCCCCGCACTTTGCGATTGATCTTCGGTCTTGGCGTATCCATGGTAGGACTAGCGTCAACCACACTAGCACCGGATGTGGCTAGCCGGGAGGAGTCTTCATCGCGCTAGTTAAAGTGGGTGGGAAAAGCCGATTGTGGGGGATTCACGTCGAGACCAGGAACGGACCTGAATTGAGATTCTTGGAAGTCGTTTCCCAGAATTTCTAATCAACGGAATTGCCTGCGCCAATGCTCATGTGCCGGCAGTACCGACGGGATCCCGTGAGGATTTGACAGCTTAATAGTAAGAAGCAGTTAACACTCTCAGTTAGAACCTTCCCTCTTCTCGGACTTCTTCCGTTAATAATAAACAGTACTAGCTGAACCTCACGTGAGAACCTCAGCTCATGTACTACCTACCGTACTTCCAGCCAGAAGAGCCCTTGTGAAATGCCCTTGTCCGGCTCGAGCATAAGTGTGAGGGGAAATGCCTAAGTGTATTGATTGTCGAGCGGTGGATCAATCGCCGAGCCGTAATACTGCCTAATAGGTATCCCATATGCGACCCCGGGTTGCTGCCGTCAGCCAATGGCCATCCTCGTCCAGTCCTCAGTCTGGGGCTCTAACCCAAGACGGGGGACGCCTTATAAGACACGAGTGACACCCAGAGTGGTGTGTCGTTCTACCTATCTCTTGCGACGTGTGACCTGAGAGATACGCGGGAGAGCCTCTTCTCGATATCTTTCAACGACTTTTCGCGCCTCGTGGAACCACCCTGCGCACCCTGTCGAATCGCAAAGGCCTTAAACGACACAATGGCAAGCTCCGCCGAACCAAGATCCTCCTTGCCGGACGATCTGAAACCAACCGAAGATGGTCATATCGTCGACGTGGGGCAGGCCGAAGTGAGAGGGTTACAGGCTCCGGATATCATCGCGCGGTTGACTCCTGAAGAACACATGGCCCTCGAAAAGCGTCTCGTGAGGAAGATCGACCTGCGACTACTTCCGATGATTATCGTTATGTGTAAGCACTTCCGCCTCATGTCCTGGGCAGACCGGGTAGTGTTATCATTAGTTTTGGCCGTCTTGGCAACTTGCTTGTATAATAACTAATTCGGCTTCTTGTGCTTTCAAATACAGATATCTTAAACTACATCGATCGGTCAGTGGGCGAATTATCAGACAGGATTGTAAAGAGATAACGGGCACTTCTAACACTATACAGAAATAACATCGCCGCGGCCAAGTTATCTGGTCTACCTCAGGATCTCAAGCTGGTGGGGAACCAGTATCAAGTGAGTCGCTACCTGGTTTCACCTTATGTTACGAACATCTCGTTAACAAGTCGGCGTAGACGGCCGTCAGCATTCTCTTCGTTGGGTAAGCCTTATCACTGTTCAGGAAAAGGTCTTGCTCTGTGTCTAACACCCCATGGGAACACAGTTACTTGTTAATGCAAGTCCCATCGAACTTGTTCATGAACAAGATCGGTTTACCCGGAGTATACTTGCCCACTTGTGTAAGTTGAGATTTCAGGGTCATACCGACCGGCAGCTTTCCCAAACGCAAGACGCTAACTATCATAGATGGCGCTCTGGGGAATAATATCAGCGTCGACCGCAGCAGTCACGGTAAGCCATTGCCGAAGTCGAGATCCTCAAGGGGCTAATACTAACAAATAACTCCGCAATAGTCCTACGGCGGTCTGCTTGCAGTGCGATTCTTCCTGGGTTTCGTCGAGGCGGTTTACTTCGTTAGTACCACGACATGTCTATCGTTCCAGTCCCAATACTAATCACTCTGCCGACAGCCCGGATGTCTCTACTATCTCAGTTGCTGGTACACAAGAAAGGAACTCGGATTACGTACGGCATTGCTATATTCAGGAGCCCTTATCTCAGGTGCCTTCTCTGGTCTCATCGCGGCAGGTGTGAATGCGAATTTGACCGGAGCCAGGGGCCTCAACGCGTGGCAATGGCTCTTCCTCATTGAAGGTGTCATCACCGTCGGCGTTGCACTCATGTCCATTCCCATCTTGCCGAATTTCCCACGAACAACGAGTTGGCTCTCCGAGGAAGAGAAGGCTCTCGCGATCTGGAGATTGGAAGCAGATGTAGGTCAGGATGACTGGGTTGCTGAGGAGCAGTCGATGTGGCATGGCGCCAAGTTGGCGATTGCTGATGTCAAGACCTATGTTTTGGTAAGTCTGTTCCTGGAAATTACATGTGCGAGCCCATTGACTGATATTACCTTGCTAGTTGTTTTTACTTGTCGGTATCGTTTCCGCTGGTGGCGTCACGAACTTCTTGCCGCAAGTGGTCGCGACTCTGGGGTACGGCAGCATCGAAACGCTCCTGTTGACAAGTCCTCCATACGTTCTCTGCGTTATCACATCTGCTCTCAACGCCTGGCACGCCGATCGGACAGGGGAGAGATTCTGGCACATCACACTCCCACTGTGTGTTGCTCTGGTTAGCTTCATCATCGCTGCCTCGACTCTCTCGTTAGGTCCTCGATATTTTGCCATCCTTATCATGGTAAGTCTTGGATGCTATTCGGTTCCAGGATAATACTGATGATATATCCAATAGCTCCCCGGAATATACGGCGCCTTCGTGGTGTCATTAGCATGGATCAGCAACAGCATGCCCCGACCTCCGGCCAAGCGTGCCGCTGCTCTCGCCTTCATCAACGCCGTCTCGAATGCCACCAGCATTTATGTGAGCTATCTGTAAGTCAACAATTAGCACCTATGATCACAGATAGTAACATGCTAACAACGTAACAGTTACCAGGACTACATGTTCCCTCGGTATGTCATTGCGTTCAGTGTGAACAGTGGCACGATTCTGCTCGCTATCGTGTCTGCTGTTATCCTACGGGCGATCCTGGTTAGGGATAATAAGAAGCTTGCGCAGGGTATTCATGTCGAGGGCGCAATCAACTCGTCGCCGGATCATCCAGGCGACAGTGGATTCAGGTTCAACGTGTAATAGACGGGAATCAGAGATAGCGTGCATAGTAAAGATACACTCGGTATTAATATAGAGATGATCGAGTATGCCCTGTTAGCATTTCCTGGACATCCGTTGCCGCTGCATGCATACGCAGCTGTCGTACTTGCAAAAGACTCTCTGATACAGTACATGTCCCCCAGGGATCTAACTATTTGTCTTGTCACGGCCCAGGGGTAGGCGAGACTACTTTGTTGCGATGATCTGGCTCGACTCTATGATACCTTCTCACCTCCTCTGTTTCCTTGACGCTCATATGGAGTGTTGCCAGTACATCTGTCAGGGCTTGCACGATTCCTACCTTTCCGTATTGACATCCACTTGATCATTGAACAATGTGTCCATGTGGTATTTGCAATCAACATCGAGAGGTTCAGTGATAGGGGACATCAACTATATGACAAGGGTATCATCAAGATATATTAATACACGTGCGCGCCACGAGACGGCGAACCAATAAATGGTGAGAGCAACGAAAAGCATGTGATCACCGCAATGAACGTCAAACCAATGAAGCATATGCACATGAGAACGTCGGCTTGCTTCTGAATATCTCTATCGTCTACTTCTATTAAATACCTCTAGAACCGCCCCTACGCCAACCCAACCCCTTTCTCCCTCTAAGCCGTAATAACATTCCTCAACTCCTGCCCCGCCAAAAACCGTCTCAAATTATACGCAATAAGCGCCTCCGAATCCTGCGGCCGTCCGCCCGCCGCATGCGGACTAATAATGCAATTCCTCGCCGTATACAATCTCGACTCCTCCGGCAACGGCTCCTTGACAAAGACATCCAGCGCCGCGCCGCCAATCTCGCCGTTCTCCAACGCATCAGCCAACGCGTCCTCGTCGACGGAGGTACCGCGCCCGACATTCACGATCCAGGCATGTTTCGGCAATAGCTTCAGTCGTTCCGCATTCAGCACGTTCCGCGTGCTCTCGGACCCGGGCAGGATCATGACGAGCGCATCGGTTTCGGGCAGGAGTTCGGCAAGTTTATCCTCGCCGTAGACCTCGACGCCATTCCGTACGCCCGCGCTGCGCGCAATACCGCGCACGGTGGCGCCGAGTGCCGTGAGATGCGGCGCGAGCGTCTTCGCGATGTTTCCGTACCCCCAGATCAAAACCCGTGCGTCGCGCAGCGTCGTGAAGCGATCCTTGGGTCTGTCGGGCTGCGGACCGCCGAGGTGTCGGGGCCATTTGCGCTGGAGCTGCCAATCGCGCATCTCGTCGAAGCGGCGGGCGGCGTTGAGGAGGAGGCCGAGGGTGTGTTCGGCGACAGTGCGGTCGTGGAGACCGGAGCCGCTGGTTACGATGACGGAGGAAGGGAAGCCGGCGGAGAAAACGTCATTGGGACCCGCGGCGAGGGATTGGATCCAGAGGAGGTTGTGCATGCGCTGGGCTGCGTCGCGCAAGTTGGCGGGGCTGTTGGTCCAGGTTATGAGGATCTCGGCGTCGAGGAGGTCGTCGGGGATGAGAGCTTCGACGTCATAGGCGTGCAGGGAGACGCTGAAGCCTTCGAGGCTTGAGACGTCGAGTTTGAGGGAGGTTGGGTAGAGGAGCTTCATGGTTGCGACAGTGATGATGATGAAGAGACTGGTTCCCGGATGGTGTCTGTCGATCGCTGCTCGAAGAATGCGCTGGGCTGTTTCGTGCTTTATGTATGCAACCTGGATGGAGCCGGGCGCGTGGATCGTGGATCTTGGGGTCTTGGCGCGGGGTAGAATGCAGTTCTTTTTACGTCCCGGCGTTTCCGCACTGGATGGGGAGTCGGGATTGTGCTGCTAATTGACCCGAGTTGTGGGGATGCCGCTGTAATCCGTACTTACTCGAGAGTCGAGACAATTTCGAGCGGTTGAAGGTGAGAGGAGATGAGGGGGATTAGCAAACAAAGAGAGGGACTGAGATATGGAGAAACGGTATAAGTCATCCGTGAATACCTCGTGAGACGATTCACCGGCTTTATTCCGTAAAGTATTCCCGTATTATATTACGGAATATAAGGGGCCGTCTACACACAATGTCGGCCGGGAGAACCATCTTGTTAGGTATTTAATTCATACAGACTGGTGAATATTTTCAATTGTTTGTTATATACGAAATACGATGATACAAATCATGTCAGTAATAGACATGCATATCCAAGATCCCAGGGTTCTCAGCCAAACGAGAGAAAAAAAACAGAAACACGCGCCTGAAGCCCCCTATCCTTAACCTCGTCCCGCTATTTTACAATCACAACTCCTCATACCTTCTTGACTTTACTATACTTATTCTTACAGTCTCTTAATAACAACTCATAGAGTCCACTTCCGTCGTCAATGCGACCCTCCTCTGATGACGAACCAGCCTGCTCCTGATCGGTAAATGGGCCAGCAACAGCATCCGGACCAGTGTAAGTTGACTTGTTGGGAGAAAAGCCAGTGTTAAACCCGCCTCCGTGACTGTCCCCACCGAAGAGTCTGGCAAGTCTGGCGATGCGTTCGGCGGGTACTCGTTTCCGAACTGTATTCCTGCGCAGAACCTTGGGTCGACTCCGGGTATTGTGACAGAGCTTCGTGACTTTCCGGGCAAATCCCTGATGGTCCCCTCCACGGCTCTCAGTACTCCGTGATAAAGCGGCATTATTGATCGCATCGTCTATTAATCCGATGAAGTGAGATGCGCTTGCTGGTCGGCCATGTTCTGTATCTTGCTCGGACTCATTCAGTCCCTCGAAAGGGTACATGAGCCCCGAAGACTCATCGTCTTCGTTGAGCTCGGACGCTTCCGAGCTCATCTTTCGCTTAAGGCTTGGGATCGAACAACGATCATCATTATTTTCGCACTCTGCCGGACAATTAATGGAAGTTAGGGTACTTGACTGAGTCAACCGATCAAAGACGGAAGAGTCATTCATATCCGATTCGGAGGAACTAGCTTCACCGCCACTGGCCGATGAGGATGTCCTTCCTAGAGACCCAGCTGACGTGTCTGACGGTCCAAATGGCCCCAGAAGATCATAGATTTCATCTTCCACCTGCTGCGCATCCAAGTCGTCGCTATACTGATCAGTCTCCTCAGGCGAGTCGCAGTCGCCCAACCCATACGCTTCTTCGACAGATCTGAGTTTGCCATATCTTGCTTCCGAATCTAGCCTAGAAACAGCATCGATGAGTCTGAGTTCACTGACGCTTCGACGTTGGCTCGTGTGAGCATGAGCCTCCCGGAGAAGCTTGCGCAAGCTAAATCGCGGCGACCGTGGCGACCGCGGCGGCTGCGGTGACGTGTCCATTAGTTCCGTGATTCCGCCAGTCGCGTCTAGTTCATGACGAATGATCCGGGGCGGGATGTGATCGGGCTCGCCCTCTCGAAAACTAAACGCACGTTGAAGCGGTCGTGTGGGCTCATCACCTTCGCTGCTAACTTCGTTTTCAGTCGTCGTGCTGGTTTTTGTAGTGCTTTCGGTTTGCTCTACTACGTGATCCGTCGTCGTGGTTTGGCTTCCAGAAGCATCTTGCTCTTCCATCGCTGAATCCTTTCGAGTGAACCAGTTCCGTTTTGATTTGATCGGGGTTTGTTTCCTCGGAACCAAGGATGTAGGGAAGTGAAATATCACGGCCCGGGTTTTTGCTTTTTTTGTGAAGACAACGGACTGCCGCTGTTTTGCGGAGTGGGTGGCGACAGTGCTCACAGTGGGTTCAACGGCAGGAATATGAGATCCTGTGCGCCAAGTAGCGAGAAGCACTCGGAGGTTTGACCAAGACCCCTTTTTCTCCTTCGAATGGCTCTCTGAGGGATTTGAAGTTGCCTCCATGGAGGCATCGTCATCCGCTTGATCGGTGCAATCCTCATACAGCGACGAAGATTCACTTTTACATTGCTGGCGCAGTTGAAGAGAGCTGGGCTGTGTAGCTATTGGGAGCTTGTGAATCATCTGCGCCAACGCGGGATAGTTCCAGATTTCTGAGCAGTCTTGAACTCCGAAAAACATGTCGAGGAGAGCTTCGCATTCAACGAGGAAGTCTACCATTCTAGGCAACGGCTCGGAGAGGTTCAAATCGGGCACTTCGGCTTCGATTGCATCGGCTAAGAGGTTGTCTCCCGTTTCTTTGTACGATGTGGCTAAAATTCTCATGGCATCTTTCTCGCTCAGAGTCACACTAGGCGGCATGCCTTGAAGTGCTTGCCAAAGCTTTTTGCTCGTGTCCTTGGCCCCTTCAAAGTCCAGTTCGTGCGACTGCAACAGAGCTAGAGCATGGAGGAGTGGGAGTGCAATACTGTCCTTTTCCTTGCTAGTGTCGACGAGGTCGAGAATCATATCCCGTGCCTCTTGCCTGTTGCCCTGGAGAAGGTTGCATAGGGCAAGTTGTGTCTGCAGTCGACGGCAATGGTTAGTATCATCCGACCCGGAAGTGCTGTACCACTTCAAAGCTTCCTTGAGAAGATCCTCCGCCTTGAGGAGGTCAAACTTTTGAAGCGCCTGTTGGGCCAACTTGCTGAGACCATTGATGATCTTTGTGTTGAAAGTGTGACTCGTATCAACTTCGCGTGTGTCGAACGCCACATGTTTCTTGCTACTAGATGTGCTAGTGGTATTTGCGCGCGCAACTTGCTGGTTTTCGGAGAGGAACGCCTCAATGCGCCTCCTTTTCATAGACGGCATCCGGGATGGGCATCCTGATCTGGCATCATCATCCCCATACTCAGTGATCGGTGGATGTATCTCACCACCACCCATTACTGTACTGGCTGTAACACTGGCGCTTGCATGGAATTCATGCGCCGCTCGAATTAAGCCCTTCAGGTGATGAACTAGACGAATATCCTGTTCATTAAGAAACAAGGCAGAGTATGAGACAGTCGCAGCCTTAGAAGATCTCTTCAAGGCCTCCTTCAGCTCCTTCAGATCTCTTAGAATATGATCCTGCGACTCGTTACTCCGAAGGGAGAGGGACCTTTCTCGTGTTACATTCAAGTCTCAATGAGGGTCTGGGCGAGCTACCGCGTTCAACTTACACGTTTATGACTTGTAACAGTGTCTGGAGTGATATTATTGACATGGAAATCTTTTCTCGAAACGAAGCAATATCTCCGGCGCGAGACCGCAGTTCAGCCGCGACCCTCGCTCGACGGAACAGGGTATTAGAACGGGACAATCGGTTCGGCTGCTTCATAAGAATCAAGCCAAGTCCGTCCAGTGTCTCTTGGCAATCGGAGAGGGCAACCTTGCTCTCTCGCCAGAAACCTGGATCAATTTGAGTCAAGGCATAGGGGCTACCCCGAAAATCCTCTATTGCTTTTTCAATGGATCGTAGGAAGCCAGTGAGGGTATTGACTTCCTTAGTCAGGGCTTGAAGGCCTCGATCCGCATGACGAATCGACTGCAAGACATTGTACACCTTGTTCGCTGCCCCAATCAGTGCAATCACCGAAGTCGTAATCGAGAGGGGATCCATTGCAATAATACCCCGTCGGTTTCCGCGTGAATGACTGCCTGGGCAGGAATGTGTAACAAGAACGAGTGCAGTAAGACCTATTTTGGAGTTGTAGGTATGGGTGTTGCTCGAAATCGGGGTGAAGATGGTGAGTTAACTGGCTCAACATCACTCAGAGTTGAGTTACTCAAGGTAACATTACGGGAGACACGAGTTGATTAACATTGTGGCGATGCCTGCCGGGATCTGAGGCGGTTGTATAGGGCTTGATGACTTAAACGTGGCCCATGAATCCTCTCCATGAAGACTACGCCGATGTTGCCCAATGAAGGAAGTCAACCTGGCGACGGGTACCTAATTAGAAAGGGTTAGCAACCTGCAAGAGGTAAGCACTGCTGGCAAACAAGTCATCCTGATGCAAATTCTCGACTGTAGCCTGAAAAAACTCGGATTATCGTACGCGGTAAGTAGGGACTTTGGTGAAGAGTAGGTAATCCGTACGAGGTATTAACAACATTCGCCTGGTGTTTTTATACAAGCACAACTTCGAATGTTTCGCGATCAACAGACTTGCTGCTGTGACGACAGGACGTGCATAACAGTAAGATGCATAGAGAAGAATACCTACGTATTTCATAAGTCCTTCTCCGCAATAGGCCCTCAATGACAACGTTGACGATTGGACTCGCATATAGAACTTGAGGCTGAGCAGCGGGCGGAGTCTGACTTACCCAGTAAAACCCCGGAGTGGCGGGCGATCCCGCAACGTTGGCGATGTCCTACATGAAACTACCTAGGAAGCTACCTATGTATTCCGAAGACATCATGTATCAATGCAACTTAGCGTAGCCCGGGCTGATCGCGTAGATGCTTCAATGGTTACTCGTACTGCGCTCAGCAGGTGGTAGTGTGAGGGTGGCGGAGCTTCACAAGATGGTTGACTCAACCAAGATTGCCCTTCATAATCGGGCGTATATACGTCTCGGATACTCTCGTGTCGTTCGCTCCGCTTGATAAGTAGTCGTAACAGATACGAGGAATGCACCTCATCGGCGTAGGTAACCGGTCCGATGGGAGGCAGCCCTCATAGCGTTTCTAATGCCATCCCTGCGTGCACTTTTCAATTTCCCGCCTTTCCGTCTCCCAATTCGGCATGTAAACAGTCACCGTTGGATACGAGTCGACAGAAGAGACTCATGGATCTCGAATAAAGACTCTGTTGTGAGTTTCTTCGGTACTCGACGAATTGAATTCCTCAGCAACTGGTGTGAACTGGCGACGATGCTAACAGCAGCGGTTCGTATGGCGATTGGTAGTTCCTTCATAGGATATACCTACTTCTTTGGACCGTACATCCAAAACCTGCAGATAAACACGACTTCTTTTTAATGCTCGCATTCAACTTTTTCGATTTTCGGACTTCCGACGTGTTTTTGATGTCTTGAGCTTCACATGATTGAAAGGCAGGTACTCCTGTCGCAGCAGTTGAACTGCTGCTGTTGCTGCTATGAAGGTCCTTATCGATAAGGAATCATCGATTTATGTAAGCGTGGATGACACTTTTTCCGAGGATCTCCCGCCAGAGCGGGGCGTTTTGCGTTCGTCTACCCCTCTCCAGCCAATGAGAATCCACGTGCGTCTGCACACACAGTTCGCAAGTCAAGTTTACAAACCCAATATTCTCAAAATTTCCCTGCCCGCCATCATCACCACCATACAACCACCATCCCCCCGACGCGCCAACAGCACCCACCGTCGTCAACACAATGGCCAAGCACACTACCAGTATGTCGAGGCCATTTCTGTCTGTCTGCCATCGATTCCCGGGCTAATTTCGATTCTACAGAGGTCGGCATTGTCGGCAAGTACGGTACCAGATACGGTGCCTCTCTGCGTAAGCAGACCAAGCGCTTCGAAATCACACAGCACGCCCGCTACGGCTGGTACGAGTTCCCGATGAATCTATCCTAAAGCGGCCCCGAATACCATATGCTAACTCATCGAAGCCCCTTCTGCGGAAAGACTGCCGTTCGCCGTACTGCCGTCGGTATCTGGACCTGCCGTGGCTGCAAGAAGACCATCGCCGGTGGTGCCTACACCATGTCGTACGTATCAGCTTTACAACTGGGAGATGGATGTGTTGAATTTAACCTGGGATATCTAGGTCACCCGCCGCGACTGCTGCTCGATCGACCCTGCGCCGTTTGAGAGAAATCACTGATGTCTAAGCAATGGTAGTAATGGCAACGAGGGAAATGGCGTTGGTTGGTCAATGATTTCAAGGTCGTCTCATCAGCTAGGTAGCAATTACCATGCGACAATTTTCACCTTACGCCTTGCCAAACTTCTCCGCTTTGTCCCGTCATGCTTTGCGACTCGTATCGATACAAACACCCAACCCGATATCCGTGCGCATCTTCGAAGATGATCCCTGGCCCTCTTTCACATGAACTGAGTACCGCTATAGGAAGCGGAGGATGGACGAATTGCCATTCAATATGGTCAGTGTTGAGAGCAAGCGGTTTAGACCAGGATGGAATGCGACGCCCAACCGATGACATACCCCTGAAGGCGGAACTGGGAAGTAGACCAGAATGAAAGAATATGGTCTGACTTTTGTCCCCCTGTTTCTCGTCTCCCGCTGCTCCCGCTCTCAAAGTAATGCAACAAAATGTGATGATGCGACTGTGCTCCCACACTGAAAGGGGTGCTTGCTTTTTACTGGGTAGATTTACTCGTCCAGGTACCACGATTCGAGTTGACTCAACTGGACGAATCGTAGATGAGCAGCGCCAGCGCCTGCCCTCTTTTTCGTCTGGATATCAACAATAACCTTAGTGCCGCTGAGACGGGTGGAATTACTGGAGGAGTTCGACGCCTCTGGATCAGTCGGCATATTCGAGCACTGATAAGCGCGCGGTAAAGAGCCAACATGCTCAGCCCATCACCATTGGACCTAAATATGGAGTGTATTCCGTGCTACCTACCAACATTGGTAGTTGCAGTACTTCGTACTTCTGCGGAAGACCTGACGACACAATGGTGGTCAAGTATACACGGGAACAGTCTAACCTATAAACCCCGTACACGCGAATGTTGCATGATAAGTGAAAAAGGGATGACAGGGCGTCTTTGATGGAATATTTTTCACCTGGCTGCCCTTCCACTGGATACTGGTATGTACGTAACGTAACGTAGGTAAGTCTATCAGACGACCTTTCACAGCCACTTTGAATACCTAGCCTACCATCACACACTAGACACAGACTCAGTGTTCCGTTGATACCGCCATGATATACGGAACAACCGCTGATTAGTTAATAAGTCATGAGTTACCTATTAGCAATCTCATGGCCTCTAATAGCTGACTGACACATGTGTCATAGAGAAGATTCGAGAGATGATAAGGACGATGTACTCAACCGCGCGCGAGTACGAGTAAACAGTAAAAAGAGGTACCTCGGTATCGTAGTCGGTGTCCACCTTCTACGAGTAGTGTGCAGTAGGAGGGCATCCCGTAGTGTTTCCGTATGAAATGTATGTAGTCGTTGATTAGTGTACCGGTTCATCGGGTTTACTTCCTCTTTCAACCCGTCACCAGTCTCTGGCATGGACTCGGAGGGTGATCTTTTCACCCTGAAGAAGCAAATGTATGTACGAGTACGAAGCACTCTCTGTACGCTACCAATGCTGGTTGAGAACGGGTACCGGGTTTTATATCCAGGCGAGTATTCCGTAGCAGCGTATGGTCGCAGCGTCATTGTCACTTGACGACGAGACATGCACAGCCTCAACACGACGCAAGCGCTGGTGAGCTGCTAACATGTTTTCGGCTGCATCGACCGCCGTCCATAGCGTGATAAGCGCACTAAGATTTAGCTGTCCAGCTAGCCCAATGGGGATGTTACTAGTTTAGAGGACCCATCTCTCACGTTAAGTCTTTGGAGCGCAAACGTTGACAAAGCTCAGCTCACAATACCTATTGGCTCCGATCGCACGGTACGAACTGACATAGGTACCTATTTCATACACAGAGTGCATCGGAAGGCACGCACAAATGAATCTCGAGGGCGAGTCTCTAGCCAGGAGAAGGTCCGAGCGATTTAGATTTGTATGAAGGCGATTTAGCAGTGTGAAATTGGCCCTTTTTATATAATAGGTAGGCCGTGATATGCTTTGAAACGCCCTATATGTTACATTCGGATGCATCGTGCCAACTGTTTTCGTTTTATACCAGCAAAGAGTATTTCGTAAGTAAAAATAGCCAGAGGCGCAACCTTTGTAGTCAGCAAGACAACATACGATGCGCCAGCAAATAAATCCATTGCGATTACGTTCGATCGCAGCTCGTTCAGAATCCCTCGAGGCGACTTGGATTTACTCGTAGCGGTTGAAACGATGCTGTTCATACAAAACATGCGAACCATCTACGGATTACGAAGTACGAAGTACGGTTGCGCTCAGAGTGTTGCACGGCTTGAAGCTGATTGGCAGACAATGGGGAGAGAGGCGCCTATCTAACCTTTATTACAGTGCGTACCTGCCTAACACGACGCATGAAGTTGTATCTCGTGTCATTTGGCAAGATTTAAACTGTGTATCGTCACCATTATACTTCATGGATACCGGAGTTGAGGCCTGTAAGTAACCTAATCCTTTGTACTTATCAACGGCTTTGTTCAGCACGGTGTTCTGGACGGGATACGGGGCACGCTCGGTACTTGCTACCAGTGGACCGGTAATCCGTAATCCGTGCTCCGTTAGGTACACTGCACACGGACAGTCAAATCGATTCACCCTCCGGTCTGTTGCAGTTGTCCTTCAGCTGTTCGCAGCTTGGCTTAGTTGACTACGAGTACGGATTACAGAATGAGATGGGATTTCTCATACGCCCACCTATAAACAGATATTGTAACGTGATGATTAGTCGAACAACTGTCCTATTCTGCTTACATTATCTGTCCGAAGGACATTATTACGCTGTTACGGCTCAGCGAACAAGATGAGCGACGCGGTCAGGGAATTTTATCTAAATACATCATGGAATTTGTTTGCCACTTGAAGTCGTAGTCAAAGGCGAATTGTAAAGCCCGACCAATCACCGACGCGAAGCACCAGGGGTCGGTTCAGAACCAGCTGCTCGATGCCTGTGACGGACCGAGGGGCGAGGGCTGCAGCAATCGAGGGGTGTGTTGCTATAAATAACCCAACACTTAACTACTTACCTAATTAGGCATAGACGGCATGTGTAGACCATACTCGTATATTATCCGCCTAGACCTAGCCCACAGCCCGTTATCTCGACCATCCTACCTTGAACCTCCGCCAACCTCTAACCTTTCATCAATCTTAGCATATTGTTTCCGACTTTACGCCAACCTATCGTTAATCCTGTTGTCGCTGTCGGCTCCTCCGCTCCCATCCCTCTCTACACTGTTTGTCAGCCGGCCACCTCATGCTGTGGCGGGCACACTGAGTATCGAGCCAGATCATTCAATAGCCCAGACTGCATCCCCTCGTTTCTCGAGCAACCCCTCTTCCTCCACGCTCTCAGATCGGCCCGTAGTGAACGAGCAAGAGGCGGGAGAGCTTGAGAACTTTTTCCGACGCCTCATCGCATGCCATCCTCACCACCATGGCTTCAAATCGCAACGACTCTGGGTCTCTAGGGTGAGTCTCGACCCCGAAATCCGTCTTCCGTGCAAGCCCGCAAAGTGCCTCAGCATGACTAACCTGGCCTCTCTGGCAGTCAACCCAACCTGCGAGTTACCAGTGGGTATCCCGTCTCAGCGATAGTTCTTTGAGAGCGTGTCAGCGTATTGACTATGATTGCAGTTATCGCTGCCGATGGGTTGTACAAGCGAGATGTTTTCAGTATGTATTTTACCCATGCTCAGGTCTTCTTTAAGCCACACGCTATCGTAGCCCTCGGGTCGCTAACACCTGGACGCAGAACTCCCCGACCCCTTCGCCGTAGCTACTATACAAGGCGAGCAGACGAAAACCACTCAGGTTTGCAAAAGGACGCTGAATCCCTACTGGAACGAAAGCTTCGATTTGTATGCTCCCACCCCCACTCTGCAAAAGATAAGGCATGGGCTCACATACAGGTTATAGCCGGGCGACTGAAGATGACATCTTGACTGTGCAGGTCTTCGACCAGAAGAAGTTTAAAAAGAAGGCCCAAGGTTTCCTGGGCGTGATAAACCTCCGTATCGGCGATGTTATTGAGTTGGCCGAAGGCGCAGATGGTAAGTGAAATTCTTTTAGGTTCTTGCCTACCTGGCCTGTATACTGACACGCAACTCCTACGTAGATCAAATGCTTACGCGAGACCTTAAGAAGTCCACCGACAATCTGGTTGTTCACGGAAAGCTAATCGTTAACCTATCTACAAACCTCTCCGCTCCGACACGCCCGCAGCCATCACAATCCACCAACTCAAGTCGCCCGTCTCTAGCCCCACAGGCTTCGACTGCGAGTATCGATCATTTGTCGGATCGACCAACGTCATCTACATCGACACCTAACGGGGCAACCCCTGCAGCACAGACCAGCATGCCTATCCGGGCCAACGGTGGCGCGAATGGTTCAGCGCCAGCGAACGGTAATTCTTCTTCGCAGAATCGATCTAACAGTCACCTTAGCCCCTTTGAGGATGCTCAGGGTCGCCTACCCGCCGGATGGGAACGCCGCGAGGACAACCTCGGTAGAACATACTACGTCGACCACAACTCTCGCACAACAAGTTGGAACCGACCAACACCAAGCAGTCTTGGCGAAACCAGGGGCGAACGTGAAGCGGCCACCCAAGTTGAGCGCCAACGGCACCAGAACCGAACCCTGCCAGAAGATCGAACCGGGGCCAACTCGCCTACTCTTCAGAATCAACAGCAACAACAGCAACAACAAGCAGCTGCTGCCGCTCATCAAAATGCGCAGAACAGTACTATGATGCACACTGGTGCTACTAGCCCTGGGACAGGCGAGCTTCCTGCCGGATGGGAGCAGAGATGGACGCCAGAAGCACGCCCGTATTTTGTGGACCATAATACTCGCACAACGACCTGGGTGGATCCTCGTCGCCAGCAGTATATCAGAATGTACGGTGGACAGAACAACGCCAATGGTACCATCCAGCAGCAGCCTGTATCTCAGCTTGGTCCTCTCCCCAGCGGATGGGAAATGCGTCTCACCAATACAGCCCGTGTTTACTTCGTCGACCATAACACCAAGACCACGACTTGGGACGATCCACGGTTGCCGTCTTCTCTAGATCAGAACGTGCCGCAGTACAAGCGAGACTTCCGAAGAAAGTTGATCTACTTCCGATCGCAACCCGCCATGCGTATTCTCTCCGGCCAGTGCCATATCAAGGTGCGAAGATCACACATCTTCGAAGACTCATTCGCCGAGATTTCGCGGCAATCTGCTACGGATCTGAAAAAGCGACTGATGATTAAATTCGACGGCGAAGATGGTCTCGACTATGGTGGTTTGTCTAGAGAGTTTTTCTTCCTGCTCTCACATGAAATGTTCAACCCGTTCTACTGCCTTTTCGAGTACTCAGCTCACGATAATTACACCCTCCAAATCAACCCGCACTCAGGTATCAACCCGGAACATCTCAATTTCTTCAAATTCATCGGTCGTGTGGTCGGACTCGCAATTTTCCACCGTCGGTTTTTGGACGCGTTCTTCATTGGCGCCTTGTACAAGATGATGCTTGGCAAGGCCGTTCAGCTCGCTGACATGGAGGGTGTGGATGCGGATTTCCACCGCAGTCTCCAGTGGATGTTAGATAACGATATCTCAGGCGGAATTTTGGAACAAACCTTCTCAACCGAGGACGAACGTTTTGGCGTAATGACCGTCGAAGACCTCATCCCCAACGGTCGTAACATCGATGTTACGAACGAAAACAAGAAGGAATACGTTGATTTGATGGTAAAGTGGCGTATCGAGAAGCGTATTGCCGAGCAGTTCCAGGCATTCAAGGATGGATTTCAGGAGTTGATTCCTCACGACCTTATTAACGTTTTCGACGAGCGTGAGTTGGAGCTTCTGATTGGTGGTATTGCAGAAATCGACGTGGACGACTGGAAGAAGCACACCGACTACCGCGGGTACACGGAGAATGATGAAGTCGTTCAATTCTTCTGGCAGACCATAAGGAGTTGGGATGGAGAGCAGAAGAGCAGACTGCTTCAGTTTGCCACAGGAACGTCGCGTATTCCCGTCAACGGGTTCAAGGATCTTCAGGGCAGTGATGGACCCAGAAGATTTACTATTGAAAAGGCTGGAGATCTCGGAAACCTGCCCAAAGCTCACACATGGTATGTTTTAGTACTTGATCACTGATTTCCTTGGCATGGCTAACTTGTATTTCTAGTTTCAACCGTCTTGACCTCCCTCCATATAGGTCATTGGAGCAACTACAGCAAAAGCTGACCATAGCAGTTGAGGAGACTATGGGCTTTGGCCAGGAGTAGAAGTCTGTTGTTATTTTCCTGTTAGAGCTAGGCACCAATCGACTCGGTTGCGTCTCGCCGCCGTATATATAGGTGAAATGGCTTTTTTCCTCGTTTCCAAGTTGGTCATTACGCCCCTTTTCATGAAAGAATGCCAGCATCCGCCCAGCATGATCATAACATTGTGGCCTCATTTACGTTGTCCCAAAGTTCTCCTGCTCTCTCCTTCAGGAAGGATGGGGGGATTTCGTATATGGGGCTTTGTATGATGCACGTTTTCTCTCTCCCATGAAGCGTTCTCCCTCTTGCCGGAAGCATTTTGATAGTATGAATGGCTTACGTTCGTTCTCCTATTTCCATCGATCGATCACCTACCTGCACTACCCACCTAGCCCTTGTCATCATCGTCGTCTCCGTGGTGGTGTGTGAAACTAGGTCTTACAATATTAGGATAGCTTGATGAGGATTTCTTTTTCATTAGTGGATGTAGTAGTTGTGAGAGACGAGACGAGACAAGACGAGACGAGACCTTATGTATATGAATTAAGTATCAAAGATTCCCGAATCCATGTTTGCGCGTGTCGAGCGTTTGTGCCGATTTGTCTGGCATTGGTACTATGATGATTGTTGGCCTGGCTTGTGTGTGTATCGTAAGACTCGACGAGTCCGAGTTTGCGTGACAATAATCGGGTTAACCCCCCTACTACATAGAAACGGAACCTACGGAACGTAAAACGCCCCTGGACGGAATTTGTAAACCTGGGCACCGTAAAATACAGGCACTTCTGCGCCATAAGGCCGCCGTGCTAGCAATTCAACTCACCCAACAACACCCGCCCGCTGAAAGCCTGAAATAACCGCTCTTGACCCGCATTCCCTCCATCCCGTCTACCTACCTAGGTAACCAAGCCATGTTGCTGCGCCGCCATTCTTACGCCTTCACAGTGCATTCGTGTCCTCGTGCTACATATACACTGTATGCAATACCTCGAGTCCTAGCTAGATTCACGACTCGAGTCTTCCTATCAACAACAAAACACAAAAAAAAACAAAAGCGAGAAAATTCCCAGAAGCGAAATCAACCCAAATACTATCTCCTCTGTTCCTGAATTGCAAAAAGTACAAAAAAAAACCGGGCAATAATACCAAGACCAAGTGGTTATGCGAATACGTCATTCATGATGCCTCGAGTGAGTGAGGGAACGTCGTAGTAGGTAGTATCAGTAGGTATCGTATTAAGCCTGCCTACGAGCAATGGACAGGTTAATCTATCCTGCATTAGCGACGACCAGTAGGACGTGCCATGCGCTATATACCTGCAATCTACATTACATAGGTATCCCTTCTCTACGACGTTAGCCTACATAGGGGGGGCGTTCTCCCCTAGTACTACGTTAGAGCAACAACAACAACAACCGGCTGGTTCTACGAGCATGTTTACGAAGACTCAAAAAGACACAAATATCAGGAGACGAGTGATTCATTCAAGTTTGCCGCCATGAGGGCACTTTATTACGTTACGTCGAAGGTCAAAAGCTTTCGAATTGGTGTATATCGAACCAGCCGCCAATCTCATCTTCTCCTTCGCCTCCTCCTCCTCTCCCCGCGGTGAACAGAAAAGACGCAGTCTTCTGAGTCTAGGTAAATGTGTACAAAGCAGTAGTAGACGCGCCCGAAAGTGAGAGAGAGAGAGAGAATATCCCCATCATCCTGGCTCCTGCTACCGCCACGCGACGCCCCGCGATGATACACAAGGCGGATGCCGTCATTGCTGACTATCTTTCGGTCATTTCTCGTTGCAAACCGTTATTTCGAATGGCCAACCCCTTTGAATACTGTTGTAGTAGACGGAATCGTGCCAATAATTCACGTTGTAATAGAAAATACCGGAATTCTAAGGGAAGCACTAGTCCAACAGGAGGACACCTTATTAGCAAACTTGATGTGCCTTTATGAAAACGCGTCGTAAAATCGTTCGCCCTGAGCTCATCGGGAGATCTAATTGTATCCACTAATGAAAACTCTCGATATTGATGCCATCGCCACGGCCCTGTTTCGGCTTCTCCTCTCCCGTGATAGGAGCCACGAAATTGACGTTCTTGTTATCATTTTTGCCTATTCTCATGCGTGTACCGGCCCCAGAGCCAGCGGAGCCATGATGCCGTAGCCTTCGAGCACCCGCATGATCATCGTCAATGTCGATTTCATCCACATCCGAAATTGATGGAGGATTGACGTTATCCTCAATCTCCGAGGCGCAATCAGAATCGGCCGAGTCATCGTATTCACCATCGTCACTAACGAGGGATGGGGCATTGATGCTGACGGCTGTATTGGGACTTAACTCTGTTGCGTCCAATATCTCATCATCGTCTGGGCCAGACCCTGTCGTTGAATGCTGGGTGGGAGTAGGAACAGGGGTAACGTAAGGACTGTGATGGACTGTTTTGCCTTTCAATCCTGACGCGCGTCCCATAGTAACGACTGGTGCCATGACGGCTCTGGCGGGCATACGCATACCTGTTGTCGCCTGAGAAGAGTTAGAACGACCCATGGCAGCAAAAATAGGAGTCGCGGATGATTCTCGGTCCTCCAACTCGTCGTCCGTGGGTGATGATAATGGGCCAAAATCTAAGGTGGTCTTGGCGTCGTCGACAAGAGCGCTTAGGTTACCAACGAACCCTCTATTCTTCAGGAGCCGCGAAAGATTAGGTACCATAGATGACGACGAAAAGCTTGGGTTAGATTTGGATTCGACAGCGACTTTTGCCGATTTATCAACGCAGGTAGAAGCAGCTCCGGGTAGTTGGCCTTGGCGATAAAGCTCCAAGGACTCCTCAATGCGACGCACAACAGAAAAGCACGCCTCCGCGTCTGTCATGCCATTTGCGCGTGCAAATGGATGAACAAGACCGGGTGGTGGGGCGCCAGGACCCGTCGACTTCTCTTCTAAGACGGAACTTTTAGCAGTGGGGACTGTTGCAGCTTCGATAGGATGCCCACAGTGGACAGCTGCTTCTTCGTGACTCTTGAAGTCTCTCTTGTGAGCTATACGGCAGTGGTTAATGAAGCCCTGAGTACTGGAAAAGTTCTCCCTATGACAGTCGATGCAAACTAATTTAACAGTCTGGCCGTCGGAGCGTTTCAAAACGCAAGGGCCACTCTTGTCTTTGGGCGGTGGGTATCCGCTGGAGAGAGCCTGGAGCTTCTGCCCGCCGGCGCCTCTGGAGAGTCTACCCTTGCCATTATCGGCGAAATTATTTCTCGTTGATCTACCTTCTACCGCAGACCTCGTATGCATGGGCTCAGGTTGAATACCGTCAAACTGAGGATCTGGTATGAGCCACTTGGCATAGTGTCGCGCGTAAGGGCCATCAGTGACCCCAAAAGGCGGCGCCCATCGAGGTAGTTTGTCACCCGACTTAGACTGCAACGAAGGACCCGTTCCGTTGGTGATGTTCAGCATTTGCTCAGGCGTGGGTACTGCAACTGGATACGGTATCAAATGGCACCTGCGGAGCTGCTCCAGTGCAACCTGGCACTTGGCGAGTTCTTGGTTAATGAGACGTAACTCATTATGTTTCAGTAATATCTCAAGACTGAACTGCTCGTCAATAGCTTCTTTCGCTCTTTCGATATTGATGATGGTCGATTCAGGAGTAGGTGTACTAGCAGGATCGGTCACCACGGCCAACGCCACCTTCTTCGGTGGAGGGGCGACATTGTCACTAAGGGAAGTTTCATTGTCTGTTCTAGGCCGCTTCACACCGCGCGAAGCGGGGGAAACACAAGCGAGCTGTTGCGAAGTTATCGCGGCGTTGCTCTGTCTCCGCCGCTTAGAGGGCCGTGGCTGGGATGAGGGAATAGAAGCGTCGTTTGAAATCCAAGGCTGTACCGACTTGGTGAAATTAAGCATAGGCCGTTCCACGTGTAGAGTCCTATTATCGCTTCCCCTGTGGTCGGAGCCCCAGAATCGAAACATGAGCATACCCGACCCAAACTCTCAAGGCAAAGGTCGAGGAGTGCTACAAACAGGGAATAGGATGACAAAGAGCGCGTCACACGCGAATGTCGAGCCTGCCGCAGAGGGTGATGTTAGTGGATCTGTCATGAAGGTGATTGTATGAATGATGAAAGGCGAGGAAGTACCTGTATCCGTAGGTGGTTGAGTTGAGATTGATAAGGGTGCCTAAAGGTGGTCGGAGCGCACGGCAAGTGCTGAGCCGCGTGGGGTGTGATTGCGGGGGCGTGTACGGATGTGGGGCGGAGGGTGCACCTGCTAAAATAGGGGGGGGAGCGCACACCGTGTGTCAGTGTGTCAGAAGGGGTGTGGCGCTAGAGAATCGACTGGGGCCAAGGCTGACGTAATGTGCGGCCCGATTTGGCTGGTAATCCGCGGGTTGTCGTCTCGTCCTGGCGACTGTCGACAGACGGCCAAGCATGCAATCGGAGAATCGGTCGGTGGGACAGGATAGTAGGCAGCCTGTTTGCTGGCCAGTGCGGAATTAAACTGCACAAGCCCGGTATAATCCGGTATAAATCACTCCAAAAGCGGCCAGTAGAAAGACCAGACTGCGGTCTCTCACAGCAGCAGCAGTAGGAGGAGTCGCAGTTGCAGTCGCAGAAGTCGCAGCAGGCTGGCAGTTGAGCGACTCCGTCGGTAATCGCTGCTAATCCGGAATGTGTATGTAGATGTGATGGTGGACGGGCTGCTGAAAGGGAGAAGTCGGGGGGGCGAAAGTTGGAGAGAAGAGAAAGAGGGTTCTTCTGCTGATGTGGCGACTGCCAATTTGTCAAAGCCAAGCGAAACAGAGTCTGAGTCAGGCTCAGTTCCAGGTCAAGGGCCAGGACAAGGACAGTTGCGGCAAAGAGAGTCTGTGGTGGCACTAACGGGGAATGGGTGCGCGCGACTCGAATTTAGAAGGGCAGGACCTGGCAGGCTGGCAGGCTGGACCTGGGGTTAGAAGACGACGTCGCGCTACCCCAGTCCAGTGACAGTGAGTAAGCGCGGTGCGCTTTGCGCTGCTTTGCACTGCAACTGGCAAGAGAACGTGGTGGGGATGCAGCACGGAAATCCGTACCGTCCTGGACCGTAAGTGGAGATAGATAGTAGATACCGGGCCAGACAGGGCGACGTCGACGGTCGACCTCGACGACGCTAGGCAACAACGACTGCAATAGAGAACAACAGCACACGGGGCGATGCACGAGAAACTCCCTTGCGCAGGTGTAGATTAAAAAAGTGTTAGGCACGTAAATCGGTAAACGAACAATTAAAGAAGTACAGGGTATCCGTCACGGGCTGTGTTTGGTGGTGGTTGAATGGAGTAAATGAGTGGATTGATTGAATAACTTGGCTGATTGATTGAATAATGCGGGTGAGGACGATTGATTGAGTGAGTGAGTGGGTTGGGTGGTTGACTGATTGATTGATTCAGAGCAGACGGGATGCTGAGAGTTGTTGAGTTGCGACCGGCGACAAGATGGTGGGTGCTCTGAGTACCTAGCCTGTAGCCTGTAGGACAGTGGGAGCCACAGCGAATAATCAAATCAATACAGTGGTCAATCACGCAGTTCAACGGTGAGACGGGAGGCCGTTCGGGAATTAAAGCACTGGTATTATCTGATGTACGAGTAGGTAGAAGAGAACTCCGGGGGGTCTGCGACCGGTGATCCGTATTCCGTACTGACGCCGAGAATACTTGGACGGATTAGAGGATAGCGACGCAGGACTCCTCTTTGCAAGTATGCGTGCATGTAGGTACTGTCAGAAGTGGTAGGGATACCTAGTCGCGTGGTGCGCGTGTAGGAGAGTGTCATGAGAGAGAGGGAAAAATGAAAAGAAGAATCGAGACAGGACAGGGCAACCAGACGACAATAGGTAGTGAAAAGGGAATAATCCGTAATCCGTAAAGTGGTGAGAGTGGTAATAAGTGGTGTGTGAAAGAGAAACAGATCGAATTAGCCGCAGCAAGGGAATGCGAAAATAGCAGCCTGGCACCAGGGAATAACACAAACAAGACGAGACAGACAGACAGTAGTAAGTCGTAATACTAGCACTGCGTCTGTATGCGCAATATTACGGATGGTACAGTATTAATATAGAGAGAGAGTAGCAGGTCTCGTAGAAAGCGTATGTCTGCGCAGTATGGCAAAATTTTGGTATGAATCGCATTTGTTGCGCTGCGTCAACGGATGGAATTTGCGACCGCAGAAGGCAGGGAGGAAAATGGCAAAAAGGTTAGATAGGCGGGTAGAGAGATGGAGGTGTTAGGGTGGGTTGGTTGGGTGATTTTCGCGGGCTTATGGTCGGAGAAAGGGGCTGGCCCGAGCTGGAGGTCTTTTTAGCTGATAAAAGGTCACCAGCACCAGCCAGAATGCCTTGACAGCTTCCTTGAGACGTTATTACCTGATTTGTGCAGGATGATGATGTGTTTGTTCGTTTCGTATGGGGAATGTCCACTCGACAGTCTAACCGGATAGGGGCAAAACAAGGGGTGACATTATGTAGCGCTATGTACACGTCGCTACTATGAATCCGCGCTAGGCACGATTCCCATGCTGTAGGTACTTGTACGAATAAGATACCTCGGCAGGTACGACGGTACGAAGTCCATCAGCGTGCCTTCCTCAACACCACCAGCCTGCCTGCCTATCAATTCAACCATTGGAGACGGGAGGCAACTGCATGCCCTTGTTCTTCTGCCTGCTCCGTATTCCACCGTACTCCGTACTCGTTCGCACCTGGCTTTTTTGCCGCGCCATTTTCAGATCAACCCGGACGAGCCTTCCCGTAATTACAACAGATCTACCTATTTTCTTACAACGATCCGTATTCCGCAGGTAACATAACATGTAACCTCTGGTCCGTAATGGGTAATTTGTACGAGTAATCCGTAACTTGCAGCCTTCATCCTGTAACCTGTCCTCCGTACCTTACATTGGAAAGTGTATTCCGGACATTATCTGCATTTATTGGTGCTACATGCCCGGCCCTGGTACACTCCGTCGTACGAGCATTTTTCCACTCCCGTCAGCACATTCAAAAGCATCTCTCATGCTTGATCAAGGCCTAAAATAGACTCTGCCTGCATACGCTGCGTTATGTAAGCAGGCACGAATCTTGATCTTTTCACATGATACGCGTTGAAGACGATGTAAGCGGCATACTATTTTGTGGTGTAAAGCAGGTAAATCTACTAACCAATTGTTTAGGTACTTGTTATCGCCGTTGTCGTCGTTGCTATTGTTACTGCGTACACGGTCAGTTCCGGTGTAGGTACTGCGTACCTAGGTATTGTTCTATTTTGGTGAGAGCGCGGATGGCCCACACCGGCCTCCGGCTTCCACCTTACGAGTACGGTATGGAATAGGTAGGTACCTACATAATGTAGGTACGTATACGGATTACGAGTACTAAGTGTACCTAGGCACGCAGCCAGCAGCATGCCGATTACATGTACATACACGTATTAACCCAGCCAAATGCGAAATATGTATTGAAGATACGGATTACTACCTACAGGTATCTTGTTCATCAGACACGTCTTCGACGACAAAACGGGAACCCAACCAGTTGAGGCACTACAGGTACTCGTATATACGGGAGTAAAAGGGTATTTGTATGTATCTTCATCGTTTACGATGTACATACCCCCCTGGAGGTAGATTTAGTGCCGAGTGATCGCGGCGCATAATTCACTAAAGTTGACGAAAGCCCAAGCAGACGGGCGTAGGACTGCAGATAGCGGCTTCTTGGCTAAAATACCTTCAGGTACGGATTACTTCGTACAGGGCGTAGATCCGTCAGCGGGGGCAAGTTCCGTTTGGCTACTTCAGTTCTACTTCATGCCTTCTGCTAGGGCTTCGTAGCACCACCAAGAGGCACAGTATTCCGAAAGTCGCAGGTACATACGAGGCACCTAGACCTTCCTGTGCAACCAGTAACCTCACTAAACGACGCTCTCAATCGGGCAGGTACTTGCCAGGTACCCGAGTCACAATCGCGATAAGATAAGTGATGTAGATACCTCTTGGTGTTGCTTCATCATGTGCACCTTTTTACTCGTACAGCATTCATTCCTCCATGACCACAAAAGCAACACTCCGCGTTGCGTCCAACTAACGCGTCACTTGATCAGCAGTCTCCATACGCGGGAAATTCAACAGGCCTGTTCCCATTCGAGCTTTTCAGCACATCATTAGCCGCCGATATGGAGGCGCATAAGACAGCCCGGTCGAGCGGTCGTCCCGCCGCGCAAAAACGCAAGCGCGCCGAAAAAGGCAGCAGCGCACAGTCTGCTCGGACACAGAACAAGCGCCAGTGCCTTACCGAAAGTGTGTGTCTCTCTTCGCCAGACGACATCAAGGTGATGAACAGCTTAAATTCCCGCTGTGAAGTCCTGCTGCAGTCCGTCATCTCTTCCTCCAAGATCCAGCAGAGGGTATCGGCCATCTTACATCATCTCACCCCATCTGCTCAGGCGCCCGACGCGCCAGCACCCAAGACTAGAGTATCAGTTCTACGTGCGAAAGCCACGGAGGCAGGTAAACTAGTATCGATTGCCGAGATTGCAAAGCGTGAGATAGAAAAGGAACTGTCGGCAACCTCTGGGGAAACGGGACAAGCAACCGGGAACCGAACGGGTCGCTGGTATCAATACATTACCCTTGGCGAAGAGTTACAAGAAAGGAAGCGCACTCAGGACGAGACCATTATTGAAGAGACGGTGATCGGCGACCAGGCTACTGCTGGCAAAGACGAGGACGATGACTTCGAGCTGATGAAGACGCCGTTTGAAAGGGCACTCGAGGGCCGACCAGTGTTGAGAGGAATCCCGGTCATGAGTTTGTTCCTCTCTAGGTCGCCGATCGAAGATTTAAAGAAACGTTATGGAGAGCAGACAAACGCCATTCCGGTATCGTTCTAATGACCAGCAATGCATGTCAGCAAAATGAGTGGAAACCGGAGCAAAATCATGCCCATGTTATGGCTGCTTCGAGGTTCGGATGTCTCACCAGTTGCATCCATGCCGCAGCACCGACGCATACGGGCTGACGCTGGGGTTCCCGGAGCGTGTCACATTCGGGACTCAAGACGCCCTTTTATATGAGCGCAACGGACAGAGTTAAGAGATCAGCCTAATTGTTCGTTCCTTGCAGACATGACAAACGAAAACAAGCTCCCCCGGCGCAATGTCGACAAACTGTTAACGAAACGCTTATGATAGCTATGTTCGATCTACCTATATAACAACGGGCAGCCAGTCGGGAGAGAACTGTCTTCAGCAATGGTTGGAACGAAGCCCATGGGCGATTCGGATACGATGACAGACATCATTGCCGCCAACCAGAAAGTCATACTTGTAATATGTCGTTGACACCTCAATTCATTATCCACTTGCATCGACACGCCATTAGAACACCGCTTTCGTTTCCGCTGTTCCTACAATTATTCTTCGCCATTTGGTTCGCAGTCCTGTTCCTCGAAGGCTAGCGACCTAGCCCGTTCAATTTCCCTCAACAATATTTGATGCAACGGTATACACGTGATGCGCATCATTCAGAATGGGACTCGTTGCTGTTCCAGCGTCGGATCTTATGCCACCTCCAAATTTATGGTTTCTTGCCACCTTGGGCGCCAGAATAGGTTATGCGCAGAACGAAATTGATGACGACAGCAAGCAACAGGATGATAGCCAGGACGGTCGGACCGAAACGGTCATCGAAACCGGCCTGGCCGCGGACTCTTATCGACTTCGCGCGCCAGTGATATGTGAAGAGGGCGTATATCATGGTGAGCATGGCGACGCCGGTGAATAGGAAGGCGGATATGAAAGCAGGTCGATCGCCGAAGTTAAGCATACCGATGGCAAGGGCGCCAAGGATGACGGTGAAGTTGAGCCATGACAGAAACGTTCGCTCGTTGGCGAAGAAGACTTTGGGCTCGACGCGGGTCGGCAGGGCTATCCGTTTGCCTGTACACCAAAAACAAGTCGGGTCAGTACGATGCGACTCTACAATCAGCGGCCGATGGGACGGCCCGGGAGCTGAGGCAATTGAGAGTTGAATTACCGGGTGCTGTCTGGAGGAGTGGCTGGCTCGACATGCTGATCGGTCTCGTCAAAAAGAAAGCTACCTAACGGATGGACCTAGGTTTGGAGCGAGATGCAGCAGCCAAGTTTCGTGTCGATCCAGGAAGTAAAATGTACGAGTAAAAGCTCCAGCAGGTTACCAGCAGCGATTAGGCACGGTATCAGCTTCAAATACTACGGGCTCTCGTCTGCATGCGGGGGAAAAGCTCAACGCTCAAATAGTGTTGCCCGGCCAATCAGATGGTGGCGATAGCGACGTCTCGGCAGATAATTTGCTGCAAGTCCTGCTTCAGCATCCCGTGGCCATCCGCTAACTATTTATGTAGGCATTAGCCACACTGCGCTAACCTGTTGTCGTCCAAGGCCCATGACGGCACCAGTCTAGTCCAGCGAAGAGGCACGCAATGTAAAGAGATCATAGGCAGGCGTCGACGAGCTACCAGCCCGAATTAATAGACGCCGGCATGTTAGCCCCCACGTGAGCGTTCTTATGGGTGTGAGTGGTCGGATCATGGAGGGAGATTTTCCTGTTTGCTGTCTGCACTCGCCGCTAACAGCAGCGCGCTAGTCTGCATCGGGCAGTGGTTTGGCGCCTCTAGTCCGCAGACGGCTACCCGCCTCCACCACATCTCGCTTCACGGGTTCATCGGGACAATCGGGGAGGCATGTGGCGGGAGAGCCAGCTCTAAGCCAATCCGGACTGGCGTGCTCGCCGCTTTCACGTCCATCCACTTTCACAGGCGACCTGAACCTGAACCTCACGAGGATACCTACTCTCACATTATCTTTAGTGTACACGTGTATGAAGTACTTCCGAAGTACTGTCGTGTTACCCGCCTGCTTCTGCATCTTGGAGACGCGACAAATCACAACTTTTTTTTTCTTCAACCCGCGTCTACAGCGGCATCCTGAGATCTAGTACCTACAACAGTTGGCGATCAATCGTGGGTGGGCTACGAGTAGTATTATCATACTATGGTCCCGTTTTCGGCATGCATCTGCGATGTGGATGGCTGAGCAAGCATACTCTCGAAAAATCAAAACGACTGGTTGTTCGAGCAAACTTGGAATCCCTTATTATTCCGCACCATACGAGAATTTCCCCAGTCAGGGGCTGCGAGACGGCAACAGCCCGCGCCGACTTTCCGACCAGGATTCTCTCTGTCAGCTGGCGGGCTGCATACGACCTTCAATGACAATAAAATTGGCACCCTGACTAGGATGCCTGCATCCCATGTCTCATCGACCGGTTCACTACTAATGTGAATGTGCTGTTATCTCGGTTCATTGCTTTTTGCCCGTGGAACATGAGGGAGGCTCGAGTAAAACACGCCCCGAGACGAGACTCATTAGTACTGCTGTTGAAATTGAGACCACGGTAATGCGGTCCCTGGTTTGATCCAGCCACTCATGCGAACTACGCTCACATGCGACGTCGTTTAAGACCAGGCACAGGTCGCGCTGAGACTGTCACGCTTCGTCCCTGCAGGGCGCGTTGAAAAGCTTTTTGTCGCCCTTTTGACATGTGCTTATTCGGTCACTCAGCGTCTCTTTGCTTGCGAGGCGCACGTTACTGTTGCTGGATTCTCTAATACTATCATCCCGTTTGCTGTTCCTAACTGTCGCAATTCACTCCACTTGCGTCGACTAATGAAAGTCAATAGTGAGTGAACTTGGTGCAATCTACCAAAGGGATGCCAGGCCTCAATATATTGCGACGACATGTTTCAAGGGAGAGAAAGACCGGCGCGCTGGATCTAATGGCGCATCACTTAACCAGCATGCGATTGGTATCTGACCCTACCGTGTCGATGGACAATGGTGAATGGTGAATGGGACCAAGGCCGGAAATCCTTCATGAAGTCTATCCTGGTCAAATTCCTTTACGGCCGTCACTCGAGCATGGCTCCCACAACTTTTCCATCCAGTCTGATCACTCTAGCAGACATTGTTCGCGGTTTGGCGGCTATGCATAACCATGCCATGCACTCAACTTCAGAAATACCTTGGTTTACTGTGAAGTGAGCAGACTGAAGGCATCCACGCCAAAAATGGAGTGAAGCCGCTTTCACCAAATTAGAGCCGATTTGATCTCTTTCTCATATGAAAGTTCAATACTCGTCGCCTGGGGATGGATAATGTCCAAGATGTTGACGTATTTCTGACCAGAACCAGCATGGACAATGAGACTGCAGTTTGTTGACCGAAGCATTTCAATTACCAGAACAGTCACAATATTGGGCACCGTCTCTCAGCATGGCCTTGATATACGCTCAATGCCAAATCGATTAACACTCACGGTGGATTCGTTTGCTTTGAAGATTATCATGTTTGTTTACTCTCATACCTGTTGACCGGGAGATCAGGGTGAACTCATCCAATTTGAAGTTCATCCTCGGTTCGTACTAATCCCTGGTCCACCGATTTACAGCTGCAGATCCGGTACGTAGCACTGTGTAAATGTAAGACCTCATAGAATACATTAGATAACCATCAATGAGTCGCGAATTGGATAAATCACGCTTTACTCGGCATCGTAGGTCGTCCTGTGAGTTCTCATTGCACAGGAGTGTACAATCTCAATATGCGAACCGGACAATCACAAGCCACACAAAGCCACTGGTTCTGTGGCAGTTCACTCATTAAACCCCCGAACGGGCTAGTGCAGATACTTGACCCTTTAGGGGGCACGGACTGATTAGTAAGAGCTCTTGACACCTGAGAAACAAGGTACCCGTGCGTCTCGATGACCTGGAGGTGTCTGTCTATCTGACCCTGCTCCTACCTACCGACACTCCATATCACAAGGCTACTCTTACCCGCACACTCTCTTTCTCATTCTGTTACGTATTGCTAGGTCGTTAATCCATTGACCTAGGTCACCGATAGCTAATACTTACTACTACGAACGATAATTCCGCGGCGTCTCTGCCTTTCTTGAAAGAACATCCGCTCTTCCCGGCGTTAGAACTCGATTCGACTCACGCTATCGACTCTTCACCATCTTTCTCGTCGATACTCGTACTCTCTATCTCGACCCCCTAGACAGACTCAAGATGGCCTCTACCAACCCGGTATGAATGACGCTATCAATGGATTGAGGCACCACGCAATGCGATATGCTAACCAGGACACCAGCCCGTCGCCGCCACCCGGCTAAAGCAGATCGCCATGGACGTACGTTCCCATTCCCAATTCCCGATCCCAACCACCACGTTTGCGCCAGTTTACTAAGGGGATGAGCCAACAAACAGGCATGCCAATCCGCCGTCGGTAGCGCCGAATACTACGAGCACGCCAAAGTCGAGAGCTGGAACTCCACCATCATCGTACGTTCCCTTCCCTCTCCCTCCCCCTTCCATTCCTCCCACCACCCCCCTAACCGAAACGTCAAAAACAGAACTCCATCCTCCGCGCCGTAATCTCCGAATCGACACCCGCCGGCTCGCAAATCCCCGCCTACAAATTCATCGTGAACAGCACCATCGTGCAACACCTGGTCCCGACATCGGCGTTGAACAAGCCCAAGGGCGGCAGCGATTCGAAGCACAGCGAGCCGTACGTGAGCACGAGCAGCGACGTCGGCGCCACGGCGACGGACGGCAAGCCGCACGTCGGCCGGCGCGGGATGCACTCGGCGACGCAGGCGTTCTGGAACGAGAAGACGGATGGCATGTGGAGCTTCAAGTACGACGGTGGCGAGGACAAGGGTATGGATGTTGTTATCAGTGTTCTGTGGATCGGCATATAAGAGATTTTGTGTTTTTTTTTCGAGTTGGGGTGTTTTTAATATGAAAGATTTGCCTTGCTTGGATCGATTCGACGGATTTGTTTGCTGCGGACTGCCGATACTCGGAGAAAAAACATGACCTCGTCCCTTTCGTTTTTACACAGGCCGACTACTCCTCAAGGAGACTGGAATCAGGGAAGTAGGAGAGTGAAAAAGGGGGGAAAGTCAACATCGTTCGCGTTCCGAACTACATGCACATATGTTCACATCGTCAATTCAACCGGTTGTCAAAATGTGGTCATCACGATAAGCTGGATAAGAAAAAGGGCACTCAGGGGGTTGGCATCGTCTATAACCCTATTTAAATCAAATTGCACATAGGTCCATTCTCTATAAAGAAACTCGTCTACGTTTGCTGTCCAGGCCTCTATTTTAACGAACAGGATGTGAGTCACAGAAAGCCGAGTCCAACTACGTAAAGTCCTGCGTATATAGGTAGGTAGTCTCATGAGCCCAACGGCACAGCTCGCATGCATCGTTTATTAGTTATTTATGTCCAGGCTAACATCTACCTGACCCTATTCCCCCGAGTGCACACATATACACCACCAACACATTCCTCCATTAGTCCCATTGTGAGAGTAGTACGGATACTGTACGAGGTCGGAACTGAAATCAACCTCGGTACCTCAACTACTCTTCACTTCTCACTCGGTCCCTTTCGACGACTCATAAGTCGCAAGCCCTAGGAACAGTCTCATAACCTAGCAATACCCTATCTACACCACCCCGCAAAAGCCATGTCGAACCAAAGCAAAGAAAGATCTCACCAATGATAAGCCTTTGGCAGAGAGAGGCGGCCTAAGGAGCGAGACGAGGAAGGGGGGGGGCAACATTTGAACCATTCAGTTATAAACATAAGCAACGACAAAAAAAAACGCCGATCCTGCAAAAGAGAACCCCCTCGTCCTCTTACTTTTTTTCATGAAATTTTATGTATCCCGCACGACCAGCCTGCAAGAGTCGAGAGATAACAGCCGCCCTGTCCTTCATATGTCACATCATTTCCATGATTCGATTCCATTAATGCCCCCACCCCGTCAATTTTCGGCTTCTATTGATTCATATCCTCTCACAGAGAGTTTTCCTTGTATCCAGAGCGATGGCACTGAAGTTGGCCTTGTGCTTCGGACAAATGCTCCTCCTGACGTCCATCTTGCGAGACTTTCAGTTCTTTGTTGAAGTGAAGGCGCGCCAGCTGCCAGGAACCTAGCTGGAAGACCCGGCAATGGCCTTACTATCATTCGTCCGATTTTCGTTAGCCTTGCTACTATTGGCCTTGCTGTCGCTCTCTTCGGAGTCGTCGTCGCTAGCGGGCCGACTATCACGCAGATTGCGGCGGCTTTTGGTCATCTACAAGTTTGTATTAGTACTGTCATCGTATTACTCTTTTCTATTGTACGCTGGATATGAAGGCGACTAAGAAGAAGGGACAGGACGTACCCAAGACCTCACGCCACCAATGAGACCAAGAGTGTACCCGGTGATAAGGTCATTAGGCGCAATAGGTCTTTCGCTAGTACCAGCAACCGGGGGCGATTTAGCAGCGGATGCTAAGGTAGCGGTTTCGCGTAGGTTCACCTCACCATTCGAGGTACTTGGGGTGGTTGGGGCAGCAAAGAAGCGACTGCTGGGGGGCTGGGCTCTGGGGGCGACTAGCGGGCCAGAATTGTCGAAGCTCACGGCTCAGCTCTTGACCAGTCGTCGTCCAGTTCGCTCGGATGTTATCTCGAAGATCCTGGACATGACGCTTGAGATCAAGCTCGTTCTTCTTGAGCCAGCTGACATTGAGTTCTTGGCGGGAAGTTCCTCGCCTGAGTTGTCGCACAATATACTTCTCGTAGTCGCGAACAATCCTACAATGCGTGTTAGAATCAGATAAACGCAGCAGGGTCTGATAAGGGTATGACTCACTTGGTAATGATACCCGTTGTGCTGACACCTTCGGTTCGTTGGGTAACCAGGAACTTACCCTCCCGCTTGATGGGAGCATATATATCATCACCTTCGTCGGCTCCGTATGGGATGTCGTCGTGGGCCACATAGTCAATCTGGTGCTTCTCAAGGAATTCTGGGGTCACAATCCACGGGCAATTCTCAATAACCTCGTCCACCCATTTGCAATGCCGTACAGTTTCAGCGCGCTCTCGACCGGACAAAACAGTAAGACCCTTTCGCTTGTGTGTTTCTTCGTCTCCAGTGACTCCTACTAGGAGGTAGACGTTATCGAAGGCCTTCTTTGCCTGCTCTAATTGGCGCATGTGTCTGTTCGAGGTAAATACTTAGCATGGTCGAATAACTCCGAGAAACGTTGAATCAGAGAGAAAGAGGTATATGGTGGTTTGTGGTCAACAACGTACCCGAGATGAAACAGATCAAACACGCCGTCGGCATATACCCTTATGGTGCGACCGGTGGGTGGGGAATTCGTCTTATATCCCACAGGGTGTATCAGACGGCCGGTAGGAGGCGGCGGCATGGCAGCAGCTTGCTGCTGCTGGCTAAGCTGGGTCGCGGGCTCCTTGAAAAAGGTGGGCTTCTTGCCTTTGCGGGCAACCCGGTCTGCGATGTCTATGCTGGCCTCAGTGGTATCACTGGGCTCGCCGGGATCGACAACATGGTCGGCATGCTCGAGCGTAGAGGCGGCGGCGGAGTTGCGTTCGGAGTTAGCGCGCTGGCGCTTGGCGGGATTGGAGTTTGTGGTGACATCGGACTTGCGATGCATGAGTCTACCGGTCTCGGGAGCGGTAGTGTCACCCTCCTCGCCGGAAGCATCCCGTGAAGAGGGCTGGAGGAGCGGGTTTTCATCCATTACAGCGGGATTGACCGTGTTCGGGCGCTTCCGCTTGCCGGCATGAGACGAACTCGAAGGAGAAGACATCTTGGATTCAAGCGAACGCAAGACGATCCCAAGATTCCAGATTCGTGATTCCTGATTCCAGAGGCACCAAGAAGTCGTCCGTGGCAGGTCCAAGGTACCAATCAAGCCAGGTCAAGGAAAGACGCAGGCTGGCCTCTCACCGAGTGTACTGCACCCCGAACGAGGCAGGAATGGATGGACTTGGCGTGGTCTTTGACTCGAGAAGGACACGTCACGTCGCGTCACTGGCTCTCTCGCAGTCTGTGATCGTGGACATACGCAGGGAGAGCGAAAAGCTGTACTCGGGCGGCCTCCTTCTACCGTTGCTCTGAGCGGTGCACGGTACTATACACAGGGAAAATTGGAGAAGGTTGGAGGATTGGGGGGGCAGATCACTCCGGCCAATGCTTGGGAATGAGATAAAAAAGAGAAGGGGGGGGTAAAAGATGGGGTTTTGGGATGTTTAGTCGCAAACTCGGGCCAAGTCGTTCGACTTACAATCTTCAGCGGCAAGCTAACGTACAAAACTGCGGTTAAAGCAGTTTTGGTACAAGCGTCGATACCACCGTACCCGCCCGTACTTGCTGGTGCGTCATGTAAGTACTTGCCAGGTACATACGGGAGGTGCGCTCCTTAGTAGCTGCTACCTGCCTGTCTTGGCTGTGCAGTGCAGCGCAAGTTCGGCTCGGCTCTTCACTGTACGAGAAGGTGCCCGTAAGCTCGGCCAAGATACGGATTTAGGTAGGCACGGTCAGTGGGAAAGCGCAGTCCATGGTGATGGATGACGTGACAGAGGCCTTGGGAGCCAATGAAATGCCACGATAGCCTGCACAAGTCACACCCAGGCATCGATAGAAAGGGGTAAGTTCGATGATAAGCCGGTCGCGAGTACCTTGCCAATCCGTAGATGCTGCGTATTGGCTCTGCACACAGCGAAACACCGGGAGCCTGGCGGCAGGTGCGGTTCATTTAAGAAAGACCAAAGTCACCACACCAGAAGGTGAAGAATGGAAAGAACCCTTTTGCTACTAACTTCAGTGCTTTATTGACGATTTACATTAATCCGTAGGTTTGCAAGTAAGTGTCTGTGTGTATATGCATCTTTGCGTTCATATGTAAGTGTCGGTACGTACGCTATGTATGAAAAGATGTATACCTGGTATGCCCGTACCTAGGTAAGTAAAGAATTACCGTATTTCGTACTTGAGATTCTTCCAACCGTTCTATTTCTACAAATATTAACCCGCGCACCGCCATGTCGTAGACACCAACCAACATCTTAACCTCGTACATCAAAAGGACAACTCATTTTCCATTCCCACTCCTTCGACAGGAACACCGTCCATCATTTACTCGCGCCCAAACCCCATCCCAAAATAACCCTAGCCCAGGGACACCCTCAACGTCCTTGGGCTGCACAGAAGAGATGAAACCGCGGGCGTCGCTAGCCTGACCGCCGTCCAGTAAGTAAATTATACAAGGCGAACCGGCCGCCGGTTTCGTGTATGGCGCCCGCACCGGTTAGGGTGTCTGGGCGAGCTGCGGTAGCAGAAACCTTTCGCGTTCTCGTGCGCAGGGGGGCCGTATTTCTCCGTGACAGCGCAGTATTCGACTTCACCCATACATGCTCTGATCCAGTCCTTGATGTGCTTGTATAGCCCGCAGCGAGCCGTCCGGCACTTGCGGCAATATACCTGCCCTCGTGGTGATAGCATCGCGAGCGAGTTCTCTTTGCCCACTCCATTGTTGAGCAAGAACGGCCCGGCATGTCGCCATACCCACTCCATGTCGTTGGGGCCCTCCCGTCGAGCTGCGAGTGAGACTTTGCCATGCATCCTCCAGTGGATTGCGTAGAAGTGCTTAGCCGTTAACGCCAGGCACACGCTGTCGATGGGATCCAGGAAGTCAAAGATGGCGTAGTGCAGCTCCGACGGCAGATGGGACAGCTGAAGACTCAGCCCTGGCTGATGGGTGAACGGGATCGGCTCGTAGTCCATAACAGAATATGATCTAAGTGCCGACATCAAGATTGGTTGATGAAAGCCTCTTCCCGGGTACATAGACGGCCCCGGAGGAAGGTATTGAGGTCTCGGTGGTGCCAAGTGTGCCAGAGCCGGCTGAAAATACGACTCGCGATTTGCCGACTCTCCTGGGCTGCCCGAAGGGGTTACAGCCCGTGAAACAGGTGCCGTCGGTAGTAAGTCGTTGGATATGGTGAATGCTCGCCGAGGCGGCACGTGTATGGCGCTATTCTTGGAGCCTCCATCGTTCGGTACTTCATTCAACCCACCATTCTGGAGTGAGTCCACTGTTGTATGCATCAGCCGGCTCGACAAAGCTACGATATCCATGTTCATTGCGTTGGACGGATGTTGTCCTTGGGGCGGGATTCTCATGACTTCCGCCATGCTCGAGAAGGCGCAGAAGCACTAGCCAATATTTCCGTCTTTCGTTTCGTCCCAAGCTAGAAGGTCGGAACAAGGTGTGTGTGATCGTACCTGGGCATCAACGAAAGGATCAGGCGCGGCGGATACGGGGTTTTATTAGGAGTACCGGTATTAGTTCTCTTCTCGACACACTAAGGCCTTTTGAAATTAGCGGTAAAGATCGCAACAACGGCACCAACGGCTGAACTACGCTAGGTGCACCACTAATGAATGACGGCGAAGGAACTATTCTAAGTGGGTATGGTCCACTCCCACCAGTAAGTCGTGATCCAGCCTTTCTCTCCCTAGGTAGCGCGCACCAGACGCTATCGTGACCATTGGACCGAGGTGGACTTTGTGGAGCGGCGTGACCACATCGCTCGCTCTACGGCTCGACAGGGCAGTCGTACTTGGATAATGCTCAGCATCTAACACTTGTTAGTGCGCTTTAAATTGGCAAGTCTGGAAGGCCTTCCAGTGGCATCTCTAGGGCACGCCATGCACGACGAAGACGAATTAGTGCCTACTAGACGGCGTTGATCTCTGTCTCTTTGAGTGCCGATTGACCATGCGATTACTGCTTCAGACATGGTGGGTTGGCGAACCAGGTTTCTATAAAAAGAGGACCGCACTATCTACGAGTACACCCTGAGTAGGCAGTGATAGCCTGGAGAGTCGCTCTCGACTGTTGACTTGATACGCTAGGCCGACGCCGATGGCCGGCATCGATTCACATACCGAGGCCCTACCTCGGTGATATGCTCCATTTGGAATTCTGGTTCACCACTGCCGCCGTTGGGTTCGCATTACGGAATAGTACTGCCTAGCTGGGCATGTCCTCAGTGCCTGCTGCGTCCATCAGATACGTAGCAGGTTAGTCCGTACATCACGAGTTACAAGTACATAAAAGCCTCCATATTCCGCACAGGCTCCGTATATCCCGTCCTTCCGAACCGGAAAAGCGCAGATCGTCGCATCTGACCAGTAGCATTCACCTTGACGGGCCAGGAAATGAAATTCCTCAATACGGAGTCGGAGTACGCAGTGCCTAATACCTACGAGTAATCCATACTCGTATGCAAGTCCGACTGACCAACGAAACCCGACACCTCGCCTAGAGAATCGAGTCAGCCTTCACAAAAGAAGAAGAAAAGGTGGTCTGGACTCTGGACTTTCGACTCTGAACTCTGAAGTTGAACCCAGATTTACCGCATAATACGAAGTGCGGAATAGTTGAACTACCTATTCCGTAGGCAACTCGGAATGCGGAATACGGATTACCTAGGTGCCCTTAATCCGTACCTTCACTACGGATTACGAGTTACGGATTGCATGCCTACCTTTCTAGGTAGTCCCTAGGTGGTGTGACCACTGACCACTGACAGGGCGATGGTCGAGTCGGACTAAGGGCCTTAGTTCAAGGAGGAATCCCGCTCTAGTCCGTCCGCCCCGACGCCGTCATAATCACGCCGTAACTGGAGACTACCTTGAGGGCATCACGGTGATCGTCGTATGATTTTCCCTACAGAGTAATTGAGGAACCCAGAATGACGTTATTACCACAGGTATGCATGCCAACTTAGGTCTTACCGACAGAAACATACAACTTCGCATCACCTCTCGCATCACCTTCCGAGCTCCCAGTGTTCCGTTCCGTACGAAGTAGATACGATACAGTTGCCCTGACGGCTAATGAACGTGCCAGCCATTGTTCCGCAGCGTCCCAGGTCTCATAACATGGGTCAACCCCTTTGGTGACGTTCCGCCGTCAATCACTGTCAATATCCTCCTGGTCCCGGGACTTATCCCCGGGTCCGCTCCATCCCGTGGCGGCCTGAATGACTACCACGGCAACGGTCAAGACAGCGGCGGCCTGAAATAGCACGCGAAGCGCACTGCTGTATCCGTGGACCGCAACGATTTGCTCGGCACTCGTCAAATCGCCATGGTAGACGAGCAAGGGGCTACCAATGAGCTTCTTGACAAGCGCCTCCCGGGCCGGATTGAGGTCATCAGTTCCGTCGAGTGCCTTGAGGCCTCGCTCCAGGCTGTCCCGTAGAGTCCGCGCGAATATGCCACCGCCGATCGCACCGCCGAAACTCCCGGCAAACCCTCTGAATGTGCTGATCAGGCTCGTGGCCACGTAGTGCGTCTCAGGCAATGTCAGGTGAAGTAGATGTGCGAGGGTGTAGTTAATGGCGCCGCCTGTGACCAAGCCGTTGAAAAACACAACGGCAATGTAGAGCGCAATCGGGGTGTCTTGGGTAGATACCAGGGACAATGCCAGGAGGCTGATGCCGAATAGTCCAACGCATAGGACGCTAGCGCCCCAGAAGCTCCCGGAACGTCGAATGTGGAATGCCTACGAAGAATGGCGCGTGAGCTAACTGAACGCCCCAGTCTGGCACACCGACGAAGGGACGGGGTTGATCAAACTTACGCCAGCAAGCAAGCCTCCAAGCCCGAATCCGAAGTTGGTTGGAATGAGGATGCTGCCACTCGCCGCCGGATTGAAACCAAACACAGCTAGCGCCGTGATGGGCGCATAAAACAAGACCGCCCATCGAGCCGCCACTTTTAGTTTTGAGAGGTCAGTAGGTATTCGTTCTCTCCAAGCACGGGCTCCAATAAGAATAGCAAGACACGTCTGCCCCTTTTGCTGATCAAGATCATGGATGGAGGGAATAGGTAGAATGATCACGGTTAAGACTCACTGAAACCAAGTTGGCCAACGCACGATAGCAGTGCACCACGGCTCTGGAGGACCGGAAGAGGAACAATGGGGTCGAATGCGACGTGTTTCTCGATGAGGACAAAGGCGACCAGAGAAACGAGCGAAAGTCCAAGGGGGATGGGCTGGATATTCCCAGCCAAGCCGAACAAAAAAAGAACGACGGTAGCAGACTGCATTCGTGTAAGTGACTGGCACAACACATCTACATTCAAGGCCCACATACCAAGAAGAAAGCACCAAGGTAGTCAAGCTGCCTCAGTTTAGTACGCAGCGGTAGTATGGCCTTATCTTTGGAGCGACCCGGCGAACTCATGTTGCTAGGGATGCTGAAGAAGATAGCACAGCCGGCGATCAAGCTTATGGGTGCCTGGGCCCAAAAGAGAGGCCTCTGTATGATGGTAAGCAGCCAAACCAATCGTTTCGTTTGGAAAAGCACCTTACCCAGCCCGTTGTTGCGACCAGGCTACCGACGACTACAGCTCCCAAGGTGACACCCGTAGTGAACCCAGCGTTCCTGAATGTGTCCCGAGTCAATAACGACAACTCCACCATGATGTACCCGCATGAGGATACGCAGACCATTGAAAGAAAGGGGACAGAGTCTGTACTCACGTGAGGCCGACGAACAACCCCCGATTCTTCTCCGTTGTCAACTCCAGGACCAGAATAAATGTCAGCGCCATAGTCCCGCCAGCACCTAGACCGGTGATGACACGGCCAAGAATGAAGACGGCAAACGAGTGCGCCTGTGACGTGACGAGAGCACCAACGGAAAACAGCACGGACAGCACCAGCATCATGGCTCTTGTGGAGAATACAGACGCCAGCTTGCCCACAAGGGGCGACGTAGACGATATGGCCACAAGAAAAGACGTGGTAAACCACATAGCCTCCTCATAGGCGTTGAGATCGGCCGCGATCGTGGACTGAGCCATTGTAATGCCGCTCATGTTGGCGGCTGACGTAGCCGGTCAAGTTAGCAAGATGTCCATTCATTTGTTAATCGCAGTCAGGAAACCGGGACTCGTACGACCATCGCCGGGGTATCAGCTAATTGGTGATGAGAAGGAAAGGCCAAGACAGTACCTAGCAAGAAGAGCATGGTGTATACGCTCAGGGCAATAGCAACAGCTCTTTTCTTTGTCACAACATGCTTGGCGACGTTTCCCTCGTCACCTGGTTCACCGGCACGGCCATCGTCCCGGTACACATCCGAACTCGAACGGGCCGGAGTGCCACGCTCGGACGAGAGCAACGGCGCATTCTCGGAGGCAGGCATCTCGTGAGCCGTGGTTATCGGCATCCTTCCCGGCGCCACCGAAACGAATAGACAGCACTCAATACGAAATACAGTCCAGAAGCTAACCTACTCAAGCGCGTATGTCGAATTGAGATGGAGGAGCCTGAGCCTGAGCCTGAGCCTGAGTCTGGATATCTGGGTGCGCGGAGAAGCTGATTAGCGCAACAAGGAGTGGTATGTATGTTCATGGCAAGAATTAAACTGCTGTCCAGATTATCAATGCCCGAGCCCAAAAGATAGCCAACTCGCCAACTCGCCAACTCCAACTTAATAATTGACTTCATGGCTTCTCTGACTAATTAAGCCGACTCTCCAGACTAAACTGGTGGATGCTTTACTACCGTAGTCCGGCCCACCATGGAAGTCTCCGGTCTACTGGTCTGGTTCTTGCCATGACACTATCCCTCAGACAGACAAGTGGCACTCCGTATTCCACAGCGAGGACTACGGATTACCTATCTGGAGACCCTTCTGGCTTACCCAGGATGGCTAGTAACTGCCGGGATATACCAGGGAATGCCAGGGAATACCAGGATACGCCAGGGCCGAAACGCTGCAGTCATCGTTCGCATTTCTACGAAACACCACACGTATCCATACGGATTACGGATTGCCTACTTATCGCCGGATTTCTAATACCTAAGGCGGTGTTCCGCAGTGGCGACGGATGCTTATTCTATCCGACTTGAGAACCGACCTCAGGCAGAGGCACGGGTTGGCCCGCGAATTACTTCATACCGCTTGGTATGCACGCATTATCATATGGCGAAAAAGAGCGCAGCAAGCGTTATCGGTACGGAACAGATATTCCGTGCGTCGTAAAGAAAGCGCCGGTGCAGCTTCAACCTCTGCTGATCCGTCTGTACAAAATACCCGCGGGCCATATCTAGATATCGTGGTGGCATGGAGGTACCTAGCATTACGCGGCCCAACTGCCACGCTGGGCTCGCACTAACTAGTACTCGTTTGCAGAATGCGCCCCGAAGCCGGACAAAGATGTTCGTATCCCACTCCTACATTCACAGTCCAACTACCCACCTGGGAGCCTACGTCTTCATCGCCAGTATTATACTACTAGGCTATTGCTTCCATCTAGGCAGAGTCTAGCGGGCTTCAACCGCCTAATTTCACGTCAAAGAAGGAGTCCAGACCCCTGGAGCAGAATCCTGGGATGGGCCGATCCGATGCCTATATATAAGACACGTTTTGACATCGGGCCGTCAATGTATAGCAGGCCGAATCAGACCGGAGGCCAGGATCACGGATGATGTCAATGACGACGGACGGTGCTGGTGATGATGAATGACTAGGTATTCAACGTCGCGTCTGGGGTACGCTTCCAACATGACATAAGGAAGATAAGAATGTCCGGAGATCCTCCTTTCTTCTCAAAAGAGGTCAGGGCCTGGATTGATCTCGACCGCAAGAAAACTAAGAAGCCAGCGGATACGACATCTACCCCGACAGCTGGAGCCCAGAGCTGTCTTTCACGGAATACGGAATACGGAATCGACAGACAAATCATCGGCGTCTATATCGAGACCAAACGGCGCTATACAAAATAGCTCTCTTAGCCTAGACCACACGCAAATCGTTCGACTACTAGTCCCTGACTTCTTGCCCGGTCCTCCTTTACTAGCAGAAAAAACACATGATGTCCCTCCCCCGCGGCAAAAGTACCCCTGAAATAGGTTCGACCGGCGCTATATATATCGGCCTCCTCCCATTTTGCCTTTCTTGGTCACACGTGGGCTGCCAGATAGCTTCGGGGCAGAGATTGGACTCTCGTTCTAGAGTCTGCTCTCTCTCTCTTAGTCTTTTCTACTCAATACGACGTTCCAGCCTTCTTGGCATTCGCGCAGCAATTAAAAGGGGTATCCAGAAGTTCCCGAGAGGAATCGGTGAGTTTTCCGAAGCGATGGGTATTACTATCCGGGTGTACGACTTGCGAAAATCGTACGATGGTGGTTTGGCCGCATCGCAGATTCACTGGGGAGTATGGGTTTTAGACTGACTGGTAAGTATATTGCAGCATGAGTTGGGCTCTGTCGCTGCGCGATATCCGCTCTGTTTCCCTCCGAGCCGCATGTCTATTTTGAGATTCTATTCCTAAAAATCAATCGTCGCTCAACGAACTAAAAACGGGTGAGATGCTTGGTGCATCGGATATCTACAAGCGAATATCGTACGTGAGCATCGTATTACCTCAGTCAGGTAATACGTGAGGCAGATGGAGGTAGTTTTGTTCATTCGACTGATAAGACTTACATGTCGATCAGCTCACGTGTGTAGGTGACTCTTCTAGCAAAGAATCGAGCCTAAGCTCACGTAACAGAGTGAGTCTTGAAGTATTATTTCCTTACATATCTCGACGTACATTGTCGACGACGAGTTGACAACAAATCTATCGCGTTAAGAAGCCCAATCTGGCTATATGAAGGCTACACATCGGTATTCGTCATCGTAACCTCAGGTACCTTTCCTGAATTATATCACCAGGTGACTGGCAGCAACTGCTTTTGAAGCATATTCTCGTGTTGCTGTTCAGATCACCGTCTTGTCATCAAAAAGATAAGGAGACAAATGAAGTACATAGATTATAGTGATTAAATCCCTCACACACCTCACCACACACCAAAACGCGAACCCAGCCCAGCATTGGCCCAGGCATTGCACCGTCCAAAACCGGCGAATGACCAGATAAATTGGTACATCATAAAAAGGCACTCATGAAGGTCTGAAACTATGAAGACGTGACAGAGACTCACACTAGACCTAAGGAGGTTCTGCGTAGCAAGTTTTGATATATTACCCCTTTTCATAGCTGTGGAAATCAGATACCTACCATACATAAGCAGGACTGGATTCGCGCGATCAAATGATCTAGGAACAACCCTCATATATCCCGTCAAATATCCGTTCTAGAGCATTAATCCAACTGTCACAAAAATCCCAAGATCCCCATGAAGGGGACAGTGTACCACAGATCAATCTCAAGACCAAAGACAAGCGCATATCTTCACGCAGTGAGTACCCCTTTCCTCATCTCTCGAACCGCAAGCTTATCAAAGGCAAAAGGAAAAAAAAAGATAAAAACTTTTCGAATTATTTGAGCAGCTACGGTACTCGGGTATCATAAATATACGATGTGCAAAAGAACCCATCTACCTACATGATAAATTTCGTTTCCCTCCCAAACCGAGGTAATTCCTCGCCCTTTCACATCCGCAAGACAAAAAAACACAATGCAGTTGGCTCCAGCTATCCAAACGAGCCCTTTACATTCAAGTTCTTTCGGTGGCCTCGTTACGTTTGCTTTCGTGGCGCGTCATAGAACTGTTCATTTCGCCCCTGGTAGGGTTGTGACATTCGACCCGCGGCTTGGCATATTACTGCGATGCCAGTTGATGCCGCAGGTTGTCTGGGTGCTGGCCTTCGTAATCCATCATTCGTCATTCGTCTGCCATTCGTCGTAGCTCCGTCAACCATGGGCTGTATATTTGTCCATGGCGAGATTGGTCATCTGGCCTCAAAGACAGGTTGGTGCAACTTGGCGCCGTTCGGACTGAGATATCGTATGATAAGATAAGGTCAGGTTCATTCTTTGTGTCATGGCTACGAAAGGCCCTATGTCGAATGGTAATATCTCAAGAAGCGTTTCAAGCGTCACCCCGAATTGTTCCCCTCAGAAGCTCCGTGTTCGGTCGTAGGTCTCTCGGAGCCGCTTCGATTTTTGTTTGAGTTGATTGACATTTTCCGAAGGATACTAAACTTCCTGTAATTCAGGACGCTGTCATCGGGTTGGTCCATCTCATTCAAGATGGGACTATCAAGCTGTCCTAGCCCATTCAGCGACGATGGGCTTGCTGCGAAGATCGTGTCTAAATTGACCTCGCGATTTGCTTGATCTTGTATTCTCTGTTGTTGTTCAGGACCAACTCGAGCATCGACCAATGCTCTTGCATCACGCTTGAGGTTAAGAAATAGAGGGAAGAATGCCGATATCACAAGAAGAGCAGGCACCAGCGAAAAGGATGTCTGATAGCTGGCGCCTTGTTTGTTAATAGCATAAACTGTGATACGTCTATTAGCACGTTGCGGGATAATATAAGAGCTCTCAAGACAGAAAGGCCGACTGCGGTCTCCTTGGAGTATCAGACGGGGCAAAACGAAACTTACCAACAAACGGCCAGAAAGCTGGCCCTGATGTCCCCATGGTGATAAAGGCAGCGGCTCGTTTTGTTCGTTCGCCTTGACCACGGAGCCCTAACGTATATATTAAGGGAAACATGGGCCCCTCGAAAAAGAAAAACAGGGTCACCGGGATGACAAGGAGGTTCCGATTGCTCAGGCGGAGAGCTGATACTATGATGCCGGACGTAATAGTGCCTCCCGCGCAGATACTCAAGATAGTACGAGGTTGCGGAACTCGAGGATGAGTCGGCGACAGGTAGGCAAGGAAGGCCGCCATCAAGCGCGAAACCGCAAAGGCAGTGTGCGCAATGAGAAGGTAGTTAGTGATGCTCAAGGTCAAGCCATCGGCGCTCTCCATTATCCCATCCCTCTTGCTCGATGCACTCGCTCCTGAAGTCATGTTCGAACCAGGTTTCAGAAGATCTTTGAAGAAAATGCTCATTGTCTCTTGACCAGCAACGTAAGTCCATTGAGCAAGGACAGCCAAGAACAGACTGGTGGTTCGTAGTTGAAACCCGAAGAAACTGCGCTTCTTGGGATCTACAGGCAGATAACGTGTCGAATGCTCCATTTCGGCATCGGTGACTTCCGGCAACGGCATGTAATAGAAGAACAGGGCGAGTCCAACGCAGAGTAGTGTAATGGCCAGGAATGTCCACTGTACGTCGATAAGTGTTGACGTTCCCATAAACGTCTCACTGGAGAGTTTACCAAAAAATACTTTCTGCGCCAGGAGACCACTGATAACGGTGGCAACGGCCTGAGCACCCTGGGCTAATAACAGTCTCATCTCGGCGTAGTCCATCGGGCCACAGAGTGCTAAGAAGGGATTCGCCGCGGCTGTATGAGGTGTCAGGTTAGTAACTCCACGGGCGAGAAATTGACAGCAGACGCTCATGAATCCAAGGAACTCGCGGAACTGGTGTGAGTGATAGAGAACTGGAGAATACATACTCTCAAGAACAGCCAGTCCAAATCCCACAACAAAGTTGGAGATCAGGAACCCAGGGAACGAGGCGAGAACTGCACTCGGCCAAAATATGATAGTTCCAGTGCCATAAAAACATAACCCGAATACTATGAATAGGTCAATAATTTGGTCCATTAGGGGGCTGGCTGATTCTGACGGAATCGTGACAATTTAGGGGCTCCTTACTGAAAGTGGCTTTGAAACCCCCTAGACTATCATCGAAACTACTATTTCTCCGTCGTATTTCTCGTCTTCGATGTTCGTCACGGCGTAAAATCCATTCGCCAACAAGCAGCGGTCCAAAGAAATATCCTGCTCCGAAATAAATGCTCGTGAGACCAAGTGTTTCTGGGACCGTCATGTGGGAGATCTGAGCAACTACATTGGAGAGGGTGTTGAGAAGGCCATACGAAAAGCCCCATAACAGGAACAGCGTGGTCACTATCGTGCAGTACCTGAATGAGTCTCCAACTGCTGTTCGGATCATGCTCTTGGGTCTTCTCATGTTGACGAAACCAAAGTAAACACCTGACGTTTCTATACTACTCGACGTCATCGTATTATTTGCCATCAGAGACTTGTGCTTTCGATCCCCGCCATCCGCCAGCATATCGGGGGTCGTGATAAATTCCAGGGCTGAGATCAACTCGGGCTCGGCTTCCGCATCGTCGTTCTGGCTCGGGGGAGCGAATCTGTTCTGATGAGAATTTGAGGCGGCAGCTACGGATTCTCGTTCCGGTAAACGCTGCACGTTGAATGGCTTATCGGCGGTATCAGATGTTTGGCGAGTGCTGCCATCTGGGTCGATGATCATAGCAGGGAGTATGCGAATAATCAGAGGCTTCAGGGTTGGGATGCAGGCGCAAGCAATCCCAACGTTCACCTCAACAGCAGACCATAACAGTGCCAGCGACGCGTTCCAGGAAAACTCTGTCGATCCTCCAAACGATGGTTGCGGTCGACTCGACAATGTCCTAGTACCGTCGGTGATGGCTTTTTGAAGATAGTATATGCGAACCACGTCTACAATGGTAACGAAGATACCCAGGGTGAAGGTAATGATCAGGATGATCTTCTGCCTCGGGGGCAGCCTCATACTCGTCAGGACCGGCAGCGGCAAGGCGAGGATTGCGAGATCAGTGACTATGTTAATAGGAGCTGAGCAGATGAACTCGACCAACAGAGGAATGCACTTTGCCTCGCTTTTAGGCGAGTTGAAAGCAGCTTGAATGGGACGGCATTGGAATATGTTGAGCAAAGTCAAGATGGCGCCGGCCAGATTTACAATTACAAGCACCGCCCATGAGGACATCCTTAGTACCTTTTGGGTATTTTTAGACAAGCGGAGGTAAAAGATAAGTACCGACGTTTTGAAGGCCATCAAGGCCGGGTTCTAAGAAATTATCAGGCCAAATGCTAAGCAAGGATGAGTGTGAATGGTCTATACGCACGTATAGAATCGTGAAGGTGTATTCAGCGCGTCTGAGCGGGTCCCAATCGTGGGGGGCGATATCGACATCATGTCGACCGAGCCCTTTGAACGTCGCGTAGTCGATGGCGAAGCTGAGGCCGAATGCGAGGAACCATGCCAGCATTATGAAAAAGTCGTCCCAGCCCACCTGTCGAACGATGAAGGTACGACATGTCAGTCTTGCAGCGACGAAAATAGTAGACAAGCTGAGAGTCGCTGTCGTGACAGCGAACACGACAGGACCACGGTTTGGATGGCTGTTAGCCAACCATGTATCTACCACTTCTGAGGTCATATTGGAGTGCCGCCCTCGTTGTCGAAGAAAGCCATCTGTTCGGACCTGGACTCAAGACACGTATAGATGAGTGGCGATATCGCAGCCACAGTTAGGGGAGAGCCGAAGCTCACAAAAGGGAGGTGAGACGACAGTATTCGTCAGGCGATATTCAACAGGGAGTTGTATATAGACAGAGACGGCATATTTGATGATGCGTCGGGCGGGATGAGAGTGAGCTGGCCACAGGCCTACGGGACTGAGTCGGACGCCAGAAGTAATCCGTAGAGACCGGCGGCTGGCTGAGCAGGCACGGGACTATCGTCGGGATAGGTATCGAATGTAGGCAGAAGGAAGATGGCTACATCCAGACCGAGACACCTACCTACGAGTAGACTAGTGTAGGGAATAGGCGTGGATATCTCGTCTTATGTAACTCCAAGACGCCTTCTTGGCCCTTGGATCAAATTATCCCAGGCCGGGTGGGGGGTCGAGGCCCACCGAGAGTACCAAGAGGGTAATTAACTAGGAATAAGATGGCGCCAATTTTCGGGAGAGGATTGGCATTACTGTGCCATTGGAGTGGAATCACGACTGTGATAGCGGAGGAGGTGAGGAGGAGAGACACGGTAAAGACAAGGCGGAAGGAGAAGAAGAAGCAAAAAGGCTGGCGAATGGATGAATCAAAGAGACGTCATGTGCGCGATTTGTGCGGGATTCAGTCGTAATATTATCCTGCTCTCGGAGATGAGCTGGGGGAGAAAGAGAGCGAGCAGGCAAGTCAGCTGGGTTCAGATCAGATGTACGAGTGCGGTACAGTCCTGAAGCTGCCCTGAGCTGCGGCGGATCGAGGTTGAAGGATGCCGAATGTGTACAGAGTAGTGTACAAAGAAAAGAGTACGGAGGAGAAGGATATGCGACTTCTTTCATCCAGAGTTGACGAGGGAGGAGGAGGAGAGAGAAAGAACAATTCGCTTGTCTGTCTGGTGGCAGGTCCTAGGGCAAGAGGACAGACAAAAGGACAGGAGCACAAGACAACGAGCTCAAGCTGCCAGACAGCGTGACGACCGATGACAGACTGACAGACTGTGACTGGCAGGACCTCAAGACCTCAAGACCTCCAGACGTGCAGGAGCGATAAGTGGCGGGTCAGAAAAAGTCGGCAGAGTTTTCAGTCAAGTCGCTTGATAGGCAACGCCAGCTGGGACAGCAAGTCATGAAAAAGATTTGGCAAATTTTCCGACCTGCCAAGCGATTAGACGAGCTAGCAATGACTTGTACCGCGAGAGGTCAGGATGGCCTAGGTGCCTTACGGTGTCCCGAAGGTCGACGTAGGAATAGTGTAGAGGACTAGCCGAGCCAGAATGAATCGCGATTGTGAATTTGCTTATGGGCTTACGGGCTTGGTGGGGGGTGTGCCATAATCCATTGGCCGTGGCAGTGGCAGGCGAAAACCGAAGGAAAGTCCGTTAGGTATTCCGGACGAAATCCGTAATACGTACTTCCGTAACTCCGTATGGCTGGCCGTAATACGGTTGGCCGTAAGATGGGATGGTTGACCGTATGGTTGGGAGGCCCACGTCATGGTGGTGGGATCACGGGTAAGGTGCGAAGGCAGGCCACCTCTTATTAATAGGCGGTACCGCCAGGTAGGCCCGTTGAAGGTCCCTTCCCTACGAGTACGGACTACTTGTAGGTAGGCCACCCTACCTGAACCGATTCCCAAATTTCCATCCATCCTTTCCTTCCCCGGATTCTCTGGCAACCGATCTCCTAGCGTCATTATGCACTGGTACCTATAAGCGATTCGTTTTATAGCGTACCTACGCTGCCTTTTTATACACTACGCTACCTCTACACGATCTAGATTGAGCACTAACAGTTACACGTGTTTACGCCCCATAAATGATTGTCCGGATAGGATTCACAATTCTGATTCAAAATGTGCTCGGATCTTGCATCAATTCCATCTGCCAGAGACTGATTTCGCAGATACAAGCTTGCCCTCGTTGTGTTCCGATTCCCATGCCGTCGTTACCGCGCTAGCGTACGGGATGCCTACACTTCAAAGGGGATGGCATACCCGACACCCCCCTCCTAGCTTATTCGGCACCCGATCTGTGGCTCATGCAGTGGGACCTTGGCCTCGGGCCCACTCGCAGGAGTAGAAGCACTGTACAAGATACATACAGACTTACACATGATTATCAGTCACTTAAGTGTTCATGTAGCTTGGACAATTCGAAGATAACGTGAAAGCGAATTACACTTGATCAACTTTTACTACCTAGGTACCTGTTCACCGTTGCATGTGAATGTTCTGGGTTCGTCGCTGCACTCGGATTGTAGGTATGTACATACATACATATCTGCGATCAACGTCCCGCCACATTGCAGGTGAGCCACAGACAGGGTGCTGGATAGGCCGGGATGGGTGTCGCGGATATGCCATCCCTACTCGTGCAACTTACATTAGCTCGGGACGCTAGCGTAGCGTAAGAAGTGCGGTAGGCAAAGTCCATTGGGATTTACGGTTCCTATTCCGTTTCCCGTAACTTTGATGTGTCGAGCCAGTTCACATAATCGTGACCGTGATCCGTAATTGGAATATGGAGTATATATCGTAATGCGAAGGAAGGTGTCTAATATACTTGATACGATGCAATGGCATGTCCGGAATACCGTAGGAGACTCGATCAACGCCTCGGGCGGGGTGGCTGTAATCAACTGACCGACCAAACATACTCGGCAAGGTGGTTACACAACCTATGACACTGCTACATACAGGAAGGTACTCCCTCACACTAACGGCAAACGGTATCAGATGCTAAACTGAAGCTGAGGAGGGTGCGGAATACCGGTAGCTCGAGCTACCCCTCACCGTATTAAAATAGAAAAGTTACTTGCTTTGGCGGTTGCAGATACGGAATATGTAGGTACCTCTTACCAGTTTCTATAGTCCGAGGTCTACTCCGAAGACCTCCAGCTCTCTCCATCGAGGTATTCGTACGGTCTACAAATAGTTTCATCTGAAATCTCACTGCAAGCCGGCTGCAACATCACGGTCCAACTCACATGTCAACCGCCGGTTCCTGTTATTAATTGCGTATGTACCTTTCGCTGATTGTTGCCTTGCAAAACGTTTCGGCGCGGGATACACACGAGTTGCGAAACGGATGGTCGCCGAACTGCCCTTTTAGACCACGCTTCGACCACGATGGAGGTTCGGGCTTCACTCATCCGAATCTAATTTTCAAAGGGCTAGGCATGTACGATGATGTATGGACAGACACGCTTTGAAGCGCATTGTGTTTTGCGTATATTATCCATGAATAATCGCACGTAGTCAAAAGTTCAAGGGAGGTAGTAGTATCTCCTCGACCAACTCATACGAGCAGCTTGCTCGGACATTAACAACCATGCTATGATGTCGACCAGACGGACTACTTTAGTCAACTGTCTACGTATGTCGGGCGTCCAACAGTTGAGAAGACAACAAGGTCGACACTACGGCATAATTTTTTTTCTTTTTTTTTGAGCTGATCGAGTAATCTGTCAACAAATATCCAAGCAAACGGCGTGATGAGACCTACAGACGTATGCCGGCTCACACTCACTCACACTCACTCACTCATATTACAAGATACAACCCCGAACAACTCATGAGCTATAGCACAGGGGTAAGCAACATAACAACGCAGTAAGAAAGCCTGAACAGGCAGCGTGTCTATGACAGAGTTACTACACAACGACAGAATACCTGGCATCTTCTGAAGCATGCCGCATTTCACATGCTTCTCATTCTGGCCATCGCAACGTATCTAAGGAGGTAATACCTGGTAGAACATCTGAGCCACGTTACGGATCACGAATGTACGCAGGTAACTCCCGCCGCATCATCACTCTGTTCTCGATGCTGTGGTGCCAGTTTTCGTGTACCATCGCCTACATACAGACGTAAATCCGTACCGTTCACGGCACTTTTTAAGATAGTGTGTGCGGGCTTTGTATTCCGTACGCTACGGCAGATGTTAGTGACCTACATGATGTGTGAAGCACGGAAAGAAATCCGTAATCCGCACATTATCGACACGCACATCGGATATCGGAGATTTCGACGCCGCCCCGTTATCGAGCTATTCCGTACGGCTTCAGGTACTGTGCGTAGATTAGTCGGGTACCGCGTTATATAAATACCTCGTCAAAAACTGCCGTGATGTAATTAACCGCTCGGACCACCTTAGCGAGGATCCTAGGTGTTTAACCAGGAGTCGACTCCCACCTGTCTGCCAGACGTCAAGCCCGACAAAGAGAGCCCGATTCGCGCGAGGCGAATTCATCATCGATTCGGCGGACTAATAATAGGTAACCACCATCGAGTCGGAGCTCCTCGAGCAGTCCCGTCGGCCCGCCGCAACAACTCCCCTCTACACTACAAACAGCATCGCACGCTCCTTTTCCGTTCAACCCGAACATAATTGGAAGTGAATCTGAGGGAGCCGGATTAACAAGATGCTGGCATCTTCCAGAAGGGTGGCCACGTTGGCCCTGAGAGGTTTGTAACATCTACAACTACCTATTCTCTCCCCGCCGCCGGCCGCCAGTCGCCACTGTCCCCTTTCGCATCGGATGCGGCGCAATTAGAAGCTAGCTTCATACTGACTGCTTTGGCTCAGCCAACCCGACGCCGCGAATCGCCGCTCTCCAGTCCATCGCCTCCATCTCGACAACATCGAAGAAGGATGCCGCCTCGGTGCCCACGCACACCTCGACCGGCGTAGCCCGCCAACGGAAGGAGGTGCCGCTCGCGAGCCAGGAGCCCAAGAAGGGCGTGATGCAGTACGCCCTGACGACGCTCGACCAGGTGGCGAACTGGGCGCGTCAGTCGTCGCTCTGGCCCATGACCTTCGGTCTCGCCTGCTGCGCCGTCGAAATGATGCACCTCTCCACGCCGCGTTACGATCAAGATCGTCTCGGTATCATTTTCCGTGCCTCGCCCCGTCAGTCCGACGTCATGATTGTCGCGGGTACCCTCACGAACAAGATGGCCCCCGCCCTGCGCCAGGTCTACGATCAGATGCCCGATCCCCGCTGGGTCATCTCCATGGGCAGTTGCGCCAACGGTGGCGGCTACTACCACTACAGCTACAGCGTCGTCCGCGGCTGCGACCGCATCGTTCCCGTCGATGTCTACGTGCCCGGCTGCCCGCCTACCAGTGAGGCGCTCATGTACGGTATCTTCCAGCTGCAGCGGAAGATGAGACAGACCCGGATCACGAGAATGTGGTACAGGAAGTAGATGATGATGAGAGGAGAGAAGTTGATGTTGAGCATGAGAAGTGAGCCAAGTCGATATCGATACACCATCAATGAAATCGTTATTTTTCCGTTTGTCGTTGTTGCCATTTTCCCGTCGCAAAAAGGGCGCCATTCCTGTACATATAGGCATATTCGGTGTTTGAGCTTCAGCATCGGGACTAGAACGCACAAAAACTGCCCCTTTTTTTTACCCTTGATTTTTATATTGCCCATACTCAATTGAGACAGTACTGAGTAGGTGTAATGAGTGACTGTTCACAGTTGACCGGCCATTACGGTTTCATCATGGACTCGAAGCACGTCTTTTCTTCATCCCGGGTTTGTCTTCAGTGAAACCTCTCCGGCCTTTCACATGTCTCGAGTCCTTCGAGCGATCAGCTGACTTCTAGCTTGGACCAATTAACACCGTGATATTGGTAATCACCACTCTGTCTGTCTGTCTCTCCAACTAACTGCTTTCATCTCATCTCATCATCACATTACCTTCAACAACTTGGACATATTCACCATTCTCATCACCAGAACAGCAAGTCCAAACCGATTACTATTACCTTAGACAAGACGTCTCATAAAAAAAGGGATTCACGAGCCAAGAGAACGTCCCACAATTACCCGTAACAAGCAGACATCCATGAACGGCATCTTCGGACGGCACGGACTCTCCGCTCCCCCCGTATCCGATCCCGAGCGAAGCCTTCCCAGCTCCGTCCATCCGGTTCCCAGCTGAGGCAAAGAAGAATTAAGGATACAGCATGCCAACCGGGAAGCGGGACCCCAGAAAAACGAAAACAAGAAAACCCAAGTGCGGAAAACAAGAATTACGGTAAGGCCAGCCGCGAGTCAAATCAACCCACGGTAATGGATGGAACCTAAAACCGACGTTCTCTGCGAATATTTGGGAATTTGGGACTGGAGATTCGATATATATCCGAGAAAAGCAAGACTAACAACAGAACGCCCCGTTCCGCCCGTATTTCCGTCTCAACAAGGAGAGAGATAAAAGAAAAAAAGACGAGGGGGATATGATGAGTAGAGGTAAAGAGGATAGAAGGAATTACGAATAAAAAGAACTTTCTCTCTCTTCTCATCATGGAACTTCCCAATCTCCTTCTTCCCACCATCATTAAGACTTTAAAACCCCCATAAAAAGAAAAAAATCGTCCTTAAAAAAAAGATAATTCAATTCATTATATTTCGAAACTCCTCCCCCGGCATACCATCTCATTCATATTTCATCTCTCTCTCTCTCCCCCACATCTCCAATACTCCCGTGAACCAACAACTACAACAACCCCCCCCTGAAAATTCCCCATTCACCCTCATACCAAAGCAGCGGCGACAACGCCCGCCAGCATGGCTAGTAAGCCGTTCGAGGCACCGACGGCACCGGCGCCGTTTCCGCCCGTCGGGGAGAGGGGCGTGGAGGAGGTCTTGGTGTGGCCGCCACCGTTGCCGGTGGTGGTGGCGTCGTCGTCGTTGTCGTCGTCGGAGCTCGAGGCGCCGTTTGAGGAGTCCGAGGCGTCGGTGGTGACGGCGTGCGTGGCGCTCGATACGGCGGAGGTCTTGGTCATGGTGTTGGTTGTTGTCTTGGTTTGGAAGGCGCTGGCGTTCATGCTGGGGTTTGTCAGTATGAATTGTGGCACATGTATGTGTGTGTTATTGGAAGAGAGTGAGCGGTGCATGAGATTGTCTCATGAACACTCGAATCGGTGAGTTTTGAATAGAAAAACAAACTCACCAGTACAGGTCACGCTCGCTGCCAAGAGCGTACTGCCGGCTGTCGCCAGGGCAGTTGGCGAAGCAACTATCGTCAAGTCAGTCGACTATCCAACAAAACGGCAACCAAAAGTCAACAAGTTCTCAGTCGGGGGGACTCACGTCATGATGGCATTGTACTTTTCGCACAGACAGCTGTAGTCCTGGCTTCCGCACAGGACGACGTAACCCTCGGTGGTGTCGAGACAGGCGTCGAGGATGGCCTGTGCAGCACACGTGCTCGTGGACGTCGCGGCGCTCGTGGTCGTGTCGGCCGACACGAGGGCGGCGAGGAGAGTCGCGGTAAAAAGAGACGCCTTCATGGTTTCTTTCTCGTTCTCTCTTTTTGCTTTTAATATATTACTTTAATAGAGTATATGTGGTTTTCTTCCGGTAAAAGGGTCGTTGATAAGGGACCTCTTTTAGTGAATTCGTTGATTAGAATATCCGTCCTGGGATCTGAATTTGCTTTCGGTTAACGAGCGTGTTTGTTTGTTGTCCGAAGAGGGAAGAGGGGAAAGAAGAAGAGAAGAGAAGAGAAAAAAAAAAAGCGAGTGGAAGTTGAGGAGGGGGGGCAGAGAGAGAAAGAGAGGTGTGAGTTGGGGAAAAGAAGTGCGGATATAGCTAGATACTTGAATGAACTAATGGCGGGAAGGGGAATGGAGGGGGAGACGACCGAAGACGAAAGACCGTCGATACAGTACGAGAGCGGTGTGGTTGGGTAGCGCCCTTAAAAGAGTTACGGGTTACGGGTTACGGGATGGGATGCTTTACCTTTTTCTTTGCTTGGCACGAGAAAGAGAACAGCAGGCCAGGAACAAGGTTCGCCAATGATAACCGTGATGCGTCCCCGGTCGAGAGAAGATCTTGAGACGATCGAAGGAGAGTCGATCGAAGAAAAGAGGGAGAGACAGTGGTTGTGGTGTGTAAGTGGGTTGTGTCGTGTTACGGAATACCTAATATACCTTCCACTACATACATATCGTCGATGGTTCGTCAACCACGAGTTCCCTTGTCTCTTCTCTTCTCTCTCTCTCTCTCTCTTCTGTCACGTTCTGTTGTCACTCTTCTCTCTCGTCCCGTTCCTACCCTTCCCGTTCCCTCCCCTCTCCCTGCCCGTCTCTCTCCCTCCCCCCCACGAACCACGACCGCAGACGAGATGAAAACACAAAGGCCCAGCACCTTGCATGAAACTTGATTAGTGTACATTAAACTATATGCAGTCCAGCCATCTAAGGTAGGTACACATTGGATAGTGTAGCAGTCTGTCCGGGCTGCCCCAGGATGACACGCTGCCCGTCCAATCTTGTTCGGAATAAGATTGCAAGCCCGACATCATCAGTTCAATTCCAATGCGGGCTAACAGAGAGGGACATCCACATAGCACACTACCTATGCGTACATACTTGGACATATGTATGCAGCATGTACATGGGGGGAGGGGGGGAGAGAGGAAAGCCACGATATGAGACCCGCGCCGACGGCAACGTGACCTGGGAAATGGCGAGACGAGACAAATGAGAGAGGAAGGAATAAACAGAGGAAAAAGAGAAAAGACGTTGTAAATACATATGTGATGTACTCGTATGCTCTCCATATCTATTCTGAGTATCCCGTCCGTGGGCAGATGTACTTGGCGCTGCGAGCATGTACAACATCGGTGAGTCAAGGCAACCCCGGCGGGAATGGGCCAATCCAAACAACAACAAGAAAACAACAAAAGATATACTCGGATCTTGCATTCCTCGTTGACAGTACGATCCCAGGAATCCGAGGTCCTGTCAACTTGGAGTCTTTTGTTTATGTTTATATCGTACTTCTCAATTGTTGTTTCGACATGGAGTCCTGGTTCTAGACACGTTCATAACTCACTCGAGACTTGCAGCTGTCACTGAGCTGAGTCCGTACTGTATGTCAACCAACAACAACAATCAGTGAGTAAACAGAGCTTATCTTCTCTGACAGAGACCACTCACACCTCACAATGTCTCTCGCCCAACCCCCCGCACAATGACCTACCTACCTGCCCTTCTGTACTGTATTATTCCGTAAATACTTCGTGGTAAAAGGTCGGGAGACGAGTATTTCGTAGGTACGAGTATCTCTCACTCTTTCGCGCTAATAGCAGCACTTCTTTCCCCTGCGCAAGCGTCGAGGATAATCTGCAGGTAGCGTACAATCGCCAAGTTATGAGTGGCGGTCAGGGAAGAAGAGCCCAAAGGTACCTATTTCGTACTTACTTACAGCTTACAACCGTAGGTAAGCAGTGATTGTCGGCTTTGAGGGTGGTATTGAGATTTGTGAAGTTCCGGTAACCGTCGACGCCACGGTAGGTGATGAAATAGATAAATAGGTACCAGTAGATTACTTCCTGTGTGATGCCGACAGCTCCCAAGATTGGTTGGGTTAGGTAATCGCGAGTGAAGCTCGTCAAGCTCGTCCGCGTCTCCGCATGCAACGTCGTGGAGACTGGAGGGGGGATACCTGAACGGTAGGCCAGACCCGGTCAGGTCTACGGAGTAGGTACGGGTAAGGTAGGAATGTATTTTCACATGTGACCACGATGGCATTTGGTGTCATAACCGAAGCGTCCGTTGGTCGAACTGTTCATGTAATGTCGCATCTCCCATCTTCGAGCCCGCAGACGTGCGTGACAATCACGCCGTCCTCGTATATCCATTACGGGCCTTCCTCGTTTTCTCGCGTACGATACGGACTACGGTTTACCGACTTACCTGCCTAGCATAGCAGCAGCAGCAGAAGCAGAAGCAGAGCCAAACTCTGACGATTCCCGTCGATACGGCTTCAACAACTCAAACCAAAGAATCGTGTCGATACCGTAGAAGAATAGAAGATTATTTACGAATGCAGTTAGGAAAGGAAAAGCAATACGGCCAACTCGACTTGGCACACGTAACAAGGTCCCCAGACTATCGTTCGCACTAGTGTTGCGTAGGTTGGGTGTTCTTGTCGATCGAAACGCATTTGCATGACATGACATGGATGGAGAGACAGGGAGTGAGAATGAAGAGAGAGAAAGAAAGAAAGCCATGCGTGGACTCGATTGGCTTCGTGCGACCGGTTCATTTCTAGAGGTCAATACCCTCAGAGAATGCATAAGCGAGACTGCTGCATGTATTTAGGCACAAACATGCATGAACAAGGGTGCGCATGAGAGAGACGAAATAGGTAGGTGGACAGGAACTCCTCAACACCAGCGATATCTCAGAACTTCATGATTGAGACGAAAGATTAATATCATAATTGGATTAATTGTCAAGCAAACAAACCGGCACCAGTCGAATCTTTTATATGGTTGGATAATGTGAAGCAATTTCCATCAACACCAATCCCGTCTACTGAGTATACATACGATACATGCATATTCGGTGTGCCACTTCCCGTTTTGAGACTAGCGCGTGCTCGTTTATCCGTGTCGACTGCATGAAACGAGGTGCATTTGAAATTGCGGAGGTCGAAGCAACGCAGCAACTTCACCATTTATCCATCCATCCATCCATCCATCTCTTCCAAATAAATAAATAAATTTAAAAAAAAAAAATGCGCTGGAACTCAGCCATGCAACGACGGAATCAGAACATATTGCGATGTGACCCTGCCAACAGATTAATTTAGGAAAGCCGCAGGACCGTGGATGGATGCTCTCGCTCGAATCGAAGGCCAGTAGTAAGTTGAAGACGGCAGGAAAAGTCGGAATACGGCTCGATGATACCCTGCTGGAACGGGAGAACACGGGAAGTGCGGCTTGAACCTACGAGTACGAGTAGGGCACCTCGTGAACGCATGCTTCAGGTTTTTCTCTCTCGCAGACTCGCACGGAAGACAATATGTGCGACTTGGTATGTATGGTACTTGCTCGCGAGGGTCTCATCTGTCCAACATCTTCGCATCGATCGATCTCAGAACGGGCAGCCAGTCCCCAGATCTTACATCCCTCACTCATTCACCTGCTTACGAGTACATACCGATTAACGAAGCCGAGGGACAAAGGTCTCCAAGAACGCATCACGCGACAAGCAAACATGGCTGGTACCGAAGAATCCAACAGCCAGGGACTGCAAAAGCAAATATTCAGAAAAAAACATGGGGTAATAAGTGTGTGTCTGTACTCCGTAGGTGCAGGTTACCGACATCAAATTCATTCGAATATCTCGTCACTCGATGTTAGTGGTAGGTTGGTCGAACCCCTGTTGTGTGGCATCATACGCAGAGCAGACCCTGGATCGGGCCCGATGGGCCTAGGCTAACGATGCGGTCTCGATCTCGTGGGATGAGGACCAGGGTCGTCGTTCACTTCTCCCGAAACGGTTGCTCGCTCATAACAGTTAGACGGGGGAGCTAGAGAGTAAAAGACCGTAAAGCACGTCCATTGCGTGCAGGAAGTATGACGAAGGCAGTCAATGGCAAGACACGGGATGTACGAAGTAAATATCGTACATAGCGAGGCCAGTAAGTGAAAAGAACACGGCTATCGCGGGGAAAGCTCTGCTTCGCAGTTTTCTACTTGCTCGCTTTGAGAGCTCATCGGGCGCAATGACCAATATTCTTCTCCGTTCGTTCGCGCTCATGAGTACTGCCGTCGAACGGCCGAGGGGTATTGAAAGCGCGAGCGCCATCTCAAGGGTCAACATGCAACTCCTCGGACCAGGGTTTTCTAGATGGGGTTCAACATGTGATACCATGTGGGAGATCTCATTAGTTTTTCAGCTCGGCACATCTTCATGGGTTCATGAGATGTTGCGCGGTGGCGCGCTCAGCTTCAGGGCTAAGTGAATTAATTGAATGAAGGAGATGATGATAGACAGACTGGCCTCGGCCCTTACGAATTCATACGAGTAGTCGGCAGGTCATTGAACGGTGTATCGTAAATAGCCAACTTAGTCGCGACAGTCGAGACTCGAGAGTATCGCAACTCGGCCCTTACGTTCTCATGCCAGAACAGTCAACTCATCCAGTATCGTAAGAAGTGAGTTGTAAATTCAGGCGCATCCTCATCAAGTCCAACTCCGAGGTGATGCTTGAGACTCAACACCAAAATTCCTCCTCAGGGGCGTTCACTGGTGTCTTCCGGCTTTCACGGTCTCAATGATCTTGAAAGACACGACTTACCCGTAAAAGAGCATAATCGCTCAGAAGTGTAAGAAGACTACAACTATAAAAACTGCTGAACCGAGTAATATGTTCATGACATCGCGAGCATGTCTTCACGATATACGGTAAAGGTATAGACAGGTAGACTCACCCGCTTCTCCTTTCCGGCCTATGCCATGCCAACACCTCGCCGCCGCTGGTGCCCCTTTAACCTCGCCTCGATCTCCAAAGCTCACCAACCTCACCATCTCAACCCTCACTCTCACTCTCACTCTCACCCTCATCACAACCTCTCAACCTCCCACCTCCCCCCCCCCAAGACCCCCCCCCCTCAATCTCCCCCAAAAACACCCACCCCCTTAATCCCCAGTGCCGTGCCCACACCCACGGCCGCCGCCCCAACCCTCCTCATCCGCCTATACCCCCCGGCATCACCCACGCCCCCCAATCCCCAGCACCTGAACCCCCCTCGTCTCCTCCCTCTGATCAAGCAACCGCCTCAAAAACCTCACATTCCCCAGCGCAAGCGCATGCACCGGCGCGCCCGCAACACCGCCCATCATCTCCCCGTTCTCCCCATCCCCCCCAAGCAAAAGACACGAACCGAGGGTATTAACCGCCGTAACAAAACTAACCCCACCCCCCATCCCAGCATTATCGCACAACACAGACCCCAACATAACAAACTGATCCGCATACGTATACGGCGGCGTCTTCAGGCCCCAGGGGACGCGATCGTCCCTCTTCACCTCGCGCACGGCGCCCGCAACGCACCGGATAACCGCGTCCAGCGCGTCGCGCGTGTACGCCGGCGGCGGGGAACCCGGGATATTCGGACAGCTGAGGTTGACCTCCATGGCGAGGTTCAAGGACGCCTCGCGCGCCGCGCGCGCGATGCGTCGGTATGCTTCTGCGATTTCGGTTGGAGAACCGGTTATGCTGATGATGAAGGGTTTGGAGCCGCCTTCGGTGGATACGATGTGCGATATGTGGGCGAGGTAGGTGCGTAGCGGGTAGGGGCTGTAGCCGAGGGTGTTTATGCTTGCGTTGACTTCGGTTGCGTTGTCGTTTGGAGAGGGAGATCCGGAGGGGGGAGACGAGGACGAGGATGAGAAAAACGCGTACCGGTGAATCGCGTCATCGTGCGGGAACCCTGTTTCCAGGAGGGCCGTGCGCGTCGTCACGGCGCCGGTGGAGGGGCATTTGTAGAGGGCGCGTAGGTCGTCGAGGGTTGTGGCCCAGGGGTTGGCGGAGTTGAAGAGAGGGGGGTGGATGTGGAGGCGTGGAGGCGTGTCGTCGTCGGCCATTGTGGATTGTGTTATCACTTGGTTGAATTATCACTCGGTTTAGTTATAGCTGGTTTTGTGGTGTAGCTGTAAGGTAAGCTGTATTTCGTAGGATCTGAAGCTGTAGATGTATTGCAGTTGCATCACAGGTTAGTAGAAATATGGGATTGGAGAGATGAAGGTAAGTAATTGTCTTGCATTCGCATAAACACTACCTATCTATCGACGAAGGAAACCTCACGTACGATCCTTATCACGAAGGCATCTTGGCATCGCCTTCGCTATCTATTCCGTAGATAGATAGGTATCGTACGAGGGACCCGTTTCGGTCCGCCACAGCTGTCGTGGAGTCAACGTCGTTCTGTAGTGTCTCCATCAACTTTCAACTCATCCGTAGACAACAACTCGATGTGATCTCTCAAGTTGAAGTTTTCTTGTGATTCTACGACGTGCACTACTATAAAAATCCCGTAAACTCCCGACGAGAAAACCCCTGGCTCAACAACAACAACATGCTCAATCCATGCATGCAAGGGGCTGAACCGAACAAAACAGAGACTCCGTGAAAAACAACACGAACGTCCCTGCATGAAAACAAATGTGAAATGCCGTTGTTACTTCGGAGCCGCAAAAGTCTTTGGAAATAGTCACTTTGAAATGACCAGATTGTAGTTTTTCTTTGTCGATGTTCTTCAAATCAAAAATCAAGTGCCGCGACGACCACCAGTGCTCATCAGCGTGATCTTTTGTTTCTTCTTCTTCCTGACACTACCCTGAGCACCGGCGGCGTTGTTCGCGGCGGAAGCTGAGCCGTTGCTGTCGAGACCGAGAGCTTCCATCTGCATCGCAAGGTCCTTAGCCTCAAGATAAGCATCTGCCTTGAGCCATCCGTCGTCCACCTGCCGCTCCGGAATAGATCCGAGCTCGGGCGAGACCGGAATGGCCCGTGTGCCCCAAACCGTCTTTGCCTTCGGGGTTGCAGATGAATCGGCAAGTTGGTGGTCAATGCCGGCGGACGCCGCACTGCCTCCCGGCGGGCTCAGAGGTTGGAAATCGTCCGCGTTCATCACGGGATCAGGCTCGAAACGGTCGCCATTGATGTTCTCAAAATGGCGTTGGGCACTGCGACCGATGGCCGAAGCTTCCAAGCGCTCGGCCTGTAGTCGTTCTCGTTCTTCCTGCGTAGCTTTGTCCCGATGTTGCTTTCTCCGCCGTTCTAGATCACCAGAAAAGGTCTCCAGAATCTCAGCGGATACAATGTCGGTCCAATCGCATTCTAAGAAGCTGACGACGCATCCCTGAGGAAGATGTGCCAAATACTTGGCGCGTTTTCGCATGGTATCGTCGACTACGTGACCGGTTGAAATGTGCTCGACTCTAGGCAGAAGCGTCGACGGGAAATTCGAGAAGTCGCCGAACTTCGTCTTGAGAATCCGGATATCAAGGGGCGACAAGTATAGATGCGGCGGCGCGGTGTAGAAATGGAACATCTGTTTGGCTGGCTGTTTGGCCTTCGACGCTTTCGTAACGTCAATCGGCTGCGAATCTTGATTCTGTTCCTTGAACTTCTCTTTCACCGTATTGATCGCCCGGACGGCGCGCTGCGTCCAATCACCTTCTTCGACACCAAACTGCAGCTCGTCTGCCTGGGCCTGTCGCCGCAGGTCTTCGATCTCGCGGTCGTATTGTCCGAGAACGTACTCGGTGGTTCCCTTCATGATCCGAGCATAGTCCAAGACACTAGCCGCAAAGTGCCATGGAATGTCCTCTCCAATGTTCGCGACATCACTACCTTCTTCACTCGGAAGCGCAAGAGTGGAGCCGGCCTCGCGCACCATCAAACGAAGCACGACATCGTGTCCAATGCCAGGGAGATCGTTCTCTTGACCCTCATGGAAACGAACGGGTCGAACCTCGGTAAGTCGGATCGAGTCTTCGCAAATCGGGCAATTCTTCCAACGTGACTCCTTCTTGGAACTCGGCTCGTCGTCATTCGTCGAATTCATGAAGCGAAGCAAGCACGGGAGACAGAAAATGTGACCGCAGCGGGCCATGCGAGGGGCCACGGGATCGGAAAGACAGATCGGACAAGCTGTCGTCTGCGACTTCGAAGAGGCGATAACCTGGAGTACATCGGACCAGTCAAGGTGCTTGTCGGCATCGGTTGCCTGCGTCTTATAGTTGCCAGTCGGCGAGACTACGAAGCGATAGTTGGCATGAACGAATCTGCGCAAAGCTCCTTAGCACTAAACGAACAAACAAATGTAAGTATCCGCGGCTATGACTCACCTCGCTTTATCGACCGCATGATAACCGGAACCGGGACCCCAGGTAGGGTGACGACGAGTCGATCTGTGGTGCTCCTGGTAGTGACGCGAAGGAACGGAATAGTCCAGTAGATGAGTGATGGAGGTCTGGCCCCGGCGACTGGAGGCATTCCGGACAGCTCTCTGTACCACATGCGATCAGTCTTCCATCCAAACTAATAGAATTCGTAATGCAGGTGACTATTTCGTAGGCCGACTTACAAACTCCGCCATGGCGTCTTCATCATCCGGGTGGTCTGGTCTTCGTTGATTCCGGTGCTGTTTCCTCGACGCTTGTCCCTTTCTTGGAGCGGCAGAATTAGAGAGGGACGGACTCGACAGACCGGCGGACCGACGCGCACCAGACTCGAAGCCGGGCTGCGGAGCGGATGTCTGGTGGGCGACGGCGTTGCTGTGAGACGGGGTCGAAAGGGACTTGGCTCCCGAGTTGGTCATTCCACCAGAGTTCATGATGATGGCTTACAACGCCAAGACAACCGCGAAGAAAGAGCCCAGCTTCAGCTTACTTGGGAACAAGATAGGAAAGGAAGAGAACGAATCAAAGAACGGAAAAGGACGCTGCGAGGACGATTCGCATGTCCAGCATGGGCACGGAATCAAACAAGATGAAGGATTGGTACGGCAGGTAGAGGCTGAATTTGAAGAAAGAAAAAGAGAAATAAACCAACTACCGTACCCCAGTAGCAGTAGTATTCCGTAGTAGTATAGAAGCTATGAACAAGCGATTCAAAGTCCTTGTTAGTTGAAGGACCCCAGAGGGCACCGAGGCACCACGGTAGTAGGAGTTGTCTGCCAGGCTAGTCACCGTCAAGGTTGCAAGTCATCGCACCAAATACACCGCACCAGCACCACACCACACCAGCCACCGTGGTGAATCCACCATATAAACCTGAACGAGCTACCCAACCCAACAACACCGCACCTCACTAAGGTGATTGGTGTGGTGGACCTGGTGGACTTGGTGAATTGAATTGATAAGATAAGTCGACAGGAGTTTTTCGCATTAGGTAGTACCTACAATACCGCCAGAAAACCCGTATGCACTAACAATCTGACCAGGCATTCTGAACCAAGTTTTCTGTTCGTACAACACTTTTATGCTCGTGACGCATTGTTTTAAGCTTAAAATGGCCGACCTTAACTTATACCCAAATGACGCAATTACCGAAAACAACGAAGAAGCTGTTGTAGAAGACATCGACGCCGCCAACCAAGAAGAGACCGTTCTGTTCCGCCATTTCCGTGGTTATACCTGGTCGCAACGAGAGAATGGGGTTCGGGCGAGCTGGAGCTGGGTATACGGATACGATATTCAGAATGCAGTAGAGAGAAGATGGGTTTGTCGGCTGTGTATTGCGCGCCGAGCTCCCCAGCCTGGTAACTGCAAAGCAAGTGGCATACAAAACGCTGCTAATCACCTGTTCACTGAGCACCGCATCCAGGCCCCTAATGGAGAGGCCAAGTCACGAGCAGAGAAACAAGCAAATCGTCAACCAGGAACTGGATTGCGGTCTGTCGCCGATTTCTTCCATCTCAATACTAATAAGCCTCGCGATCAAGCTATTGCGAATGCGTTGATTAAGTCATTTGATGTATCACGCTTCCATAGACTTCTCATTGAGTGGATTGTCGGCGACAATCTACCCTTCTCGATAGTCGACAGTGAACGGTTTCGTGAGTTGCTTCGATATCTACAACCTTCAATCGCCGTCACCAATGCCATCCTTTCGCATACAGGAATCGCAAATAAGATACAACAAGAATACGAACGTCACCGTGGCACCATCATACAGCTGCTCAGTCGAGCCAACGGACTTATTCATATTGCGTTTGATGGGTGGACAATGGGTAGTGGTACCGGAGTATACGGAATTGCGTGCTTCTTTCGTGATGAGAAAAATCACAGTTATAAGCTAATTCTGGGGTTACCTGAGATCTCAGGGAAGCATTCAGGGCCGAACATCGCGGGCGAGCTTCCCGATATCATGAAAGCGTATCAGATAACCCACAAATTGGGTTATGCAACATTGGACAACGCAACGAACAATGATACAGCTTTGCAAGTGATAGGTGGAGAATGCGGATTTGAAGGCTCCAGTCGTCGCGGCAGATGTTTTGGTCACATACTCAATATCTCGCGAAAAGCACTACTTTTTGGTACAGATGTCGAAATATTTGAGGAAGAGCTGGGTATCAATGAAGCTCAGTACAGTATATGGCGTAAAAAGGGACCTGTTGGGAAGCTGCATAATATCGTGATCGATATTGATCGCAGTTTACATTTAAGTAACAGGCTTCGGCAGCTACAAATGAGTAAACACACATTCAATTTTTGTCTTTTTTAAACATTTAGTAACTGTCACAGATTCGTTTCGAACAAGATCAGCCTATCAACGAAGGAAACAGACGGCTCGTACAGGTTGTTTTGGATAACGAAACGCGTTGGCTCTCGCAGCTGTATATGATACGCCGCGCACTACGTTTACGTGCTTTATATTACTTATGCTTATTGGCAGAGTATAGAAATGATTGGGAACAGCAGAACGTCTCGAGAAGAACCGGACATATTACGCGATCGGCTCGCGCCAACATGCCTCGTATTTTGCAGGCAGAAAACCAGCTGCAAGACCGAGACTGGGAGGTGTTGAATTACATCGAGTATTGCTCACATGCTACGAAACCGTTTTGCGTACTACAGAGGGCGACGGTCAGGTCCGTGATAGGAAAAACGGCTTCACGGGCTCATATGGGCATATTTGGGACGTGCTTTTGGGTTACGAGATGCTGCTTGAGCGATTGAACGACGAGGTCCACCGTTCAAGTCAGCTGCTCGATGGTGATTACTGGAAGATCGGCGTCCACTCTGCGCAAACAAAGTTACGTCTATACTATAATAAGTCTGGACGAGACCCACTATTTATTATGCAGCCCTGGCATTACATCCTGCTTTATCGGTGGGACTGGTTTGAGTATACGTGGAGAGGGCACGAGACACGTATAGAAACGGCAAAGAAGCTGGTCGCAGACTTGTGGCTATGTGAGTACGCGATGGGATCAGTGGTCGGGCATGAAGAGAACGGTTTTCAGGACGACTCGGAGGATGATTTTGTCGAAGATGGGGTCCGAAAACGTCGGAAGTTCTATAATCCCTTTGAGAACCACAAACGAGAGAGATTGGACGACGTTGGCGACGATGATACTGATACTCCTATTCGTGGTGATGAGTACGAGTATTGGATTTTGCATCCGGAGCGAGGCGATCGCAGGGTTCGCGACCCTATAATGTATTGGCATGAACGTCGCCACCGATTTCCACGATTATCGCGAATGTCATTGGACATCTTGACTATCCAGGCCATGTCTGCTGAGTGCGAGCGGCTTTTTCTCTGCAGTTTGGGAGGATGACGGCGCCATCGCGAAGCCGTTTGGACGCGAGGATGCTTGGAATGGCCCAGGTATTGCGATCTTGGTACAGAAGCGGGTTAATTAAGGAACCTGACGTTGTATTAGTATCAATCGCCGATGATGATGTAAATAGCCGCACTTACGGCGAGGATAGTGGCATACCGACAACGTGGTTGGCACGCACCGATGATAGTGGAGAATAGCATATCCGGAGTACTTAGGTAGTTGTCTGAATTCAATCCACCACTCCACCTCACCACATCACACCTCACCCAGCCTCTTGGTGCGCTCAACCATACCACGATTTTGTTGCTTATCAGCCCACCGCACTCCACCGAGGTGCCTGGTGTGGTGTGGTGCGATGACTTGCAACCTTGGTCACCGTATGACTGCATTTTATAGTGCGCTGGTCATGAAGAGAACTGGTGACCGGCGGGGAGCAGATAAATTGCGCTGTGTACCTACATGAGTCATTACGTAACGTCAGCCCAGAGCACTTCCATCCTAGCGCCGCATCGCGAGTTCGGATGTCAATGATTCCCGCCGTCGCGAGGGGTCTGGAGGCTACTTTGAAAATACCTCAACTTATGCTCAATTCAAATTAGTTTTGAGGTACCTTTCAAGTTGCGCTAATGAAAGCCTTGTCGCCAAGGCACACCTATACCCGCTTACGGGATCAGTCTTCCATCAAATCAGAAGGCCAGGTGGCAGAGTGGTCTAATGCGATAGACTAGAAATCTATTTCCTTCGGGAGCGTCTGTTCGAATCAGGCCCTGGTCGAGTTCTTCAACTTCTTCTTTTGCTATTATTTGCAATTCGATTCTTTTTTTTACATGTCGTCTCAATTTTCCTTTTTTTTAACATTTGTTTCTCACGCGACCGTTTTTTATCTTTTTATTTGCAATTGTTGTCGTGTTTGGTTTCCCTCCCGTTCTTTGAGTCCTATTCGTCCTGGTGTATGATGTCGCACTCTTTGAAAGACCAACTGCACATCATCATTTACATGAAACATTCGTCCGTGTTACTGCTACCAAACTACTCTCATTGGGGACTACCAGACCCTTTCGATACTCTCGTGGACTACGGGTAGACTTCCATGGTTAGACAGAATAGTCTCTCGGAATCCCTTTTCATCTCAATCGGACTGCTGTGCACATGAATCTGCAGGCAACCATTGCAAGTAGAGAGATGTGGAGACAAGACTTCAGTTGAGCAATTATCGTTTGGATTCATTCATTATTTAGGTAGGGTAGGTATACACATTCTTCTTAACAGGCAGAAAAAAGGGGCGCGTTGTCGTTACAAAGAAATATTCCTTATTATAGTAGAGAGTAGACTTTTTCCGAGCGTCGTGGGATCAAGACTTGTATCAATCAATCAATCAATCAATGGGTGTGTGTTGTTGTGTTCTGTATGTACAATAGATGCCTGAAGGGCGCGATGCCGATCCGCCATCGTCATCGTCATCTGCTAGGTGGGAGACGCATTGGGGGAATCATAAGCTTCAAAGGAAATCAACTGGACGAAGGCAACCGGGAAACAAAAGCAAGGAAAAAAATCCGCACATCTTTAATTCTTGTGCGTGAATCTCGCCTTCAACTTTCCGAAGATACTGCTGAAACGGTTCTTCTTCTTCTCGTCGGCGGCGCCCTCGGCCGCCTTTGCCTCACCAGCGGCATCAGAGCCGTTGGCTTCCGTCTTCTGCTCGGCCGCCTCAGAACCCTCAGCGGCGGGGGCCTCTGTAGCCTCCTCAGCAGGTGGTGTGAGGTGGCCAATAGCCGTCGCCGGCTCCTTTTGCTCAGATGCCGCTACGGCAGGGGTTTCTGTGGTGCTAGCGGCGACAGAGATTTCTGGCGTTGTTGTTGTTGCGGGAACTGCAAGTACCGGGGTCTCCTTGACTTCGGGAGCCTCAGTGGCGACCGGCGCCTCAACTGCGGCGGGGACAACCTCCTTGTGAGAGTCCTCAGCCTCCATGACGGGCTCAGCTTCCTCAGCAGCCTTGGTCTCCTCGACAGGCTTGACCTCCTCGACAGGCTTAGCCTCCTCGACAGGCTTAGCCTCCTCGACGGGCTTGGTCTCCTCGACGGGCTTAACTTCCTGAAGCAATTCAGCCTCGACGGCCTTCTTGTCCTCAACAGCTTCTGTGCTGGTGACGGCAGCAGCGATGACCTCAGCCTCGGCAATGGACTCCTTGACGACAGCAGGGACAGCAGGCGCAACCTCTTCAGCGGGGGCCTCCTTGGATTCGACGGCAGCCTCAACAGGGGCGGCCTTAGACTCGACGGCCTTGATTGTCTCCTGAACGGACTCGGGCAGCATCTCCTTTACCGACTCAGGGATCTTAGCAGCAACCTCGGCAATGGACTCCTTGACGACGGCAGGGACAGCCGGCGCAACCTCCTCAGCAGGAGCCTCCTTGGATTCGACGGCAGCCTCAACAGGGGCGGCCTCAGACTCAACGGCCTTGATTGTCTCCTGAACGGACTCGGGCAGCATCTCCTTTACCGACTCGGGGATCTTAGCAGCAACCTCGGCAATGGACTCCTTGACGACGGCAGGGACAGCCGGCGCAACCTCCTCAGCGGGAGCCTCCTTAGACTCGACGGCGGCCTCAACAGGGGCGGCCTCAGACTCAACGGCCTTGATTGTCTCCTGAACGGACTCGGGCAGCATTTCCTTTACCGATTCAGGGATCTTAGCAGCAGCTTCGGCGGCAACGGCAGCGACAACTGTTGTAGCGACTTCACTGATAGTAGCAGGAGTCTCGGTCTTCTCAGCCTCTTTGGGAGCGGAGGGGGTCTCAATGGCCTTCTCTGAAGACTCTTTCTTCTCTTCAGCAGCCTTCTCCTCAACCTTCTTCTCCTCCTTCTCAGCCTTAACAGGCTCAGCGCTGGCTTCAGGAGCAGCCTCTACCTCCTTTTTGCTTTCCTTTTCGGTCGCAGGTTCCTTGGGCTCGATGGGCGCATCAGCGGCCAGGGCAGCGGTTGTGGATTCAGGGGCAGCTGAGGATGTCGTGGTGAAGGGAGCGCCGCCTATGTTCGTTAAAGTCAATAAATGAACTCAAAAGGTATGACACAGTCTGCATTGAAAACACTGGGAACGTACCTGGAAGCGCGTCGCTCTGCTCGTAAGACTCGGCGTCTAACTTGACATTGCTTGTGATGCTCTCAGTAGTGAACTCCTTGGGGATTGCAGCACCAGGAGCCAGCTTGATAGGGTTCACCGCACCAGGGGCAGCAGGCAATGGGTTGATAGTGAGAATGGCTTCACCGTTGGCGGCGGGAGCAGGTGTCTCGGGGAAAGTGCCGGGCACGTCAGATTCGTCGGCCTTGACCTCCTTGACCTCCTCGACGTCCTTGGCACCTTCGGCTTCCTTGGTCTCTTCGACCTTGGTCTCCTTGGTTTCCTCGGCGTCCTTGGCATCCTTTACGTCCTTAACATCCTCGGCCTTCTTCTCCTCGACCTCAACCTTCTTCTCCACGGGAACCTCGGCGGCCAAGGCGGCCGTGGTGGACTCTGGGGCAACTGAACTCATGATGGCAATCGTCTCTGGAGCCTCTGAAAGAATTCGTTCGGGCGTCAACACGTTGGCGTCGCTTCCAGTCTCGTCAATACCTCTCGGGGCGGCGGGATCAAGTACCCAGTCACCGTCGACAACGAACTGAACACAGATGTGTTAGTGGCGCTAATGAATGTGGTAGAAATCAGGTGCGTGGACAGAATGCAGATGGTGCGAATAGTGGTCCAGCTCAAGTGTTGTTGAGATGGAAACTTTCAAGTTGGGTTCGTGACAAGGATGAAATTCAAGAAAAGAACAGCAGGAATGCTGGGACCGCAAGGGAAGTACAATGTATTGGGTAGGGCGGGCGTGCCGGACCAGGTGCCGCAACGGACAAACGGCCCATAAATCCACGCCGAGGGATCCAAGCTCCGGTCGCAAACTTCTTCCGGGGCACTGTGATATGCAAGCAAGGGCCAACAAATGCCTTGATCCCACCACAACGTGCCTCGTTGCTAGGAAGAGAGCCCGTAATGTATCTGTGCTGTTGTTGGCACGTGCCGGCGTTGCGAGAACTACTCGTTGTGTGCGCCTTGATCCAAAAGGCTTTCCCGGTCTCTCAACTGTCGCTGGCGTTTATCCTCGATAGAGAGGCTGCCTTTTTGGACAAAAGGTAGTATACCATGGTCGCTTTATCATTTGGCCTGTCAGGATCACCACTCGAGTCACTTAGAGAGTGCTCGGGGTCTCCATGGCGCCAATGGCATAACAGCTTCGCGCCAAATGCGCCCGATGGGGTATTTGCGATTGGGCGACTTGCCTCAACTTGCATGAGCATGCGCCGGCAACTGAGCCGCTAAGGGGAGGTTGGGGGGAGGATGATAATAATGCGCGCAATCAACCTGCTCCTTTGGGCGAGGTTGGTAGGTCGGAGATATCCGTAAGCGCTTGGCGGATCTCGTTTAGTAGATAAACCAACTGCCCAGCAGGATCATCCGGAGGCGCAGAGCTCATCACAACAGAGAATGGAATCGACATCAAGGGAGGCGAACGAGATATGGAAAGCGACGCATAGGAAAACCAACGCAGAGAGCGAGAACACGGCGGTATAGAAAAATCACAAACCTTGTAGAATATCTGTTTCGAGACGTCGGGGAGAGCGACCTGCTTCTTGAAGCTATTGCCGACTTTTTCTAGTTTCTCGGATTTACTCCAGTCGTCAAAAGTGCCCGTCACGTAAACCTCAGTTCCAGGATGATCCCTATCAACAGCGGCGACGAGCGCCTCGTTAGCGATGGGTTTTCAACTGTGCGCGCGAGGCGATATGATCACGAGGTAGAAAGATTACAGGAAGACCCGAGCGAGAGGGGTTCTTCGCAGGATACAAGGTGCGCTTGCAACAGGTGGTATAGAGACAGCTGGAGAGAGAAGAGAAGGCTCGAGCGAGCATGGCACGGACGGACGGGAGAACAGATCAGCGCTCGAACGCTGCCCGCGACGACCATCGCAAGCGTTCTGCTGCTGGCGTCTGTCCGATCATGACCATGTTTTTGCTGCTGCCCGGCGCTTCCTTCTGGGCTTGTGATGATGATGAATTTGGCGGCTTACCAAGTGAACACGACGCTTCCCATAGTAACAAATCTCGAAAACAGAATCTGGAGAGGGGGGATAGTGCGAGAGCGAGGCTACATAAGGTATTTCTGGATTCTCGTCTTTCCCTTTCTTCTCCTTTCTTTGTCACGCGCGCAAGCTTGCGACAAAGTGGATTGCCCGGCTTACAGGCTAGGAAGATAGTTAGACAGCTTAGTATGAAGTAGGTAGTGTAGATACGGTAGTGTGAAGGGAGGATTTTATGGAGAGTCCCTCTTTTGGTGCGTGGATCCGAGGGCGGGCGGGCAGGCAGGCAGGCAAGCAGCTTTGCTAGCCGTAGGTAGCAGTAGAGGACGGATTAACTAGAGTGGTAGAGTCGCAGAAACTTGAACGGCTGGCTGGCTATGAATGGCTAATGTTGTTGACAGGGGGAGGAGGTTTCTCCGATTCTCCAAAAAGAGCCCCTCCCAATGAGCTCTTTTAATTAAGGGACGCGAGAAAAGCTATGAAGCGAGTGGACTGCAGTGGACTGTGGGTGAGTGTGAAGGCGTCAGTGAAGCAAGCAGCCTGAGTGAGCCGGCGAGCGGCGAGAGCGGGACATCGACCAGGCAGACAGAGCACGCTAATCGGCGCGCGCAGTTCGTACTGTGCTGAGCGCTAGCAGGGCCTGCCTAATGTCGGTGGGCCTCATCTGATTGGGCCCCTCACATTGTATCTGGTACGCAGAGCAGCCCGTGGGCGCTTGCCCCTCAGCGGAGGTAGGTAATGGACGTGAGGGACCTGGACGAGGACATGAATTACCTATCGTAGTCCGCTGCAGCAACAGTACGCTAGCAATACCCAGTCGCGCGCTGCTGGCGCTACACTCATTCGGGTAACTAATTTGTACTACAGAGCACAATAAAAAACCGACACTAGTACTGCTCCTGGCCGACCCACTATGACTCGCATCGCATGCATCGCGATCTACAGCTAGTGTGCACGCTAGCCTGCTGTATCCGTTCGTTGCTGCCATCAGAGTCCTGGGCCTGCCAGCCAGTTTGTCCCAAGATCTCGGTCCAGTGGCCTTGTGAAGGTGATCCGTCATGTCTCAGATGCACCATGACATGCGCAATGGGAGTCGTTTATTTTTGTCCTTAAATGGCCGCGCTACTACTGACGTGCCTTAGGCAGCTAGTGTCTAACTGCAAAGCGTTATAACCGAACGTGTCGACCAATCCAAATTATCTAATTAGCATGGTGGGTCCGTCTGTTTAATCATCTGATTCATCTCCCTAGTGCAAGTTATGCAGCAGCAGCAGCGCAGCAGTGGCAGCAGCGGCGCGGGCTCATCAGAGTCGCAGCTTACGGGATTCAGCCGACGGGCGGGATACGTTTGTGCGCGCTTCAGTCGCCTTCTCCTCTCTCTCTTTGGGAGGGAAGTACCAGCACCTACGTCATCGGATGGCGCTGTCACAGGCTCGCAGGACTCACAGGTCCTCAGACGGTCGTTCTCAGTCCCCGACTAGGTACCTCCTACCTACTTCACATCACCGCCCGCGCTCTCGGCTTTCTTATCGCCCAGTCTCCAGATGCAGATCTCGGCCGGCCGTCCTATCTCAGATACATTAGTTATTGATTACCTTTCGGATTATCTCTGCGCTACTTCGTATTGCGCACACAATGCTACGACTACGATCGCGATTACTACGTATGTAAATAAGCAGATGGACAGAGAGGAGGCATCGTGACCTGCCCACGCTTACCGCCTACGGGTACTAGGCTCGGTATCGGAGCATCACATGTAAGACCAGGTGAGATAAAGACTGCTCAAAACAATTTAGTCCATCGCGTACTAATGTTCATAGCGCGATCCGTCCATGTATGAACGGTAGGTACAAGTGAGAGGGCAGGCAGGCAGGCATTTGGCGATCGAATGAACGGGCATTCCTGCACCCACCTCGAAATCCGTGTCGATCTAATTTCGGTGATTGAATCGCTTTACACCCCATCCGGGACATTTTCATCTTTCTTTTGGACTCTTTCTCTCTAAATGCGTAAATTAGAAAAAGAACGCTCTCTTGTTCGATAATTTCAAGAACAATCTTCTCTTCTTTTCCCTCGATTTTCTTTCTATAAATGGTCTCTATAAGTGCTAGGTAGGTCGTAATCTATATAATTATCTGCTTACGGATGACTCTCTATTATATCTCCGTACCTCTCATATGACAGCCGTATTAATTACCTACACGGAATCCGACGTTAATTAATTCCGCAAAAAAAAAGAAAAGAAAAGGGTGGTCAGAACCTTTATTTCCTACCGTTCCTGTTCGGCCGAGCAGAAAGAAGAAAAGCCTGGTTCTAAAAGAAAAAAAAAGGCCTGTGCCCTTTCGCTCGCTCGCGCGCCCGGCCAGCCATCTGGATTTCCATGTCGGCCCGTAAAGAGGAAAAAAAAACCCTCGAGTTGGTGAAAATCCGTATTAGCTAGCCCTTCCCCCTTATCATCTACCTACTGCACGTTCTTGCAGGTTCGTGATCTACCCATAACCGAAGGACTCGAGGACCTGCTTTTCCCCTCTCTCTCTCACTCGTCTCCCATTGATTCCCAGCACGTGCCGCGACAAAAAAAAACCAAGCAGGTCGACCTTGAGAGGTGGGCGGAGAGACCACATGCAGATTCCCCCTAGTGGAAATCGGCGTATGCAGGTGAGGTGGGATTTTCCTGACAGGCCTTTTTGCGGAATTATTCTCCTCACCTTTTTCAGCGCTTCGCTCTAATTAATTATTACATACTACCTGCCTACCAACCCCTACGAGTTGACTAAAATTTTCCGAAGAAAATACGCCAATTTTTTTCTTTCTTTTCTTGAACTAGATCGGTCAGGATAGGTTTAGGTCCAGTGAGTACATTCCCGTATGCGTGAATGGGTTGTTTGGTTGGTTGTCGTTGTAAGAAGCAGAAAAAGAAGTGCCGTCCGTAAATTCTCGCAAACAATACAAGACCTAACAGCCCGCGATCGATTTGTAATGCGAAATTGAGGATCGCGGGCTTGCGAACATGTGTCTGGCCGAGACAACGCCCGAAAAACGTTGACATTGGTTTTCTTCTCTCCATGGGTGGCACACATTGCGCATCAGGTGGTCCATCCTCCTCTCTTGTCCCGTCCATGCGTCCGCCGTCCCAATCCCGCTTTTCCCGTTTCCCCTTCTTTTTCTTTTCGTCAATCTCGCGCCAATATGCGGTATGTCCGGATCACGGAATGCTACGGCAATCTACTTCGCTCGCTTGGACGCATGGAACGGTGGAACAAGAGCTCTCACGAGTAGTAGTAATGATGGGGTCTGGATGCATAATAGGCGAGCGATAAAGGAAAGGATGGCGTTATCTCATATATGCCCGTGGCGGCTGTATACTATACTATATACCGTTATCAAGACTGCAAATGGAAACCAAGACACTTATCGTACATCGTTCTCGTCGTCCTCTTCGTGCCATACCTATATAGAAAGCAAACTCGTTGATATGAAGGATGAAGGAACTAAAAGGAATGGACAGGATGGGAAAAACACATCCTCCTCAACAAAACGCCCCCTCTCGGCCAAAGATCCCAGTCTCTGTTCATATGATCATAACCCCAAGCCGCTGCCCCTGTGTGTCTCTTATGTCGTTGGTGTTGATACAATGGTACAACCTCTTATCATGCGTCTAGGTAGGTAGGTAAATGCGGTAGTGGAAAGCGGAAAGGCGGAACAGATTCCGTCGAAAGTGTGGTAGGTACAATAAAAAAGAAGAGACACGAAACTGAGAAGAAAACATTTAGGTAGATCGACAAAGAACATAGAGGAAACAGAAAAGAGAACCAGGACATGAGAAAATGAAAGAAAAGAACGATTGTCAACACAGAAGCCGTTCCTGACCCATTCCTCTTATTTTCAGAACCGTCTTCTATCCGGGTCTTCCTCGAGAGACTCCAATGCGCGAACGGCATCGATAAGGAGTCTGCTCTTGCTGCCGACGATAACTTCACTCACGAGCCTCCGTTTCACCAAAGAGATAACGCCGAGGGTCTCCTGCCGTCCTTGGATATTCCGCATAACAGCTTCAGGAGTCGAGTTTGCCATCGTCTTTAACCAGTCTATAGTCTTGGACTCCGCTTTACTGGAAGCAGTTTCGGATACGGACGGTGACTCCGCAGACTCCTCGATTTCGCGAGCTATGGCCCCATTCGTTGTGCGTTGACCAATCGACCAGCAGACGAGGGCGCAGACGTACACAGCCCAGTGGTCTGACAGGTCTGTCATTCTCCAATCCTCTCCTGGTAGGTTCCGCGATTCGGGTGTTTCGCCATGAATATCAAGAAGGACCAAGAGCGCCTTGGCGGCGAATATCGAAGCCGCTCCTGCATAAACACTGTCGCTCCATTTCCTCACGCTTTCTTTGCGCTGTTCGAAATCCTCCAGAGAAAATACTTGTCGAGAAAAACCCCAGTTATCACCGCTGACAGCTAGAAGGTCGCGAAGAGGTGTATAGTACAAGGCCAGATAAGTGTTGGCAACGGCGGACTGGGGGAACAAGACGCTTATTCGTTTCGTTAATTCCAAATCTACATCTGCGGAAACGTCGAAGGTAGAAAGGAATGATCGAGGTGGTAAGCGGATTATCTCTGAGGCTAGATATACCGCTCGATCCGATGGGGGAGCCGTGGCTATGAGGTCAGCAGTTACTTCTTCATCGGCTAAAGAAACTGCCTTCAGCTGATCTGGTTTGGAAGTTAGAAGAACCTCCCATTCCTCCAAGTTCCGAGCTGCCCAAAGGCGCTGAGTGGGCTTCGTTAAGGGTATTTGTGATTTTTGGGTATCAATAAGGGGCATGGTGGAATGTTCATGATACATGGATGTATGAACATCAAGCACAAAACATGCAGTAAGAAGGCGCCGGCAAGATTCGGTAGCGATCCATTCATCCCAGCGCTCAGACCTAGTGCTGGAGGACAACTCATGATCCGGAGTTGAGGGGGTGGCGACCTGTAAGGAAGACGTTGAGTATGGGTGCCAAACTTTCCTGGAATTCAACAGAAGAAGACTGAAGAAATCCTGAGTAGTAGATCATGTGACGGGATCAACCATATGAGAAAGCAACAGAGGAGGAGAATGGTCACTTACCCTCGAGAATAGCGACTGGAAGCGCTTCGACGGGCGGCTAAGGACCCTCAATCCTTGGATTCGGGCATAGAATTCACAAAGGAGGATCGTCTGCATGACTTGGACATTCCACCGGGAATACTGTAACGGTCAATCATCGATCCCTGGTCTGGTTGGGGGTCGGGTTTTCCTTACATGCCCAGCTTCGTGCGAAGCAAAGTCATACAGTATTTGACTGTTGATACGATCCTGCTTGCTCGGAAGAAACTGCGAACCCAATGCGGCCATGGCAGACCGCAAGACAGGGTCGGCAGATGTCTCCGAGTTTCGACGGTGGACTAGTGGAAAGAGGGTGTCGAAGCGCTTCCAGTATACGACGAGATAACGAGGGGTGACGTTCAGTGCGGCCGCCAACGACACTTGGGCCGACAAGGAGGCAGCATCCGAGCATGGGTTCAGGATCGCTGCCGAGGCTTTTCGACGGCCTAGTATGGACGGGGGGTCCGGTACTGAGCGGCCAATGGTGACTAAATGTTCAGCCGGTTGAGTGGACAACGAAACGGTTGATGGGGTCGGACTACGAACAGGAAAAGGATGTGCAAACTCATAGCAGCCGGTCTCATCAACATATGGCGACGCGTAATCCGTTATCTGCTGATAAACAGACTGTTGAGTTGAAGAAAACTGGGGATTAACAAAAAATAGAGCGGGATCAGGAACATCATTCGGTGAACTGCAGCCCCGAATGGCCACTTTGTCAGGAGTCGAGTATGGACTGTCAGAGGCGGAGGAAGACCAATTCGACTCGGTGCAGAGCTGGCCAACAAGTTCATTGTCAGGTATCGCCAAGTTAGGTAGTTCGGTAGCTAGCCCCTCTAGACCCGTGTAAGTGAACGAGGGGGATCTTCGAGGTTGGAACGCCTGTCTGTAGCCCTTGCTGGAGAAATGAGAACCATCCATACTTGAGTCGTGATAACCGATATGAGACATCTGCGAAGTCGACGACAAGATGTATCCTTGATCATGCGAATGCGAGTGCGAGTGGCTTGTTGAATGCGATCGCGGAGAGTGTCCAGATGGTGATAATGGGACTTGTCCTGAAATACTGCCGCGATGGCTAGGTGAGTAAGGAGACCCAAGACCCGCGTAAGACGAGCTTCGGGGAATCTCTTCCGCAATCGACATATCGTCGCCGGGCATATTGCTCAGTAGGTAGCCCGAAGGTGGCACATGCGTCTCCGCCGGAGGGTGAGATGACCGACGACTCGTACTGCGTCTTGTTTCTACGCCTGACCCTTCATCTTGCTCACTAGCATGGGGAGTTAATACCTGGTAAATGCAATGTCCAGGATGTGGGACCTCACTGTCGTTGAATGTGACGGGTAAGTAGGTCTTGTCTGAAGAAGACCTTGTCACATCTGGGGTAGGGACACTGAAAGTTGGCCGGCCTGTGGCTAAGCTGATGCCGTCTGTGCGTAATGTTATAGAGGTGCTTATCAAATGGGCCTTCATCCTGGGGTTCTTACCTCAGATGTTCTGCTCGCGTAAATGTCTAGGTATGATGATGAGCCTCTGAGCGCCAGCGATAGTTGCGGTGACCTTTACCTTGGATGGCCTGCAAATGTCACAGGTATGGACCGGTACACCCTTCTTTGCTCGACTTACACGCCCAGTGATTGGCGTCAACTTGACAGGCAGGTTGGGCTCCCCTAGAACACTGCCCACGGACCTTGAGGATGGACTTGATCGACAAGACTGCGGCATGTTTGATGACGATGAGCTGTGTGCGTATCTTCTGTAACTTGCGAGATCCATTGGCCTGGTAATATCAACACTCCTTTGCTCGAAGAGAGGGGTGCGCGATGGCGATGCTTTATCTGCGCTCGCCGTAGCTGCTGTATTTGATGTCGTGGTTGTTAGTCGTGGCGATCGACTTGGTGAAGTTCGCTGTCGCTGAAGAGATCTGACTGGATCGATGTCGGTTTGTTGGATGCTATCATCAAGTCCCGGAGCGGTGGATGAAGGATTGGAACTACGAGCCGAGCCGAAATGACTAGGTCGTCGGGAGTACTTATCATTCCCAGGATCCCCATCGTCTTCCATGTGCATGATATATCTGAGGTCTGCCATTATTACAGAAGACGTGATGTCGGATTTCTGACTCCTGCTCAAAATGGAAACTAAAACAACAGGCCAGTAATCGACACAGCCCTCTCTGATAAATAAAGACTATAGACGTTCAGGATATGTCTTGAAAAGGAAAAAAGCTGACGGGGGGTGTGGGCGAAAAAGGCTACCGAACTACATGTCCAGCCTTCTCATGAGTGTGTCCGAATAGGAGACCGTTGGCGTGTGAACGCTTAGAGGGCACATAGTAGTGCGTCTCGTCTGTATCGTAATGGAACGAAAATACCAACAAAGTAACGGTAGGCTGCGTGACATTGCTAAATTCAGATCCAGGATCGGTCAATCAATTCGACTGCGGGTAACAAGCTATGCGAAAAAGAAAACAAGGGGTAAGAATAAAAAAAATACATTGAACACTAGCTGCCAGACGCACAACAATAGAAGATCAAAATCATAGATAAAAATAAAATAGGTAGCGAAGTGCAATGAAAATCAAGACTAATCCCAAGTATGTGAAGCGACTTGGGGCAGAGCAGGCTGGCTTGGCCGTTGCCTTGCAGCTCCATGGTAGGTACATGCATATGGGCATGAGGTACCGGTACCCTTGCTGCCCTAGGGAGCTGGAAGGGATTCCTGCATGAGCTTGCGCGCTTGACCGATTGCCAGACTAGACAGGGTGTGCTTCCGTACGATGAGACGATGATGGCTGTCAGTGCTGCTCGTTGCTGTAGGCATTCCTCTTGACGACCTCGAAGGAGCACGCTCTTCTGCAACATCACCAATGTACGACGTGCCACAACAAGGAGAATCCGGATGCTCCCAGTAATTTTTGGCTTCATCTACGTTCCCGTAGGCCATCTTTGCGAGGCACATTTACCCGGTGTGGTGTACTCGTAGGTATTCCGTAGTGAGGTGGGTAATCCGTAGTGTGGTAGCGTCGATGTTGGTAAAGGGAAACTCCACCACCGTTTCCCGGAATGGTTCCTTGAAAAATTCTTGGCTCTAATCCGTAGGTACTGGTAGTGAGCACCACACACGCAAGGAAGACCCGCATCTGGGCAGACTGGGTTGTGTCAGACCTGCCATAATTAGAAGATACGGCCTGCTTAGACACCGCGTACCACGCGCTTTTCAGTATTCTTAACTATCGACAGTACCTATTCCGTAGGTATGGCCAATCGGTAGCTTGTCACCGGCAGGTGAAGTGAAGGTAGGCTATTCCGTGTAGCTATGCGCAGTATGCATGGAGGCACTGCGGCAGTTGTACGGATTACAGCAGACACCAGGCCATGCCACTACCGTACTCGTAGATTGGTGAATGAAAGGGATTCCGAATCCTGGAGGGACATAGGATTTCTCACGCCGTATCCTGAAATTCCTCGATATGAGCGACGGCCATAAGAAACAAGAAGCCGGCGGCGCGGCCATGGATCCAAATGCCGGGATGTCGAGGAGGATTGTAGAATACCCCCATCATACGGTATCGTACGCCATCCTACATACATTAGGTAGGTATGGGGTCGAACTGAGGGGCAACGATGCTAGGTACTTTCTGATTTGCCTCTACAAGACCTTGTCTATGGTACCATTCGGGACTGCACGTGTTCTTCACTTACAATTACATACTGCTAGGCTGCTGCTGGGCTGCTGCTGGGCTGCGTGATGAAGGAGTACTACTGCAGAGTATGCAGGCACTCCCGGAAAGCTGGTCTGCGAAAGTAGGTAGACCTATTCATCTATCGGGCGTCGCAGGTTCGCAGTCCGTAAGACAGAGCTCGGTCTGCTGTGCTCCCTTCCACTGTAGGTCCACGGGGAGGAAGATGTCTCCTCATAGATGACCCCCTCATAGATGACCCAATCATGTGTCCTCTGATTGCCAACAAGGCGTAGTTTGTGGCACCGGCAGCTTACATGAAATCCAGTGTGAAGCCGGATGAAGAGGTATAGAGTGGAAGCGTCGCACCGGATGGTCCCGTACTATATCGCAGTCATACCCCGGCAGGTAAAATTGTGGTTTGCACCGCCAGCAAGCCGATTAGGCAATGGGCTCAATGCCAAAGAGTTTGGAAATCCACCCTTGCACGTAGCGTGGGCTGTAGGAATGTAGGCATGGCTGCAAGTACGACGAGGTACTGTCTCGTCATACTGGCAGTTTTGTCGAGGCCGCTTTCGACATGGACACGACAATATCACAATCAATGTGTGAATGGAATCCTCCTAGCTGAGGACGATTCCATCGGCAGCAAAATTGATTGTTTGGTCCCAGGGTCTTAGGGCAGTTCCCAGTTGGTGACCCGATCCCTCAGGCGGGATGCTCCAAGTAGGTTAGTTTAGGTAGTATCAGAGTAGGTACTCGTAGGTGATAGCATCACTTGGAGACAAAACAGGGAGGTGAGGAGGGGGAGGGGGGAAGGGTTTCTCGAGGGGCTTAGACAGGTTGGAGGGCGCCATCGATTGCTTGCCGACGTGCAGTACCCACGTCCTGCCAGCCCATGTCTTCCGTAGAGGGTTGGTTCATACCTATCGTGTAAGCAGGTAAGTCCTATTTTTATACCGCGCTGCGATTGGTGCAGCATGCAAATGTTACCTAGTACCAGCTTGTCTTTATGCCTAAGATAGGCAGTTGTGGTGTAGCATCACAAGGTAGCGTCGTGTGTGCACATGCGGACTGGTGTGCATGTGCATCAGGATCAGTGTGTTCGACCTACCAATTCACGTTAGAACCATTATCTTGGGTGAGATGTGAGCTCGAGTCTCAACTGCAGGGGAGATGACATGGTGGATGATGGGTAGGCTTGGTTTGACGCCGCGTCTATGATGCCAACCAGCAGCACGACGGACGCGTCTAGCTCTCGGCAGCGGCCCGAGGGAGTGGACGAAGATGGAGGCTGCGGAGGTCCTAACCCCGGAACTGGAACCCGAGTATGTAGTAAGAAACAAGTCAAGCCCCTATGCCTAGCCTAGTACAGCTCGATGAGGCGAGTTGATGTCGAAGATGACCCAAGGGCAGTTGCGGAAGTTGAGCAGGACGGGGCACGGGACATTCCGTCTGGAGCTAGTGGAATGACTTGCACCAGCGGTCTGACGGACATCGTTGTGCGGATTATGTACGGAATTAACGCCACATTCGTCGACGTTTTCTACCTTTTTACGCTTGATGCTTCGCAGAACGTTAGCTAACACGTCTTTTACCGAGTTCTATCCTTATTGTTCCGTACGGATTGCCTCTTCTCACGGATTGTGCCGTCTTATGTACGACGTTGCACATTACCCACACCAGCTCAGGAAGGTGCAGACCTGGGTAGCTACGACTTACAGTGCAATTTCACAGTACAAAGTAAGCTAGTCGGCGGCCTGCAAAGCTGTGCCTAACTTGTATTAGGTTAGCGTCGCGAATAATTAGTAGGCGATGACCCCGCAGAGGTTGTGCACTCTAGGCAGGTACAAACGATGACCGTGGTGGGCAGTGCAGGTCGGACCGTCGTAGCACAGGCCTCGAAGTTCAACCATCACCGATACAACCTCATTCTCCATCTCGTTGCTAGGTATCACTGCCAACCTACATGGTGTAGGTAGTAGGTACCGACACCGAATAGGTGACAGGCATGAATCAAGGCATGGATCGATTCGATTCACTTTCTTGACTAGGTAGTTACCGAATCGATACTGCTAGAAGCTCGGCGAGTATCCGTCGTCCTCCATTACTCCGAGTCCGTATAGGCAGTCCAAGCGGTGCTGTTCTCTTCACCGTTGGATTCGAAGTCGTCTCTTTGCCTTCTCTACTTAGAGAATCATATCAGATCTCTCTCTCTCTCTCTCTCTCTCTCCTGTGGCCGGGTGTTTTCACCTTAGGTAGGGTATAGATCATTGACCCTGGGTTGAGGTGGACTGCCCGCGCTTCGTGTTCTCTCGCAAGTCACACCCACGTGCACAAGCGCGCGGATGGCATGCCGTATGTCAACAGCCCTATTCCCTGCATTCGCTGTCCCTCTCTTATCTGAACTATCACCGACAGACTCAGCCTCGATTCTGTCACTCGGCATCTACTTGTACTCCCTTAGTTGATACGCTTGCAACAGATGCAAAGTCAATGCACCTATTATTTATAGTCTTTTTTTTCGGTGATCTTGTTAATCTTCCCTTTCGGCCCGATAGTTGATACTATGTATGTCTTCCTGCGACGGTGGTTGTATCTGCAGGAGGCCGGATAGTTGTGTCTTTGGACAGCACACGCGCACCATGATAGCCATCTTCTATTTGATCTTGAGTCTTGATGTCAACACTTACTCACTCTGCTCCGCATGATCGGATTCTAGGAGTGGATGTGGAACGAGCACAGATCCCCTCTCATCCATTACATCTTTGGCTGCAAGCCTTGTAGGAGGCACAGCAAGGTGTTCAGCGTTTGAGCAAAGCTCTATTACATCAGAGTCATGGTAAAACATACGGAGACACAGTCTGCCATGACCCCGATTGCCACAATCCAGATGAGATCAGTATTGCTCGATCCACTTGAGCCATGGAGGAACCGTCACTTCAGAGCAAGTTATGAGGGGGTTTTCGATTATTGCCACAATATGAAGACTCTCGCGAGAATGATTCCATCTGGAGGTTGTCAGGCATCTGCTTAATTTCACACCAGGAAGGGTTTCCTGCGTGATGTCCGATCTCAACCAGGTGATATGAGGCTACCTTCATATGGCATCGACACTATCCCTGGTCACGCCGGCGGAACCGTCGGCAAGCGGGAATTGTCAAAATTACCGAACGTTGACTGTCAACTTCAACACCTTCGTTAACGAAGGCCCTAGTAGGGATTAATTGATGGTATGGATTTGCAGCATTAGGAGGTGGCTTGGTAAGCTACAGTATATGTTTTGGAAGCCTCTCGAGCCGTCTTTGCTATCCCGAACCGCCACTCCCTACGAAACCTTGAACCAGACATGTTAGAAAGCAGCTGAAGATTCATGAACGTTAGGAATAAAGAATGAGAGTGTGTTGTGCGTGAGAGGGAGAATGCACGCCGCATTCGATACCGGAACGACAGCCATGAGCCACTGTCAAGATGGGTCACGGAGGGTCTGCTGTCGTCCACGAACCAAGATTCTCGCCTATAGAGGGAATTTGTTTTATCAGAACTACTCAGCTGCTACCATTTACCTTACATTTCTACAAGTTCTTACAGCTCTACATAGTCTCGGATCACCATCAAATGGAAAGGGGTATATGAGTGGCCCAGTCACTGAGTAACCAGGGGATATTCACAATGCGCGTCATCCCAAAGTGCTTTCCCCCCTGACAACGACAACGCAATCTAGAACGACGGAGAGCGAGGAAGCAAGGAAGCGAGGAAGCGCGCATCAAGTATCAGTTTAATTACTTTTGCCGCGGTCCTGGTAAGTGAAGACCGAAGAAGAGGCGATTCACCTAACCGTGCCCCAGTATTACCAACCAGTCGATAGTCAGATGGAACTGCCACACGTCCTGCAGATCTATCCTTGCCTGCATAGATACCTCTCAGTCGGCGTCATTGGGCTTCATAAGCCTATGCTAAGAAACTGGAGATGAGAATACTTCACGCGCCTGAACAAGCAGTCCTTCCTGGGATTTTATGTCGCCCCTTTTTCAAGCATCCGAGGAAATGTACGGAACGGCAGTGAACCATTAACATCATACGAAGCCAAGAAGCTCAGATGCGCCACGCATACTTGCATCTATCTTTGGCAAGAGAATCAATCTGTCGCGACAGAGTGCCGCAACATAGCTATTCTGATCACCGTGGCGGCAGCACACAAGCCTCTCTGTACAGTATTAGCTGCCTAACTTCTGAGGACGCCAGGCCAAACCAACTCATGATCGCAGGGCAATCAATATCCACAGCCCGCCTTTGCAAACACGGGAACCCACGCATCTCATGTATGACGCCCATCCCCTCGGATATCGAACAGCAGACAGGCAAGTCGCTCCAATACAGACGGAAACCCGCAAATACTATCTGCTTTAGTAAAAACAATGTGTATGTCGTATTACATGAGCTGATGGCACATAGCCATACCACCATGCATGTGGTAAGGGACCGTGCCGAGATCGGGTGGAATCATCGCTTATGCATGGGCGACGACTTGCCATAATTATGACCTCTGCTACTCGTCTGCGCTTCTTCTGGAGTCCAGTAGTAACCCCCAACCCCGCGAGAGCACGGCGTGTATGCACAGCGTGTGATCGGCCTGCACAGTCGTACGCCCCCACCATCCATCCATAATCCGGGAGAATTAACGGTTCCGACACCACTCTCCGCCCCAATCTCGAACCATTCTCCCGGCTCTCGCCCCCCCTGGTGCTTTCCAACACCTCGTTACGGTTTCGTATCTCAGCTGCTCTCCATGATTGCAGCGTCTGTTGATGCAACCCAGCCCCATGCTACAATGTAATGTTGCGAGCGGCTATGTTGTGAATACTATGCAGTCGGATTCCATCCAACGATCCTGGGCAGTTCCCCAGATACCGAGCCGTGTTACTGAATATCTGTCCAGAGCACAAGCACAACATGTATGATGGAGCTAGCACTCTCTGCTACATCATATACTCAGCTTCCACGACGAGAGGCCTGGATTCCATGCATAACACGATTGGTAGGGTCTTCCAGAACTAGGTAATGAATTCGTGAAACGATAGGAGAACAGTCCTGTAGGACATACGCAGGAGAGAGATCCATCCCGTATAAACGACTCGCTCTCAGTCGCATATAATTCACCGTCAAGTAACGATCCAAGAGCCGTCCATTTCACCATCCTTAGGACTGAATGATGTCAGTGGCGGATATATACTGTGCCTCGCCAGTGTACCTCCAGCGGCGAAAGTGGGCATTCCCACCCTTGGGACAAGTCACACCGGACCCTTCTCCGTTGCAAGTAGCATAGACGCCGACAAGACTGCCGACAAATGAGCCCTCCCCACCGCTCACGATTTCGGCGGAGGCCGTACCGAGGACCAATGCCGCTGTTGGGTCATGTGCCGGCATGGCGGAGAGACTATAGTGTGTCGCATTCACGGTCGAAACCTGCAGTCGGATATCCCCGTGTGCCCAAGACGACGGGACAGGCACAGTGTTCAGCGCTGGTGGAATCACGGTGTCTTCGGTGCGGAACCGGAAAGCTAATTGGGGCTTCTCTGAAGCGGAATGGGACGACGGGCCAGGCGGGAGGACGACGACACCGAGATCGATGTGACTGAACTGTGTCAGGAACACAGTGACGCCAGCCTCCTGGCCTACAGATTTTGGCGCAAAAGACAGATCGACAGTGAAGTCGAAGAGAGTATGCGTCTGGCGACGTCCGACGAATGCGAGGCCGGATCGGCCGTCGAGCTCCATGGATGGTGCTCCGGTGAGATTGTTCCGGCTAGGGACTATCTGGAGGCCGTGTTCCGTTGTGGTTACTGTACCTTCTCGGGGTACGCGCCAATAGATTAGATTCCTGGGAATAGCTGCTCCCTTCTCAAAGTTGTACACATCATCGTCGGTGTTGAAAGGGCCATCGCCGGGCAAATCCCTAGTTGGGGATGGAAGGGCCCATCCGCTCATCTTGCCCCTGACAGGTTGCAAGACCGGCCACTCGCCTTCGTCCCATGTCACCGGGAACAAGACGGATTCGCGACCCATGGGATAGACTTCATATGCCGGGCCAGAACGAGTCGAGAGACACATCCCCCACCAGTTACCCTCGGTGTCTTGGAACAGATCACCATGACCAACCGTCTGGAAGTACTCGTCTGTGCCGCGATTCGTCAATATGGGGTTGTTTTCATACGCCTCGTAGGGACCCTTGATGTTTCGCGATCGCGCAATGACGATGGAATGGCCCATCCCTGTCCCGCCCTCGGCAATCATGAGATAGTAGTATCCGTCCTTTTTGTATATGTGCGGGCCCTCGGGCGCTATACCACCCGTACCATTCCACAGACTGATGGGCGGCTGGCTGAGTTCACCCGTCTCAAGGTCGATCTCTTGCAACACAATACTCTGTGTCGCCACGTACACCTTTCCGTCGTCGTCCCAGAACAAGTCCGGATCGATGAAGCCCGGCTTGAAGATCACCGGATCGGACCAGGCGGACTCATCGAACGGATTTGGCGACGTGAAAACCACGCCTACGTTGCCATCGCGTACTCCGAGGTACTCGCAGATGACATAGAATAGTCCGTCGTGGTGACGAAGAGTCGCCGCATACATGCCGTCTTGCTGGCCGGTTGTTTCCCAGCTCACGCCCGGAATCTGGCTTTCGCGATTCCACGCATGGCTGACTAGTTTCCAGTTGACCAAGTCCTTGGATACGTATATAGGCAATCCTGGAAAAGAGATGAATGTCGATGTCACGCAGTAGAATATCCCGTCGACCAGCGAGCATGATGGATCTGAGTGCCATCCGGGTAGTACCGGGTTGAAGTAGGTCGAGTTGGCTGTCTGGGTCGAGGCCAAGGCCGGAACGGCTCCGATGGCCGCGAGTAGACCTGAAATCAAGACGGGAAGCCTCATTTTTAGAGTGGTAAGTTGGAAGTTGTTCTCCTGAGAGTTGAAGATCTGGATGATGAGCGTCGCGATGCCATTGCAATTTGCACCTATTTATCGATGCCTCCGCTTGCTTGATGTCGTCTCGTTTAGGCTCCGTTGGAGATTTCTCCGACCACGATCAATCATATTGGACTCGACCCAAGACGGGCGTATTTAACCGGTCGGTAGACCCTCGTCCGACGGAGGGCTAATACCACAAACCACATCACCACACATTTCATTGTCGCCTCACTTTAACCCCATTTCATCTTTTTAATATACTCACTGCCACCACACGTCTCATCGACAAGCCTCACTGGTTATCCGCCCTTTCCTGCCATCAAGTTAGAATTGTCATTTCATAAGGAGTCGGAGTATCTGTTTCCAGAAATTATGAATCTCATAGGAAACAAGGATGCGATTGCTCTCGGTTTCAAGCATGGGGTGTAAATCGAAGCGCTTTTCAATCAGGGCATACCGTTCAACAAATCAATCAGATCTGTAAGGACTTTTTGACCGAAAAGTCAGGAAGCCTGCAGACCATTCATGATCTCACACCGGAACGCGGCACTTCTGAAACCCGGGGTTCCGTGGTTCCGACGGTGAACGTGGTCAAGCGTTACAGCGGGCAATCGATTGGCTCGCATCTACAGAATACGCGCAGGCTTGACGGCTGAGGCTTCGAAAAGAAATGGCTGTACTTACGTTGTACGCAGGAGAAACAAGTCGTCGGCGCATAAGCTGTCATTGCTATACTTACAAGTAAGAAAAGTTGAGATGATTCAATTGAGTACCTAGTGGTATGAACACAATATCAAAACAATAACGTCTGGTGGCCTGGGCAACGACGAAGCACGAGTGAACGTACGACCCTACGTCAATTATCTCTCAGTAATCCGTAATCCGTACATAGTGAAGTCGTAAGCATTATGCACGGTGCCGCGATCTCAGTCCGGTTTTTTCTAGGGTGCGTTAGCTTGTTTAGCCCGAGTGCCAGATTCTCAGCTAAGATGGCAGGCTCGATTTTAGCGCGCGCTGCTGATGTTGTCATCAGCCCTACATTTACAGGTACACAGCGGTACACATGTGATAGAGTGGTCGTATGCACTCGAAATGAAAAATGAAAGGAATTGCTCGGTTGCAAGTTTGTACGGAGGAACCACGTTGCATTGTGTTCCTGAATCTCGACAGTACATGCGAAAAGCGATCCTTCGATGGCGCCGTACGCCGTGGAAAAAGGGGCTGTTGCTAAGGGGACGGGCAGGTGTTACTACGTTCAAGTACCTGCCTGAACGGGAGGTAGCCAATTAACGAGTCCAAACCGGCTAGACGACCGTTGCCATGGCACGCATTAGCGGCGGCTATCTGTGTAAAGTACATGCGCAAGTACCTTTCGTACCTTGCTGAAGGATCTCGGGAGGCCCCACACACACCCACTGAACGGTCGCTGGTCTTTGCTGCTGCGGCTGAATTTGCAGCTGGCAGGTCCCAGCGAAAACAATCCATAGGCACAGGCCCATGACCTCATGGCTGGGGCCACCTGCCAGGGCCGATTGAAAGACGACCGACCGACCGACCTCCCTCGACCGGATTCGACAATACGACGCACGCACTGCATGCATGTCCAGCTAAGCTTCTACTGCCCGGCGACCCGAGCTTTTTAACGGTTCGAGTCTCAACAACAACAACGATTCATCATCAATCAACGCGAGGCCTTTTTCAAGAAGCAATAACAACAATCTTTCATCAACTCCTTATTGCAACGATTAGGAGCATAGCCAAAGTTGTTCTATCTACCTACCTAGTACCTACCTAGTCGTATTTCTCTTCTTCTGCTCTATTATCCCCAAATAAACAAATCTTCATCTCCTGCTTCCTGAGCTTCTCTCTCTCTCTCGATCACCACATTTTCACACAGCTGATTGACGGCGACTCGCGGCATCCATCCAAAATGAGACACATGATCGCTCCCGGCCTGCGCGTCGCGCAGCTCCTGTTCCTCCTCCTCGCGACCGCTCTCCTCGGCAACGTCCGCGCTAGCACCATCGATGCCGCCGGCACCGCGACAGCCGCCATCAACTTCGCCATCTTCACGTGCGCCATCTCCTGGCTCGTCGTCATCTACAACATCGTCACGGCCTTCGTCTCCCTCCGCGAAATGCCCCACGTCGCGCTGGCTTCGGATGCCTCGGCCACGCTCTTCACCTTCATCTCCGCCGTCGTGCTCTCGGCGAAGCTGACCACCGTGAACTGCGCCAACTGGGTACGTTCGTTTTCCATTCCCGTCGTTTGCCATCCCCCACCCTAATTGATTGCTGATGAATATGTTATGATGCATAGGGTCCCAAGCCGCACGACTGGATCGCCTTCGGCTCCGCCAACACCGAGAAGCGCTGCCGCGAGATCCAGGCCGGCCTCGTGTTCATGTGGTTCCTCTTCGGCACCTTCGCGGCCACCCTCGCGCTCGCGTTCAGAGAGTTCCGGCGCAGCGGTTCGATCCGCGGGCCTAGCATGTCGCAGATCGGCGTGTAGTGCAGAGACGAGTTTGTCGACGATGCTGGCACGGCGGGGATCCGGGGTAGTGGTTCGTCAGGCCATGGACGCAGCTGGAGTCTGTGCTAAGGAGGTAATGGGGATGAATGGTGGGGATACCGATGCCCGGTTGTTTGTACGTGTGTGTGTGTGTGTGACCGCGCGGCTATATTACCTTGGGGTGTTTGGTTTATGATATGTTCGTGTTGTAAGACCGGATGTGTGTTTCTTTTTTTTTTCCTTTCTTTCCTCATGATGTGTGACGAGAAACACAGGCATGAGGGCTCATTAATGATGGGACGAGGAGACGGGTATGGAATTGGAGTTTCTAGCTGGCCTAGGGTGGTGGCCATGATATCATGCTTAAAACGCCAGGAGGGTCCGGGGGATTCCAGACTTCTGTTTGGCTTAACTTAATCATGTAGACATGTAATAGATAATGAGAACATTGCATGCATAGGTTACGAGGAGAGGCTCGTCTGGTCGCCTTTAGGGGGGCGTTGATCATTTCGATTGTTTCTACACGTCAGTGTTAAGGGGGTGGTCCGGGATCTCGATTCTGGTCTTCGGAAACTTGTTGTACATATTGAACCGGGTAAGATGCTTTTTGATGAACTGGAGTGTTCTTTTTCGAACTGGCCTACCTCCTTGGCTGGCCGAAGACAACAGATAAGTGCTGGCTTCGCTACCAGGAAGAAGTTTGAGTGGACCCCTTTCCCTGAGGAATGCGATAATATACAGGTACTTACAGAATCTCCTTATGTGACAACCACCTACCTAAGTGACTTAAGACTACAATTCGGTAATTATCGAATTGAACTAAACCAAGAAATAATGCCTCACAGATACCTCGAATTGTTAGGAACTGGCTGGTGACCGAAGTCCGGGTGAGGGTTCGTTGAGTTGAGTTAAGAAGTAGAGGCAAAGACCAACTTGTAGACTCAGAGACAGCTAAAACCATAGCTACCGACAGTTTTGACCGGTTCAAACCCTTGTTGGTCAAGGAGTTGTGATATTGCCTTCGAACAATCAAGAAGAGACCTGCTCCAGTAGCTTCGAGTAGAGAATGGCCAATGGGGTTCTCGGACTAGGCCAAGGAGTCCTCATAGAGGAGACTACAACCGATTCTTTTCGTTAATTCAAGTTGACTGGCCCGGTTATGACAAATTCTCAGCTTCTAGATATATCCGGCTTGCCAGCCTGCTTCATTGCTTGACCAATATACTATCACAATAGACTGGCTATCCAGTCTTTTGACGTTATGTACGGTACCTATTCCGTACGACCTTCTCATGAAATCGTACAGTGTGTGAATACTGTACGGGTAGAATACTAGCCAGTGGTCCGTGCACGCCGACCCACTGAGATATCTCGCGGCATCTCTCGAATCATAATGGCCTTCAATCTTCCTTACACCACCACCACCCATCATGAGGAGGCGTCTGGATCGATCTATCTGTATACCACTCGCAGAAACCTGACATTTTGGTAAATGGCGACTTTGTTGTCGACGCCATGCAGAATACTAGTCTTCAGCTCTTGAATCCATATGGCTCCGCCTACTGCACACCGGCCGGCCTGGTCCCTCTTCACGACCAATCTACCCTCTGGCTTGCGTTATCGTTGATAGCTAGCTAATGCCTCGCGAAAAAGCTGCCTTCATGCGGGTACGCATCCAGACCATGGTCGACTGAGAAATCCACCACTTGCATGGACTCGCGAGGTTTGCGTGCAGGCAGAAGCCTGCATTCACTCAAATCTCGGCCACGTTTGCTCCATAGGTGCGAGCCCGAGAAACAAGCTGGCCTGCCTACTAGCGTGATGCCTCTGTAGCGGGAGATTAGGTCCATGATGATTGGCAATTCGTTCGCCAGCCTTCATCTCGGAAGTATGCTTCTTGTTACAGCATTCATCACATGGGTCGTTGTCAGCCGTAAAAGGTTCAACCTATCAAGCGAGGCCGTCTGCAGCCTCAATGCGGAGTAGTTGATGGTCGACGAGATTCAGCCGCCTGTCTGCAATGTCGAAGGAAAGCTATAACCCGCCATGGGCCGTTTCTCTGCCTTGTCCTTACGATGTCGAGAGTTGTGACATAACCGCTACCCATATTCACTACACTTTAGTACTTGCTCACTTACTTGATTCTGAGATATTGTCTCCTCTCAATCTACAACTCCATCATGGCAGTATACGCCAAGTACTGCCAGATTTTGCTGCTAGCTTGCCTGGTGGCAACGGCAAAGGCAGATGAATGGGACGACTTCTCCAACAATCTGGCCACAGACCTTGCGCCATTCCTCGCCCTCTTTGGTGAACAGGTCACAAAACAATATCTGAGTGAATCGACCACCTTTCTTGATTACTTCATTTTCGCAATGGCACCCTTGGGTATCCTTACTGCGGTCGTATCGGCCATTCGCGTGTGCGGTGGATCATCCCTGCGTGCCTTCATCGGACGAGCTCAAGAGGGAGGCGGGATCGCAGAAGCGGAGTTGTGCTCATCTACCAGTCGGGACGTTTGCGAACTATACCACAATGGGGCTATAGTTCGGGTATTTGGACGCTCGAAGATACTCGAAATAATTCACGATCGTGACGGGTTCTGCTGCGATGAGAATAGCGAGTCACGGACATATGGTATATACTCCTTTCAGGACTATATCAAGACGTCCAAGGGCAAAGCCGAATGGCAAGAAGAGAATCCACAAGAATTGCAAGAAGAAGGTCAGGAAGAGCCAACAAAAAGAACCCAGCATTTTGGCGGTACATTGCGAAGAAGACTGGCCAATTTCAAGTGTGACATTGGTCAGCAGAAACCGTTGCGCAACACCGGAGGTGATATTGAAAGTCAACAGCAGCCACCGCGCAACGCCGGAGGTGTTAGTGTCAACAGTTCACAGAAGCTACCGCACAACCAAAACGGCGGAGGCTCTCAGGTTCGCTTCGCCCCTAACCCAAACCTCTCTTTCAATATAGGTATACGAGAGCTACCGTATTACGTCCTACAATTGGCAGGTGTCCTCGGATTTCTCATTCAAGCTGCCGTTTTGGTGTTTGCTTACCTCGTAACATACACTTGGCACTGGGAAAAAAACCATGCTCCTCCTCGCAAATGGGCCTTTCCTTTCATGATTGTGGGTACCCTACTTCAGAGCAGCGGCATGCTTTTCTGCGCATTCTTGATAGCGAACAGCACCGAGGAGAGAGTGTTTCTCAAAAAGAAGGACCAAGGCAGCGAAACTATAAAAACAGACAGAAAAGAACTGGAAAGGGGCAGCAAAGTACTCAACAAGAACAGTAAAGCACTCAAAAAGGACATCAAGGTAATGGACAGGGTCTGCGAAGCAATGAAGAAACGAAGCGAGGCAATGAAAAAACTAAGCGAAGCAATGAACAGTGGCAGCGAAGCACTGCTGGGGGGCATCGAAGCAATGAATAGTTGCAGCGAAGCAATAAAGAGGGACAATGAAGCAATTCAGCAGAGCAGCGAAACAGTTACAAGGAACGGTAAAACAATGAAAACGAGCAGCGAAGAAATGAAATGGGGCACCGCAAAGTACTACGTGGTACAGCCGGGAAACCAAATCGTCGGCGACCAAACATTCGATTCTTTCTTGTTTACTGATGCCAAACGGCCGTTGATCAAATACACGACTTCGTGGAAAAAACAGAATGGGAAATCTTCTTGCAAGTTACAGGAAAGCAAAGGAGTTCAAACCTATCTCGCCACGGGTCTTACCCTAACTGGCTTCATTGCTCAATTCATTGGCTTGAGAGCAATGCACTCGTCTGTCTCGGTTTTTCAACTCGGCGCAATTTTATTGATGAGCGCTATCCGTGCAGGGCTAAGGGCACAACGCCTGGGCAAAACCCAGAACCTCTGGAACGAATGCCTGGATGAGATTCAGGGCCATGAACTGGACTGCTTGGCCTTAGAATTGACCAGAAATTCATCGAAAGGGCAAGTCGAGGGAAAAATGTGTTGGTTAGTGACTGGCGACCAGGTAAACCAACAGTCTTCAGACAAGCATGAATCCAATGCAAATTTGCTGTTCCAACGAGCCTTTTTCTATCGAGCGCGACTTGCAGAACTGACGACCCGCTCAATGCTCGTCAAATCACCGTCATCAGCAGCGTGGGATAAACGCAATGTTCCAATCCGGCAGCAAGCTCAACAACTAAAGCGACTGATTGACTATAGTGCCGGTATTCTTTCCGGATCGAAGGATCTCAAATGTATTCCGTGGGTTATTAATATCATGGCATGTATTCAGCCTCAAGATCCTAAGACGACCGATCAGTTTCAACAAGTTGAGACATTCAATGTTGATCTTTCCCTGCACATAGAAGACGGGCAATCTACGGCATGGGATGTCAATCATAATCATCTCGAAGCTGTACTTGGCCTATGGACGTGGTCAATCGTATCAGCCTCCCAGATGGAAAAGCACAGTGACTTATCGGAGACATTGGTAGCTCCCGCATCTAGGATCCTGGCCACTGGGGCCACTGAAGAAGAAGTGGAACACGCACAAAAGGAGTTGGCTTCGTGGACTGCAGACTTTACTCCGTCCTCTCGCATTGAGTCCTGGGCACCAATTGAAAAACCCACTCACGATGGCCCTTTATCGCGCATGGCACGGGTGGGAGTCGCCACGTTCGGATCTGATGAATCTAACAATTGGCGTCGACTTCATGGATGGAAAATTGTTCCTGATGAGCCACCAACCAATATGTTCGCTCTGACAACGGCCGTGAACCATTCGATACCTTTAGCATGTGCCCACGACATCTACCAGTCCTTCCTCTTCGCCGTTTTGGATAAAGACGAGCCTATTGGGGGAGAAACGGAATTCGTGAGAGGGAGTTCTGGCTATTTCTTCACGAACGGGGTTATAGACCGCCTTGTAAAATGCTTTCAAGAGAGTGATCTTGGTTCTGCACAAGATGCGTACTCTGTCATCCTCCCAGTTCTAAGAAGCCGATCGAAAATGCCTCTCTCAAAAGCTACGCTTCAGTCTGTCTACGATGGCGCCGAAGTTAATCGGGCAAGGGGCGATTTCCTGGAGGCCAAGTTAATTCTCATGTTGGCGTGGGAGTCTGTACGGGACTCCCAAGATACTCAGAGATTGGCTGAAGTTATGCTGGAGTTGGGTGAACTCTATCGCCACGCACTCTTCCATAACGACTTCTCGTGGCAAAAGTTCGGTCGTGAAGGAATCTCCTGGATGAAGGACGAACTCAAGCGTCAGTCACGTTACAGCCGAGCCGCTATTGTCACGGCACGTTACGCTGAACTTGAGAGACTAAGTCACGTACCCTGGGCAGCATATCAGAGAGTTCTCCCCGTCACATTTCAAGACGAACGAACGCATGCATTGTGGCGGATTAGTCAGGATAAGGACTTGTCTCGTCCCAATGCAACTGGTCGGACAGTCCTTTCCCGGGCGGCCCAGAAAGGCTGGGTGGAAATAGTCAAGGCCACTCTCGACCTCGCCGACTCTACCATTGACCAAAAGGATGATGAGAATCGAACGCCGCTCAGCTATGCTGCCGAGGATGGGCACATCGACGTTGTGACCATATTATTGAAGAGAGGGGCAGCACCCAATATTGAGGATAAAAACCACTATACACCTCTGTCATATGCTGTTGAAAATGGTCATATTGAGGTGATGAAGAGCTTGCTAAAAGAAGATCGCGTTAGTGTTCTGAGTAAGACCAGTGACGGGCAGACACTTTTACATTGCGCAGCAAAAACTGGGCAGCTCTCTGCAATTGAATGGCTAATGCATCATGGGGCCCGAATACTAATAAATAGTATCGACGCAGCTAATAATACGGCGCTGATTGTTGCTCTTTCAAAGTACCATGAAGCCGTGGTCAAGTACCTTGTACAGAACGGTGCAAGAGTCGAACTTTCGATTCAGGCAACCGACGAATGGAAACAAGCGCTGCAATACGGACATTGGGCCTGTATAGACCCATTGCTGAGAAAGCTAGACCGTGACCGTCTGGACCCGAGAGACATTCTCGTGACGATAGGGCCGTTTTGTCCCCCCTTCGCAGGGCGGGGGTAGTGGGAGACTGAGGTCATCCAACTATCAATCAAGGACTTTGGTACGCGGACTGTCTGAAGATGATTGTGAAATGGAAATCACCATGGACGTAGTGCGGGGTGTTATAAATGGACAGTGTTCAATAACCATGAGGGTCGACGAGAGAGACACTTTGCTGGACATGGAGCTGTCCAAGAACGACTTGTACAAGATTAATGACGCTCAAATACCCAAATTGGTCGCGCTGCTTCTAGATCGGTTGGGAGACGACGTTGAAATGACACCAGATGTCATCCAAGCTGCTGCCAAAAATAAGTTTGGGGTGGAGATATTGCAGCTGCTGCGCACCAAAGGCAAGATCATGGTGACAGAAGGCGTCCTCACTGCAGCAGTGCAGAATCAGAGTTCTGGGTTGGCGATTACACAACTACTGCTAGACGATGACCAGGGAATCGTTCAAGAACAAACAAAGGCCTGGAACAAGATCCTCGAAGCGGCTGCAGAGAATAAGCCGTCTGGAGCGGCATTAATGAAGCTGCTGTTGAATCGAATAGGGCCAATACCAGGAGACAAGGTCACTGCCACGGAAGCCGTAGCCCTATTAGCAGCGCAGAATCCGGAGTCTGGGGCGGCAATAATCAAACTCTTACTTGTGCAGGGAGGTGGATTTCAGCTTACCACCGAGATTGTTCGAGCGGCTGCATATAACCGGGAATGCGGCGACCAGATAACACGATTGTTTCTCGATCAAAAAGGAGATCAGGTAAAGCTCACAGAGGATATCTTACGAACGGCTGCAGAGAATGTGGGATGCGGCGACGAGATAATACGATTATTTCTCCATCACAAAAGAGACCGGGTGAAGCTTACGGACGCAATCGTGCAAGCAGCCGCAGAGAACTGGGGATGCGGCGACGAGATAATACGATTATTTTTCCATCACAAAAGAGACCAGGTGAAGCTTACGGACGAAATCGTGCGAAAGGCCGTCGGGAACGAAAGATGGGCCCCTGTTATCCTGGAACTTTTTCTAGAGTACGAGAAAGATCAGGTCAAAACGGCCGAAGACCTTGTCCTGGAAGTTGTCACGAACCAATCGTTCGGCGAGGCCATGATGCGTTTATTGCTGGACCAAAAAGAAGACCAGGTTACAGTCACTGAAGCCGTCATCGAAGCAGCCGCAGAGAACTCAAGGTCCGGTGAGGGGATAATGAGACTGCTGCTAGATCGAAGATTTTCTGCTATTAAAATCACGGACGAAATCATCGTGAAAGTTGTGAGCAATGACGATTCCGGGGAGAAGATACTAGAGCTGTTGCTAGATCGAAAATGGGGTGAGGTCAAAGCAATCGAAATCACACCAGAGTTTATCATATTGGCTGCGGGGGATTTTAATTCCGGGAAGATGATAGCGAGGCTGCTACTGGATGGAAGCGAGAACGGGCTCAGAGACATCAAAATCACGCAAGAGATCGTCATAGCAGCTGCGAACAATTGGGATTGTGGGGAGAAGGCACTGAAAAATTTACTAGAAGGAAGAGAGCATGAAGTCAAAGATATCGAAATTACGGAAAAGATCGTCATAGCAGTTGTGAGAAATTGGAATTTTGATGGGGAGGCGATATTGAGGCTGCTGCTAGATGGAAGAGAGAGCGGGTTCAGAGATATCGAACTCACGGAAGCGGTTGTCATAGCAGCTGCAGATACCACTGGAGGGACAGCGACACTAAAGTTGCTGCTAGAAGGAAGGGAGGACGCGATCGAAGAAGTCAAGATAACGGAAAAGATTGTTGTAGCGGTTGTGAAGAACTGGGTATATGGTGGACAGAGTGTACTGAAACTACTGCAACATGGAAGAGAGGACGGGTTCAGAGACATCGAAATCACGGAAGCGGTTGTCATAGCAGCTGCGGAGGTATGGAACGGGGAGGCGATACTTGGGATCCTGCTAGAAGGAAGAGAGGGCGATATCAAAAAGGTCAAGATCACGGAAAAGATCATCATAGCAGCTGCGAACAGTTGGCGCTCCGGAAAGGAGGTAATGAAGATGCTGCTAAAAGAAAGACGGGACGAGATCAAAAAAATCAAGATCACGGAAGCGATCGTCATAGCAGCTGTGGAGGGGTGGAACGGGGAGGCGATACTGAAGCTGCTGCTGGAAGGAAGAGAAGACGAGGTCAAAGAGTTCAGGATCACGGAAGCGATTGTCAAAGCAGCTGGGGAGGGATGGAACGGGGAGGCGATACTGGAGATGCTGTCGGACGGAAATTGGGACGAGTCCAAATTAACCAAGGACGTCAGAGATGCGATCGAAAAGAACGGAGACTTGGGTACAGCTATCGAAGAGCTGCTTCGAAATCGAGGAGCAGAAGAGGTCGTAGATCCCGAACAGCCTGTCCAAACGGATCAAGGAGTGGAGGGGGCCATGGATACAGACCAAACTGTCCAAGCAGATCAAGAAGTGGAAGGGGTCCCGGTTACAGAACAGTCTGTCCAAGCGGATCAGAAAGTGGAAGAGGTAGTGGTCACAGAAGTACCTATCCAAGCGGCTGCTTGAGAAGGCGTGACAAATTTCGGTATTGACCCGACGCCATTCACGGACTTACTTGCGGGTATATTCATCAATCATCATCGCAGGAGACCAAGAACGAGACAAGTATCATCGTGGCGATTCAGGGTTCCAAGCCTCCCGTCTTGATCCGGTCACCCCGCTGACAGTGGTTTCGAACGCTAACGAGCAGCCCTTGAGCTCAACTTTTATCCGCAATGCTTTGATGGAGGTGTGGTTGCGATAACGAGAAACCATTAGGTCAAAGGAAAGAGGAGGCAGTATTGAACATGACGCAAGGACACGGATTGTTGAGACGAGGAATATTGAGAACGATAGTACATATCAGCCAAGGCATTAGATTAGGTATACGAAATGATATAAGTATCCGACCTTACGAAGACTCTGCCTACGAAGAGGCCTACGAAGAGGCCTACGAAGAGGCCTACGAAGAGACATGTCCCGTATCTCCTAGAGTGCCCGAAGACTACAAATCCGTACTTCGCAGGGGTTGGGACCAATTAAAACTGAAGCGACTCTTGAATACCACGCCTTGTTAAGAACTTGGCTGGTGGTCCAAGTTCAGTTCAGTATTCTTTTCGGTACGGTGGAGCCAGTGACCGAATTGTAGTCTTCGGGCACTCTAGGAGATAAGTTCGTTTACATTAAGTGAAAGGAATGTTAGTTGACGACCTCCAAAGCTTGTATAGAATAGGTCACGGTGCAAAAAGCTCAGCGGATTGCTCGTAAATGAGACAGATGACACTGAAGGAAACTGCAATCCGTACGAGGATGGACAGACGATCCGGTTTGAAATGTACGGTATTAGACCCCTGGGATGCGTCGAAATGCGATCGTAGCCACTTAACGTGCACTTATTACACCAGTTCGGAGTCGCCACCGTAATTGTGCCAGTTACGGATTACCGCTCGCCCCTAGGTATATCTACTATATAGATTACCGTCAACTTGTCTAATCCAAACTCATACATCTAGAAAGCGACTTCAAATACCTACCTACACCAACACCCATTTCCTAGAGCCATCCCGACCCTCAATGACACCACAAGTGGGGTTGCCTGCCCCGCCCCCGCTATGGACGCATGGCGGGACATCGCGCAGTATAGGATATAAACAGAAACAAGGTAAGGCGATGACATAAAACAGTCTGTTAGCTTGGCCGAGTGGTCTAAGGCGGTAGATTTAAGCTCTATTGACGAGAGTCGCGCGTGTTCGAACCACGCAGCTAACAACTTCAAACCTCTTTTTTTTTGCTGCGTTTTTTAGGTTCATTCTTGCCTGTGATTCTAGTTTTATGAGCTCTGGATAGCTTGGATTTTTATTCCTATGTTTTACCTTTTTTTTCTGTGTTTTTTTTTTGTTGATTTATTCTTTCTGTCGTGTTTTGAAAGGATCTTGCCGATGATTCCCAGAGTCACTCATCGCAGCAATACCACGGATTACGAGTCAGGCCACCAGAACAATGCATGCATTCACCAGAGACCCCTCACACTCACAACTTCCAATCCAAACATGACATCAACTCATTCTTCATCTATTCCTCACTAGTCTAGCATATAACTGGGACATCAAACCTCCTCCCCTCCTTAATCAAATCCGCCGCCCTCTCCGCCACAGCAAACACCGTCGTCTGGATATTCCCCAGCGGCTCCAACGGAATCATGCTTGCATCCACCACGCGCAAGTTCGCCGTGCCATGCACAATGAGCCGCTCATCCACCACACCGCCGAGTTCCCGCGGCAACATGCGGCAGGTACCCGAGATGTGAAAGCAGGACACTGTCCGCGCGCGCACGATCTCTCGTGCGTCATCTAGCTTGTCACCTGTCGTTTCTGGCAGGCGCTTGAGCTCCGGGTCGATCATGTCCTTGTAAGGGGCCGTGTTGACGATCTTCTCGACGAAGCCGACGGTGCGCGCGAGGATCTCGAGATCGAGGGGGTGCGAGCAGTAGTTCGGTTCCCAGGTCGGTGGGACGGAGCAGTCTTTTGAGGAGATGTGGACGGAGCCCCGTGAGAAAGGGTGGTTGAGTAGCGCCATGATGCCGATGCAGTCGTATGGTGCATGTGATGTGAACATGTCCGTCAGTGTGTCCGGGCGCGGCGTCACTGTGAGTGAACCCGGGAAGCAAAGGTATTGGATGGCGGGCTCGTCTTCCGTCTCGAGGAGATCGCGGATGAGCTTGAACTCGCGCTTCTGCACGGGGTTTACCGCAGGACCGTTGGAGGAAAGGTACTTGTCGAAGAGGCTCTTGCGCTCAGCTTTGCTCATGATACCGTTGCGATCCGCGAGCGGTACGTAGGCAACGCTGGTTCCCATGCCTGCCAACGGGCCCTGCTTGTTTTCCGCGTATTGCTCGATTGCGCTCTGGAATATGGCCGGGTTGCGGAGTCCGTCTTTGGATGGAAACCCCCTTTTCACGGGGAATTGCTGCGACGTCATCAGATGGTCCTGCATATGCTCACCAACATTCGGGTTATCGATCACGACCGGAATATCAAGACTTTCGAGCAGATCGCGATCGCCTATACCCGACAACTCTAATAGCTGCGGCGTCCTGATGGTTCCCGCAGCCAGGATAACCTCACTCCGTGCCCGGGCGGCAGTGACGTTGCCCTCCTTATCCTTTATCTCGACACCTGTCGCAATAACCTGGCCATCCTGAATCTTCGTCGTAACTTTCTGCACGGTCGTTTCCGTCATCATTTTCAGATTCGGTCGTTTGGCAGTCTCATCCGAATAATACGCCGTAACGGCAGAGCTGCGCACATTCGAACCACTTTCAATCGTCGACGGATTCTGGAACGCGCCAATGCCCCTCCCCGTCCTCGGATCCGCCGTCATCGCAAGCCCGAGCTCCGCAAACGTCTTAAACCAATTCTCGTTCGTCACGGCGTACTGGTCGTCGAAAGATAACTGAATGGGTCCGTCGCCTTTCATATCGTTCCGGTAATACGATAGCCCGCCCAATGTCTCCCGAATCGCTTCGCTGGGCGGATGCGACGTGGCGAATTTCTGCAGGTAAGGAGCCAGATCGTCGTAAGACCACCCTTTATTTCCCATCTTCCCCCAGTTATCGATACTCGTTCTTGAGGGATACATGACCATCATGAAGTTCGTCAGGGAGCTACCGCCGAGGACCCGCCCTGTGTCTTGTCGAAGATGTCGGCCATTTAACTCGGCCTAGATGATATCAAAAACTGCCGACACAGGGGTCATGAAATAAGGTGTCTTCATACCTGTGGCGTTGATTTGAATGGCCATGTATACCGATCATCTTTATACGCACCAGCAACGAGACCCGGTGTGGAGAGAGCCGGATCGCTCCTCTTGTCGGCGCCGGCTTCTATGACGAGGACGCGGACGTCGGGATCCTCTGTGAGTCGGGCCGCGACGACGAGGCCGGATGTGCCGCCGCCGACGACGATATAATCATAACACTCGCTCATTTTCGCTAATCGAGTAATTCACAACAAGCAACGAGCAACAAGAGGGTATCACAACAAACACACAACAAGAACAGAAACAGAAACAGGGTATCGCAACAACAGCAACACCCAAGCATATAAAGCACACCGGGAGTAACGGGTCAGTGATGCCAAATACGTTGGATCATAGTAATACCGATAACGGGTCCGTGATGTCAAATACATACGTTGGATCATAGTAATTCCAAAAAGCTGATGACAAAAAGGGAAGATCGGCTGCATCAAGGCATCGGTTCTTGCCAATCGATCACGCCATCCTGGTCTACATGACCTACCGGATGAACGTCGCACCTTACTATGCTGTACGCCATGGCGACTGATATATCAAGCGACTCGTCGTTGCTGTTTTGCGGTGTACATATAGAATGACCAGTCGTCCCTACTCGCACACCGGTCACTGTGAACCGACTACCTCTCCTGGACATTACTACTAACTACTACGACTTACAGCTTGACCCTCACCAAGAGACTACGAGGTGTGATGGGTAAGTTCGGTGCCCTTGCCAGGTACCTCCACTAAGGCGTTATCCACTGGCTAGACGCGTTTGAATAAACTGCATAACTGGTACCGAACTCCAGGGCAATTGCTGAATGTATCGCGAGTACCAAAAATGACAGAAAGGGCCGCTATACCGCAGTCAGTATGGCCGGTGGATCTGAGCTCAAGTGCGGTACACGGACATGGGCCACGACTTTTGCCTCATACCTCGTACACCACCCAAACAAATAGACCAAATAGACAAATAGTATCTAATATTGCCATTCTCTACGGAATAGAACAGCGACTTCCACCCCTGTTGGCTGCACGTGTACGAGTATTTGTCAAAACACTAGTAGTTCCATACGGCCCGGATCTCGGGACATCCCATGAGGGTGTGACCGGTCTGGGCAACCGAACCATACGATCCCTTCCCAGAGCGGGCGTTCGACACTGGGTAAGGAGGTCTTCGCACTAGTAATCTGCCGGTGCTTGCTTAAATCTACCTAGGAGTTTCGACATGTCTAGGTTCAGTAGACATCTTGCTTGATCTGGTTGCGATTCTCAAGGCGATGGGGCCATTCATGCGAGGAACAGGAAAGGGTCGCGTCGCTGATCAATTGGGACATTTTGCGTTGCCCCATCGACGGGTTTAACCCTATTGAATACTCCCCATTGTACTCATAGAGATGTTGAGTGAGTGATAAACCAAGGACTTCGGCCTCGCAGAATGAGGAAGGCCGAGAGGGAACGGTGAGCAAACCGATCTGAATTTCAAATCATTCCGTGAGCTTCCGTGAGGCAGCTCGGATGGGCAGTGCACGGGACTTTCTCGTAAGATTTCCGTACTGTGCCACAATGTACCTGCGTGTATGCAGTAAGCCGTGACAAATATATTCACCAAGGAAAAAGAGAATCCTCGGAAAGTGAATCTATCCCATCGTTAACAACATAACCTCCCAACACTGTCAGGATAAACGTCCTATGCACATCCAAGGTATTAGCAGCGGAATTAAGCCCCCGGGGTTAGGAGAGGAACCGGTCCCGCGTTGTGCGTAGCACGACGCCAGCCCAGGGTTTGCATCATTATCCGACTTGGAGCTCTTCAAAAGCTCCCGGGGACCAAAAATTTGCGAGCAAATCTCATGATTCAGCAAAACCTCACTGTCGCATCGCCCCGTGAATCCCACCGTTAACACCTGCGTCCTATTGCGCAGAACAGAGCTCATTGAATCTCACTCGTCAATTGGGATTCTGCTCATCTCATCTGGTTAAATTCTTTTTTCCCGGTCACGCGCGCCCCTTTGCCTTCGGTCGTATTTAATATACGCTGCTGCCACCCCGAGGTTTCCGAGCGCTTTCCGAATCCCTTTTATCGCGAACTACGACCTACCTGTTTGGGAGGGAGAGAGGACGTTACGATGCAGGCCTACCAACATACCCTCCGTTCCATCCTGCAATCGGCCAGAAATGCCGCCAGTCTACGGAGCGCGCTTGGCCTAGAAGCCCAGCCTCTTCGACGGGCGTTTTCGACAACACAGCCGAGTTTGAGAGCGACGCTCAGGATAGGCTACCGGCCGAATGTTACCAACCCCGTAAAGCAGTCGTACCAATCGCCCTTCCGGACGAACAAGCGCTCATTCCACAACACATCACGGACGCGGAGTTCAAAGTCGAATTCGAGCAAGTCTGAAAAACAAGAGCCGCAGGGTCTGTCAGCGAGACTCAAGAAGCTCTCGAAAGAGTACGGCTGGGTTGCCGTGGGTGTATACTTGGGCTTGAGCGCGCTGGACTTCCCATTCTGCTTCCTGCTGGTTCGTGTCGTTGGCACGGATAAGATAGGTGAGAAAGCGCGTTAATAGCGAGGGGAGGAAGCTTGGTTTGCTGACGAGATAAAGGTGAAATCGAACATGTCGTAGTATCGCATGCCGCGAAGGTGATTCCTGAGTCCGTACGCGATAGATGGAATGCGTACCGGGCAGCCTTCAAGGAGGCCAAGCAAGAGCAGGAAGGCGAACGTGAAACAAACGAGGACGGCGAAGTTGGCTGGGCAGTCGAGCAAGCCCAGCAGAGAAACAAGGGTGAAGCTAGTAAGTTATACATGCGAGACCCCTTTTGCGACTCTCCTTGTGAGAGCGTCCTTTGCTGATGTGATGTCCCTATTAGGTCTCACCACCCAATTAGCCCTCGCCTATGCCATTCACAAGAGCTTGATCTTCCTCCGAGTTCCTCTCACCGCTGCCGTCACACCCAAGGTCGTCAAGGTGTTGAGATCTTGGGGTTGGAACATTGGAAAGCGGACGAAATAATGATACTACCTACCCCACGCCCGAACGACAGGAGCAGTCAATGCTCATGACCACTAGAGATTCTTGCGATTGTCTCTAATAGACCACATACTACGTCTCAGCGACGATATTGTCATGTAGGAGAAGGAAAAGGTATAGACGCATGTATAAAATGTACGATGAGGGAGGGAGAATAGACAAAATAGAGCGGACTCACCTCACGCCACTCAATGTTACAATCCAAGACGACACGAGACGGAGCACGATTCCCGGTTCATTGGCGACAAGGTCACGCAAATTACGATCGGCTGTCTGAAACGAAGCTCACAGCAACGAGAGGCGTCAATTGCATCGTGGCTTGAAATTGGCGAACCGAAAACGGATCGTCGTTGACTGCTTCTACTTCGTACATTGCATCGCAGGGCAGGTACGTTCGTCGATGATAATGATGAACAAGTTTACAAGTAATAAAGTTTCTTTTCCCCAATCTCATTCTTCTCCGCACCGAGTGAGGAGTTGGACACGTGTAGGTCACTGAAAAGCTAGTTCCACCTCATGTGATATTGTTCATGACACCGGCTGCAGGTGCATCTGAGGAATGAGGAAAGACCCTCAATGGTGAGGTATGTACGAAGTACTTGTGTGAAGTCATCCAGACTTGGTACATGAAGGGATCGCGACTGCCTACGAAGTACGCCTTACCGGTAACGGCACAAGATGCACCGAGATGGATGTACGAGTACGAAGTACCTAGCACGGTGGTCGTTGCCAAGGCCACAGTCAATATTGATTTACAGCCATCCTAATTGATCGGACGGTCTAAAGTAACATTGCGGTTTGGGGTTTCTTGGCCCCGATCTCATAACGGAACGGAAGGGAGGCCGTACGGATCGTTCTCGATATTCTAATAAGTCGGATGACTACCGCGTTTGAGCTGGACCGGACTAAGACATCGGCAACAAGGGGTCAAGAAGCCTCAAGTACAAGCAATGCGAATCAGTCACTGGCCAAGCGGTTGCGCCTGCCCAGTTGTTGAATCAGTTCATCTGTATGACGAACGGCACGTGTCGTGGAGACCCCGACATACGGACTAGGGAGCAGCCCAGCCCCGTTACATGTACTCGTATACTTGTGGTGGCTGGCCCCCGCACTTATGTACATACACCCCCCCTGGTTCCCCGCCCTAAACAGCTAGCGTCGCGGACCGTGCATGACGTCTTCGTGGGAAGAAAGCTGGGGAAGTGGGCCGGGCGTTGCATGGGTGTCTCTGCAAGATGCGACAGAGCCAAGCTCGCATTCCATGGCGCAAAAGAAATGTAAACAGCGGTAGAGAGTGACAATCCAGAGGCAGCAACGCATAAATGAAGCGACCGGTCAAAAACGATACAACTTGTCAGTCGTAAGTGAGCGGTGATATGATATGACACGATTGCATTCCGTATCCGTATTCCGTACAGTGCCCGCTTCCGCAGCTAGTCGCGGAAGCCGTACGTGTCTGCCTCGGTAAGTAATCCGTAAGCAGGCGACCCTTAGCTATCATGATGTAATAATAGTGGGCGATGCCGTGCCCTGCCTTGCACTAAGGGAAGTCGCAGAGACAAACAGGTTCTCGATTTCCAGAGATTCCATTAGGGCGGCACTTGCAACTCGCACTTGCACCCTTCTTGGCCCCAGGATGTATTCCGTATGCCGTCCGGCCCCAAAGCTGAAACACTGTGACCTGCATCGGACTGAATTACCTAATTGCATGCTCAACTTGTACTGAGGGGTATGTGTCACGCGACTATCTCGCCATCCCAGCTGCCTTACCACAAGAGGGCCGCAAGAGCATCGTGCGACTCGTCGGTAGCGAAAATACTAGAACTTAATTGAGCACAGTGCACTGTACGATGCCAAGGATACTGTGTGGTCCCCTCCCAACGGCGAAGGTGCTACCTGCCCTCTGTACTCGTAGACTATGGCGATATTGCCCCCTATTTGTAGCTCTATGTACCGGTATAGTACCTGCTCACGCTACCGTCACAGGAACGGCCGGCAACGAGCTTCGCCTTCTTGCAAGATCGAATTAGGTAAAGCCATTAGCATCTTCTGGAATCGACGGCCTGCAGTTTGGGCAAGGACCTACGCCATTGCACCGCGTGTGCCGGGTCTCCTGACCTCGCCGGCTTACATACGTACTCCTTACTCATTCACGGAGCCATGGACGATAATCTGATAGCACTTCGGATCGATCGTTTTATTTATATAGCAGCTTCTTGGATCTTGACTGGATTCGTTTTCTTCCCTTCTCTTCTCCTCCTCTCCTCTCCTCTCTTCTCTTTGTCAGTCTATTAATACCACCATCACCAAGTTACTACATACCATTTCAACCAAAGCACAAAGCACACTTCAACCAACGAATCAACCAACTGTTTCACACTTACACTGGCCTCTTTCCCCCCAATTGGAACGAGCCCTTCTCCGCACTCGCCAGCATCATCGTCCAATTGCCATCGACGTCCTGTCTGACTTACATATCATCACTCCTCCCGTGCCTGTCTAGATTCCGTCTAGATCTACACGCCGTCCATACTTGTACTGGATACTACCTTACCAGTCCGGAAGGGTATTGGTAGTTAACTAGCATCTTCCCCTCATAACTGCGTCTTTGTTCTCCCTACCCAACAATCCATCGCCTCCCTTCGTCCATTCTGGTCGATTCTTCTCCATCCCATCTTCTGGTTTGGGTGTTGTCCATAATATCATCGTCTCGACGTCCAGCATCGTCGTATCTTCTCCGTGTCACGACTTACACGCCATCAACTCTGTCAACAGTACGTCGAACCCTTGTGTTTACACTATACACCATAACATCTCCATGCTCTCTTCTTTGTCCGCTCGGGGCCAATCACCCTGCCCTGTAATCAATCCACTCTTGGGACTATGTCACGGTCACGCTCCTTTTGTAGGGTAGATCAATTGCTTACACGCGTTTGCAGTGACTCGATCTCACAAGCACAACGACAAGGACCATGCCGGCCTTGCTGAGGGTTCCGTCCTCCCTCATGACGTCGCCCCCAAGTTCTTTGCCAAGAACGGCTTCGAGGGCGTCGATCCTAAGAAGACCAAGAAGAACGGTGGTGGCAGAGGCAACTGGTAAGTGCACTTATACAAGCCCCCTTTTCCTGTCAAGACCCACTTTGCCCGAGTTGTCTTTATTAACAACGATGGGCATCACCAGGGGAAACGTTGGCGAAGAGATTGAAGATGAGCAAACCAACTTCGTCTTCAATAACGCTCGTCGTCGCTCCAATAGCAGCAGCTACTACAATCACGCGAATGACTTCAAGACCAAGTTCGAGGTCAATGATCCCGACCCCGTGTTCGAAGAGCATATTCACGGCCCCACAGCGGAGGATCATCACGAGTTGACCAAGACCGAGACGTCCTCCAGCGAGACCAGCTCTGTTGCCGACAAGGACAGCAAGAGCATTTAACAAAGAAAATCAAATCAAAAATACCTCCTCTTCTTGGGCGATGGGGCCGTAGCTTAGCTCGACACGAACACATTGCTTACGCCACCAACATCGGATAGCTTCCGCTTGTTACGTTCAACGAAACAAGATACAGTAAAGAAGGCATGGGAGAAAGAAAAAGAAAAAAAAGTAAAAAAAAAAAGGACAAAAAAAACACCACGTGGTATGAGCTCGGAAACGGTGGCGGAACCCCCGTTGCTATGAGGAATTGAAACGAATTGCTATTGAGAAGAAGAAAGGAAAGAAGAGGTGAGGATCACCCCGGAGCGACGGATGTGTAAAGGCCCCATCTCCACCCATGTCGAAACCTGGCTGTTTTATGTGAGCTATGATGGTCGATCTTATTGTACGAGTAGCTAGTTTTCTTTCATCGCAGACTCCGGTCGCGACGTTACCGGGATCTAATGGAAATTGTACGACTTCTTCGTATCTTCCATGTCGTGATTCAACTTGGTGTTCGTATTCCCTCGTCTTGTCATAAAACACCTCATCGGTCCCAGCACCAACTCATTCATCAATCAAAAACTGATGAATCGCCAACCACGCATCCTTCACCGGCTCTCCCTCCACCTTCAACCGACTAACGCAATAATCCCCAAGATACAACACATCACCCCCGTTTCCCCTCGCCGGCTGTCCCGGAACCCGCGCAGGCGCATCAGCATCTCGATCGTAGAAAACCAGTTTCGCGATCCCATTCGTCTGATACTCGCTCTCGAGCAACGGGATCGCATACGTTCTCTTCGAATCGGTATCTTCGGCTAACATCGGGGGTGCAGCCATGCCAGTAGGAGCGTATTCAATCTCCTGGATAAGGATCCGCCTGACCTTGCCCCCGCGCGTCCGCGAGTAGAACCAGAGGGGTCCGATGGCGGATTGTCGGCGCACTAACATCCCTCCCCCTCCCTTCGTCGACTCGGCGTCGACGCGTCGAAGCAACTCGGCCGTAACCTGCATATCCGTCTTCGTAATCTTCGGCGCGTGCCGCAAGACCACACTGGAATCCGGCTTCCAACCCCGATCCTCGTGCGGCTGGACATGCACGCGATCCCGCAGACCCTGGATTAACAACGCCGTCGCGGCGGGCGTGAGACGCTCCAATAACGCCGGGACGCTGGCCACGTCCCGAGGAATCGTCATTGCGCCCTCGTGGCTTGGGTCCGATGGGGTCTGCGCGAGCACGACGCCGTGATCGAAGGCTTTTGCGTCGAGCGTTTGGAGGGAGACGCCTGTTATGGCGTAGTTCGCGAGTAAGGCGTGTTGTAAGGGGGCTGGACCCCGGAGGTCTGGGAGGAGGGAGGGGTGGATGTTTAGGCCGCCGTATTTTGCGCGGCGGAGGAGACGGGGTGGGACGAAGAGGCCGAAGGAGACTGCTATTATTAGGTTTATGGGGGATGGCATCTGTGGGAGTTAGCGGGGGAGGATATATGGGGGGTATGGAAAGGGAAGAGGGGGAAAAGGGGAGGGGACGTACGTCCCAGCCCGTAAAGGTATCCCGCTCATGGATGGGGAGGTTGAGACTTGTTGCTAGAGCGCGGATGGGTGCTGTTTGGTGTTAGTCCCTCATACATTCACATATTACATTTCAGCATGCTCAGAAAAAAACATCATCGTTCAGAATATGAAAACTCACGATCGTGAATAATCTTATACCCCCTCCCCGTCCTCTTCCCGGGCCTCACGACGACGCTGATCGAGCGGATGAGGTCCGGGTTCCGCACGTGTTCTTCATGGAGAGCGCGTAGTGAGGCGCAGCTGAATTCGTCGGAGCCGCAGAAGAGGATGTGCAGGGGTTCGGATTTCTTTTTGGTTGAGTAGAATTGCGCGCGGGATAGGGCTGTTTGCACTGATTGAGAGGAGAGGGGTGTGAGAGGGCGGGTGGGATGTGAGAGGATGCTGAGGAGGGAGCGCGTTTTGGCTCGTAGGGAGGCGAGGAGGGGGGCCATTGTGAGTGTGGTTGAGGGTTTGGCCTTTAGGGAACAGGTTGGCTTAAGTGGATGAGATGTTTCTCATGAGATTTGGTTATCCCAGGCGTGTTGAGCAAGGGGTGAGTGAGAGTGGTGTATGAGTGATGCTCTCTCAACGCGGTAAACCATTCATCTGCAAACGTATTAGCAAAGTCCTCATTATCCAGGGCATATCTTACTCACCTGTGTTGAAACAATTGTATTGTATGTATCAATCCGTCTCAATTGAAGATGAGTGTAGTTCACATAGGAGGCATGTATGAATTATGTAGAAGCAGAATTCCGCACCTGCAGCGTGCCGAAGGGATCCCGATGTAAGGATGGTGCCAATCTGTATGTATTGTCCTGTATATGTCTAGGGGAGAGTGTGGCATGTGGGGCTGTACTCATGCTAGTGCCTACGTACTAAGATACATGTGGGGCTGCACGTGATATAGTGTCATGTGACACAATGCCCCCCCCAAAACCGGCCGATGCGATGCCCTCATCGCGAAAAAAATAATAACATAAGAAAGAGTGATACAATTGTAGGCTTAGAGTGAGCTCTTTGATCGGCGTTCGAACTCGTGAGGAGCTGATCTCCTTCCCGGTCCCAATTCGGCCCTAGTTCTCCATACTTGATATTCTGGTCCAAGACCCATGTACTCGACCAGATAGCGGCCCCCTGCTTCCTTCACGATTCGCTGGACGAATTCTCGGTGTGCACTTCCCTGGGGTGTGGGAGTGCTCTCGCAAACACATCAAGTGGGGGTGCCGGCTCGAGATGGTCGACGGAGATGACATCGTGTATCTTGAAGTGCGGTGGGAAAAGGAGCTAGTATGCCGATCGGCCTATTCTCTCGATGATTTCAAAGGGCCCGGCGTATCGTTGACCCAACTTCCTTCCCAGGGCTTCTGCCCCTCGGTATGTTGTAGCCCTCGTGAAGTCTCAGGAGGACTTTCTGCCCTTTATCGAAGAAGACTGCCTTGTGGCGGTTGTCATAACGCTTCTTGGCTGTCATCATTGAAGTAGCTATGGCGTCGTGCGCTTCGACACGAGCTTGGGGTGCAGAATCAATTTGTGCTTGAGACAAATGCTGAAGGATGAAATTTGGTGTGAATCCCAGAACTACTTCGTTCGGAGACTTGGCTGTTGCAGAAGCCTTGCTGTTATTGAGTTCGAATTGAAGCCGGGGAATGGAATTTTCCCACTGATTGGCTGACACCAACGCATGGAAGTAATACCTAAGAGTGGATTTGATGGTGAGAATCATCCGCTCGGTCTGTCCGTCGGTGGCAGGGTGATAAGCTGTTGCAAAAAGTAGTCTGGAGCCTAATCTGGTCCAGAGTGTGTGCCAGAATTCCGACAAGAATTTGGCGTCTCTATCACTAAGGATGGTTTTGGGGATTCCCCAGTTGCAAGTAAGGAGTCGCGCGTAAAGGAGGTCTGCCCATTGCGCCGCGGAGAAGTCGTGGCGGCCGGGTATTATTTGGACAGACTTCGAAAGCTTACAAACGACTGCCAAGAAGGCGTTGTTGTTTTGAATAGATAGAGGGAGACCTAAAGCGATGTCAATTGTTATGGTGTGAAAAGGGCAGGGTGGCGATAGAATTGGCTGCAAGGATCCGTATGGCTTGTGGTTGCGTGTACGATGGAGGGTGCACTCGGGGCAGCTTCTCAAGAACTTCGACAGCTCGTTCCTGTCCACCACAAACGTCAACAGTGAATTGTGAAACTTGGCGCTGCTGAGATGATTGGGTCCGTGTAACAAGGCGAAGATTTCAGCGGAACAGGACCTAGGGACGCAGAGGCGTTCCATGGTGTCTGATTTCTTCCAGATGAGACCGTCCCGAAGGATGAATGGAAGATCTGCTCTGTTGGGTGCGTCAAGTTTAAGGTTATCTCGCAGGACCTGTAGGACAGTGGTCCACTTGGGATCTTGTGTGTATCCGCGCTGCATTTGCAGCTTGAAGTCGGGGTGGATTTGCATGAGGGCTATGCCCTTGGAGTGCCTATGGTCGTCCTCCGGTGGACGAGCGACTGCCAATCGGAGCGCTGGCAAAACCTCTGCCAGAGCCCAATGTTCATCGCGTTCATCCGGGAGTAAATCCAACTGACCGCTGTCCTGCGTCGAAGGGCCGTCTCGCGAATCCGTGGTGGGCAAGCGAGAGAGCGCGTCGGGTACGAGATTGAGCTTGCCTGGCTTGTGTAGGACAGTGATTTCAAATTTACTGACGAATTCCATGGCTCGAACTATACGCAAATTCTTGTTGCTCAAGGCTGTAGACGATATCAAGTCGGTGTACTTCATCATGCCCACGATGGCGCGATGGTCTGTAAAAAAGAAGACTCCCGCTTTGGCAACGTTGACCCAATGCTCCGTCTTGCGCAGAGCCCACACGAAGCCTAACAATTCCATCTCGCTGGGCCAATACCGCTTCTCGGCTGGCGACAGAGTGCGCGATAAGAAGGCGATAGGTTGGACCGCCGTACTGGGTGGGAAGGTTGCCAACTTGCCGTTGACCAAAAGCCGGGGTAGGACATCCTCGGCTATGTGGTAGGCGGCCACTCCTATGCCGATTCGGCTCACATCGAAGTCGACACAAAATACTCGATGGGGGGAAAAGTAATACAAAGTGGTGTGCTTGGTGAGGGCGTCCTTGATATCTTCGAACGCACGCAACTCTTCCGTAGTTGGCACATCAATGGGAACTGAAGAGGCCCAGCGTCTGCGGTGGGCGCTGGACTTGCCCTGTCGGTGGCCCCGCAACAACGCGGTCTTCCGCTGCTCCAGCGGTTCCATTATCTGTGCGTAATGAGGAACATTGGCGCGGAGATAACCTGCCATCCCTATGAATGTTTCCAGGTCTTTCAGTGAGGCAGGAAAGGCCAACTTGCGTATGGCCCTGCAGCCGTTCCCCTGGTGGTGGAGAGACCAAACGCGTCAACCAGGCGGCCTAGTACGACCGCGTTCGGGAAGCCAATGAAGGACTTCGAAGGTCCTATGGATATGTTTTTATGGCGAAGAAGATCTAGCGTTGTTCTGATATCAATGTAGTGTGCATCAAAATCGTCCGAGGCGACGCAAATGTCGTCACAGTAGCAATCCGCAGCTTCGACTGGAGCAAGGAGATGATCCATCTGCCGCTGCACGAATGCGTTGCTGTTCTTGTAACCCATGACCAACGTGTTGAAGGTGTATTGACCTTCGCGGGTGTTGATAGTCATTGCCCAGCGAGTTCTGGGGTGACTTAGCCATTGGTAGTAGAAGGAGACGGCGTCTAGGAGCGTGATGAAGGACTTGCCCTGGACCTTGCCGAGCATTTCTTCCTGTGACTTCATTGGATACATGTCCGGAAGGTTGATCTTGTTGAATCCTCGCACGTCGACTACCATACGTCCCTTGCGTGTTTGATCACGCAGGGTTCGCCATATGACGAAGACGGGGAAACTCATGGGCACGGGCTTGAGGTTCTTGTAGACGACGTTTTTCTTGATCAGGCCGGCCATAGTGGTGTCGATGATTTGCTGGTCCTCAGCGTTGACGGAGTAGACTTTACATTTTTTGGCAATTTCGTTTTCCCAGCCTGGACGTAGGTGGTATTCGGGCTGTTCATCCTCACCGACGACGGCGAAACCTGTGTCTTCAAAGACATCTTGATATTCGGTGATCAGATCAAAGAGGACCTGTGTAATTTGTGTATTAGCATGTTTATAAATAGTGACACCTGACGGGTGCTTGAGAGTGCATTCCTGCGAAGTAGTGAAGTCACGGAGTTTCGAAAGGACTCTTCGAACGGTCTCCTCGCGTGGTGGCTGTCTGACTGAAAGATCGATGGCGTCAGCCGCAACCGCCGTGTCCACGACGTAGCCGCGACAGTCAGGATCGATTGGGGCCAAAAATCCCAGCGTGGTGTGTTTTGCCAACGTAACCGGCAGGTTGGTGTCATTCCTGACCGGGAGACGAGCGAGGTTGTCGTCCGCCAGTGCGGCGAAACAAGTGACCTGGTTTGTGGTGGGCTCGAACAAGCTATCCTGGCCAAACTTGGCGGTGTGTGCGACAGCTACTCGGGCTTCGTGAAAGGGTGGAATCCTGGTGCGCTCCGATACCTGAACATTTGCTCTGGATAGCGGGGGTGCGGTAGGAACAGGTGATAGGGATGGCTACCTGACAAGACTGGATGATGGCCATCTTTTTGGACAGAATAATATCGAACTGTTCGGAATCCAGAATGTCTGTGCCCACCAGCATTTTGGCCTGAAGACCGTCCACCAGGGTGACTTCTTTAACAAAGGAAGCCACCATAGGTTTGTTGTTTCGGTAACCTTTAAAGTAAAGTCTGACCACGATGTAGCTTGAGGTTGTATGCTCCTCCGAAGCGATGCCCCTGATGACCATTGGGATGGCGCGACGACGTATCTCAGCGGTGGGAAACTCGCGGCGCGCCCACGCGGCATCTGCCACCGTGCGTGTGCAACCGGTGTCGCCGACTACCTCACGCTGGACCTCAGTCCGAGGGTCGGGCATGACAAACATTCTGAGGTAGGTCTTGGAACGGTAGGAGAAACCAGTACCGATGTCCGGGGAAGGGTCGAACTGCGAAGAAACGATGGGCGTGCTGGTCTTTCCAGTTAGGTCTGGAGTGTAGAAGGACTGTGCCGGCTGAGCCGGTGGCGAGTCCTCGACCATGGTGTTGATGTCCATACGCGCGTCGACATGCGCAGCGGGGAAAAGATCATGGGCGACGGCAATACAAGCCCAGGGAGTTTCTCGTTGGTCCGCGTGATCAGCCCTGAGATGTCTGTGCAATTTGTTGTTGGACTGAAAATGTTGACCACACACTCGACAAACTTTAGGCCTGGGCCCGGACAAGGCTACTCCAAAGTTTGCGGCGTCATACTGTGGTTCCTCCTCTTCCAAATCGGGGGGACCAAAGTCCGCTGGCACCGAGCCGCTTGTCATGATCTCTGTTTCCAGTGTGGACGGTTGCCATTGGGCGGGTCCTGTGTCCCCGGCAGGGATGGAGCCGGTGGTATGGTACGCGTTAGCAGCCCGCGTGGGCTGTTGGTATGAACCGCCCCTATTGTTATTGTTTCTACCGCCTCGCGATTGGTATGGATAGGGATTGGAACGAAACCTGTTGTACTTGTCTGTTTGCGGGGGCGCTCCCGGAGTCCACGCAGGACTTTGAGCGGGGGTTGAGTTCGTCAAATATGGCGAGTAAGTAGCTTGAGGGTTTGGCAAGGTTTGATGATATCGGTTGGTGTAATTTGAATCATCGTAGCGTCCCCGTTGCCCTCTGCCAAAGTTGTTTCTGCCTCTATAGTTACCGTAGGGTCGATGCTGAACTCGATCTGGAAGATGGGACTGAGGCTGGTTAGCTGAGTCTGAAACCCAATTAGAGGGGCCGGCCGATGAAGAACTCGGTTTGGCTGAAGGGTCGGCTCGGGGAAAGGGGTACTGCTGCTTGCCATAATATGCTGGTGTGGAATGTGGGAAGGCTGCCTTGGAAGTGGAAGGGTGGCCGTATTGCTGACGGGCCTTCGCCATGAGCGTGCTCTCCCACTGGTCCACCTTCGCCAAAAATTGCCCTAGCGAAGTGTGCTCGGTAGGGAATTCCATGTGAAACTGAATATCGGGATCTAGAGCTTCAAACACGGCCACCAGCTGGTTCTCAGTGTCGTAATTGCAGGATTTGGCGTCCCGAATAACTCTCTGAATGAAAGGTCGGAGAGGGCGGCCCTGTGCCAGATCCCGCATTGTAAAACGACTTTGGCCCGGGCTTTGATAAGCTTCGTTGCGACTCTTCTTGAAACGGTTTTGCAAGGCTCGACACACGACTTCGAGGTCGCCAGTCTGTAGAGCTGACTTCTCCAGCTCAGTGAGCTCAACGGAATGCCACTGCAAAGCCGTGCCCTGCAAACAAGCTGACCACAAGGCCTTGACTTTGGACTCTCCAGAAGAGGATGCCATGTGTTTCAGTCGATCTGTGAACGCCCACACGTCTGTGTACAGGGTGCGTCCGGCTTGTGAAATGGTGCCAGATCCGTCATAGTCGCTCAAGGAAGGGTTGAAATATCCGATTTCTTCGGCTTTCAAAGAAGTAGCGTCTGCGGCAGAGCGGTTGAAAAGGCCTTCGCTCTGTAACTGCGCCATGGTGCGCGCGATAACCTCTGAAACATCTGACTTGTGTCGATCAAAAGCCTGCGCCAGCATGTCAGTCATGTCTGCCGAGTTCATCGGCTGCCCAACATTGGCGTCGGGTGCGTTATTGGTGGCCATGGCGGCCGTGGGTGCGGCGACCTCCGCTCGGGGAAGTTCGACCGATGGAGTAGAATAAGAGTCTGTGTCGGACAACTGTAATTCCTCCAACTGATGAATGGTATCTTCTTCCAAAACGCTCTCTGTGTCGCGGTAATGAGTAAACGCCTCTGATGGGGAATGAAAAGCTGATGAAGGAGGTGAGGAAGAGAGGGGCAGCTCAAGTGCCACTGTAAGTGGGCGTACAGGACGCGGAGGTGGGTGCTGCGGGAGCAGTTGCCCTGATGGCGTTGCTGGCGTGGCGACCGCCTGCTGTGGCACTGGGGAATTTGGCAGCGGAAGGTCTGCCGGGTTTACTGGTTGAGATTGGCTCAATCTGTTGAGTAGAGGCATGTGCGAGGAAGGCGCGCTGCCAGTGTCTGAGGAAGGTTCGGAGCTGCGAGATGGACTCTGCCCAACAAAGGGGGTAAGTGATGACGTCTTCGATCTCGTATGGGTTGGGAAAGGGCGGTGCGATCTGGCACTGCGCGAAATCCAAATGATGAGGCTCAATGAGATTGGTGTTGGGATGCCCGGTGTCGTAAAACCTGATGAGTTGCCTGGCCCAACGTTGAATATCCGCCTGGTTGTTGAGAGAAAACATGGTGGCAAGACGTAAGACTGCTGTGATACTCCAGCGAATGGTGGAGGATGTGGTGCTGTGGGCGCTAGAAGGCTGCAACGGTGCCGTGAAGTCCAGATAGCGCCGGGGCACCCAGAAGGCTGTAATGGTGGGTAAAGCTCCGATTTTGGACGCTCACTTGTGTATCTGGTGCGTCTTTCTGTTTGGTCCTTGTCTGTAAGCCCGATCGAGGTGATTTGAACGATCGCTAGCTACCAATCTGTAAGGATGGTGCCAATCTGTATGTATTGTCCTGTATATGTCTAGGGGAGAGTGTGGCATGTGGGGCTGTACTCATGCTAGTGCCTACGTACTAAGATACATGTGGGGCTGCACGTGATATAGTGTCATGTGACACCCGAACCCCGGGCAAGGATCCCGCACCGAAGATCCAAATTCGTTCCCGTCGCCTTATCTTATCATGGATCTGCCCGGAGCCGCCAGGCATGTAAACAATTACCACCCCTACCAACTACTACTTCCATTCTAATCATATCACATGAATAAACATAAACCAAGGCGAACGGGTCCTATCTCAACTAGCGAGACCTGGTCTGGCAATTATTTCAAACACAACTACCCAATAGGCAGCGGGAAGATCACATTCGCACAACTCTAGAAGACCTCATGGCCTGCACAGACACAGAAGTAAGCAACTGACGACCATGTTCCTTTGGCCCTGGTAAATGGTATATATTAATTCTCCCTAACCCGATTCTCATATGGCCATATATAGGTAGCTAGAAACATCGGTAGGTGAAAAGAAACGAATTAGCTCATCTATTCATTTCTAAAACGGCGAAAAAAGTGCGCTTCATAGCCGGGTCAAGCAGCGCCTTGCCAGCTCTCTTCAGTTTCATACACTCATGTCATGACAGCAATGCCTTCGTCGACACCACACCGCCAAGAATGGGAAGGGGAAAAGCACTGGACTAGTGACAAGCAAAACACCGCCACCGACACTCCACTCTGCCATCGTGATCAGCTCGTCAAAGACCTGCCATGACGCTATCCTCCAACTTGGAGGCTTGATGTGCACCATACTCCCCATGTTAACGCCCGGTATACTAGTGGAATAAATCAGGCGCGCACGGAGATGATGCTGTCGCCCTAGCCTTTGTTTGTGGCGTCGCTGCTCAGCATCAACGCGAGCATTCCTACATCACCTATCCCCTTTTGCCCGACTTCTCTAAACCGGAGACCGCACTGTCCACTTCGCCCAAGGAAATGCCCAAACCGCTCTTTTTCTCGTCATCGTTTTGCATACCTTCTTCAATCTTCTCATCCAGATTCATCAACGCAGGGGGCCGGTGGTGCATCTGTCGTGCCTTGGTGAGAGAGATGGTTTTCTGTTGGTATGTTGAGGTCATTGGTTGGCTTTCGTCGCGATCAATCGTAGCCTTCATCAATGCCGCCATCCACGCCCGTCCCTGTTGAAGATTGGGTACCGCAAAATAGTGCACTGTTGGCTTGGTAAAGTTGACGGCCTTGGAGAGGCCTGCTCGAGGCGGCATGAGCTTGAAGATAAACATCGCATCGGCCCCTTTCTCCATCATGGCCACGGCGGACGCGTCGCTCTCTGCCAGTGTTGAAAGGCTTCGGTCCGTAGGCGTCATCGGGGTATTACTAGCACCTGTCAATGTAGCGTGCAGACCCGTGAGCCTTTCATTATCGGCCGGCAGGACGCGATGGAACGATATATCAATCAGTCCCTTTTCCTCCGTATCATCTTCCGAGTAGTAGTACGAAAGACGCCTTCCCTTGAGAACAAAGAGTCGAGGCTTCCACGTGGTCATAAGATGCGAGTTCTTCTTCTTCATCCATCCGCTGTAGTCCGCATCCTTGATGGCGTCTCGAGGACTGATCTTCTGCAGGCCACGCAGATACGCACTTGTTTCCTTCTTTGTCTTCTTTCCACTCTTACGACTGCCTGCAGTTGTAGCGGAATATGGGCTCTTTCCGACATCCGGCATCTCCAAATCAAAACTGGCGTTAGCTGAAGGCGTGCTGGAGCCGGGCCTGGTCGGAGACTGCAACGGTGACTCTTTCAAGGTCGGATCAGCCGGCGAACCAAGTTTCGAACGGTCGGTACCGGTAACCGCATCGGATATAGCCCGGAGCCCACTGAAGCCAACTATTCTACCGCCAGCGCTCGATAGCCAATCGCCGTAGGAGCCCTGGTTGGAATCCGGCAGAGCAGGCGAGGCAGGGGCATTCTCGTCGAGTCGTGTCACTGTAGGCGGTGGCCCATCCTTCGCTGGTGGCGCCGGTCGGTAAGAATTCGCTGTGTTGACCGAAGTAGTGCGACGATGGTCACCACCGGCCACATGAAACATTTGCGTGACGGAAGGAGGGGTTGTGTCGCGAATTGAATCGAAGCTACCGAAGCGCGAATGTCTAGATAGCGCCGTCGCACTTCGAACTCGCTGTTGATCGGCGTAGCTTGACGGATGGTTGGGAGAAGAAACGCTATCACGCTTCTTGATCACACTGTGCCCATCCAACTCTGTCCCAGAGAAATAGCCACGTTCGGGATCAGCAACGCAGTCGGGGGCGATCTCGGTATCCGATGCATTCACAATCTCGTGGAAGTCAGTTGAAGACAACGGTCGAGGTGGGTGTTGAGAAGGGGCCGCGCCCATTGTCCAATTTCGATCGAAAGACGGCTGTTTTCTATGAGATGTTTCCGCCTGTGGAAAGACCGCCGTGTTGAAAAGCTTGGGGGTCCCAGTAGCAGACACAGGAGTACTGGCTGTTACTAGGAAATCAGTTGATGAATGTCGACGCGATTGATGAAGCTCCCGCACAGAAGCTGCCGATGGCCTTTTCTGGGGAGACGACTTCGTGGGACTGTCCACATAAGTCTTCGGAGAAACGGGGTCCATCGATCCTGCGGTTTCCACCCTAGAGGCTTGCGAAGGACGTTTGCCGTGGATCGACGTTGGGCGGTCCTCTATGGGTGACAGTCTCTGCGCGGTCGTTAGAGGTCCGGTTTGACTCCTCCGGAGCACCCGAGGATCTTCTGAACCTACATCACTCCCATACGTCTGTCTTCGCGTGACGAAACCGTGTCCATTCACCTCGTCTTGTAGCGCCTTTATCTTTTGCCAGGTCTTCAAACGCCTACCCACGGAACCCAGGTCAAAGGCCTTTAAGAAAAGCGAGGATTGGTCCATACCCAGAAGCACTTCGCCTGCAATCTCCTGATCCCTGAACACCTCGCAATGTTTCTTCTCTACTCCGATCGTGAAAAGGTATTCGGCGACATCGTCGGCGGTCCATGCTTCAACGTCAGCACGACTGTGCGAAGCGTCTTCTTCCTCGTCCGTTTCCTCGCCCTGGATGTATGAGAGTCGATCGTGTACATTCGAACTATATTCACTGCCAGAGTCTGCGGTGTGACGCACATGCCCGTTTTGCGGAGACAAGTGTAGGCCAGTGATATGTTCGTCGATAACAGTCAAAGTGTCGTGGAGCACCTGGCTGTCCTGACTTGACGAAGAATGCGCCATGGCGTCGTGTCTAGCGTTGTAATGAAGGGCCTTGCTCGCCAATGGTGCCGTCGGCGCAGAAGCAGACCGATTCTCTTGTTTCATAGAGCTTGAGGGAAGCCCGGCCGTGCCATGTGCACTCGTCGAATTTGGTTGCGTTCCGAGTGCTGGCGTGGCTGCCGATGCCGTAGGCGTCACCATTACCGGGATCGACATTGACTGCCTGGATGACTCGGAGATCGAGGCACTATTGAACGAATGAGTGTGCAAGGAGCTCGAGCCAGGCTTTGGAGCAACCGAGGCACCTGTACCGCCTTTGGGGGCTGCTCTCGTATAAACTGCCGGGCAATGTTTGATCAACACAGGATGTCCTAAGAGCAGTGGGAATCTGGGAAAACGAACCCTCGGGAAATAGGCCGGTATTCCCGTTCACCATGTGCCGACCTAAGAACCAGCCATCGCCAAACTCATCATCCCGCTCGATCAGTTCTACTCGGTCGCCCTTGGCTAAAGTCAATTCGTCGGAACTTCTGGCTTGGAAGTCGTCTAGAGCGTAGCGAGAGTTTTAGTACCAGCGATGGTAAAGCCATGTGCCATAGCGAAGATACAGGGCAGCAGGATCGGGACTCACGGATAACAACCAAGATATCACCCACTTCCGGGCGCCCATCGCTCGGCTGTCTCGACGACATCATAGGCTTCAAACGACGCCGAGGTCGGGTCTAACGGATGCAACGACGCGGCGATGGAATAAGAGCGGAGGACAAACGGTTGACCGGGTAAGTTGAGATAGGCGATTTAGACGAGCCGCCGGCGGAGGAGAGTGAAAGACGTCTGCGCTCCCGGGACAAGTGGGCTGGGCGTCGGGAATCGGGAATCGGGTATCGAATCGAATCGAATTAAGTAGGATATGGGCTTTGTGATTTATCAACGAGTGGGCCACTACGATTAAAAGGTTCTAGATAAAGGCTTTGGGGGGTGTTCGGGAGGAGGAGGAGAAGGGGGGGAGGGGAGAGGGGAACGTGCGCCGGGGATTGAGAGGGATTCGCAGCTGGAGGTATGCGAACAAGGTGACAGGAGGGCGGCGAGGTTGACGGAATCCGTTCAGGGGGAAAGGGGACAACTATAGGTAGGTAGATGGAGGAATATAAACACAACGACACTGCGATCCGCGGTAGGTATCGCGACGACGAGAATTAAGAATAACTTGGGGGTGAAAAGGAGGTTAGGTGGGTTAAAAGATTCGGGATAATGGCAGAAGAGAAGGGAGATTCGTAATGTGCACGAGATGCTGGTGATTGGTTGACCGGACTGATCTATCTGCATGCCTTAACGGACTGTAGCGGATACAGAGGTAAAGGTGCTTACATAAGGCGTGGATACCTGCTAGTCGATGTAGTTAGTGGGGTGTATGCCTTGTGGGAGACAGGACATGGAATTAGGGCAGATAGGCAAAGTACGAACATGGAATTCACACACTGGAAGGCACCCCGTAGAGACTTCCTGATGATAGCAGAGAAGTCCGGATTACGATAGGTACGAGTACGGATTAGACCGTGGGTAGAGGTTGGTAGGCAGGGAAATAAAGATTGTGGCAATTGCTTATGTTGTCATCCTTACGACATAAACCTACCTGCTGTGTGTACACGACTAAGACAGGTTACAACGAACAAACTACTGGTTCCGTCCTTTCCAATTAGTTAGCGCTGTCAATGCTAAACAAGTGCCAAGCACGTTGCAAGTTGCAACGAATTGAAGCCACTTCACTTCCGTTGTGTACCTAACCGACTAGGTATCTCCTACATCCCTACTGGTAAACCGTGATCAAAGTCCTTGCTTTGGCACTTGTGTCTCTAGGTGACTGCACTATGGAATACATAAACGGGTCGTCGACTCATCGACGAATCCAAATTCCTTCTCATGGCTATGGCTGTATTTCTGGATCCCACACTTGCTGTCTACTCGTACTAGGAGGTTACAGAGTACGGAGTAGTAGCAACATCGGTCATTAATAGATGCACGTGCAAATTGCCAATGTCGTCGCAAAGCCCCTATTGGCGTTGCTTTATGTAATTAATAGGCCACTAGTAGCTACTTTAGGTAGGTACGGTCCAGCAACCTACTGATCTACGAGTACCAGGGACCACCCACCGCCTAACCGCCTCGTGATAGGCAGGTACGGATTACCTCTGGTAGGCAGCACTCCTTTACTTTACAAGAACGGTATTATGAGCCAGCATGGGTTACCAGGCAAGTACGAGTACGGAGTCCGTACTTGTACGCGTACTCGTACATATGTATCAGGTAGGTACGCAGTGGGTTTGATATACAGTACACAGGTGCAGGTATCATGTATCTACCTGAACTGGCCTAGGCAATTGTAGACAGCTTGTGAGTGTCTTGTCATGATTACCCCGTACCTACCTCTCCGCAAACCAGGCAAGTACGAGTACGGACTACTACCTACTCGTACGGATTATGTACTTACCTGGGGCATTTCAAGCTTAAATGTGCGGGTAAAGTGCAGTGGGGACTTAGTATCGTAAAGTATTACCGTACGTGCTAGGTACCTAACACAGCAATGGGGGTAGGGATCCTCGTTCGCGTGCTGTACTCGTACGGATTAATCCGTGCCTACGGAAGAGCTACTCGTCCCTATGATGCCCACCGTAACTATCAACAGAATAGGTATCAACGTTGACCTAACAGAGTCGGTATTCTTCTACCTAATCGTTATGCATCAACGTCTCGGTTAGATACCAGGTTTCGCAGAAGAATACATACGAAGTTGAAGGCGACCTCAGAGTACGGATTACCCACCTCCTACCTGGTTTCTGCCTTAGGTATTCCGTAGGTGTTGAGTAAAAGGTAGGTACTAGCGAACGCAGCACTTTGCGCTTTGATGCGCATACGGATGTACCAGCATGTACCTTCCTGGAGGTGTCGTGAAATACATGGTAGCGGGAACAAGCCGCACATCAAAAAATCACCGAGTAAGTTGCAACCCACTTGTACATAATGGCGGACCTGCTACAAGGCAGGTAGGGCATGCAGAACCTCAACTACTTTAATAAGGCAGGCACCATCAGGTGAGGCAGGTGCGGCCAGACAATACGGTTCGATAGGACGGAGGTAAGAAAAGAAGGTACGGGACAGGTACGGATGTAGGTACCTAGGGTAGGCGCGCCCCAGCAGGGCAGGGTTGTGTCTCTAGTCAGCCGCACCTCTTGCCTAGTGCCTACGGAAACCCTGCTTCGTACCTACCTAACACCACCACTAACCCAGCCAAGCCGCCATCTTGAAGCCGGCGCAAGCCAAATCTCGTAGATACTGAACCACAGTCCACGGTCGATACGCATTACGTGCGAACTACGGATTGCTTGTTACAACTACGCAGTAGGCTTGCACCGAACCGCTCTTGATACAGACTCCAGAAGCACGCAGCCCTTCTTCCAGGCTGGTGATCCGCACAACTGCCCCAGAAGTCTTCCGTGCGAAGTACCCTGCCGACCTAGCTCACCCCGGCGGGTCCGGGGGGTTTTGTTAGGCAGTCTGACGTCTCATCCAGCCTGCGATACGCATTACGGATTGCCTACCTTAGACGAGCTGTAGTAGTAGTTAGGTGAGCCGACGGGAGACCCTATGGCGTCCCCCAGAGGCACTGCCGGCCTTGGGGGGAAAAAGGGCAGGGAGCAGGGAGATGATCCTCCGAGACCCATCGTCGACTTGAGCGGTCGCCAGGTTGCAGCGTCTAATTCTACCCTAAACGCATGGGTGGGAAGACGCCGACAGCCATCATGGCTAGTCAATGCGACGCCTGTCATGCCAACACCGCGTCCCACTCAACCGCCTGTTCCCACAGCTACAACGCCGCCTAGCGAGAGGCCGAATTTCCAGCCTCAGCAGTCCAAGTCCAAGCCCCAGTCTCAGTCTCAGTCTCAACCCGGACAGCAACGTCAACCGCACCCGCAACCACAACCACAACCGCAGAATAAACATAAACAAAAGTCTGCACAGCAACAGCAACAGGAACAACAACAACGACCCGCACAACAACCCGAACGACAACCCGAGCAACAACCTGATCAGCAACCCGATCAACAACCCGGTCATCAACAACCCGAGGAACATCACGTGGAACCACTTGATAAAGAACAACCCCGGCAGCAACTTGAGCAGCAGCCCGAACAACATCCTGAACAACCCGATGAACGAACCGACGAACACCCTGAACGCGAATCCGAACCTCAAGCTCAACTAGAAGCTCGGCCACCCTCTCAATCGCAGCCAAAAGCGCAACCTGCATCCCCGTCTCGGTCCCATTCACCGCGTCGACCCTCTCAACCTTTGGCGACGTCACAGCCTGAAGCATTGGCCTCTTTTCACGCGGTTACTTGTAAGGCCTCGGGCCTTCCATCTGTCTCGTACGCCATCCTTGCTCTTTTTCTCTTGAGTTTTGATCTCCGGTTTTCTTTTTGCTTCCTTGTGATTCTTTTCTGTTTTCCTTTGCTCTTCCTGACCCCAGCCACCCACGTGTCTCTTGCACGCGTTATGCACGCGTTTTCCAATTTTTTTAATTAAATTTATTTTTGGAACCTAACAACAAGCATTTTTTTTTCTCAACTGACTGATATTCTGGTCTTCGCAGAACTAGCTTGCCTGACCCGGTTCTCCCATCACCTGCGCCAAGCGACGAGTTCAGTCCATGTGTGTCCATTTCTCGCACCAGCCCCAACATCATTGGGAACTCGTTTCCGCTCAGTTCCCACCGAGACAACTCCGTCAACCAGGTTCACTCTGTTGCCAACGACGATGCGAATGATATTGAGATCCTTTTGCCTCAGAGTCGAGACACCACCTCTCCAACCAGCAACGGTACAAGTATCTTGCAACTGAACACGGCCCAAGACCTGCCACATTTGACTGCTTCCCCCACTGTAAAGATGGCCCTGAACACACCGCCGACCCCGGTCATTGCCGATTTTAGCCATACTGGCGCCAGCCCGCAAGATGGATGCCCGTCTGTGCCGTCGAAGAGGAGGCGGATTGAGTATGTCCCGCAATCTATTTATAACGTAGACCGTCTCCGTGCGCAGGGTGACTGACCTATGTGCTTGTTGAAGTAGGAACCCCTCTCTCCTTCTTCTTGACTCTGTTGGGGCTCTCACGAAGTTGGTGTCGTATAAGAAACAGGACTTGGGTATGGACGAGGCGGTTGAGCAGCCACGCTTTGCTCTTGTAAAGAAGGCTTGTCTCGATGGAGACCTCTTTTTCCTTGCATTGCACCAATTGTTTTGCTTGTGGACAGAAAGCCGGGCGTCGGTTCACGAGCTGGGCGATCGCCGCAAGGCTCCTCAGCTGGACCAGGCTTTTGAGTCCCTGGAATCGGTGTTAAAGCCCAATTCGAAGCTGAAAAAGGAGATCTTATCGTGGTATATCGGTTTTCCATCAGCGCTGTCTGCAATGCTACCGATGGACCTGTATCGACGTGCCGTCAATGAGGTTTTCGACTTTGCCTACCGTTTGTCGAATAAATGGACGAGCTTTATGCAAGAGCACGCAGTCAAGTTAGGGTATCCTCTGCTGATGAGCGAGCTGATCAATACCTTCCGGCTGTACTCGCCGACTCTGCAAATCGTCATGTTTCGATCTTCCCGGAGGACCTTGGTACGTATCCCTTGCCCATACGGCGAGCCTCTCCATCTCATTCACCATGGGAGTTTCCCTGGATGCCGGAGTTCCTTTCCCGATAAGTTGCTTCGTCTAACAGGTCGTTCTTGCAGGGTGTATCGGACTATCCCATAGGCGTAGAAATGGACGAGCTGTTCAAAGCCGACCAGATGAAACACCGTAACCCGGACGGATCCTATCGTCACTTTCAAGGAAGTCAATATGACGACTACAACAAGGCTCTTATTCAGAAGTATCGGTCGCAGATTGCTCGACTAAAAGCGGTTCCTAGCTTACCATCAAGTGGCTTGGGCAGAAGAACGTCCACGCCTCCTGTCGCCTCGGCGGTATTTCAGGCTGCAGGTGTGCCATCACCTTCTATGGCCAATGATCAGCTTCTCGCTGAGACACCAGGTGAACCGTGGCCTATTATGCCCACTCCGACGGGCACAGGGAATGTTGGAGTACCTGCTGGTAGCAACCAAAGTCATCCCACTCCTACGTCGACATATGCCGCTGTCTCGAATGCTCAAGCAGTTTCTCAACCACCCCGTCCCACATATTCCTCCATGCAGGTACCAAGTGGCACGAATGCGGGCTTTGTGTCTCAAGCGCCTCAATATGCAGCAGTAATGCCCCAAGCCCTACTAAATGGGACCAGGGTCGATATGGTCACGCCTCCGTACACATTCTCGAATGTTCCCCAGCAAGGTCAATACCTTATGTCTCCCCCCTTTGCGCAACAGTTCGAGCAGCAGCGGCGACGACCATTACAACAGCCGCAACAGCAGCAACAACAGCCGCAACAGCAACAGCAACAGCTACAACAGCAGCAACAGCTACAGCTACAACAGCAGCACCAACAATACCAGCAGCACGTACATCACCAACAGCAACTACTACTACTCCAGCAGCAAGCACAACAGCAGTTTCATCAGCAGCTGCAGCAACTGCAGCAGCAGCCGGCTTTCCAGCAGATGTCACCACAGTTGCAGCACCAGCAAATACAGGCACTTCAGTCGCAATATAAATGGCCGCAGCAACAGTGGCTATATCAGCAGCAAATGTCGCCGCAGTATTTCCAACAGCAGCCATATCAACGATTCTTTTCGCCAACTGTGCAAATGCAGCCGCAGCAGCAACAAGCACAGCAACAACCGCAGCTGCAGCAGCCACTTCAATCTACGCAGCCAGTGCAGCGGCAGCAGCGGTCAGTGCAATCGATGCAGTCAGTACAGCCGCAGCAGCAGCAGCAGCAGCAGTTTCAATATCCTCCTCGAAGACAGTCGCAACCTGGCGAAGTGTTCAATTTGCGACCGTCAACTGCTCAGGTACCAACCACACTTCCAGGCCGCTCATATCCTGCCACCCAGCTTTCACCGCGCTCTCAGAGTATCACTGCTCATCCTGTCCCTACATCATCGCTTCATATCTCAACAAGCACTGCTACACCTGCAACTTTAGCGCATCGACCAGACGCGTTAACATCCCCTCTAACGACGACGAACCAAGTTGCTCCAATGCCAGCCAACACTTGGCCTCGACAGGCCCCCGTATCACAGAACCCCGTATCACAGCCACCACCCGTGCGAGCGCCAGTTGACCGACTAATTCCACCCCCCGGAGTCAGAATCAGTCAGCAAGACTATCCCCATACGCCATATGATAAGAAATCCATTGAAATGTCTCTGCACCAGGTTCTTCTGCGGAGCCCGAAGCGCGTTCTCAAGCTGAGCCCAACGACTACTCGGGAGAGATATTATCAATCTGTCAAAGCTTTTGCTCTTGGTCCGGTCCCAATCGATCCACAGGCATGCCAGTACAAGTTCACATTCAACGTTGAGAAGTCAATAGCCGAGAGGTTCACTTCCAGTGAATTACTTCCCGGTGAAGCCTCTCTCGTAAATCGGTTCAGTGATGGAAGCCTGCGACTTCGTCTACGATGCTCCAATCAGCCTAGAACAGCTGGCCCCATCCCGGATCACGTCTGGGTGAACTTGGAATCAGCTTGGCCAGAACACATTTTCGTGAGTCTGAATGATCAGGTTGTGTCGCTCAAGCGCAAACAGCATCATTCCAAAGATCTTCCTGCCGAGATATCTGACCCTGCACGAGCGGGAATGAATATGCTGCTGGTTTCCCTTCTCCCGCCGAAGGTACCACAGACGCAGCAGATTCCATACCTGGCCGTGGAGATCGTGGAGGTGCTGAGTCACAGTGCGATATTGCAGATGGTGCAGAGTACAGGAAGGACAGCGGCAAGTGCGACTCGTGAAGTGGTCCGAAAGCGCTTGGCCAGGAACGTACTAGATGCGAACGGAGATGACAATGATCTCGAAATAGCAGACGAGGGGCTGTCCATCGACCTTGTCGATCCCTTCGCTTTCAAGATTTTCAGTATTCCTGTTCGAGGAAAGGCCTGTACACATCTAGAGTGTTTCGACCTGGAGAACTGGCTGGAAACGCGTCTGGGAAAGAAGAGTTCATGCAGCTGTGGTCGTAGACCGGACTGTAAGTGTCCGAAAGAGCCATCCTTCGTGGATAAGTGGAAGTGCCCGTTGTGCAATGGCGATGCGCGTCCCTATAGCCTTCGTGTCGATGAGTTTCTTGTGGAAGTTCGCACTCATCTAGAGCAGAACAAGCAATTACTGACCAAGTCCATCACGGTGTTTGCCGATGGGACTTGGAAGGCCAAGGATACCGCTGACAACGATAATAGCGATTATGAAAGTGATCAGAATGACACACATGTCGCTGCCAGGCCCACTCCGAGGTCATCCGTGCCGCCGCGAGATATAATCGAGCTTGATGATGACTAAACTCGTCGTCTTGCCAGCTTGTTTGTTTGGATCATTCGATCTGGCTACTACTATTGCGGGGAGACCGATTGTATGGCATGTCACTTATGGTCTCAGTAATGAGTTGCAACTTGAGTTCGCCAGTTCGCACTTGGCGTTCTAGCATAGTCTCTAGAGTAATCGACTCTGTTGCTGATGCTTTGTTTTGTCGATTTCCTGTCTGCGATTAACCCTTAATGACTACTGGCTGAGCTGGTACAGGGTGGATTTCATGACGAGGAATAGCAATCGAGAATCGAGGTTGCTACGACAATACAAAGCACACAGCAGAGTTGCAGTATGAACGATCCGCCTCGTTTATACAGACATGTTCGACATGCTATGATATTTCAGGGGGGATTATTGTTTATTCATTTATTTTTTTGCTTCCTTCTTCATAGCGTGGAGTAGGGCGAAAATGGATTTCGGATACTACGGAGAGGGATTCTGGGGCAAACAAAAGTACCTAGGTATGAAGAAAATCTTCTTTCTCTTGAGGTGGTTCAGTACATGAGGTTTGCATTGGTTGGGGGTTTGGATTGGGGGGCAAAAAGGAATAGGGGGTGTGGTCCTTTTTAGGTATGTGACTGGACTTTGATGAGGAGTATGATGATGAGGAATTGTGTGAGTTTTGCTGCCGAGGTCTGGTTATGATGAGAAAACTTGACACGCGGGCGGATAGGTAGTAAAAGTTCTGCAATGGATATGATGAACTGAAGTCACTTGGTGGGTATGGGTTTTTTGGATTTTGGTGTGAGGTGATTGTGTGAGTGTTGCCCCTATTCTATTCTTATGGCGTGATACGCGCTCGTGTATGAATGACTACGCGACGCGAGGGATGCCCTTACCTTACCTACCTACCTCCCAGGATGCATCCTACCAGCGGTCCGGATTCAATGCGAGGGAAGTCCGATTAAGCTTAAATCGGCATGCAGGTTTGTCAGTTGCATGAGCGGCGCCGGGGATTCAGTCTCTAATTTCTGGGTTTAATTTTTGTTTTGCTTGAGTGCAGTGTTTAATCTCGGTAACATGCGGAGTGCATGTACGCGGGATTCTGCAGATGGGTAAGGCAGGGAGGGGGCTTCGCGAGGTTTGGGAAAGGGGTTACACGGGCGGTTCTGATCATGAAGGTGGTTATGAGATGGAGGTGCGATAGCTTTGACTACGACGATACACGTGAGAATACCCAGGCTGAGAATGGAGGTATGCGTTAAGGATAGATATGGTAAATGCTTTTTACCAACGTGAACGACCAACGCCATCCACTCTTCATTATATCTGTATTTACTTTCTTTCTATCATATCAAGCATGCGTCCTACTACCATCTATGTAATAAAGGCCGACCGCACAAACAACAAAACAGCCTCCCCGGAAGTCGAAAATAAAATACACGGAGTGTATATATACCTGTTGCGTAGCAAGAAAAAAGGACGGGAAGAAGTGAATTTCTCTATGAGGGTTTCACGGGAGAACGCTTCCCGCTCGTTTCTCCCTTTTCCACGGACTCGTCATCGCTCGCTTCGCCGATGCTGTACCGGTTCCTCTCCATATCGGCCGGTGAGGCAACGTGTAAATCACTTAACCGGTTCTCGTCGAAATCGGCGACCTCGATGTCGTTGTTTGCGTGTCTGCTTCGGCCTCCGAAGCCGTTCCGACCGCCCATGAACGGTAGGCCGGTGTATCCGGATGGGCGCTTTCGCGAACGCCAGATGATGAAGCCCCAGATAGCAGCGCCAACGGCAACAATGGCAAGCACGACCTCACCAGACTTCTGGTAGGCGGCCCATTTAGCAGCCTTGAGTTCCTCGTCCTTGGCCGCTTGGTCGGTACTGGTGTGGTTGCTGACACCACCCACTGTCGTGTCGGGAAGTGTCTCGCCGTCTAGTTTGCTCTCCGAAGGCTCGCCGCCAATTCTGCTGATATCGACGCCAGTAAATCGATCGAGCATGTCACGGGTCCGGCGCGGGTAGTCGAAGGGAACCATGTGTGAGGAATTGTTGAATAAGACGTATGTTAGATTGCGGGCTTCTTGCCAGAAACCTGCATCTTCACCCTCGAAGGTCCATGGACGACGCGGCGCCCAGTTACCCGGGGAGACCTCGAAACCCTTTCCACCGTTCCATTCCAGGTTGCTGATCATGGCCTCCGTGCCCATGTGATTGCAAATGAGATCTTCGGCACCAGAGAACAGCAGGATGTTAACTTCTTTTAGAAGGTCGGGAAGAAGACTGACGGATGGCTGAGACGTCTCGGTATCGAAGGCATTGCCAACAGCGCCATTGCATTCGTTCCATCCGGTGTTCTTGTTGGGGTTGATGTTCAGCGCGGATACGACCTCCTGCTTGCGTAGGTAGAGCGTAATGTATTGAAGATCCGGTGGCCAGTTCATGCCACAGCTCGGGTAGGTGTCGGTCAACCGGACATCGTACATGTTGAAGCATCGGCTCTCGCCATTCGAGCCCTTCGTCTGCGTTTCACGAAGCATGTTAGAAAGAATTTCCTCGCAGGCCCTGTTGCTAATCTTGCTGCCAGATGTTAAGGCCAATTCATTTCGACAGGTTCGTAGTTGGCCTTGAAGCGATCCGGCGAGAGATGAGCCTTTCTCCACAATGCCTTTATCAAAGGCGTATGTGAGATACGCTTCATACTGTTCGTGGGGAGAGATCCAGCCGTTGCCAATCATAAGACCCTTGAGACTCCATTGCGTGTGGGTGGCAGGGTTTTTGTTTCGATCCAAAATAGCTCTGGCGATGTATGGAATATATTGACCAGCAAAAGACTCTCCAGCAAGGTACACCTAGCGCAACATCGCGTCAGCATAAACAGATAGTCTGTTAGGAGGAGATAAGGCAGTCTCACATCGTCATTTTCATACTCGGGGAATAAACTGAACCACTTCTCGAGGAATGTAACGAATTGGTTGGCCATATCGTCCAGCTCATGGACATATCTATTGGTATTGACGTAACTGAAACCAGTTCCGACGGGGTTGTCGACGAAGAGCAAGTTTGCAAACTCGTTCCAGCTGCCATTGTTATACTGTAGAGTATCAGCATCTTTCAGGCGGAACGGGCCGATTTCCATCATGGCGCCGTCCTCGGAACTGCAGCCCGGACCGCCATTGAGCCAGATGATGGTGCGCTGTCGATCGGCGATATGTTTGTTCTGGAAGTGCCAAAAGAATATATTTCCATTGTCGTCGGGGCTGATTTCAATGTGCCTTTACCTGTCATATTAGCTGGAGCACTGCAACCAAAGCCAGGCAAAGAGAGCGCAAGTCGACTCACCCCGCGTGCATCTTTGTTGTGTCTCCCTCGGGAGCACCAGGGAGTTTATGGACGTAGTAGTCGGCTGCAGACAAATCGGCCTGGACTACGGCAATGCTCGATACCACGGCGAGCAGAGCCGGGCCCCAGCGCGATAGAGGAGCCATGACGGCAGCGTGCGATAGCTAAGATGGCTGTCGTATCTCCAATCGTGTTGAAGTATTCCCAGCCCGTTTATCTAGAGTTGCTCGTCCATCGATTCGATAGAATGTCCAGCTTGAATCAATGCCGGCGTCTTCTCTGGGCTTGTCGTGAGCGAGAGAGGTCTGAACAGGACAGGTAATCCGTGTAGATCGTTGGAGATCGGCGAGAACGAAGGAAAAGGACCAAGAACGAGAACAATGTGGTCGCTTTTGGAGGTTTGGACTGGACGGGATGTATCGTAGAGATTAACCGGGAATCCTTTCAGGGGTTCGTCGGGCGTTCTTAGTACGGCTTACTCGTACGTCGCAACGGAGGATGCCAGTGTTGAGTGTCTCTGGACGAAGAGGAACACTCCGTCTGCCCCGAACTTCGCGCGAAGCACGCAAATGGCAAAGGCGGCCGGAGCTCCAGCTGGACGGATTGCGTACCTAGGCCCACTAGGCAGACGCTCTGTGGGCACTCTGTCGTCACCTCTATACCTTAAATTTCAGCGTAAAGCCAGCCTGTAATACCTAGGTAGTGTAGATTTATAGTGTATCTTGTGCTAAAACTGCAAGAATCAATGCGTACGCCACAGCTCCTCTTGCCCAGATTCCCAGAACTTCATACCTAAGCTCCCATGTGCACCGCCACACCTCACCTCCCGCGGTCCGTCCCAAGCCACGCATACGAATGGAGTCCATTTTACATAATGATAAATCCGCTTTTGAAGGGATCGTCAGCCGATCCAGATCCCTTATTTCCATGATGCTCCGGACCGTATCACGATCGTCTCAGCCTCACCGAGCGATCCTCATTCCGTGCCATTGCCATCGTCTCGGCCCACGACTACGCTCCGGCTGGTTGAGCTGAGTGGAGATTGCCGAACTTGTGCTTTCCGCCAACCTGCTTCACTTTCTCTTTCTCTTCCGCTTTCTCTTTCTCTTTTCTCCCCTTCATTTGCTTCCTCTCTCTCCGCCCTCCGCCCTCCTCCCTCCTCCCGTCTAGTTGCTGTTGTTGTTGTTGTTGTGCCCTGTCTTTCTCCCTCCATCGTTGTCGAGATTTGTTACAAGTGTGCCCCGCCTGGTCCCGAGGTTCCGTTCCGTTCCGTTGTTTTCAACTGATGCTGTGATGGTGGTGATTGCTGCAGGGCAGAGATGCCTCCGGTCTATCCCTCGTGTGTGCCGGACGCCTTAGAAGTCTCTTCTTCTATTGGGCTCGGCCCGTCTTCTCTTGCCCTCAATTCGTGTGATCTAAGACTTGTAGACACGCTTGGGCTCCCTAACATTCCAGGCACTGCACTGACGACACGTCGATCGTTCGGCCGAGTTTCCATGGGCTATGACCTCCTAACGCTGGATTTGTGCCTCCGAGAAGCTGCCGATCCGGGTTGTATTCTAAATCGCATGTCCGACCGTGCTTCTACCGCCATGGTGCCTGCGAGATGTAGTTGACCATCCCGTTCAGTGCGTTATCGCCTTCTTCTGCGGTGATCAGGTTTGCTTCTTGCAGCACCGTAACTGTGACAGCACAAGTCAGTGAACCATGTGGTATTGCATCGGATTCGCAATGCTATCGGGGATAACGACCTCGCGGCCACGGTCATGGCCGTTTGTCCTTTTCCGGAATCTGAAGATTGGGGGAGGAGTGAAGGTGAGGCACAACGTTAAGAGTATTCATTGCAGATGATCCCAGGAATGTCGTTCCAACGATTGAGAAAGAAAGACTCACCAACATCTCCTATCCAGCTCTGACAACTGTAGTCCAGTTCCGTATTCTTCACCGACGTGGCCCAGATAGCATCCCGCACTCGCAAGTCGAGCTCCTTTCCCGTTGTGATGAAGGTCGACACGGCCAACCGGCGATAAAAGTTAGGCCTCATCCAAGGGAGCGGCTGGTTCCATAGTTCGTGGACCTCAAAGTTCGGGTGCTCGCCACGCATCTGGATCGTGACGTTTGTCCTTTCATCTTCGTCGAAGGCGATGTACAGCTCTGTAAGCCTTGTGCTCTGGAGATCCAGCGGCTGGCCTTTGAAGGCTTCAACACCATCAATCAGCAACATCCAGTCTTGGTTGGACAATCAAGGAGGTTCGCGAATCCGTTCCCACGTCATGGAATCATGGAATCATGGAAAGGCCATCCTGCTATTGACAATAACCGATGAGACGGAAAAAGTCAATTAATAGTATACTTACTCAGTATCCAGAGGGTCTGCATCTTGCCAGGCTTCGACGTTGCGGCCGGATGAGATAGAGGGCGGGGCGCCTGGTGACCGTTCGCCTGTTCTTGGGAGCTTGGTGGAGTCTCCGACCGCTCGGGGCCCGAGGTCATTGTGCCCATTGTGCCGGAAGATCCGCCCATCACCTCGCAGAGAGAGTCCTCTTTTTCGTTCGACGGGGGGTAAATAATCAACGCGGCTGTTTTATTCAGGAAATCTTGGTCTTCTCCCTGGCGAGTGCTAGTCAAGCGATGAATGGCATCTCGTTCCCGATATGATAATGCTGGTTGAGCAAAAATTCGGTAGGGCAAAGACGCTCTAATAAACGCAAGCTGGTTTCATTAGCGGCAAAAAGGCTATCGACTAAATCCGACAAGTATAAGATGAATTTCGCAGCAGGGCCGTGTGCCTACTTTCGAGGCTTACCTACTGGGCTTGGCCTTGGGCGATGTCCCGTTCTGGAAGAAGCCAGTGCCATTTGGCACCATTTTTACGGGCAGTTCCCTGGCCTTGACGGGTCATTCTACGAGTACACCACCCAGTGCCCTTACATAGGTATCTCCATGCGATCCGCGAGCTACGGAGTACGGGCTACCTACCTGACTTCATGCACGTCCCATGGTCCGATTCGCAACCTCTTTGCACGGTTAGAACGCGCAACTATGTGTCGGCAACTGGCACTATTTTGCCAGATGGCCTTTCAGAAGAATGCCGTGAACGTTGCCACGGCCTGCCACGGCCCACGGAATGTGGAAAAGGGGTCTTATCTGGTCTTCCGTCCAAGAATGCCGTATGTACCATACCATATATCGTATATGGGGTTCCCTTTTGAACTAACACTGCATGATGGCTCAGATAATTGCATGGGTCTATGCAGTCTTGGGCATTGGATCGTTCTAGACCTTGTCCATGTTTCTCCCCATTTGTCAGTGCTGAATTGGGATTGTGATCAGACACACTGCTGCTCTCACCCTCTGGCTGTCTTACCTATAGGTGGGAAGGCACACGATAATGGGGTACGAGCAAATCGAAATGAGAGAACGCCGATTGCCTTTCCTAGCCGTCTCACCGCATCCGACCACTCTGATAACTCCTTCTAGGCTCCTAATGAACACATCCTAGGTAGGGTCACTATAAGACTTCAGGCAGCCGCCTCTCATCTGTCCTTAGCTGTAACAGCGCTTCTTCATCAATCTCGTCAATCTGTTCATCTCGGGCTCAAGGTAACCCCCCACACCGTGCAATCCCGCGCCATCGATGTAGGTCATCTGTATACATACCGAAAAAAAGCCTTGGAGGAGTCGTCGAACACGGATCCTCAGCTGGCTCGGTCTCTCGGTGAAAGATGGGTCGCGCGCGGAGATACGGTTGACAGACAAGGCGCACGGCAAGCCATGGAAAAGCTGCAAGCCATAAGGGCCTATGTACTTCCTCTTTGGGCGAAAGGGCTTCGCAGGATCTTGCCCCTCCCTTTCAGAAAAGGGTTGTGTCGGAGCATATACCTATGGAGCTATGGTACACACACACACACACACACACACTTACACCCTACTCGTACACACTTTCACTGACTTGGGTAATCCGTACACAGCATACTCGGGCAGAGCGGCAAGCGAGCTCTTCTGTCCCATTGGACGCATTCGAGATACCTACCTTGATACATACCGGAGATACAAACATACATGGCAATTGAGGCAGCCAAAGGATTTTTCTTGTTTTTTCTCTTCTCTCTCTTTCACTGAAGTGTCCCATTTTCTTAACTTATCGTGCGGAAAAGAGACAACTGGCACTACACTACCTAGGATCACCTATGTACGAGTATGTAAGAGAGGCCCCGGTCGGACAGTCTGGAATCTTTCTTTTCTGTGCTGGACTGGAGGCCGCCTGGCCTGGCCATGGCATGGCCCTCCCGCACCATGCATGAACTTAGACCGTCTAGTCGACCGACATAGCGTAGTGTGCGCTAAGGATTGTAGACAGATGCAGGTACATAGGTACCGACGACTAGGTACCTGGGAGCTCTTCTGGTGATACTTAAGCTGCTGGTACCGACGTAAGTAAGAGGTGGGTTAGTTAGGTTAGGTAGGTAGGTAGCGAGAGTGATGATGGAGATGATGGAGACGGCATTGCGTCCAGTTGGCTATAGATACTACCGCGTTGCGCAATCGTGCCTACGTGAATCGGGTAACAATCACGACTTACTCATGCGAAACTCAGCACGTTCTGAACTTTTTTGCCACTCTTTACGTCTTTCTTTTCTTTGACTTGTGACTTTTTTTTTTTTTTTTTTTTTTTGATGATGCACAGTTTTTGTTAGTGAACTTCGGCTATCGTGGCTGGGCGTATGTGCGGATTATGGAGTTGGTGGCTGGAAGGGAGAAGTCGTTGATGATAATACCTGCCCGACGCTGTCTAGTCTTGGGGCTACCAGGTCCCGTAGTCGGCTCCGTACGGATTATCGACAGGGACATGGATGTCCAGCCCTGCCGGGCGTATATAATAGGTATCACAGAGGTTCGCCTTATTACTATTTATTTCGTTGTTTCTTTGTGTGTGAAACTCCGTGAATGATCGGATGGGCTGGACTGCACTGTAGATTACAGTCAGACGGGGAACAACGGGATGGCGTCAATAGACGATGGCGTCAATAGCTGCTGGGTACTGTATGAATTTCTGATGCATGCATGCAAAGGGAATTTCTATTTCTGTAATCCGTGGAGTTTTCTCTTCCGGCCTCGGTTCCCCGAAATTTTTCATGTGTTCTTCATTCCGCACCTGAGTTGAAGATTTTGCATTTTTTTTGCTTCTAGTCTTTTTTCTCGGTCCGAGTTGATTTGTCGAGTTTTTTTTTTTTTTTTCTTCGCGACACAGCCTCACTACCTGAAGGGACGCACGCGTCCAAGATAATACGAGCTAATAGGCAGTGCGAAGGCGCGCGCATTGAGTCTCCGCTGCCTGCTGATTTTTTTCTGCCTTGTTTCATGCGCAGTTGTGAACCCATCCGAAACGCAAGGGAAGGCGGACTTTCTACGCCGGATTTGTGGACTCCTGCTCTCATCGAAGATCGATTGGTGAGATGATGGGTCGCGGATAACTGGGAGAAATATCATCGGCGTTGAAAAATATAACCGAGTTCCGAGGGACCATATAAATGGGCGCGTCCAGGCCCCGTGGAATAAGTCGATCCAACAATCTGTCTAAGCCGTTTATATCGAGCTTTTGGACCCATGTCGATCCTTCTCGGCAATGATGATGAGATCCTTGCCATAGTACGAGTATAGAACCACAGGAGAGTGCGGTTGCATCGGCATTTCACATGCTTGTGATGCTAGGTATGTGAGGAACTTATTTATGAATTGCGATGCCTAGATCAGTCGACGAGAGTGTTCATTACGTGCTGTGTATTGGCATGATACGATAGGGATATGGGCCCAGGAAGCGCGCAGGGATGTATGACCTGTTTTTGTCAGCTTATTAGTGGTTGTGAACCCTCAGCAGAATCATTCCTGGCGAGAACGACCGTTCTAGTGGTAGGCATAGTGATTTGCTCAGCGTCATTAGTCGTAGATGCTGACAGGATAATATCTGATGCTGGTTAACAGGCATGAGGGTACAGATATAGTTGAACGGATAACCGAATCATGGCGATCGGAAGGATGGCCACGTTTGCAGCTAGAAGCCTTCCTTGGCAAGCATGTCGGCAATGTCAAGGTAGAAGGCGATGGCATTGAAGCTGCTTACGTGTGAGCGATGGTGCCTGTCAGGGGGATGCGCCGTCTACATACCGTGGTTTGATTCCTACAGCACTTCGAAGCATCCATCGCCATCGGTTCGTCCAGTTGATTAGGTCAAGATGACTCACTTCGTCCAGAGTCCCTTTATACGAACCCCATTGGGAACTCGTGACACTTACAAGACCGTCGTTTGGTCCCTCGGCGTGGGATATCACGCCGTGTGAAAATCGGAAAGGACTAAGAAATGGGAGGTCGTTCACCACTTGAGAGTTGAAAGTCAGTTTTCGTTATTTTCTGGGTGTTGACCACGAGGAGTCAAGTAATCCGTAGAGTTTCCTGGACGATATGCACGTAGGTCACCTAAAGGAGAACTTTCCTGCCCCTATTAGCCGGATGGAATGGTCCATAAAGATACTCACTAGCACCGTAGGAAAAGTAGCGAACATCGGGGTCATCGGGCGTCCGAGGATTGAAGTCGTTCTTCATATAGGTAGTAGTGAGCTGTTCAAAAGCACCCGTTTCCATGCCGACACGCTCAAGAGCCTTATAGATTTCAGGTAAACGGTCCTGGCCGATCTCTTGGAAACAAAAGTCCGCAAAAGAGCTCCCGTGGTGAGGGGACGCAACGGTCACCAGTGAACGAACACCCACATTGGCTGGACGGAGATGAGAAATCATGTATCTCACGTCCAGTCCACCCATGCTGTGAGCAATGATGTTCACATGGCGGCCCCCTGCAGCTTCGGCAATGGCATGAGCAAGTTTCTCAGCGCGTTGCTCTATGCTTCCAGATGGGGGCACGGTTGTCGTGATGACATGAACGCCATTTGCTTTAAGGGCTTCGGCGATTCCTCGCCAATACCGAACAGGCGGTAGCCAGCCAGGGGTAAGTTGTAACTCAGCAAATCCTAGCAACCCATGAGCTAGAACAACTGGATATTTTGGCGTTGCTGGGATGAAGCGTCAGTCAAATCGTTACGATCATGGATGGAGGAAAGAAGGAAAGAAAGGAGAAGTGAAACACAGGCAGCGTCATAGGACCGGACATGCCTCTTATATCATACCATAAGAGTCCTTAATACGGGCATACTCGCCCTGGATACGCTTCCCTAGAACGGCGAGCCTTGGGTCAACATCCCCAGGTTTGGACGTGGCAACGCAGTGGCTTGACGTGAACTGTCGGAGGGGAAGACTCCAACGATCGACCAATGCGCGACGACAGAGCGTAGCACGGGGGAGAGCACACATGATGATGCATCGATGCTGGACATTAGGATTGCCTAGTATGCTCAGAGACGCAGACAAGCAACCAAGGGACTATCGCATGCGGAACGGTCTCGTGTCATGGGCTCATAGATCGTGCTCCGTACGAGTACTTGTACATACGAGTACTCGTACACGGTATTCCGTGGTACCGTATCATATGCCTGCCTTGACGGGCTCTAGCGTTCCAGATGCTCATGAGAATGAATGGGCGAATGAGAAAATCAGTTGATTTGGTAAAGACTGTCGTTTGTTTAGACCTTGGGTTGTGATTGTATGGAATGCTTCGCGCGCTATCGATCGATGAAACTTACCTCATCGTACGGAATACGCCATGGCGTACGTCACTGAGTGCATAAAACCCCAGAAATACACACTACCGCTTAGATACATACCTTGACCAAATTAAGTCTAGTATCGAGGATAGAGCTCGGTATGCACCAAACCCATATACGGCAGGTTGCTACCCCGGGCCGTTAAAGTTCGTGTAGCAAGTCGGCCTGTCAGTATCTTCATTCATCTTCTCGCCCACTGACTCGTAGCTCGCCTCGACGAAGCGATATTGTTTACTTCTTCGTATACTCCGTGGATAGTATATCTCTCGACCGCATATGGAAAAGATGAATCCGATGGTAAATACAAGTACGCGTCTTGCATTAGCAACCAACTGCCCACGCTTGGCAACATGCATGTTCCATCGATACCAATCCGAGTCGGAATTAGTTCTTCACGGTAAAGAATCTCTCCTTCTCTTTACCGATCCCTCTCAGCCTCTTTCTGACGAGGAGACAGATGATATGCCATGATACCTATACTCGTACTGTGATACTTGCTGAGTTCTGTCTCTGCCTCTGACCTCGCGTGTGACCGGCTATCAGTGACACCATGCCTGCCTTGGGGATCTTCGCACATCGATCTTATTTACCCGGCATATCCTCCATTCGCCCTCACGTTCGCTTCATCGCGGGGAGGCAGACCGATGAGAGAAAAAGTCGATAACTCAGATGTGCGGAGAGGCAGGTTATCCAGCTCTTGCTCCCCACGGCTTAGACCCTGTTCAAAGTCCTACAAGCCAAGCCTACTCTGGCCGTCGTGGCCAGGTTCGAGATCGAGGAATGCCACCAGCTGCCTAATCCGGGTTGCGTTCATTTTCTCGTGAACAGGGCTCGTGTGTCTCTCCAACTAAGTCCACCACTTACAAGGCAAATTAGCCGCTGGTCGCCGCTGGTCCACATCGCGATATCTCATGATAGGTTCTTGCCAACAGGGAATTCGCAACGTGAACCGCGTTGTCGGGACAGCCCCCAATCTACCTTGCTCGCTGTTGGGGCTGGTCGTCAAGATCGCTTGCACAATGCACCTAGGGCAGCACTAGGTATGTCGATCAATCGTCTCTCCCCGTCGCGGGCAGTGGATTCTTTCCTTCCTTCCTCTCGCCGCTGTCGCAGCATCTCAAAGAGGGACAGCCTGGGGAACATATCCCACGCACTTCACGTCTTTCCTAACTGTGACTGGCATGTCGGGACGAGCTATGTTACGTCGACTTTGATCACGCCAATCTCCTTCTGCTAGCTATCTCCACAGTTGTCAAATTGTTCTCTCATCGAGGAATTCGTACGTTGCACTACCACTACTGTTGGTAGGACTGCGTTGTGTTAGGCAGGGGGCCGGTGAATTCGCACCAGCCTTTTGCATTATGGGCCAGGCCGGCAGAAGTGTCGTTACTCTTCTAGGCATCTCGAGTTCCCGTCCCGACTTACTGGGACTGAAATACCGGTATCGCCTTACCGTGGAGTAAGTTATAACTACTGGCATGACCCGGCCGTGTCACATCTGCCCCGATCTACTCTGTCCACTTTAATCACTTCTTCGGTCTTGGTCCACAGTCGTCGGGAGATGACCACGAGACGAGATGGCTGCGGCTAATTCTACCGATTGCGCATCCGCCGACTGTTCGCGAGTCTTTCTCAACCATCCGCTTACACTGGCTGGGAATGCCCTTATCCTCGCCATTTTCGCGGTCCTCATCCCCATATCACTGGCACTCGGTGTTAGGTATAGGAGCACAGGTTTCGCTACCATCATCGCCACGGGTCTTGCTCTAGAGGTTGTGGGCTACATTGGCCGTCTGTTACTGCACAATGACCCAAGTGGCATTCCTGGTTTCGCCGTGTTTCTCGTTGGAACGACGCTTGGGCCGACATGTATTTGCGGGGCTATGTTCCTGGTTGTGCCTCGCATTGTCGCAATGTACGGCGAAGATTTCCGCTCCTGGAGAGGTTCATGGTATCTACCTCTTCTCGCCTCCTTAACCGCTGTGTCGTTTGTTCTGGAGCTCGCAGGCTCGATCGTGGCAGCGGTCCATGATACCATCAAGACTGTGTGTATACCTTGGCGCAGTATGCACGCAAGCCCCTTGACACTGAATACTAACGAGTATTTAGGTTGATATTGGTGGTCAAGTTCTTGCTGTAGGGCTGGGTATTCAACTCATTGCGCTTTTCGTTTTCGCCCTTCACGCCACTCTCTTCGCAATCGCAGTCCGGTCAACGCCGAAAGAGCTCGACACAACATTCGCGCCTATTTACAATAGCGGCTCGTTCTCGATTTTTTTGGCTGGTAGGAGACACTGCATTTTCTCACTCACGAATGAGAAGTGACTGACGCATGGTGATCTACAGTGTTTACCATCGTGACCGTCTTGGTTGCATTGCGAACAAGTTATCGAATTGTGGAGATCGCAGAGGGACTTGGAAGCTCGCTTGCGCAAACCGAACCACTCTTCTTGGTTCTCGATGGCGCCGTCATGTTGATTGCGTGTATCTTGCTCCTGGCTTTTTTCCCTCCTCGAATGATGGGTGTATCATGGTCCAAGGCTACTATCAGCTCGCTATCGCCCACGCCATCATCGCAACCGATTCATCTAGTGTTGGACCGCTCCACGATCAGTCGCCCCAATCCCAAAAACCGAATGAGTATGAGGTCTTCTGAGAGCGCCCACTCGCCGAGAAAATCGAACCACCAGACCCCTCCGCAAAGGGACATGGTCAACAGCGACAATCTATGGTAATCCGATGAAAAGCTACGCCAACCACGATGAAGATGTTAGGGGATGGGTCGAGTACGGAGTTGATTGGAGTTCGGAGCGGGGATGAGATGGAAAGCAGAACATTGAAGCGACCAAAGGTGCTGCTGAAATTTCTGCTTATACCTTCAAGCTAACGGAGCGATTCAACATGGCCCTTTCAGTCACTCTACGAAATACTGGCTGATACGTTTACTGCCGGCTGGAATTGGTATCCGTGGCGCATCTGAAGCGTTGGAAGATGATATCCTTTCTTTTGTGCTTTGTTCATTCTCAAGCATGATTCGTGCGGCGGGGGTTGCTTTGCTTTTGGCATAGCATTTGGTGGAAAGCTGCAGTCTGAGCTATCTACTACGATCAGACAGGGAGGCAGGATTTAATTGCTCAGTCGCCCCCGACGGCGCGGTTTCATGAATATGAGTATATTTACGCTACGTTACGAATTACGACAACATGTTTCCCCCCTCAAAACCGACTGAACGTGAAAATACCTATCGTCCACAGCAAAAGTTCCCCAGACCAAGCCAGGCCAAGCCGGCAATCTCTACAGAGGTAGCGATTTCGGCGGCAGGATCGTCAGATCCTTTTCGATGTGTTGTATGTGCGACTAGGTATCTCCGTCCCTTCCCAGATGCGGTAACAGTTGGTAGAGTCGGTTAAACAACAGCGTCCGCTAAGAGAAACCCCCCTGGTAACGTTAAGGAGCGCTAGAATCACTGCACAATCTGACAAGTCGAGACGATGTCTCGGGTGCTCCCGAAAGCACAGTTCTACAGCGGCTGTTACAGGGAGAAACAACGGAATACCTAGGTCGGGCCTGTTACGAGCGCCGTTACCTATTCTAGAAGCAGCATCACACGCGAGCTGGATCCAGGCCAATTCGGGTGATACGATGCGACTAGGGGCCGTACTTAATCCCCCTAAATCGCAACTCAGGGATTGTTAAGAGCACAACTTAGCCCAATAGAGCGCCTAAACGGGGATAAAATTGTGCGACGAAGCGCTCGATGTTACGCCCGTGGAGTTCATCCCACGACTAGTTGGGTCGTACACTTGAAGCCTGAACTGAACTGTACGAAGTACGAGTATGGCAATGCTTCGATCCTGTCCATTGAGAGGGTGTCTCTGAGGATGCAATACGACCAATACACCCTCAATACAACATCCTTCTACGACCTCCTCACCTAACCTGCCTGCTCGATCGCGACGTCTCTCTGGCTCGTCACATGCAAACTCTCTCTCGAGATGTGACGGGGGCCAACATCACGAAGAATTAAGCAATTCCAAATGCCATTTCATGCAGATTGGGGCGAAGGTTACATGAATAACCCGTGCGTGTTCTTGCCCCAGGGGACAGACAGGGCATTACCGAGACCATGTTACCCGCGAAAACCAATGAGCTACGCACATCACACACTCGCGGTACTCTCACATTCCGGTCATCGTCCCCAACTTATGCATGTTGGATGACCCGTAACCCGTACCCGTAACCGGGACAATACATACCTACTCGTACAGCGTACATTAATTGACGCAGGGCCCGCGCCGGCTCTTCGGCGCACGAGCCGAATTCTCTGCTTCTTCTTCCCAACGACCACACACATGCGAGTACGGATTACGTACCTACGAACGAACGGGTCGGGGGTATAACATCCGTCTTATAAAATTTTTACGGACCCCCTGCTACTACTAGTCATGCAATGCAGGTCGTCTGCAGCTGGGAACCAACAATCGTGAAACGAGAGAAATAGGCAGGTAGGATAATTATGTTGTGTTATTGTTTCTCGCCTCCTACGTACGAGTATATTCTCTCTTACCTACACTGGGTATATATTCTCGCCTAACTCTTTTGCCCCCCAAACATCGCTTTGACTCATGTCTTGGCGCGGATGAGGATTCACCTTGCTGTCACGCTGGGGGCGGAAGGTAGGTGGTATTCAGCCTTGATTTGAAATTCTTTTTCGATGGCCTCTGTTTGGCTGATTTTGATCCTTCCCTCTACGTCACGGCATCGAGATTTTTCGTGGGATGAGATTTTATCCGTCTTCCCTTCCCTCCTCTTCCGCGATTCTTTTATACCCGGTTGGAGATGATATAGGGAGGGAGGGGAGAGGCGCTTAGGATCGCGAATCGCATCTCGCGGTTCGAACCCCTTCAGGCAGGCCCTGTTGTCGGCAATGTGGATTGTCGATCACACCTCGCTGTAGGCGATGTATAACTCCCTGCCTAGTACCTAGAAACGGGATTCCGACAAGGGTAGAAAGGGAGATTGACGTTCGGCTATGAGTGGAGATAATAGAAGCTCGGCTCGGGAGGTAGGGAGGGAGGGTGAGAAGAGCCCTGGACGAGTATCATTCCTAAAGGATGGGCTCCGTAGGATTTCGCCGTTATCTCCTTGAAGGGCCGAACGCTAGGCTACGATTTCGGTCAATAGCTTGATCGAAGGAATCTTTTCGTTTGCGCTATTGGGTGCTATATTGCTCGAGGTTGTTTCTGCTATAATAGTGCTCATGAATAACCTTATGGCTTTTCTTCTTGTCAGGATTTTTTTGTCTGGATGGGCTGCACATCCTCTCTGTTAGGAACGGGACGAATTGTAGATTTTGGGAGGCTGTGTTGAGGAGGCTGTGTCGTTTCCCCCATGGGATTGCAACGTATTCCTCATCTCATCACATCGGTCAGCCAACAGCTTCCTGACCGATCACTCACTACCGGGTAGGTAGGTACTCAGCGATCGAAAGGTGTCGACTCGACCAGAGAAGAAGGTGTCTGACCGAGCAAGCTTTCAAACCGGTGTGAAGACATAGACCGTCATGCAGCCCATTGTGTGAATCTGGTCAAGCATGTCTACCTCCACAAAGCTTAACCGCTCGGTATTCGTTCTTGGCATTGATGATATCTGAAGGCCCGCCCCCACGCGTTAAGGCGAGACTTGATGACATTCCCATAGTTCGTGGGATCGAACTGAGGATCTGTCAACGGGAGATACGAAGTAGATAAAACTCTTCTGGTGATCTTCGTCACTCCTGATGGATGGAAGGAGGTTCGTTTCTTGATATTCATCATGTACAGGTCTGTTGCCCCACGGGGTAAGGTGAGACTTGACGCCTCCATAGTTCTCGGATTTGTGGCTCGGCACTTGGAATGGGAGATAGATAAAACTCCTTTGTGGATCTCTGTCATTCATCACGAATATACCTAAGGAGGCTCATTTCTTGGTATTTGATGTTTACATGACCTGTCTGAAGGTTCGCTCCCACGGGGTTAGGTGAGAAGACCGTAGGACGTGACGGCCACCGTGCTTCGTGGAGTCAGAGTGAGCATCTGTCAACGGAGGGAGACAAACCTCTTGTGGGAGTCTTTGACATTCATCACGGAACCGAGGAGGTTTATTTCTTGACATTGATGATATACATGGCCTGTTTCTAAAGATTCGTTCCCGAGGGGTTAGGTGAGATTCGAAGACTTCCATAGTTCTCAGATCCGTTGCTTGGCTCTTGAACGGGGGATAGATAGACTCCTTATAGGAAACTTTGTCATTCATGACGGACCGAAGGAGGCTCATTTCTTGACATTTGATGATGTTCAGGTCTGTCGAGAGATTTGCCCCCAGGCAGATCTGTACCCGACTGCCGACCAAGTTGACAGTCGATTAGCCGGTCGAATATCGACAGTCGTCGACTGTCGATATGGTTAGTATAGTCGACTGTCGAATACGCCAATGCCTAAACGGGCTTCGCACCGTCTTCTAGGGTTGTGTATGTTCTTTTTTTTCGTTTACAGTCCCCAGCCGAGAAAAAAAAAGTGTCTGGGAATATTCGACAATCGACTGTCGACAGTCAACTGTCGACTTACACCTCCATGTCGAATGTCGACAGTCGGGTACAGGTCTGCCCCCAGGGGGTAAGGTGAGACTTGTCGCCTCCGTAGTTCTCGGATTTGTGGCTCGGCTCTTGGAACGAGAGATAAATAGACTCCTTATGGGAATCTTTGTCATTCCTCATGGATGGAAGAAGATTCACTTCTTGGCATTGATGATATTTCTGATGACTCGTCCCCGCCGAAGGCCTCCGTAGTTCTCAGATCCGTAGCTTGGCTTTCTGAACTGCAGATACGAAGTAGATAAAACTCTTGTGGGAATCTTTGTCATTCATGACGGATCGAAGGAGGTGCGTTTCCTGGCTTTTGATGATGTGCAGGTCTGTCGAAAGGTTGGCCCCCGCGAGGTAAGGTGAGACTTGAACATCTCTTTGGGTCGTGGAGTCGAGTAAAGACCTTTCAACGGAGGCAAACAGAATCCGTGGGTATCTCTGTCATTCATGAGAAGTGAAGAACGTTCGTTTCTTGACATTCGATGTTTATCCATGTCCTTTCTTCGTCCCTATTACGGGGTACGTAAGGTTCGATACTCAACGAGAGCACCGCAGGACGACTCTTTCGACAGTAATGGTAGCAGGAGGCACGGCCGGCGCAGGGAAGACAACCTCGATACGGGTCTCTATGGTGACGGAAACAACATATTGACTGCGTTTGTTTACATCTAGCTTCGTCTCCTTCTTTTTCTCATCCGGTTGTCGTCTTTGGCAGCACGCTGCTTACGGCGAGATTGTGACCTGTGATAGTGGTAGACAAACCTCTTGTGAGGATCTTTGTTATTCACGTAATGATGTCCATGGTGGTAAAGCACACTCAGTACCGAATAGGGGAAGAGAGGTAGATCTCTTTGAGATCATGAATGGCTTTCTTAGGTGCGACCTTTGTTGCTATGTCTCGATATATCAAGGGAAGGAAACAATGCGTTTGTTATGGCGCGCTGGTGAAAGAAGTCTTCATGGGAGTTGCCCCTGAAGTTGGACGGGCATTTTGATGGAAAGTAAATACAAGGACGAGATGAAGTGCTTGATATGGGAGGCTTTTTGTTTACAATTTTGTGGTGCTCCTGAGTCCTCATGCAAGCTTCCGTCGGCGAGAATGGTAACGCATCATATCTCCTGCGGCGACAGCCATATTCCCTAAGACCACATCGCCAGTGACGGCGACGGCGATGCTCTCTCAACACCCAGTATGACATGTCGTCGCCCATGAGACAGGAATACACGCCGCGAACTTCACGGAACCCTGTACAATGCATTGCTCTGACCGAAGTGGCTGAAAGAGTCCTTGTTCACTGTCGCCCACCGTGATTTTTAGGAGAACACTGCTCGTTTCAAAACTTGGGATGAAAGCCAATGTATTGATAGCAAATATGACTTAAGGGCAAAATCATGCACTGGTTTGATGAATGTTTACACCAGCACAGACGTCAACTTCACAACACAACACACCTCAACCTCTATCTAACAACATCTCTTGGTCGTGCATGAACACGACCGCTTTGAGCACATATCGACTCCCGCGAACACCAACTACCATCGTCGTCCTAAAAGATCTGTTATCGGAGATCTAGTGTCTAGGGCAGTATCAGCACGCGCTCGGACGCAAAGATGTCCGACCAGAACAGCCAGTCGGCCAACAGCGCCCCAGGGGATCGCAGCAATCGCGGCAACCCCCCAAGACTTGAACCCCCAAGACTCGAACGATCCTGCCAACGGCCAAGCCTCAGATGGCCGTAGCAATGCTCAAACCCCGGACAATAACAATGACTATGATTATCCATCCTCCTACAGCGGTCGTAGCTCCTCACCCCCGGATCATCCTTACAGCTACTTGACCTACGAAGAAATGGCCCCTCGTCGCGCCGGTGTGACGAATGAAGGATTTGACATGCCGGATCCCAACTATGATATGGACGCAGCGCGCGCGAGAATTGAGCAGCAAAACTACCCCCCTCTGAATGCGCCCGAGGAGTCCATTGAGGAAGAGATCAAAAGAACCATCGCCGAAGTCGAGGAGATTGAAGGGCCTCTGAGCGAAGATCGGAAGACAAAGATTGCCGACAAGATTCGCTCTATACGAGAGGGCGCATGGCTCCGTTTGATGAGAGTCCAGGCTGCCGGTACGGGCTTTTTGCCTCCCGCGGCCCTCGAACGATTGGCCGCGGAACAGGAAGCAAATACGGCGAAGATGGCGACGATGCTGGCGGAGACGGAGAATCGAATTGCTAAACGGTATGCTGACATGTACGGGGGTGGGCTCTCGCCTTCGATCGACGAAAAGATCAAGCAGTTGACGTTTGAGGCCAAGGATCTCAGGGAGGAAAAAAACTCTATGAAGCACCTGGAGGAGAATCTCACGGCGTCATTACGATCATGCATGCAGAGAGAGGACAACTTACGAGAGGAAAATCAGAAACTCAAGGACCAGGTCGAGAAGGACTCGAAGCCACAGGCGGACGACAACAACGCTCTCAAGAATTGTCAGGACAAGGTCGCTGACCTTCAGAGACAGCTGGATGCGGCTAACAGAGATCTAGATGCCGTTCGTGAAACAGCTTCTAGACATTACACTGAGCTTCAAGTGCTTCAGCAGCAAAGGGCGGAGGCAAATCAGAGGGAACAGGGTCTCAAGGACGAGGTGCGAACCCTCCAACAGGAAAGACAGAATCTTCGAGACCTACTTGACCGCGAAACGAATACGGTCGCAGATCTTCGGAAGCAAGTTGCCGATCCAAAAGCGGAGCCAGAAAAACGTAATGTTGAGTCAGAGGAAGAGAAGAAAGATGACGGTAAGAGTCCTCCTGAAGAGCCGGAAACCGGCAACATCGAGGAGCTGCAAGCCCGCATTGCCGAGCTCCGGGCAGAGAGGGATTCGCTTCGAGACCGCTTGGCTCAAAACGTTACTGACAAGAATGCTAACTTGAAGGACTTCTGGACAGCTGTCGAGAACACCAGTGTGGAGATCAAGCAACTCTACGCAGGAATCGAAAATTTGAGCCAGCTCCTTGGCGTCGCTGATGGTGTGATCGACACACCTCGGGTCCTCGAGAAGATCATCGAGAAAATATCCATGCCAGTCAATACGCCAAACATGGCCCCCGAGACGAGCCTTGTGGCTCTTCGTCTCCAGAACACGATGATGCAGATGCAGCTCTCGTCACTGCAGCGCGAGCTCAACAAGGCGCAACTCGCTAAGACCGACGACGAGATGAAGACCCGGCTCAGGATGGGGGATGAGGAGGAGATTGAGAGGCGAGTTAGCCAGCGCACGCAGGCGTACCGGAATCATCGGAACCAGATTCTGACACATATCTTCGAGGCGCAAGCGGAGTTTGGAGCGCTGGCCGGGAGGAGTGCCGACAGGGATGCGATCATGGCCCTTGTCCATCGGTTCCTGCTGCCGAGCTCCATACCCATGATTCAATTGGGCCCGCTAGTAGTGCCAGGGTTCAGAAGCGATGGGGCGCGGAAGCGCAAAAGGGACGTGAAGGATGAGGAGGAGGACTTATCAGATTGATCTGATGGTGGAAAGGGCGAGTTATCTAATCTGATGGACTGAGTCATCTTATCAGATGGGAATAAGCGGGGCATCGGTGGGTCGGCGCTACTGCGGGTCCGTTCTAGCGGACCCACACGTACGAATTCGTTTGGACACGGTCCGGCGACGGGGGGCCGGTGATAAAATTTTTCTTCCCTTCAACCGCCGGTTTTCTTCGGGAAGCACCACGTAGTAGTAATCTGATGCAATCCGCTAAGCAGCGCTACTGCAGTCGAAACCGCAAACACAGTGAGCATTTCGTGTGATTTGTATGTCGTAAAGCAGTTTGAACACGGTGTGAGTCGTATACCGTAAGGTAAATCTAATCAGATGGCGCTAACCAGCGCTATACTAGTTTAGACCCACGCCTGGGTGGGTTCGTGGGCGAATTTTCTTCACCGACACAATCTAATCAGATGGAATCGTGTGATTGTTTCCACGAAATCCGAGTTCACTCCTAGAACGACACTACCGGCACACCTCTTAGGACCGAGTCTGACGACGGAAGTAGGCCGTATGAGAATTACATCTGCGTTGGAGGCGAATTTGGTGTGCCTACCTCCGGCTGTTACGAAATACCTAGTCTTGAGTCAATCCAAATTCTCACCCGAACATTCTCGCAACGTTGATCCGATGCGTTCCTTTTTTTACCGGGTGGGTGGTGGCACTTTGTGAACGGTTCAGGGCGTTTGCCAAGTGCCGTTGAATTTCATGCCACCACCCGTCACCTGAAACTGGTTGCCGGTAACCCTGGGACTGCCGATCACTGTCCCTGGAACTTCAATTCAAGCATTGCCGTTTCAGAAAGACTAGGAATCTTTTTATAGAATATAAACACAATTAATTAAATTAATTCATTATGACGGTATTTTGAGACGATGATTAAACAGTCCTTTACGTCTGAGGCCAGTCAAAGACTCGCAACATATCTTATCAGATCAGATTTCACAGAGAGACTTGTACGTAATAGGCACCTGCATGCGGAAGAATGTCCTACGGAATCCGGACGACCGAGGCAGTGCCTGAAGCGTCTTACATACCGGCACACAGCTGTGAACCAGCCTCGATATGTGAGTGATCCATACCCTACGAATTAACAAGCACAGATGGAAGTTCACAGAAAGCTGCGAAGACCGGGTAAACGCACGACACACAGTTAGCTACCGCCCGCCCAGCACCTGGGACTCGTGGCGACGCTCCTCATATTCCTATCGAGGGCAAGCTCGCGAAGCTAGGCCGATAAAATTCTACCGTCTCATACTGTATGCGGCTAGCGGCCCATGTGCGCTTGGACTAGCGCGGGTTGGTAAAACCTTACAAATGGATCCACTCTGCCGCGACTAAGACCGCTCTGGGTAGGTCCCGGTGGGCACTCGCCCGCCAATGCGCTGAAAAGTGCACGCTGTTGACGCAAACTGCTGCCGGACGCAGACTTTTGTGCCTGAGAAGCTCCGAGGAAACCACTCGTATGGCGCAACGCACTAGCCTGCAATTCTTATCAGATCCGCTGCAGGCCGGAGTTTTTCGGCTTTCCTGTTACGGTGATCCAGTCGCCATCATCTTTATGTACGAAGTATCATAGTACGAGTACGAGTACCCCAAAATGATTCTTGACAATTGACCTCGTTCATGATCGCATCTTCGTACACTTGTAAATGAAGATGTTGGGATGCAGTCGTCAGTCGAGATGCTCATAGACGACAAATACCGGATTCGTACATTGTGTTAGATTGCCATCAACAGCAAACACTCTCGTTTGTGCTTCTAGCGTGGAACCTACCGCCGACGCGCCCACTTGCTGGATGGATCCCAGGTGGATCCCTGGGTAGCGCCTACGAAAGAGGCAAGGTGCGTGTCAGGGTAGCGTTGAAAGTTGTGTGGGTCCTTCTTAGCCCACAGAGCTTTTCTCGGACGCGCAAACACAGGCCTTTCTCCGGGATCGTTCACGGAGCTGCCGTGACAAACTCCATTGGATCAGCGCTCGCTGCCATACCGACAATTCGTGACCATGAACCGTTGGCAAAAAATAAACGAGCCCTGCTATACGAGTACATAGCAACTGAGCATGTCAATTGCCTGTGCTATAGCGGCTTCATTATGCGTCGAGCAGGACGTTGTGCCTGGCTCGGCGTGCTTATCAGATCGAGCCGGCACGGAACCAATGGAACGTTGCGGAGACGGCGTCGCATGTCTGTATTGGGCAATTCTCACGGAAGTTCTGTGGGGACAGCTGCATGGAGTAAGGAACGACGACAGAAAGAGAAAACAATTTACTCACCCACACAGCAACACAACCAAACACAACCTCAACGGTCCAGAATGCCTCCTGCATAACTGTTTAGTAAACCGGGAGGGGCTCCCTCCGAACAGTTTTTTTTTTTCCCTCCCCTTCACCGATAAAGAGGCATTCGTGTCATCTTCGGCGGCACTATGCAATGACCTCGGCCCTGTTGCGCCGGCGCCACCTTCGAAGGCTTGCATGGATAAGGAAGTAGGAGAGGCCCAGCTTGTAACCAAGCTTCATGTGCTGCAACACGGGGGGCTTGGCTGAAGGGTTACCGTTGCGACTAATCTGGAAGACTCGCCGAGAGATACACACGTCGTGAAGTGGTATCCAGCTGCGCCAAGATATCGAGATACCTATGAGCTCAAAAGCGGGATCGTATCGGTCTTGGTCGTCCGGGAAGGTATCATTGCTGTGAAGTGTCTTGGCCTGGCCTCTTGGCTGTTGCTTGTTCTCCCATACGGCCATGATATCGCGTTATCGGTACGGTTGAATCGCGTGAATTTGAACAACAACGAAAAAACATCGAACAATAGAACGTATAGCCCAACGAGAGCAGATTCAAGAGATCTCAACCGATTTCTTGCGGAAGGAATAGGGACTTTATAGGAAAAACCCGCTCTCTCTTCGGCCGACGGCGTTAAGCAGAAACCACCAGCAAACATCGCGCAGTTTGGCTTCACGATGTTTTCGACCCGCCTCATCCACCAGGCTATGGATCCGTCTCATCTTCCGTCCATATTCGACGGCATATTTTTTGATAACGTATTCGTACGGCCTCCATTGACGGATCGCACTACGAGTACCTACCTATACCTACTACGTCCCAGACACCGTCCGGCCCGTTCCTCTCTTTGCTCCGGCCAATATAAAAAGTGACGTCGCAGGGCGCTTGGTGCACATCGTTATCAGACCAGGCCTCGTAACATTTACTGCATGCCGTAATTACCAGAAAATGACAAAGCCGCCATAAGGCTGCGAGCTCTGCACGTCAGGGCGCAGCGAGTGCATCGTCGCCCACACCTCGCCTGTTCAATGCCCAAAAGCGGAAATAACGTCGACGTTGTGCGGCGAACGAGTCTTGCCCTGAGTCGGTCTAGCACGGGTGGTCAACACGCCCCCCCTTCGGTATCTGATCAAAATTAGCACATTGTAGACTAGACCAGGTTTTTCTTTTACCGACGAGCCCAGGCTAGCCGGAACGGACAGTAGAACCTGTTGATTACGGCGCTAAGCAGCGAGAGCGACGACCACATTTACCCTGTGAAGCAATCCACTACCGATCCGAACACACATGGCCGGGTCTGTGCTCTTGTACGGCTCACCTCTCCTCTTGCTCGCTTCAACCCCTACCTACCAGGCCTCACAGACCTTTCGTAACTAGCACCGCCTGAGACGCGTAATAGCTTTCGATTGTCATCATAATGCGTAACTCACTAACATGTCTTCGCTTTAGCCGCCACGAGCTACAATCCGGAGATCTGGTTCAGTGCGCTCACGACCAATCAATCGGGCCAACAGGCAGACAGATCTGAGATCAAGCATCAAGCAAGCAACAGGTCGGCGTTAGTGTGTGGGCTCCTCTCGTCGCCATGACTCGGTTCCTTTCGTGTAAGTCTGGGTCTACAGTAGCCAACTCGGCAGTCCCCAATCTCGTACTATGTAGCTACATCCTCCTACCACACGCCTACTACGTCCACACCGTCTACTAGCCCGGGGACCATCCTTAATCATGCCGAAACGGCCACTAGGTGGCACGGTGTTACTGTAAGGAGGAATTGATCCTGGATTCGGTAACGATGCTTGGGTGGGCGGAGCTCCCTCCCGCCCAGCCCAGCGTTATCTCGCCCGTACACGCCATCTGCTGTCATTTAGAACCATGTATTTTTTGATTATTCGGACTTAATGGGGCATGGGGATGGACGGGGCCTTGGCTTTTAGCACCGCTCTTGGACTTCTTTAGGAAGGACGTAGATAAAATTGGTTCGCATTTGACGTGTGAGAAACGGAACATCCACGCCCGTCAAATCTCGTAAACGAGAAAACCTCTTCTCGGGATTCACAGTTATAACTGAACCCGTCCCCCCGGACCGTACTCTGTTCTTCTTCCCAACGAGGACTCCAGAGAGCAGTTTCCCCCCAGCATCTCAGGAGGATAAGTAATCCCGTCGATCAAGCAGGACCATTGACTCGGGACGAAATAATTCTGAAGGTTGCTTCTATTTCCATCCATCTACTCTTCATCTCGATCTCAACGACAGTTCCTCGGGCTATAGACTGCTTTGAGAACTAGTTCCTTACTTAGGTCAACCACTTATACATCATATCCGCCCTCACGACATCTTCCATCCGGAAAGGGATCCCCTTCCTTCAACAGTCGTAGATCGACTGTACACACCTTATACCCCTACCTACACCATTCACACAAACATTGAAACCATGGACTCCCTACGGATATCCGAGTCGGAGCCCTCCTTATTCGCCCGGGGCGGCCACGGAGGAGGATCAGCGGCACGGACAGCGCTCAACAGCAGGGTCATCAAGCTCTACATCGCCACCCTCTGCATTCTCTTCGGTATCTTCATCATTGGCCACTGGACCCGTATCCTTATGGCAAAGGTCTCTCGATCCAAGGTCTTCTATCCCATCACTGCAGTGACAAGGTAAGATATTTCGAGTCCCTCCCCCCTTTCACAAAGACCAATTAGCTGACTTCCAACTTAGAATCTTTCGCCGATTCGCTCTCAGAAAAGTTCCCGGTTTCTCCTCGTCTGGAAATGCTTTACTCGTGACCATCTTCGTGGCTATGAACATCCTGTTCACCTTCTGGAATGTCGACTACAGCAAGCTTGAAAACCTCGGTGCTCGATTGGGATGGTAAGTCTGATATAAATGAAAAAGATGAAAAAAAATATCAGTTTCTCCTAACACACATGATCATAGGATGAGCGCTGCCAACTTTGCCTTTGTTGGTGAGTATCCATTATCATCTCTATCTCATCGGAGATAACACATACTAAACGATTTCACAGTCTTCCTGTCGCTCAAGAACACGCCTCTCTCATTCCTGACTGCCTACTCCTATGAAAGACTCAACTGTCTGCACAGAATTGTCGGATATACGCTCTTCGTCTTCGCGGTTCTCCGTGAGTACACCCCCTAACTCATACCCCTTCTCACTCAGAGCCATCCACTAACACCCAGACCCTCACAGACGCCATCATCTACTCCTACAACGACATGCACGAAGGCAAATGGAGCACCATGCACAAGCTCAAAATCAAGGCCGGTATCCTCTGCGGCTTTGTCATGCTCACATCCGTCGCCGCAGCCACGACACTGCGCCGCAAGAAGTACGAGCTCTTCTACGTCATCCACGTCTCCATGTTCATCGTCATGGCCGTCACCATCGGCCTGCACCGCAAGAAGCTCAAGGACCGCGTCATCATCATCACTCTCCTGACGGCCTCCATGTGGTTCTCCGACCGCGTCATCCGCAGCGTCCGCCTCCTGTACAACTTCTTCGGCAACGAGGTCACCGTCTTCCCCCTGTCCAACGGCGGTACCCGCGTCATCTTCAAGAGGTCCCTCTTCCGTGCTCGTCCTGGTAGTAAGTACTCTCATAAGAGACCCTTATCAAGTGATAGTGTGCTAACAGGGAACAGAACACTGCTACCTCTGGATCCCCCACATCCGCCCCTTCCAAACCCACCCCTTCACCATCGTCGCCACCGAGCCCCTCGAGCTCGTCATCCAGACCCGCGACGGCTTCACCCAGGCCCTCTACGAGTACGCCAGCGCAAACCCGGGCGCCAAGCTCCGCGCCTCCGCCGAGGGTCCCTACGGCACCTTCCCGGACCCAACCGCCTACGACAAGGTCCTCCTCGTCGCCGGCGGTGCAGGCGCCACATTCACCCTCGGTCTCGTATCCAACCTCATCCAGCGCATCGCGCCGGACTCAAACAAGCAGATCGATTTCATCTGGGTCGTCCGTGACAAGGGTATGTCTCTTCCCCCCCTTCTTCCCCTCCCCTATTTAACCAAAACTAACAAACTACCCAAGACAACGTAACCTGGTTCACACGCTACCTAAAAGAAATCTTCTCGCACGAAAACGCGCACAAAGTCCTCCTAAAGCTACACCTCACGCGCTGCAACACCAAACCCGCACACTCGACTTCCCCCTCGCTTTCCGAAAAAGGCACTCGAATCACACACCCCCAGCGCCCTCGACGTCAGCGAAAAAGACCTCGAGCGCGCCGTCTCCGTGCGCGCCCGCGATTCCGAGACCGGCCTCTCCATCGACGGACTCAATCTGCCCGTCGTCTACGGCCGGCCGGACATCGAGGCCTCGATCCGGGACGCGATCGCTTCGTGCCCCAGGGATCAGCGCATCTTGATCGCGGCGTGCGGACCGACGGGGTTGACGGATGTGGTGCGGGATACGGCGGCGCGGTGCATTAGTGCCGATGGGCCGTCTGTTGAGCTGCATTGTGAGCAGTTTGGTTGGTAACGTCTGCAGCGTTTTTTTTTTTCTGTTTTTTCTGGGTGTTTGGGGTTTCAAGCGGGAATGGCGTTGTTATGAAATGATTTTTCGGGATGAGGACAAAAAAAGACTGCGAGTTTTTTTTTTTTTTTTTCGCTTGATGGGATGGGATAGCGGGCGAAGATGCCACGGCGTTCTTATGGGGTTGTTGTGCTTTTTTTCTTCTTATAGATACCTTCACATGGTATTCAATACCAATGACCGGGTGTCATTTTCTTCTTTACGACGTCGAGCGTCTTGCGATGCATCGGTCTTAGAGCCGAGCGAGTTTTAGTTGTGAGCTTTTTCTTTAAAAGCAGGTCATGCCCATCAGATAGATCATAGACGATCATGGAATAGATACTTAAGCATTGAAACTCAGTACCTAGACTGCCTCCTATTTGCTGTGGACTGATGTTATATACACTTGTTTGTGAAGTCCTGATTGTAAGTATCCGAGTCCCAATAGAATATGGGACCTTACCTGCCTATCGCATATTTCCTTCTCCAAAGAGGCCAGACTTTGCCCATATATCCGCAGAATGACTTGTCCACCAAACGCCAGTTCGCTAAACATTACACTTCTTCATATCTATTCCGAGCCCCTTTTAATAAGAGCTGATGGTAATGTACAATGAGACATCAAGCTCGACTCACGTTGAGGAGAAAGTCGAGCTCATTGCCTTGCCCGGAAGTGCCTTCATTTTCAGCAAGCTGTTCCAGAAGGCTCAGAAAGGGGTCTTTTTCATCTGCGGTTGCTGTCGTTGGGCTACCAGGTTGGCTTTTCACCCCTGGGGTCGACACCGTGGGCGCATCCGTCGGTTCATCTGCCGGTGCGTCTTCTGCACTGTCATCGGCTTGCCATGGTGCAGGAGAGGAGAAGGCGTTCGTCAACACACCGCTGAACATGGGGTCAAAGTTGCTGAGACTCGTGCTGCTGGTATTGTCGGTGCTCTGGTTTGGAACCGAGAGACTGCGAGGGGTAGCGAGAGCATTGTTAGAAAGACTTTGCGTCTCCTGAGGTCCTGGTGCCGATGGTGCGACCGTCACACTTCTAGTTGTGGGTGAAATCGCTATAGCGTCTCGTCCTTGATTCACTTCTTGCCCTTCAAGAATTGTGTGCACCGGGGTAGGGGTGTGCAGTGAGGCCAGATTCGGGGATCCCGCAGAAAACGAAAAGCGGCGAGAAAAGGCCGGAGGGACAGGCCGAACAGTCGGCATAGAACAATTTGTATTTATATTCAACCCCGTATGACCAAGGTCTGATCGGCTGGAGACGGAAACGGTTGAAGGTTTCCGCTTTAGATTTAGCCGGTCGAGTTCGCCGTTGTCGCGAGGAGAGTATAGGCCCAGGCCTGTATTATAACGGTCCGTGGGAGAGCCGATCGTCACATCCGAGAGTGTCAGATTCGATGCGTCGAAATTGAATGATTCGCCTCCCGGTCCTGTAACGTTCGCATAGCGGCTGAAGAAATCCTCGAGATTGAAGGTGGGCGCGTAGTGCATAGAGCTGGCGGCGAGGCGCTTGACGAGCTCCCCATGGGCGCTGTACACATTTTGTAGAATGTCTTTTTGATGTTGTACACTCGCCCAGACGTGTCGAAGCTCGCTGAGTTGTTGCATATCACGTGTAAGAAAGTTCCCAGAAGCTGCAAATGCCCCCATGTCGCCTCCTCTTAATCCAGCTCTGCTGTAGTATGCTCCGTGGATATGAACGGTACCGGCGGTGCAGATACAATATCCCACAAAGGCTGGCCATTCCGTGGATCCGGTTTGTTTTCCCAGTTCTACCAGCTCAGTGATTGCATTGGCATGCAAGAAGCACATGTTTGTGGCTTCGATCTGCCACGATTGGTGCTGACCTGTTATAGAGAGCTCGGCGAGATCGACAGGTAGAAAGGGGCGATATATTAGGCAGTAGATCAGGTGGTAAATGAGCTTACTCAGTACTAGGACGGTGCACTCCGGATGTCCAAAGAGCGTATCTAAACTTGAGAAGACATCCTCTGTCCCAGATGCCCACAAATCGAGATCTTGTCTTATCTTGGATAGGCTTGAGAGTGCGTGCCAGGGAAAATGCGAATCGCTCTTGACGCCGCCGACGGCAAGGTAACGGTTCGTGACACCTAATATGCGACTGATGTCGATGAGCATTGCGCTACCTCCTTGGAATTTCCTGCAGCTACCGTGCAGGGAATGAAGATTCGAACTGCTTTGGAAGAATTCACCCTCGACAGGCAAGCCACCGGGTGTTGGAAACCAGAAAGGCAACCGTAGGGATATTGTTTTATCTCCGATTAAACATGGTCGTTTCGAACCGCATGCCAGGAACCTATCTAGCAGATAGCATGACCAGAATAAGCGCCTTCTCATCTCACGTTCCAGGGCCGACATGAGAGAATTTGACTCTGCTTCACGATGTAGTTCAAGAGCCAAAGCCATTCCAACCGCGTTTGCTGAATGCTACATCAGCTGGAATAATTCTTAAGGGACGGACGTTGTTTCGAGATGGGATATACACGTACCCAGTAACATATACGCTTTCCTTCCGTTTCCTGCTGCGATATAGGATATGACGAGAAGAAGTAGGGCTTGTAGGGTGTCAATAGCTGGCTCGTCGATATCAAGCTCTTTTCTAGACATCGAAGCGAAATCCTCGGCCATTGCAACGGCAGATTGATATCCAGCGGGATGTGACGTGTGTCTATATTCACTTAGCAAGTAAATCAGATACACCCTGAACAGTACCGAACTTGCCTCGCAGCAACCGCGTATATTGCGTGGACCAGAAAAAGTGGCAATTGCTTGAGGCGAAGCCGTTGCCTCGCAAAGGATTCGTCTAATATATGATAGGGCTTCGCGTGAAGACGGGTGAAATAAGTGTCCAAGAGGGCATCTGGCTGAACAGTAGGAGGCGACCCATGAGCTATGTCGGGAGAATACAGGACCCCGTCTGATACAGAGTCGCGAATTCGTGGGGTATCAAGAGCCACTCGTTTCGGTGCTGGTTCAGTTATTTCTGATGAGGCTTTCGGTGCCGGTTCCGGACTGGAAGACTCGTTGCGATCCGCAGACATCTCTTTCTTCATAGATTGAGACTTTTCGACCGCTGGCTGGCCCTCTAATAACTTTTCCCGATCCTTGAGTTGAGCCTCCAAGCCATCTACCCGTTTGAGCAAGGCCTCAAGTACGTCCGTTTTAGGACCTCTCTTCTTTGGGACAGCATCTGCCATGAACCTCAATATTCAGTGACTGAGAGGCATAGAGTATGGCAAGATTGGGAAAGGAAACATACCGTAAACGCATGGACATCGAAAAACTTGGCATGCCTCACAAGACGGACGTAACCGATTACATTTGATCTATTTGAGGAGTGGTCAATTGTGAATTCGGCCGCCAAGTACTTGTAGAGGCACAGCAAGTTCCTAGTAATCCGGCAACGCGATACTGACCTTACGTTTCCGACATGATTTACAATTCATCGACTCCCGCGGCTCATTGCTCAGCCGGCGAGTTGGTAAGCGTTCAATACCCACTTGGGGTCGTGACACGCTTATAGAATGAGTTCCTGCTGGCGGAGCCAAGCTCATGTTCACTGAGCTGGTAAAGAGTGGCGTACGTCGTTAGAATGAAAGCGTGCCCGATGATCCCAGGCCGTGATGCTATAACGAGGAGGACTGAATCCAAGCCTTGTAAGACGGTGTCATCAACAGCACAAAAGCGTTCGTTCTTCTTCTAAGTGTTGTCTCATGCTCGGTACTGAACATCCGTTCCGTAGACGTTAAATCGATGGTTTCAGTTGAGCACCGATCGTAGAACCGCGAATAAATGTGTTATGTTTCGTAACCGAGTGTTCAAAACACAGTTTCTGAATCCGTAAAATCGCAAGGCAAAAGCCGGTTTACATATTCGGCCACAGCCGAGTCACCCGGTGGTATGACCTTGGTAAGGGCCCCTCCCCCAGACGGGCGCCTACTCAAGGCACGCTGCATGGTCCAGCCCAAGATCGGGCCTGACCTTGAATAGCTATTTCCAATGCTCGCCCCGGCTTCACGGGCAGCTCCACGTTCTCTCCATGATAAGATCAGGCGGGGCCGCAGCGGGGGAGCAAAGCATACTGCAGCAGGGAATGGGGGCACGCGCTGGATTCCTATGTTGGAGGGAGCGTTGGCTAACCACCTACCAGGAGGGTGATAGCGTACACTCAGACAAGGACCCCAACAGGGATGCCGACTGAGCCAAGAAGGCGGCTCGGGCAAGGCATTTGAGATTACGGGCGCTATTTGTTGCCGACCGAGGGCATTTCGAGATGTCAGAAAGGATGAGCTTTCATAGCACAACGAGGCATCTCAGCTCTCAGGTTGAGTACGAGCTCTCACGTAAGACATATCCCAGGTTTGTTGTGACGATCAAGGCGAATTCTTGAGTTGAAATATGAGGAAGAATACGATAGGTACACGTTCCAGGACTCTCGAGGGGTCGAGTCGAATGGAACGAGTGTTGCCAGGATTGTCAGCAAGAGGATGCAGGTGGTTAGTATCGGGCAAGATGCTGTCCAGATCGTGGGGGAGGGGATGTCGCGCTAGCGTGTACAGTAGGAGAACCACCACAAGGTTGCCTCCACACTGTATAGCTCTACTTTGGTTTGCACACATTCTCCACCAAAGAAGCAGTAGCTTACAGTACAGCACAGTACCGTGGGGTAATGTTTCCCGTCTCAGGCACGTTCAGTTTAAAACGGTCTTTTTACGGAATACACACTCCCTTTTCTCATGCTTTTCACAGAGACTTTCGGTCGACAATGATACCTATTTCTCTTATTCTGTGTTAAACATAGAAATACTAATCCAAAAGTCGAGACCGAGTTTCTTCTGCATATTTCTACTACCAAGACAGAGCAGTTCAGTAACGGTGCCAAGAATAGCTCCATGGGTTCATACCCGTCCCATGTCGCCTGGGCCAGGGGTCGGGGTCGAGCTGCTGAACATCACATCTTGGGTGTCCCCGTACCTAACGCCTTACACGCCATCCCGTTACAGGAAGGGATGGCCGCCGTTAGGCTAGCCAAAGCGGTCTTGGAGGTTGTCTTTGCTAGAATAGGACACGCGGGGATTTGTTGCCCGCCCTGCGAAAACGAGTTAGACCGTTACCAATGCAGCTTACGAGTACAGGCCTACCTTGGTCAACCGAGGGGCCGAGAGGTTGCCTGGGTAGGTACTTCATAAAGATCGTAAAGAACGAGAAGGAGATGCCATCAGGGTGTCATTCAGTTAAATCTCAGTGAAAAGACCTCATCACTGCCGAAATATGTCTAAGGCTGTCATCAGAAGCTGTCCGCAGCTCCCGTTCTGCCCTTCCATCCCGTACTGAAGATGAGAAACAGAAATACCACCTCTAGACCTTCGTACAGAAGAGGATTATATTCCGGACAGTGTTGAATCAGTCTAACAGTTTCAAGACTAGACAGTTATCCCCACGCTGTAATGAGTTCCGAAGCCACGGACACCTGACTGTCAGAATCTGGTGGGCTATCCGGATGTGTATAAGTAAGTGCCATCCCCGCGCAGCATTCGGCACAATAACATGCCTTTACACCCAAGAACGTCGTATTATTGGTACGAGCTCTGATGGGTCAGGCAGGACCTCCACAGGCCTATCATTCAGGTACGGAATACATGTCCTTGTTGGGACGTTGTCCTCGCTCCTGATTCAATTGAGTGGTCAATCCTTCGTCCTGTTAGAGAGCATCTCGGACTGTAATCCGTAAAGGTGATAGCTTCTTGACTCCATAACGACAGTCAGGATATCGTAACTTGACATTACCTATTAGTACTCACATACGCCAGGCACCGGACCATAAAACTATCCACATAACGCGGGGACCCCATGGGCAGTGATAGCGTACCCATTTCTAGGTGGATCAATACCTTGTCGTTACTACTCGTAAATATTAGCTAGTGACCTTCGTACATACATCATCATGGAGTGTATGGAGGTAAGTAGTATGTCAGACCTCAGTTATACTGTTGAACTTACTCCTTGTAACAAACTCACAGCAACTCGCTTCTAGCAACTTCGAATGTAGGTACCTCTTCACTCTCCCCTTCCCAGACAACAACATTGCCGAGGCATGAGCCGATATTCAACCCAATCCTAACTTCTCAACGGCTTTCTTCCCCGCAGAACCGAGACCTGACCAAAAGAACCGACGTAATGTGCGTAGAAAGACGTCGCATCGAGTCAGTGTTGTGCATCGCTAGTCTGAGAGGAGAAACCATGCATGCCCTATGTCAGTCTGGGGTGCATTGATGGCACCTGGGTTTCAGGACTCGCTGAGAAGTGGTTACCTACGCGACTACAGATCTAACCCTATGGTAATCACTGACAACATGAAAAGGTCATAAACCCACGAACTGCATACCAATTCGAATCCCAATGCACACCTCGCATGTAGGTACGACCTGTAAATACCACCCCAGAATTCTCCCCCTCGTATACACACCTATTCCATACCCACCAGGGGCCCGATCTAGAATCATAAGGCTAGGCATCCAGTACACGTAGGTAGGTAGCATACAATATTGCCACCACATTTGCATAAATACCAAAAACCGGGTTCGCCAACCTCCGCGCGTAGCCGCCCAGCTATGGGTGAGCATAACTCGACGGCGGTCGGGCGAGAGAGTTATGCGAGGTAGGTACGTTTGTTCTACCTAACCGAGTATACATAGATTCTCTTGTCAAAGATGACCTTCACGAGATTTAACAAGACAGAATTGAAGTCATTCAGCCAGTCAACATGAAGATAATGATCTCAAGATAGTGATCCCAGGACTCAAGACGGACAGGCACCTACTACACTACATAACTGATTACTGATCCCAATTCTCCTGGATGGGACGGCACGGGACGGCACGTTCACTAGGGAGAAGGGCATGGCTTCGTCTAATGCAACGGCGAGGAGCTATTGTACGTACATGTCATGCTTAAGCCAGTGATTTGGAGAGTCGACGAGAGCTAAACCAACCGGAAGCCACATCCGACGCCATGGAAGATGGACGAATGACTACTTCCTCAACTGGAATCTAGACGTGACAGAGGTGCATCATAAGCGAGTTGCATGTACCCTCCATCAAGATCTGTTCTACGGCTTCATTGATGAGACATTGACAGAGTCAACGTGGGAATCATGTAGGAAAGAATGGCGACAACATAGAGTACCTATGTAGGAATGACCGCTTTGACTACCGACATTAGCCATTCCACCTCACGAGAAGCCCCCTTTCCAACTGTTGAACAATTGCCTAACGTTCAATCTCACATGGATTCCCATATTCTGATCAACCGGCTTCATAATCAACGGCTTCGCTATCATTGAACATCTCAGGACACACATTGAAAGTGTTACACCACATCAATCTTCATTACCCCTGATGTACGATCAAATAGCAACCTGGCCCATCAAGTTGATCGATGAAACAATCTCGGAAATTCATTCAACTATGCGATCTTTCCCTATTCAGAAAATCGCCCGTCCACCTGCCAATCGCACGAAGCTATATGGCACGTTTTGACCAACAAGCAACCTGACCGTCTCAGCCGTGGTAAACGCACTTGTATCCATCACGCCATACGCAGCAAAACCAAACTGCTCCGCGATGGCGCCAGGGTCACCTTTCCTCGGCCCATCGGCGAGGTCGAGGAAGACCTTGCGAATTTGAGTGGAAGATCCCCGTGCGTCTCCAAAGAGTCGCAATAGCATCCCGACGAGACTGGATTTCTCTGGCCCAAGTGCTGAGACGATGACGAAAGGGCTGGCAGCATCGCCGGCCATCCTGGCTCGTTGAAGACTCTCAAGGCTATTGAAGGGCTCGACTTGGAAACTGCGGGCCAGTGCGAGAGGTGTTTTAAAGCCGACCGTGTACACCTTTTCAATATGGAGGGCCTTTAGAGCGTACATGACAGAGGCGGCATCGTCAGCACTAGAAGCGAGGACGACTGCTGTGCGTCCAAAATAGGCCGAAGGGGCGAGATCGCGGGTGAGGGTGCTGAGGATGCCACGCCAACTGGCATTATCAAAGAGAAGAGAGGACGACGATACAGGGAATCGGTAAGCATTATTGGGAGACGGACCGAATGAGGATTCACCACGAGCACGAGGGCTGGAAGGGACTGACGGGGGCGCCGATCCAGGAGATGATGCCGAAGCCGGCTGGACCACAATGGTGTCCACCATTCCTATCATGCGAGCTGCCTCGGTAAGACTTGGTCCAGTGCCGTTGTTCAGTCTCGAAAAGAACGTGCTGTTGTGCATGAGGCTGATGAAAGAGACGGCCGGGTTCATATAAGCCCCTCCGAAGGATCTCTGATTACACCAAGCCTCTATGCTCAGCGGACCTCTTGTGTGCCTCTCGACAACTGCAAACTGATGTGGTAGGCCAAGTTCATTGAAGCACTTCTCGTAGAAATGGGCGTGAGGAAACTGGGTTTGACCGGAGGATGTCGTGGTGACGCCGTAAATGTTTCTCTTCGGAAGCTGGCCTAAAGATGCTAAAGCCGCATTGATCTCAGCGGCGCTCATCTGACCCGGTGCGGCTATGATGGGGAGTAGTGGATGAGTTATAGGGGTAAAGACTTTATTGAAAGTCCGCGATATTTGGCCAGTTGCGCCCATGTTGACTGCAGACAACGGGGGCGAATCCGGATACTCAACCCGTATTTTGGAACGGAAGTATTCCAGTTCAAAGTTCTCGTTGGGATCATTGATGATGGCAATCATCTTAACAATATGTGCATACTTGCAAGAATCAACAAAAACGGACTCCGCCTTGGCTGATGGCCACTTGAAGGTACCAGAGAAATCGTGAAAGGCCGACATGATATGACTGTTGCCCCTATTTTCGAAAAGTCTTCGACGTATCTCTTCCGGCAGCCATGCTTCAACGTCAATATACTCCACGCCCCATTGAATTGCGCGAGAGAGGTATTCGTAGAACAGTTTCGGATTGTCCATGGGAAAGCGTCCATTCTCCTGGGTACAGCGAGTGGTGAATATAATAGGTAGCTCGGTCCTCTGCCGTAACAACATGAGCTGTTCACCCACGTAACCTAGACTTGGTATGTCTGCGAATGAGCCATCACTGAGAGGCTCTTTGAGCAAATCCACGCGCAACTCCACTGCGTCACACCCAACCGTTAGTAACTCGATATTTGGCAAGGCAGCCCGTACATCCGGGAATGTCGTTGAGATAAAAAATGTGCGAGACTTTTCCATCAGGGACTCGTGGTAATTAATCTGCCCAAGAATAAAGGAGACAAAACGAGCCACATCTCGACGGAAAAAGCGCGACTCGGTATACAAGAACTCGTAGTCAGATTGGGCGCAGAGGTAGACATCAGATGGCATTCTGAGATCAACATTATGAGCATATATAGCAACCATGACGTTTCGATCACGGGTAGCCATGCTTCTCCTGGCGCTATCAACCGAAATGCCAATGACGGATTCTTGGTCTCCCACCATACTGCCCGAGAAGCTGTCAACCAGCTGAAACGGCTTTCCTAGCACATCGGCGAAGGTGGATACTATGCTCTCTTGACCGACTTCGTAAATGATGACAACGGTTCGAGTGTCGCCTCTGCGTAACGCAGTATTCGTCTTGACGCCCCCTGTACTGAGTGATGCGGCTTTCGAATCGAGATCCATCGCAGCACCTGGTGTGACAGTTCCATTTGTGCTTCGAGGAATCGGTACGGCAGCTTGGGTCAACGGCTGAACCGTTGCCATCTTGCCCAGATAGATGCAAGCTTGTGTGCAACTCCTTTTCAGGGTGGAAGCGGCCCGTAGCGTGGGGCTTTCTGACGGGGGTGTAAATGATGATCCCTCAAGATGTCAATCTATATATAGACTGTATCTTGATATCACTGACGTGAATGGCTATGCAATGCCCAAAATGAATACCAAAAAGGGAGACGCAGGTAATTCCATAGCATAGATTACCAGTCGTGCCTCTGGTTCTTCAGGTTTCGATTTCGGGCACACCTCTCAGCAACGCTTTGGCACGGACCCCAGGTGTAGAAGATGATGAGGCGTCGAGTCTTCGTTTTTGAATGAGAGCAGTGATGACCTTATTCGACGGACTTATATGTGTGTTTGTTGTATAAGACGGCAGTGGTCCCGTTCAGGTGAGGCTCAGCTTTTAATAGGATTGGGAGGTGTACTAGGACTGAAGGATGTATGAGATTACCAGGGTAGGCATCCAGCAGCAATTAAGCCGTGACGTCTCTGAATAGGTTGCTGGCCACGACTCTGATAGAGTGACTATACTGCCCTAGAAAAATCCAGCGTCAATAATTATTCCAGCCACTAGATTGATGGATCTCCGTGATAAGTGGCTCGGATTATTATTGCATCTCCCAATGTGCAGGACACCCATCAGCAGGTTTGAAAGGAAATCATACGGTGTACCTGGTATGAATGATTCCTTAGATCCGGCTAACAACCCTCTGATCGTCCCTTTTTTGTTTTCCCTGATACCAACTTTGGTTATTGAGATCGGACATCTGTCCGCCAGTATCGTTGGGGTCAGCCTTCGTTTGTGGGCCAAGTGAGACAAGGTTGAGGGGGGAAGAGCCGGGGGCAGATGGTTAGTAAACGATCAAGAGATGTGATTGATGGATGTTCACGCAGCTACTCACCGTACCAACCCGGCAAGACTCTTAATTATGTACGGACAAGTTCAGTCCTTGGCGAGTATACTCCGTACTTGGTGAAGGATCAACTACCAAGAGATTTCCGGAGCCAGCTTGGTGTAGGAAAAGACCGAAACCTATCTACTACTGTCATATCGCCATGGTCAATACCACACAACAATAATAAGTCAAAACTTGACAATCATAAGTGTCTGCTGCGTTGACACCTGAGGCCTCGGCGCAAAGACGCGCGTCTCGTGGAGAATACTTAGCTTTGATCTCCGCTAATCTCCTCACGACTACCCAGCTTAAGCGTGTCCTTGAATAGGTCCTGTAGGTAGACGATGAACATCCAAACAGCAGCACGGAATCAGGGTACATCGAAGTACTGTGGAGCAGGAGGTTGAGGGAGACAGGGGCTCGAGATCAACCGGAATGACCCCATTCCTGGCTAAATTCGTGAACATTTCTCCGTCAATCACGATCGAGTACCATAGTTATCGACATGATGGGCTGGCCATCACGTCAACCTACTCGTACATACTCGTACGCAGTAGTAATGGTGCACGGGTAGATACCGACACGGAGAATTTCACGGTCGGAGAGGTGGATGTATGGTTGATGATTTATTTCGACGGGATCCGAGATTGAATTTTACTATTTTTGTCATTTGATGACGAATAGCTGTATACGGCCAACCATTCATGAAGCCATACATAATCCGTATAAGACCTCTGATGAGCTGCTGTGATGCCCAGTCAGATGGTGTGCTCCCGAAGCATTCAATGATGGATGCTGTGCACTCACGATAAGGCCGATATGATCCCTTCATTCACAACTTACCTACCTACGTACTTATCACGCGTGTTTGACAAATAAGTCATCATGCAAACGTGTTGTCGTTTCGACTTCGGCAAAAACATAGAATATCTCCGAAAGATGATGTTGTTGAGGGAAAAAAGGCCCAAGATGGCGAGCATCGCTGCACAGGCAATGTCGATCACTCAAGATAAGCTCCTTCGGGTTATCACGGCACAGTCTTCTGCACTGTACGTGAGATAAGTTGTCTCGCAATTAATATCTGAGCCTCTCGGTCGTGACTGGCTAATAAGACTCGGATTATAGGGCAAACTGTATTCTCGGGGTCGTGGTTGGCTCTCTCGGGCATGTTGTGTCACAGCGTGCACAGTATGTCTGCGGATTAGGCAAGCACTACGGGTACGGTAGATAAGACAGGAGCTTCCCAGGCAGCGAGGAATCCTCTAGGCAGCTCAGTTTTGCGGCCAGTACTGCGAAACGTGCTACGTCTAGGCCTATCCGATGGCCCTACAGGCGCCCCGACTACCTACCCTAAGGGAGGCCGATAGAGAGTCAGACCACCCTGGATGAAACCCGGCATCCCTCCAGCTCCAGGTCAACTCCATCAAACCAGCCATCCTGCCTTCACTTTTCTTCCTCTTTCCTACAACTTGTAAAGACATCAAGCGCAGGAGATTCTCGTCTTCAAACTCGCTGTTATTAATCAAACAATTGTCTAAGTTGATTATACCATACGCTTCTTTGTTGCTGGTCAAGAGGAGCGCAACCGACAGCGCCATGACTCGTCAGATAGTATATTCCATCGCTCTCGGCGTCTTCTTCTGTAGTACGTCATCCTCTCCATCTCCAGCTCCATCTCCATCTCCATCTTCCCATCTGAGATCTCTTCATCTCTCTCTCTCCGAGCATCAATGCTTCATATCTATCCCCCGACATCGCTGCTCCGTTTGTCGGACACAAAGAGGCCTTAGTAAAGTTGATATAAGATGCCAAGCATCACATCATCCGCTAATGTCACTCCTATGCAAACACAACCGCCGAAGATTCGTGGAAAATGACTCGAAGGCAACCAGATAGGGTCACATTCAAGGACACCTCTAAGCCAACAACGTATATCATTACATTGACTGCCGGATCATCAAGCTAACAAGATTTGCGCTCGACAGCAACCGTTCTGACTGTCACCTCACTGGTGACAACGCACTGGGTTACGTACAGCGTCACGGCGTCGACGGGCTCGACCTTTACGAAGCACCTAGGATTGCATGAAAGCTGCTCTTCAGTAGCCGATCCGGCGTGCCGAACATTCCCGAGCGAAGAGGACTGTCGTAACGACAAGCGTTTCTGCTCGCTATGGAGAAGCAGCGGATTCTTGCTCTCTTTTGCGACCATTGTTGAACTGGCTACTCTCGTCTCGTTCTTCGTCGTCGTAAGCGGCGGCAAGTTCAAACGAGAGAGCGGCTGGAAGCTCATTGCCGGGCTTCTACTTGCTGATTCCTTGGTGGAGTTTGCAAGTATGGGCATTGTGGTGAGTTTATAATAGCCCCCTTTTCTCACTGCTATCTATTTCTCTTCGGGCCTCCTTTTTCGAATTTGGCCGAACGAGGAGTGGGACCCATCCTTCGAGTTTTCGAGCGTTTCACTACAAGTGGCAAGAAAGGATATTAATATCCAGTATCTGGTAGGCATGGCTATTTGAGCACGACTCGCAGTTCATGGTTCCTGGCTGGACCCTTGACTACTCCTTCTATCTTTGCACCACTAGCGCGAGTGTCTCCGTCGTCATGGCCGCCGTCCTGGCCGCCTCGGCGTATGTTCTACCCCCTGAAGATGACTATGAATCTCTCGAAGATCATCTAGACACCTAGGACATCAAGGTATATCCCCAACGGCCACGGCGCCTCCGTTGTCATGAGAATCACTTGTGCCGTCATAGCATGACTAGGATTTTCTTGAGCCTATCACATGCATTTTATCTAATGAAGAACGGTCATACGCATGGTAATTATGGTCTAAATTGACCTTGTCTTCTTGGAGTTGTTATACATATCACGTGGAGTTTAGGACGTCGGGCGCTATAGTGTGACGATCGCGGTAGCGCATAATGAAATGGTTGAGTATACCTACCTACCTAGGTAGTAGTATGGAAGTACATGTCCGAAGCGATCTAGGATGTGAAATGAACAATACCGGCGAGTCATGAAATTCCCGTTCCGCTGCGGGAGTGTTTGGTGAATTACATTTCTGGGTATCTTATCCGGTACAGTATACTAGAGACAACAGACTGAATTCCTGAGTATTAGCCCCTTATTCAGTCCTCATCAGAGTCGTCATCGGACTCAGACTCAGAAGACTCAGATTCCGAAGAGGACGAACTGCTCGACGAGCTATCCTCATTTTCTCTAGACCCCGAGGCCGCCTCCTCTCCATCGCTGTCTGAATCATCCGACGAACTACTCGCACTACTGCTGCTGCTTCCACTTGAACTGGTATCTGAGTCAGACTCCGACTCGGATTCGGATTCGGACTCGGAACTCGTGTCTTCAACGACTGCAGTTCGGGCCTTCCGCTTCCGCTTCGTACGCTGCTGGGGGCCGTCATTAAGTTGGAGACGCGACGCGCCGTCGGCGCCTTGGCCGGACGGCGCAGTTCCACTCGTAGAGCTGGGTGTCGCATTTGCGGTCGTAGTCTTCGTCGTCGTAGTCTCTTCAGCAACCAGTTCGTCCAACACCACCTCGGCACGCATGCGCTTCACCACACGCCGCTGCATTTCCATGTCCGTGGTACGGAGCACGTAGTCCACCTCGGCAAAGAGCCTCTTTCCGGGCGCCCGGGGCTTGGTCATGAACTTCGTAATCACCTCTTCGTACTCCTTCTGTCTGCGCGCCGCTACGTCCGCCGCGTCGATAGCCGGGAACCCGGCTGCTCCCTGCTCCATATCCTGGTCATGGATACCTCTGGCGAGCTCCCGAAGTCGTGTCCGTACACCGCCCTGCAGACCCCTGATGTACTCGTAGAACACGTCGATGTCGACCGCCGGTATGGTGGTCTCGTTCGCGTCCGCGAAGACGTGCTCCAGCAGCTTGGTCTGGTGGTTCTTGTTGAACTTCCAGCTCTCGCGCGACTCGTGCCAAGTGCGTAGGTAACCCAGTGCCGGCTCTAGGTTGACAGGCGCGGCCTTCTTCGTCTTCTTGGCCGGGGCGTTCTCCTCCTTCTTGCCAGCCGGCTTCTGCTTCGGCTTCTGCTGCTGCTGCTTGTTGTTCTTCTTGACCGCCTGCGGATCAGCGGTGTCCGCGGCGAAGGCGACAGACTTCCCTTTCTTGGGCCCTTGGTGAGGATCCTGCCGCGCCCTTTTGGCCGAGTTGTCCGAAGTCAGGGGACCTCCCGCGGCTTTTCTCTTGCCGTTGGGGGTGAAACCGGTCTGGTTGCTGCTGTTGGGCATGGACGACTTAGTCGCACCTGTGGCGGAGTCGTCCTCTTGGCCTTCGGATCCGGGCTTGAGCTTGAGACCCAATCGCTTCCAGGAGGGCACCTGCTGTGTTGGCGCCTTCTCAGTGGCGCGCGATGAGGACGACATGATGAGAGGTTGGACAGAGAATATGCGCTCGCTAGATAATGTATGCTGACGAGACGAGTTTTCTTATCACGTCGTGATTCCACACGCCGTAGGCCTCCCCGAGATTTGATTTTTCCTTCTTGCTATCAAGTTCTCAATCGATATTGTATCCAGGCAATGTAGCGATTTTGCTTGCTGAGACTGAACGGGGCGAATGTTGTCAAGTTCACCTGGATCTCAAAATTCTTTTCTGCCGTGCGACAACCAAGCGTCTTGGTAGCAATGCAGAGTTGTCACTCTACACAACGTGACTTGGCTTCGTGCAAACTTGAGCCGTTGCCAATGAATTTCACGTGAGACTTCAACTGATTGTGAGTCGGCTTTGCCTGCGATTGCAATTTTCATTTTTTTCTGAATGTTTTGGGTAAGTACATTTTGAATCTATGCATAAATCAAGGGTGTTGTTTAATCGGGGTGTCTACCGGATATTGTAGTATCTATGTATCAATCAGTGAAGATAGCTATATCGGGTACCTAAAGCGTCATGTGGCCCAAGCTCTCCCTTCCCAGGCAGCTCAACCGCGTCACTGGCTTGATGTCAATTAAGCAAGGCTCAATCCCACTCCGCTATCGACAACATCCCCTCTATCACAGCAACAACAACAACGATAGATCATCCACGCAACGAAGTTCTCCGCGTACAACGTCCTAATTCGATCCTCCGCCACCGAGTATCCCTCTTTTACGAGCTGACATTCTTTTTTGCGCCGTCTTGATTGATTGTCATCATGTCGGGCGGTACGTACGGAGCTTTAAGGCCATCCGGGTTATTATTAGATTGTTGGCGGCGCTGACGAGGTTCTTTTGGTTAGGAAACGCTGGTTACGACCGGCACATCACCATCTTCTCTGAGCAGGGACGGCTCTACCAAGTCGGTATGTTCAACGCGCGCTACACACTCGAGCACGATATCTTTGGATCTGTCCTACCTGCGAAACTGCGAAGCTCCGATGTGATCAGATCAGCGGTCAGAGACGCCCAGCGACTGACTGAAGACTCGTATAGAATATGCGTTCAAGGCCATCACAGCCGCCAATATCATGTCGATAGGTATCCGGGGTAAAGATTGCGCGGTAGTCCTGTCACAGAAGAAGGTCCCTGTAGGTCCTGGATTTCAGCCTAGCCTCGGTCCAGCTGCTTAGGCCCCCCTTTTATACGTGAGGCTGAAGCTTACTCCGTGGTTCAGGACAAGTTGATTGACCCGTCGTCCGTCACCCACATCTTCCAGATCTCACCGTCAGTTGGCTGCGTCATGACCGGCTCTATCGCGGACGCCCGTGCATTCGCTCAGCGAGCCCAGGGTGAAGCTGCGGAATTCCGCTACAAGTTCGGTTATGAGATGCCTTGCGATGTGCTGGCAAAGAGATTGGCGAATATTAGTCAAGTTTACACCCAAAGAGTATGGCTGCATGATGACGACGGTGTTTGCGAACGTTGACGCTGACATCATGTTAGGCATACATGAGACCCTACGGCGTTGCGACGACGTTGATATCAGCAGATCCCGAGTTTGGACCCCAGCTTTACAAGTGCGACCCCGCCGGATATTTCATTGGGTACAAGGGCACAGCTGCCGGCCCGAAGCAGCAGGAGGCCCTTAACCATCTTGAGAAGAAGCTCAAGAACAAGGAATGTGCTGATGGCAGCTGGGAGGACGTTGTGGAGCTGGCTATCACGACGCTTAGCACGGTCCTCAGTATGGACTTCAAGAAGGGGGAGATTGAGATTGGCATAGTCGGTGGTCCTCGCGCCGATGGCAAGGAAGGAACGGATCCTTCCTTTAGGACCCTGACGGAGGATGAGATAGACGAGAGACTGCAGGCCATTGCGGAGAAAGACTAGACGTCCATGAACTAAGGACTAGTGGATGAAGCCGTATCAGTGTCACGGCTATACCCCTCACGATGCACGCGGGTGCGTTGACTACGTGTTTAATTTTTGCCACCGACTGAGGTCATATGAAGACGCAAGGCATGGCCCATAGGGATGCATTCCCGGCCCTATTACACAATGGTTTACGTAGCGTCCAATAAGGCGATAAACAGACAGTTCGATCTCATGAGACGACGTGTCCGTGCGATATGTCTAGCAGGCAGACCAGACTACTCCTAAGCTCAAACAATGGTTACGCTGGCTATTCTCAAACACGACTGGCGGCGGGAGGGGTGAGCTAACTTGCCAAAGCTCCGATGGTGTAATCTTGGTATCTTGGTTTCCTCTTGGTATCCTCTTGGTGTGGTTCCTTAGCCTTACGTGTGCCTACGTGGAATCGTGCCCTACGAAGCCGTCGAGTTTCGTTCGAGCGCAACAGCTAGTCAGCGCAAGCCGGCCGGTGGCGATATGTGCGGTAGCTCCTCGGAGGCTAGTATCCGGGGCAGGTTTGTTGTTGCAATGTTGTCAGTTTTTACTGCATTAGAGCCCTCGTTCAGATAAGTAGTGAAGTGATGTGATGACAGCTGACTTCGAGGTCCCATAACCCATCCCAGCGGCGCCGTCGAAGGTACACTACATCGGTATATGCGATGCGAACCCGCAGCATGGATGATGGCCAGGGGCACGGACGCTCACAAGCCAGCGCGCCAGTCCACCAGTGCCAGCGCCCCGTTGGCGGACGTGACGGAGGTACAAGATACCTGCTACGTAGAGGGACGTTGGAGGCTAAGAGATGTACCAGTACAGTCCTCGTACGTAATAGTGTGTTGTGGCGAATAACGGTACCTCGAGGGTACCTGGGAGACTCTACCGGTTACTTACTCAGGCACGGACCTAATCTACGAAATATGGAGATGGGTAAAAAAAAAGGTCCTAATTATAGGATGGGATTAGGTGGGATAAGTGTACGGGTGTACGGAAGATATTAGCAGTTACCAGGTCGTCGTAGCACATATGCGGTTATCTGTGTTGTTGTTTTCTTTTCCCTTGTCTAGGTCAAACGCGGGTCACGGATTACGATTACTATTCTGTTAGATCTTTTCCGCTGTTATGCCCTCCTGGTTCGTTAGGGGATAGCATCTGAGAATTTTACCAAGTTTTGCTCTGATACGGCATGCAGCAATGCTGGGTACTGGAGACCACTCACCTAGGTAAGACGGTCCGGCCTGCTGGCGATCGACGCTATAGCGCCTGGGGGAATTATAGTGGGAGGTATAGGTACCTAGGTACGGGCATATATGCGCTAAGACGGGCTATAGTACGGGATAACAGCGACACCTCGGGGCAGCGACATCTGGCTGGATGCATATCAGCAGGGAGCAGGAGCAGGGCAAATGACTGGCAGCTGGGATGGCCCCACCCGATACCCACCGGTCCCCACTTATGCCCACTGGACTAAGGGCCCTAGCAGTAGCTCCAGCCGTCGATACAAGCTACCTACCCGTTCAGCTGGACCTTTAAAGCAGATAGTGTGGCTTAGGCTTAGCAGCGCCGTCTTATTGGGTCACTTATCCCAACACAACTTCGCGGTATCCGTCTCAGACTCAGACTCCATTCCGAACGCTCAGAATTGCGCTTCTGCTCTGTTTCATTCCACCTGATAACCACGCAACCACCGCTCTATCAGGATTAACTTGGTCACTAGTGGCGCGCTGAATGGTATGCGACTCGCCCCTCTTTCGGTCAGCCTCCTCGCACGAGGCTCCAATGCGTGCTCACAGGTCCGTCGGGTCTGATACTGCTTGCTGCATGCTCCTCCAGTACCTGCCTCCACGGGATACCCTTCGCCTACGCAGTCAGTACCTACACGCACGTCCACGCAGTCCACGCAGTACACGCAGGACGCCGTGGCAGGGCCGTACGAGTACCTGCTGGTCGAGGTACACTTCTGCTCGTCTGCCGCGCAAATCCTGCCCTTAGGTACTAGTAGTAGCCCAAGTAACGACCTACCTGCGCTAAGTAGTGACCCATCGTCGGCTCCTACCTCCCCTGGTCCCTACATGGTACAGGCTAGGTACATGCCCACACACAGGCTAGCCCTAGGTCGTGTCCGTGGGCCATGGCCTTGTGAAATTCATCCATGATGTGGAGCGCTGCTGGGAGGGTGGGCGGTGGGCGGGCGGGCCACCAGGCCTCCCTCCAGGGTCTCGAGGACCTTGCAGATGAGGCGTCAAATGCCACGAGATTGGGTCCCGGCTAGCAGGTTGAGTCTATACATGTCAGGGCTTAGTTTACCTGCGGAGTGACAAGCGAGGATCGACGTCCAGCTCTGTTAGGGTATGCCTAGAGGCTAGGGTATGCCAGGTTTGAGCTTGGAAGTGTTGGTAGGGATAGACAAGTCGTTAGATTCTCCGATTCGATGCCGGCTCGATCTGCGTTGTGGGTTCTGGAGCTGGGGCCGGTTATGGTCTAACGTCCCTTGTAATTCTATGGAACGCCGGCAAGCCGAGATTCGCGTCAGGGAGTTTTTTGTGTCTGTCAACTTTCGAATCTGTCTTAGCCTAAGGATAAGCTTGAATAGTATAGTATCTAGTCGACTCGTTCAGAGCCCTTGGGAAAAGTCTACAAAACCTGCATGCCTCTTCGATGTTCGGGTCTGATTTCGAGATGCCGCTGCTTCATCACCAACACAACATAACCAACCCTTCGAGCTGTCTGAGTGTCTGCAGCAGCCTTGCCGCCCTTTGCCCCCAACCTCTCTTAAGCCCATTGGCCCTCAATCTCCTGTTGTTCGGTTAACCTGATTACCTATCACACGCGTTGCCATCGCAATACCCGTCGGTCTATAATACCAATTGCATTGACCGGGCAACTTCTCTCCCATCCTACCATCCTCCCATCCTCCCATAATTCCCAAATCACAATTCAAAAAAATGGACGGACGTGAGTACAGAAAACCGCCAAAAAAACGAGGGACCCCGACAACAAAGTCAAGTTCTTTTGTTTTCTAACTGTATAATTGTCTCTCCCCTTTTAGTAAACGAATTCCGGACGGTACGAGTTGCCGAAGTTCTCTCCGACTTTCGAACTCTCCAATACTACATCGCGGCCGCGCCGACCGAGCCCCTGAACACGGAAGACTACTACACAGAGGGATGGGCAGCACTACGCCAGTGTGCCCTGGACGGCCAACACATCCTGAACTGCGCGGCAGACGTCACGGTTCCACGTGCATGCGACGAGATTGAACAGGCAAAGGCAGAGCTCAAGCAGTAGGTTCACCGAAATAACAAAGATATAAGGCGTATAAGGGATGCCAGACGCTGACCACGGGTCAATTGATTCTCACAGGGTGCTCTTGGACGCTGTTGCTCGCAGACATGAAGCTCAGAAGATATACCTGCGTCAGGCGGCGGCACAGAGATGGGTCGAATACCGGGAGCAGGTTCTCCAAGGAAACCGACCGAGCACGGCGAACCGACGACAACTCAAGGCCTGTGACGATCAACTGCGAACTGTACGGTGAACCCCCTGACCTGATTCCTCCTTCCTTCGACGCGTAAAAAACCCTTGTGCGACTCGAAAAAACAGGAAAACACCCAAAACAAAAGAAAGAGACATAATATACGTTGAAGAGCAAGAGACTAATACAACTTTCCAACGCGTTAGGAACTCTCCCAAATCACCGACGACGTTATCTACCAAGAGCTTCAGACCTCGGACATCACCATGGGCCGCTGGACGGCTGAAGACCCTTGCCTGCGATCTGTGCAGCGCTGGATTCGAGCTCGACCACAGACGGCCTAGAGGAATAAAGAGAGGCAATCGACAACAACGCGCGCGCCGAAAGAATGGAAAAATCCCACATACGACAACCTCCCATCCATCCATCCATCCTACTCCTCCTCCTCCAAACCTCCTCCAACCCTCCCTCCTCCCCCCCAAATCACGTTTCTAGTGAAGAAAAAAAACATCATCATGGACACGTGCACAACGACTTTATGGGAATGATTGTATTTGGAATTTTTATGTTTTTGTTTTTGCTGTTTTGCTTTTTTTTTTTGGCATTTGTAGGATTGCTGTTAATTGGGGCTATGAGATGGGAGGATGAAATGTTTTTTTTTCTGTTTTTGTTTTATGGCTGGGCCTTCTAGAGAACTAAGTATGATCAAAGAGAAAAACAAGGCAAAAAAAAGACCAGCTAGAAGATTGTGAGAACGGGGGGGGCGGGCGGGGGGAACGAGAGGAACACACAGGAGAGAAGGAGAAGGAAGAGCGAGAGAGAGAGAAAAGAGGGAAATTTGGAAAATTGCTAATGGTGTAGTTGTGGTCTAATGACTCTACTGTGAGCGAGGAAGCGAGCGTTTCTTTTTTGGTTAATAGAAGAGAGAGAGAGATAGGAGAGACAGAGTAGAAGAATGATAATATCTAAGAGACATATTCGCCTGGGAGATTGTATATTACCCTTCTTACACACGCATTATTCCTCGTGGTAGTAGTAAACTTGAGCGACTGACTCCCTTTGCTTCGTCCTCGGGCTCGCGACTATTTCGTATCATCTCCCTCCGACGATTTCGTCTTGATCGCAAAGTCGCAAACCCGTTTGACCTACTCGTGCGGGTTGCCGAAGTTGGAATAGTCTGAATGGAGAACAACCCTTAGTAGCAGTGGATTCTTTTCCCCTCCGCAAAACCCCTCTCTCTATGCAGTATCGTTACCGAGAAGAGAGGGACTTTTTTTTGCTCAACTCAGACCTCGAAAGGTAAGGGGAGAGGGGGTTAGGGAGGGAGCAGGACAAGGACAATGACCAAAAAGGGCATGTGCGGGAAAAGTGGTCACGCTCGCCCACTCCGTTCCGTTTTGTTTCGTTTTGGTTTGGGCCCCCCCTTTAGCAATTCATAATCCGTGATTTCCTTTCCGTCCGCATCCCCGCGCGTAGGTATCGTACGGCTTGCAAGAGTCAGGTTACCGATAACTAACTAATAACGCGCCCCCAGTTAACGGAATTCATATTAGCTAAACAAACGAGACTAGGCCGTCACGGCAATAGCTGAGATGATCTTGATCCCGCGTTAGTACGGGAGGAACTTGTATGGTACATCTGAACTACATTCCTAAACAATCGACATGACCGATGAATGAATGAGTCTTTTGTGGTGTGGCTTTGCGAACTTGAAGATTTTTTTTCCTCTTCAACATGGAGACAAAGAAAATTTCTTCATGTGAAGAGTTTTTTTCTTGCTATGTCGTGTCATTCTTTACATCGTCTCATTTTTTTTTGCGCTGCATCGTTGGCATGGCCGCTCCGAGAGGCTGAGGTGAGAAAAAAAAGAGGAGAGCAGAAAAGAGAAAAAGATCCCACTTAAGCCGCACTCCCGCTCTAGGTAGGTCATGTATGTAGGTAGGGTAGTGCGGTTAGCGTGGGGACCACATTGGGGAGGGGTGAACCGCCATCTTGGTAAAGTTGATATGCGCTACTACTGCAGGGGTCCCACGGATGATCGGATGAAACATCTTCAGCTTGCTGGGTAGGGCAGGGCAGGTCTGTACTGGGTCTATAGTGGGTGGATTGTTATGGGGGGTTATGGAGTTACATATGGATATGCCCCCGCAGGGCCTCTGCTTTGGCCCTTTTTTTTGGTGATCGCGGTGGATACGGGTTGGTGGGTTGGTGGTTTGGTGGAGTTTTCGTGTCTCGCCATGAAACCTGAAGGGATGCTGGTGATGCATTAGATTCATGTTATATTGGTTATAGTATCACTTATTATAGGCTGTTTGAGACGGCCGTGAGTTGCGTCGACTGCACGAGAATAGTAATGATGGTGAGGTAGGGCTAGTTACCGGTCCAATGGGTCGGTACTGGGTGTTTGATCCTCCTGAGCTTGCGTCCCTCCTTGCCTGGATCTGTCGTGCGGTAAGCACGGCATGCAAATAGTCTCGGTATAGGGGACGTCGTCGTGGTAGTATCGAGCTGGGTCGTCAATGGAATGCCGGTAGCGTCGCTGAACTCATCACGGTACCTTCCGCTGCTCCAGAGGCCAGGGTCGACATACCAGGTCTACAGGGTCCACGGGATCTGGAATACGGGATACGGGAGAATAGACAGATTGGCTCCCTCCCGCATTTGGTAGCCTGGGCTGTGCCGTCGTAGTAGTAGCAGTACTACTACTACCTAGTCCGTATATGTATCTGTCTACATACGGAATACGGAATACGGAATACGGGATACGGGATAGGTACTACACGGCTTACGGGACTCGGAGTTAAGGACTTACGAGTTTGGGAGCTGCCCATTCGAACCCGTAGGTACCGGCGAGTGTCTAAGACAGGGTTGAAGTGTGAGTGAGAACTCCCATGTATCGTAGTAGGTAAGCCCTGATGTCTGATAGTTCGTGCTAGGTTCGCCAACGCCCGCATCTGTATTCCGCAGGTGTGGGGCCCATCGTGAAGCCGACTAGCCTAGCGTCGACTCCGTGCGCTAGACAACTACATATTACTAATCCCTCTTGGTTGCTAAGTGCGTCCAGAGCTGGTGAGTTGTACTTAACGGCTCCCTCAATTGTGGATTGCGAAAACCAATAACGCGGGTTACCTAATCGACGATCTCCCCCATTCCGATGGTTCAGGGTATATATTTAGGGTATAAGAAACGAACGAACCCTGTAATAATTAATACATAACAGGTGACAACTGAATTCTAGAATTAAGGTCGGCAGATAAAGTCGAAGATTGACTAGGACACTAACAAGCGCCAAGTTGTCATGTTGGTACTCGTAGTTGTCGCTGCTAGGCAGTTGTCTTTGTTAAGTAGGTAGTTGTCTTTGCAGAATTTTTAACAAGTCCCTACTCGTATGTATTTCGTACTCATCGGCAATTGAGCCGCAAGACAGAAAACTTTTTTTTTTCTTTCGCGCAACTAACTAAGCCACAGTCAACTTAGCCACGATATGTATGTACAATGTGCTCACACGTGTGCATACGTGGATGCTACAATACGGTACTTGTGAGGGCAGAGAGAGTACTCGTACGAGTACATTCAGGGCGCTAACCAAGTGTGGTGTAAGGTAAGCTCAGAGGTTTAGTATTAGTACCGGTTCGTATCTGATCGGATCCCGAAGTACAGTACAGTACCTACCTAACTTCATCGCAACAAAAGGACAAAACAGTAGTAATAACAGATGCGAACAAAGATCTCGTTTTGATATCAGGTGGTTGCCGATGTGAGGCCAAGTGGGTCCTACCATCGCGGTGGGTCCAGCTAAACATGCACCTAAGACGGTACTGCAGAGGTACTTATTCGCTGTACGTACGCTAGCGCGCTACCTGCCTGTGTCTAAGTCCCAGCTACCGTCGTGTCGGGCAAAGTTCAGGCCCATGCTCAGGTACCGCGCTATAATACAGATTTGCCGGCTATACCAGGCTCGCCTTAGTAAGCTAAAGAACAGAGCATTGATTGGCGAACGGCTAACATACGGGTGGGGCTGATCCCTGCCCCGTTCAGCGCAGCCTTCATGCACTAGCCGGTGATTGGTTAGCCTTTTGGCTTAACCGAGCGCAATACTTTCGCGGTGCCATAACTTATTCAGTGACCTATCACTACCCAATCCGGCTAGCATGGCGTTGGGCTCTGGGGCCGTGGGGCCGGCGGTTCCTGATCCGTGCCAGGATTTGCTAATTCTCCCCAGTTCTTGCCGAAGAGGAAAAAAAAAGACAAGTTTGTAGCCTGATAGAATTTTTCACCAGATCAATTTACTCTCATTTATCCAAGCATCACCCTGGAAGTACTGTCATACGTGCATCTGTAGTGTGTATGTAGATGCGGATGCGCACTAGACGAAGATCTTGCTAAGATCCGCTACATAATAGTACCTTCCCGTATCGGCATCCTCGAGGCCTCCGCGCTCATCGACCAATCCTTTCATTACTCGGTAAGTCCGAATGAACCACTCACTCCTCCTCCCATCACCCTCACTCTTGCACACTACCTATGCAGCCAGCATAGTGTAGACGAAGAGATGAGAAAGAAAAAAAAAAGATTTTCATGCTTCGCATTGGGTTGTGCACTGCCAGACTCGGATCCAGTCAACCCTCGCGTCGCTTTCGGGTGGTCTGATCTTGTCAATGGATACTCGTAGTTTGGCGTCAAGCACTATCTCCATCCTTGCCCAATCGTATTGACACTTGAAACTGTTGTCCTGATATGCTATCGACCAGTGAAACGCCAAGAACAATGGCAGCAGCAGCCCTCTGCAAGACTTGCGAGGATCCCCTCGTCGTGGAGATTGAGAACGAGGACGCTGGGAATGCCCACCCGCAGACGGTCCCAGATGACCTGGAGCTCCTCTGCGGTTGCCATTTCCACTGGCAGTGCCTCCTGGACCTGTCGTCCGACGTAGCTATGTCTCTGAAATGCCCGTCCTGTCAATACCCGTTGACGGGCAGCAATGCCGGGTCATCCGCCGCGAGCGCCTTTCAGCCATCGTCTGGCGCGCCCATATTGACAAGATACACCAATGAAGGCGGTATCCAGGAGGGGCTGGATATCCTTCCTGCCATCATGGAGGAGGCGTATCTGGAAGCCAACCCTCAGGCTAGACCGGCACGCGCTTTTCACGTAATGTGCAGCGAGGGCGACGTCGACGGCATTGTGGACTTGCTGCGAGACATTGACGGGGACGATGGAGAAGAAGAGACGCTCGCGCCCGCACAGCTCGTCCGCTACCAGGACCCTCTCGGCAACATGGCGAGCGGTCTTCATCTCGCCGTCAGTTGCGGACATGAGGAGGTGATCTGGCTGCTGCTCTGGATTGCCTCCCCGTTGGAGACAGAGGTCTTCCCTGCACCGCTTCGCGAGATTGCGGTGGCGATGGGCTTGCAGCGACCTGCCACCTCACCCGCCGACGACATCCGTGCGCTCAGGGACGCACAGGGTCGCACTGCTGAGGCTCTTGCGGCCGAACGAGACGGGCTTTGGGACCATCTATTGGATTCCAATGTCCTCCGGCCCAGCTCATAATAAAACAACAACAACAATCGTCATCATCATAGTCATGGATTCACATGGCAAAAACGCAGCTGTAAATACCCTAGCGCGGCTTGGAAAAGCACAAAAATGGATATTATCCCGAAGAAGAGCCTTATAATGTCTGTCGTCATCAAACATGCAGATGCCGTGAAAAACAAAATGCCACGAGGATGGCGAAATATCGATCAACTTTCCCACCGGGCGTGTGTGTGGCAAAAACCGCCGCACCTCTCTCGCCACCCAACGCGTTCACCCCCCATCTCACCTGCATGTTCGTCTAAGCTTTTCCGACTATATTAGAACAAGGCGATATGCAATGCAACATTAAAAAATCCGGTGGGTTTAGCCGACCACATCCCTGGGCCTCTCTCTCTCTCTCTCTCTCTTCTATACTCTGACGTAAATTATTTTCACACCTATGTTGCAGCAGCCTTGTTTTTCTTACTGTTCGTATATTGGTAAAGTTAAGAAAAAACATGGTAGAACGGCAGTTTTGTGTGTGTGCTTGGCATGTAAGAAAGGAGCCCGGTGTCTCACGAACACGTCTCATCACTGCTCGCCGAGTTCAGCGCAAGCCGGAGTCAACTCCGACTTGGCGATTCTACTGTCCGTATCACATTTGAATATATGACTTCTCACACGGGCTTGTGTAAAACCTGAATTTCGTTTGCTCACGCCGAACGAGTCGAACGAACCATCGTCCGCAGCAATAAGTGGCACGGATTATACCGAGCTGGTTTTTTCTCCAACAGAAGAGGGCGCGTTGCTGCATGGTGACATTTGCCATGTACATACTTCGTACGGGTATCGTATTCCGCAACTCCGGGCCGAAAAAAAGGACAACGCACGCACGCACGCTTTCAGCTCTCATGGTGAACTGCCGCTGTCTTGCTTCTTCGCCTGATTCTGTTACATGACTGGCACGTTACAACGGTTCTTGGGCCTTCTTGGCTCTTACGTATTTCTTATTAATGTTGTCATTTATTTTATGGAGTTGTTTACTTACTTACTTACTTACTTACTTACGTGCTGCCGGTTACATCATGAAGGGGGCCGGCGCATGAATATAGGATTACTGATACGTATTGTTCGCCACCCTACCTAAGGGACTACCCGCGCTCCCGAGATGCCGAAAAAGTATCATTTTTTGTTTTGCGATAGCAAGCATTACCTTGCTATGAAATTCGGTCTTGTTTACGTTTGCGTGCTTTTTTTTGGTAGGGCGTTTTTGCGAGGACGCGATCGATTCGTCGGGTGGCGATACGAGGCAGACTGAGATCCAATACACGTACGTAACGAACATACGTATTCTAACCTGTCAATGTGTCGATAGGGAATGAAGTGCGAGAGAGAGAGAGAGAGAGAGGAGCGCATCAGCCCGACGCCACGCAGAGCAAAACACGAGGCCGATACATTGACATTGTGCGAGGTGTTACGGCTCCGATCGTCGAGCACAGCGTCGTCGATCTCCTGTGTATGTATGTGTGTTCTTCACGTGGGCTTTGTTGAACCGTGCAGGGGTGGAGCGGAACGCTGCTGATGACGCGCATGACATTGTTCATAGTGTCATGTAGGTAGCCGTTGTCGAGTCGTTAGACGAGGTTTTTAATATGTACTATGAGGTTCGTGAGAGGGATGTGTAGATGAGGTTTTCATTACTATTGAGACGATCGTCATTCTCGCAGATTGTTGGAATCGAGGGTGTGTTCGCTTCATCCCGTTTTTCGTGCTTTGTGTGATGTTCGACACAATTGATATCTATTTAGGGGTCTTTCACCCCAGCTTCAGCCGTTGTACTCGACAGCAGTAGAAATGAATTACAAGCCACCAAGACCAAGGTGTTGATATTGACCTAGGACAAGTTTCGAGCACGATGGCCCAGGTTGCCATGGATATCTGAACGCCCTCAGAGGTGTTGGTAAAGTTACTACTAATCCTTCGGTTTGCCAGTCATTGAATATTATCTGATGGGGACAGGATGTTTCTACCAGCGAGGTATCGAAATCAAATCTAGATGGTCACAGGAAATGTCAAAGCGATTGTGTTTCAATAATCGAGCAGAGATATGCTGCATTTTCTATCTATTGACAAACGAATGGGTATGTAATAACAAATATCCGCATTAAAGAACAACCACAGAGGAAAGGGAGTAGCAAATAAACCAACGCCGGGTATCATAGCTCGCAATAATCGTAGCGTACTCAAATGTGAACACTAGCGGGCTGGAAAACCGCCGGCGTGAGAAACTCCAAACCATTCTTCGGCGGCGGCGGGGGCGCAGGCGGAGGCGCAGGCAACTGACTAGACGACCGCGACACATGCGGCGAGTTGCCCCGACCGGACACATCATAACTTCTTGAGCGCGACGGCATCCTCCCATGCCCATAATGCGCCGGGATCGGGAGTTGCGGAAGGGGATCCGGCTCCGATCCAAGGACGCCGTCGTGGTATCTGCTGAGTCTGTTCTCGACGTCGCTGAGGAGCGAGTGCACTTCGTTGTCGACGTAGATACGTATACTCTGCATTCGCTGCAGGGTGGATTTCCTGTTACCGATTGAATCGCAGGTGTCGCGGTTCTCGTTCTCGTCTTCGTAGATGGCTGTGGGGCGTTGCGGGAGGGATAGGGGCGGTAAGGGGAAGACGTCGAGATAGGCGGAGCCTTGGGCAGGACTTTCGGATCGTGCGAATATATCAGAGGTACGGAGTTGCATCTGCATAGGCAGTGCACTGCCGACATTGTTGACCGTAGACATAGCGGCCGCGGCAGCGATGTGCTCTAGGAGTTTCTGCCTGACCCGTATACGTCGATTCTCTACTTGCTCCAGGTTGGTCGCCCAGTCATCAATGGAGGCATCTAGTTCTGCCAATGATTCCTCCTGTTTCAGCACGGACTCAAAGCTGAAGTTTTCCCCTCGGGGCCCTCGGAGATACTGGCAGATTCTCTGTTGGAATTTCCGTCGTCCCGCGCGAAGGGTTGTGTAAGTATGACGGAGATACTCAGCTTTCTGGTCGAGAAGACGGAGTTCCTATGGCCAGTTAATTCCTATGTCACATCTGTAGTTTGGTTAAGGCCTACCTTGGAGAGGTTATCGACATCCTCTTTCTTCAATACTTCAAACTTCGTCGCCTGACCCAGCGCTTGTCTCTGTAGTTGCGTGATTTCGGCTTTATCCAGCATCTTCGAGGCCGTAGCTAGCTTATAACCTTGCGGCAGGGTCTCGAAAGCCCTCCTCTGAGCACTCTTGCTCTTTCTCGACTTGGGCGGTGCATGATTCACAGCCAGGAAAGTCTCATCGGGCCGTCTTAATGGTCGACCGCGTTCTAGTACGCCGGATTCGGACTGCACTCTGCTGTGAGAAATTACAGAAGCGCTTCGCACGTGGCCATCGGTATTGAGCTTTGTTGTCGAAGCCTGGGGTGTCGTACCCAAACTCGACCGTGATCTAGTCCAAGGGTGAGTAGGGGCATGTCGCTCCGGCGAGCCAGAAAGTGGCGTTGGACTTCCAGAGGTTGTTCCTAAGCTTGAAAGTGATCTAGCCCACGGGTGTGAAGGACGAATGGTCTCAGGCTTAGGTACAGGTACAGACACAGACACAGGCACAGGCACAGGCGCAGGCACAGGCGCAGGTACAGACAAGACGGGAATAGGAGCTGGACTGGTCGTAGTCAAATCCGTACTTGAGTGAGATCTACCAGCAACCCAAGGGCGTGGAGGGACAAGATCGTCAGTGACAGTGAGAATCGGTTTTGAAATTCCTCGTTCCTTAATAGTGGTTGTGCTAGATTTTGATGTCGATGTTAAGTCCATGGACGAGAGTGATGCGAGGAGAGAGAAGGGTGCACGCGGTTTTGGTGAGTCATTTGAGCGAGGGCGTGAGGTCAGGTCGAGGGAACTGTCTGCCTTTCTCAGCCGGCTGAATGAGAACTTTTGCGAAACTGACGGAAACGTCGGGCTTCGATTGAAGAATGAAGGTTGTGTTATGTCCTTGGGGGCGGGTGGTGATTTGGGTAGCTCTGATGCTGGTGCTGGCGCTGGCTTAGGATCTGCTGTGCCAACACCTGTTTTTGGAGCCGGGTTTTCAACTGCTGGCTTCGTGCCACTCTTTGGCCATGTAGGTAAACTAATTCGCAAGTTATTGACAGGAGGAGTACTAATGGAACGTTCATGAAGTGGTGGTCGTCCTGGGATTGTCGCTGTACATCGTTAGCATCTCTCATGAACCCCCGATCTTGAACAAACTTACGAGAGTCCATCAATGGTAAATCAACTTTTGTCACCGAACGCCCCCGGTCAAGCACGTTATATTTATGTTTTCGCATCAGATTATGTCCCTTTATCCTTAATAACAGTCCACTGGAGAAACTCGATTTGTCCTTCTTATCGCCTTGGCCTAGAGACTGAGTGGCGGAAGGAGTAGGTGATCGACCAGGAATGGATAGGCTCACAGCCGGTTGCTGTTGTTTATCTTGGGGAAAGATTGAATACTTCTTCGGCTGTTGTTTCTGCATCTTTCGAGTGAAGAAACTCCTATCATCTTGAGAAGTGGAACTTGACTATGTTGAAATAAATGTGAGCGATACTGGCCTCTTGACAAAAGAGAAGGGGGCTTACGGAATTGGTGGAAGCCTGGACTGAAGGGGCACTAGACATGTAGCTTTTGATGCTATGGATCTCGCCGTCGCTTTCTGATACCATACAAGCCGCTATATGAGCCATTCTTACCAGACACTCTAGATGTACAGATTGCAGAGCATAAGCGCGAGGAAGAAGACGATGGGAGCGGGTGTACGCTCGATAGATTCAGAATGAGCCCTCCAACTGGCAATGATAACTTGGTCTGTACGATTGTTGAGCTTTCGGTATGGGTTTACGTGGACAGGACCAGAATCGATGTATTTCTCGCAATCGTCATAAAGCCAATGCGTTGTTCTCGCTTTAAAGAGAGGTGGCAAGGAAGAAGTCCTAGAACCCGGCAGAGCGGACGGCGGTGCGCGAATAGGTATTGAGAGGTAGAAACAAAGAAACGTAAGTAATGACAACTGGAGGTTGTATATCGTGGTTCTTGTCATTGTTAGGAGTTCGGAAGGTCACCTGAATGATGAAAAAACCGTGGGCACATATACAACCTCCTTTGTCAGCGCAACTTGCAATCCTCCACGTTTGCTGGCATTGGTCGTATTACCAATTTCTGAGCCATGTGAGTTGACACGAGTTGAGCTTGCGCGTGTTCGAGAGCTTCGTACTCGGCTTCCGCCTGCGAGAGGTATGTAAAGAGGCGCGCTAGAAGAGTCGCGAGAGGCCGACAACTGTCCTGGTCTTTCAGCCTTTTGTATCTATTCTTGGCCCCCACGAGGCCGTAAGTCGTGCATGATCTCGCGCAGATATCACCTGTACATATGCGACGTAGTAGTTCTCTTGCTCATCGGCGCCGTGACGATGTTACTATTACCCCAGCGAGCGAATGCCAGGGTAATAATGTCATAGGCACCTAAAAGACGTTACAATACTACCTATTACCTCCATGGTCATTATCGAAGGAGTTTACCGGTATCGACCTGTCCGCCCTCATCTGCCGAATTTCTCCTGGCGAAGGACTGCCCTGAAGTATGAACAAAGAAGACAATAGTCTCAAGGAATGTTGATTTCCTTATACGTCCTTGGTAGAAGCCGTGTCTTCTTTGAGACAATTGGAGTCTGGCCCAGTTGACTCGGATGGAGGTAACAGTCAAGCATTTCGGAGTATAAACCCGATATAGTCTCCCCCGAGTCCTCAAAGACGAGCTTCAAGCTGCATATAATTCATGGAGAATTTTGGGACTCTGTTCGGTAGAAGCCACGGGTTTGCGGCTTTGTTCATAGCAAACTTGATATAAGCACTCACGCGTTCGCCGTCAGTGATGGCAGCGGCAGCGGCATGCCGAGAGTCCTCACTACCGCGGGTTAATACCATGCCTCTAGGCTGTATAATAAACCGTGTCGGCAAGCCACTTACCTACGATAGACGCGGGCCGATCCATTGTTCCAGTTACCACGAACTAGGGCCAAACAAAGCAACCCTGTCTTGACCTTTGGTGGCATCAGAGTGATCAGTCGTGATGGAAGATTCTAGGTATAAAACGGGACATAGGTTGAGGCCGAACTTTCCGCTCGATACAATAGTCAATTTTCTTGTTTGACGAGTTATCGTCTTTTCTGTCGATGATTCGTGGCGGTAAGAGGTAAAGCAATTCCACGTTTCTGCGACGAGCCGTAGAAATCCATTGCTGGTCGAGGGTGTTCCCCACCCACGGCCCAGCCTGCAGCGGCATCCCGTATGCAGGCCATCTTGACCCTTATGTAGAATCTGCAGATTGCAGGTGCATACAGGATGCATATCCGGACGTTGAAAACTCATGCATGGTACTACATATCTAAGCCTCAGGGCGGCAGCTATACCGACATGCGGCTGAGGATGTATTTACGAGTATTCCTGCGACGCATGTTAGCATACTCTGAAAAGTGGCATGGCAATGGACCTCGAAGACAGATGGTAGGGATTAACGAGAAGTGTGAGGTCTCCTAGTGTTTCTTGTCATCACCAGGCGTGTAGTTTCATGCAAATGAGACTATGGTCAACATCACTCATAACGCGGCAACATGGGCTGTCTGAAAACCAGATATATAGTATGCTGACTAGTAGTGCGAAAGCCATGAGTGACCGGTAATCGTATCGATCACTCTTACGTTGAGTGACTCCGCCATACTGAGTAGTCGCCTTATGGTACTATCCTGAGGCGTAGCATGAGTTGTGGTACTTCAGGCTCGGGACATATCCACTCACGTTGAACTCTGCCCTCTCATCCTGATCACAAAGCGAACGGCGACATTCGCTCATACTGGCGATTCCATATTTGCCAAGACCACCCTGTAGCCATCAGGGTCTTCAAATGTGGTACCACATCGATCCCAGTACGGGTTGAAGCTCTTGACGGGCTCGAAGCCAGTATTCTTCAATCGCATGATGACACACTGATACTTTATTTCATCCGGCATGTAGAAAATAAGCAGATTATCTTGTGTTGGCGCACGCCCGGCGGGATGAGAGGCACTTCGCGTGAACTCAAGATGGTACCCGGGAGACGCTGATGTCGAGGGTGAAGGCATCTTCAACATCACACCATCAAATCCTTCATGCTCGAAGAATGAGTACACCACCTCGAATCCCAGGCCGTCGGCATAGAATCGGATTAGTGGTGGGATTGAGTCGGTGGGGCGGGCAATGCGAAGATGAGCTTGCGCCTCGGAAAGGGGGTTGGACGACATGGCGTGAGGCATTACGGCGATGCTATCGGCGTTGCAATATCTCTCATATAAGTGGCTCGTCACTTACTTGTAGTAGATAGGGAGAATGACATGATCTGATCGAAGGGATAGTAGGTCAACACTTATAGAATCCGTGACTGGCGATAATACCAAGCACTTGGCATCCGATATTCCATCATTCCAGGCAGCAAGCCAGCTTTCACCCTGCCAACGACCAAGGTAATATATGTTATGAGTCACCTCGGAGTGCAATGCACAGACTAGAACGTGTAAGTCCTGAGATGACCACCAGGCAAAAGGATTGTCACCAAATGGGATCGATGCGCACGCAGATGCGGGATGGATGGATGATGAGAAGGTACCGTTGGGTACGGAACATTTCTGGCGTCTGAATGAAAGTACTGGTGACCTCGGGAAGATCGGAGGCGCCGCTTAAGCGGCCGCACGCCCCACTCTTCCCGGGCACCTAACCAATCACGGTTAATCTCTTATTAACCGGAACATAAGAGCAGCGACCGTTGATTTGTATCTGGCCAATCAGAAACTAGAAGATCTGGACGGAGACCCGCTCTTCGCTCAATCTTCCTAGGTAGCGTCAGACCTAAACTAGATTGGGCACTTCGAGGAAACTCTCCCGATTGACACACTCGGCGGAAGGGAGAGCGACCGATCTGCCGAGAGAATTGGCAGGTACACATGGCGAGCACGAGTCGACTGGTACAGATCGTTTATGAGGTAGGTACTCATAATTGTCGTCTAGAATGTTCTACTTCGTATGGAATAGATAGATAGATCAAATATGATCGATCCTTTACTGCAGATTCCAATTTGCGTCGAACGTACTCGAACAGGATGGATTCACGCGTGACTTGGATGATCGAGGGGTAAGAAGCGCAATTAGCGCGACAGCCGAGTGAATTCAGCTGTTCGTCAGACGGCGTCACTTGGAGGTTTGGAGTTGAAGGAGTTTCGTGCGGCGCCGATAGTTTTACGTAGGGATTCCGTATTTCGTACAGTACGGCTTGCGACGGAGTTTGAGACGGCAGGTACTCCGTACGGCTACGAAATATGTTGGGAGTAACCAAATGATAGCTGTACTTACCCTAAGATAAAACATTGCTAGCTGGATTTGGCAGGAAAAGCAGGAAAACATCGCAACATATTTCCATGCGGGGCAGCAGCATCACGAGGAACAGCGCGCTGTTCTTGAACAAAATCCATATCACCATCCGGAGTCCGTCATTTGCCTCCCTCTCACCGGCTTCGTTGACGCCTACGCGAAGATTCAGCCACAGCTACACTCACCGACAGATCCAGGGGACAATGGCGCCACGTGACCCTAACACCCTCGCCAACTACGGCGAGTGGCTCACCAAGCACACGACCGTTCACTTCAACGTGAACTTCGAGCAGCAGCGTCTCGAGGGTTCCGTCTTGCTCGAGCTGGAGTCGTTGACCGAGAGCAAGAGCCAGGAGGTCATCCTTGGTGTGTATTCTTACCAAACCTCTCATGGAGATCTCATCTTGAGATCTTATGCTGTAAAGGACCATTGCTAATTCTTGGCTTCTCAAGACACAAACCACCTGTCCATTCTGTCAGTCAAGTCCAACTCTGCGGATCTGCAATGGACTCTTAAGGATCGGGTTGCGCCCTACGGCTCTCCCCTTCACATCTCTGTGCCTGCTGGTCTACCCCAGGGTGATGTCCTTAAGTTGGACATTGCGCTTGAGACCACCAAGGACTGCGTTGGACTTCAGTGGATGACACCGGCGCAAACCGGCAACAAGAAGTTCCCCTATGTCTACTCTCAATGCCAGGCCATTCTTGCACGCTCCATCTTCCCGTGCCAGGACACGCCTGACGTCAAGTCCACTTTCTCCTTCAACATCACCTCCCCGCTAGCGGTAGTTGCTAGTGGTATCCCTGCATCAGTCGAACCTCAGGAGAACGGCCTTAAGCTTTACCGCTTTGAACAAAAGGTCCCCATTCCTTCTTACCTCTTTGCCTTGGCCTCGGGAGACCTCGAGACGGCACCCATTGGTAAGCGCTCTGTGGTCTCAACTGGCCCGGAGGCTCTGAAGGAGGCCAAGTGGGAGTTGGAGAATGACATGGACAAGTTCCTCGAAGTCGCTGAGAAGCTCATCTTCGATTACGCATGGGGACAGTACAACGTTCTCGTCTTGCCGCCTAGCTTTGCCTACGGTGGCATGGAGAACCCCGTATTCACATTCGCGACACCCACTATCATCAGTGGTGACCGTCAGAACATTGACGTGATTGCTCACGAACTAAGTCACAGCTGGAGTGGCAACCTAGTTGGATGTGCGTCATGGGAGCACTTCTGGCTGAATGAAGGGTAAGCCCCATCGTGCTCATGAGAAACTTGGTCTTGACTAACTCAATTATCAGATGGACTACATACCTTGAGCGCCGAATTGGTGCTGCCGTTCAGTACGTGGCCAAATCAGTCTTCATCTCATATGATAGATACTAATTCCTAGCAGCGGCGAGCCCCAGTTCGACTTCAGTGCCATCATTGGTTGGAAAGCTCTCGGTGAGTGACCCCTATGTCTTGCACGAATATTCTGCTTACCAGACTCAGAGGACTCCGTCGCACTGTTCGGTGCGGACCACGAATTCACAAAGCTCATCATCAACCACGAGGGTGTCGACCCTGAGGATGCCTTCAGCTCGATCCCCTACGAGAAGGGCTTCCACTTCCTCTACTACCTTGACAGACTTGTTGGCCGCGAGCACTTTGACAAGTTCATCCCTCACTACTTCAAGACCTGGGCTCACAAGTCTCTGGACTCCTTCCAGTTCAAGCAGACGTTCTTGGACTTCTTTGAGAGCTATGGGGATGCTGAGATCAAGGAAAAGATCTCCCAGATCCAATGGAACGACTGGTTCTACAAGCCCGGCTTGCCGCCTAAGCCTGAGTTCAACACGGCTTATGTTGACAGCTGCTTAGCGCTTGCCGAGAAGTGGAAGCAAGACGTATGTGCTCACCCCTCCTGACTTACATGCAGCGAAACTAATGAAGTACTAGGACTTCGAACCGAGTCCCAAGGACATCGAATCGTTCACGGCAAACCAGGTGCTCGTTTTCCTGCAGGCCGTTCAGAACTTCCCCACTGCTCTCAGTGCTGAGAGATCTCACCTTCTGGGCAGCACTTACAACATTAGCTCGTCCAAGAACGTCGAGCTGAAGGCGGCATACTATCTCATCGCCATGAAGGCCAACGACCGGTCGGAGCTACCCGGCGTCGTCGCTTTGGTCTCCTCTGTTGGTCGCATGAAGTATGTCAGACCACTTTACCGAAAGCTCAATGAGCTCGACCGCGATTTGGCCAGAAAGACCTTTGAGGAGCACAAGGACTTTTACCCGTCGACGACCAAGGGTCAACTGGCGAAGGACCTTGGACTGAACTAGATCAATCTTAAGCAGACAAAAATCGGTGACCTTCGAATTATGTATATATCATCGTAGGAAACTTGGAGAACACGATTGTTGATCTTGCAAATGAAGTGCTTGCTTTTAGTGTGATCCGGAGTTGTGTTTTCTGTCCACCCCTGAATCGCAATATGCGCACCCTGGTTGTTATCAGTTTTGACGGCCGGCAGTTGGTTGGGCCGTTGCCGCGGCTCGCCAACGATCAACTGTGGCTAAAAATGTGTTGAACGGCTAGGCACCTGCACCAACCGGTAGCCTAGATGCAGTTGGCACAGTGCCAATGCGGTGGGGCTGACTGGTCAGCTGGGTAGCCGCAGGAGCTAACAATTCGTACAGCAAAGTCACGTTCTTGTTGGGTTTAATTGCAAGGTGACTATCGTATTGTCTGCGATTAACTACGGATTACGAATTCCTATCAATCAGAATCATCCGGGTGAAGATATCAACAACAACAACATAAATTCTGCAGTGAAACATGCAAGCAACGTGCTAACGGCGCTGGGTTGCTAGGGTCTGCGGGCCGTCAGAGTCGTTGACAGACCGCACCGGACAGGGGGATTGAGGATGGGGCTGACAGCGATAATTCAGGGGTGCTGCAGCAAGCACGCTGCACAGCTGAGCTTATGTAACTGTACAGGCGGCTAGGCACATACATACGTACAAGTAGTAGGCACAGAACCGCGGCAAGAACATCCATGAGTTTGTTAGCCTATTTTGTGGGTTGTACAGGACTCGAGATGCCCGTGATTCGTCGTCACATGAGAATCATTCCGGTCGGTATGGTGACGGAAGAGAAGGGGATTGGATTGATGCATATGTGCGTGTGACAGAATATGTATGTAAGTCAAATGACTTGAGTGCCTTGTACCTGAAAATGTACGTAAGATGTACCTATAGTACCGGTAATCTGCGAAATTGTACCTGACATGGGTCGGTACAGGTACGATACCCACTGCAACCCACTGTATCTTAGTGGACAGTTCAGCGCCTTAGCGCCTTGTACTGTGCCTCTAACATGCCTGTACGAAGCCGCCAGCGCAGGGTATAAAGGTCCTGAGGTACCTGTCCACCACTGTTCGACTCCTATAAGCGGGAGTGACGGACTATCCCCGAGTCGCGATCGCGTTTGCCTTGGTTCCCCCATCAACTGCAACGCAACTTGAACCAACACTCCTCCCCAAACCTCCGACCATCATCGCCGAATCAACCACCTTACGACTACCGAACTCCTCATTACAAGTTAACAACCTACTATCTCTGACAATCGCATTCCATATCAGCTTTAACTGGCGCGACTCCAGAACGTGCCGGCCCGCCCGAGAGCACCCGCGCCGCCGTCCACTCATTACCTCCAACCCAGGCGACGATCTACGGATTACCTACCATTGTTGACGCTCGCTTGGCGACTGTATTTCATCCCGAGTCAACCTCTCCAGTACGCCAGTATCTAAGCCTTCCAAGATCTCCAAAGGCGTAAAACGCGACCGGGCCTGCCCTAAACGCCGCAGATAAGGCAACGATGCCAAGGGGCAAGCGCTGATGCGCCAGAAGTTGACTCTTTTTGGCTGATCGACCTCACGAACTGCGACCGACAGCCCACTTTCTCTATCTACTCAGGCGACTGTATATCTATCCTGTATATAGTGCCGTATCAGCCTCTCGACGCCGGACTCTCGAGAGAGCTCATGCTTAGTCCGATCCCTTCTCTCTGTCGCACTCCGCGATAAATTAATTCACTTAATCGAACTGCCGTAGAGGTTTTTGTCTGCCCATCATGGCTCCCGCTGGTGGTGGAAATATCAAGGTGGTGGTGAGATGTCGTCCATTTAATAGTCGAGGTACGTTCGAGCCATCCCCATGCGACGACGAAGGCCGAGATCACGAGCATCATACCCATGTCTTTGTGATCTACCTACTCTTTTCTTTTTTTTCTTGAAGCTGACGGTTTCATATAGAAATCGACCGGGGTGCACAATGTATTGTTGAGATGAAAAACAACCAGACCATCCTCACCCCGCCGTCCGACCCTTCACACAGCGGCAAAGGCCCAAAGGACCTGGCCCCTAAAGCTTTCGCCTTCGATAGATCGTACTGGTCTTTCGACAAGAGTGATCCAGACTATGCCGGACAGGAGAATCTCCATAACGACCTTGGAAAGCCGCTCCTGGATAACGCATTCCAGGGCTACAACAACTGTATTTTTGCCTACGGACAGACTGGTTCCGGTAAATCATACTCTATGATGGGCTATGGCAAGGAACATGGTATCATTCCCAAGATCTGTCAGGATATGTTCGAGCGGATTGGTAAACTGCAACAGGACAAGAACACGCGGTGCACTGTTGAGGTCTCCTATCTTGAAATTTACAATGAAAGGGTCAGAGATCTCTTGAATCCGTCGACAAAAGGCAATCTGAAGGTCCGCGAGCATCCATCCACTGGTCCCTATGTCGAAGATTTGGCCAAACTGGTTGTTGGGAGCTTTCAGGAAATTGAGAACTTGATGGACGAGGGTAACAAAGCGAGAACCGTCGCCGCCACGAACATGAACGAGACGTCCAGTCGAAGTCACGCGGTTTTCACTCTGATCCTAACACAGAAGACTTTTGATGTCGAGACTAAGATGGAGTTGGAAAAGCAGGCAAAGATTAGTCTGGTCGATCTTGCGGGATCCGAAAGAGCAACGTCTACGGGTGCCACCGGTGCTCGCCTCAAAGAAGGTGCCGAAATCAACAGATCTCTCTCAACCCTGGGTCGCGTGATAGCTGCACTAGCCGACCTTTCAACAGGGAAGAAGAAAAAGGGAGCTGGCGGAACTGTCCCCTATCGAGACAGTGTTTTAACCTGGCTTTTGAAAGACTCACTGGGTGGAAACAGTATGACGGCGATGATTGCCGCCATCAGTCCCGCTGATATCAACTACGACGAAACATTGAGCACCCTGCGATACGCTGACTCCGCCAAACGAATCAAGAACCACGCTGTTATCAACGAAGATGCCAATGCGCGCATGATCCGAGAATTGAAGGAAGAACTCGCTCTGTTGCGCAGCAAGCTTGGAAACGGCAGTTCAAGTGTTGGCGGCATCGCTGGTTCGCCAGTACCGCCCGAGGAAGTGTACGCGGAGGGAACACCTCTAGAGCAGCAGATGGTCAGCATCACCCAAGCCGACGGAACCATCAAACGGGTTTCGAAAGCCGATATTGCCGAGCAACTAAGCCAAAGCGAGAAGCTACTGACGGATCTTAACCAAACATGGGAAGAAAAATTGCTGAAGACGGAGTCGATCCACAAGGAACGCGAGGCCGCGTTGGAAGAGCTGGGCATCAGCATCGAGAAAGGCTTTGTCGGATTGCATACCCCCAAGAAGATGCCGCACTTGGTCAATCTTTCAGACGACCCGCTGTTGGCGGAGTGTTTGGTATATAATCTCAAGCCCGGTAAAACCACAGTTGGAAACGTGGATTCTAACGCCGAACATCAAGCCAATATTCGTCTCAATGGCACTCGAATTCTTCACAATCACTGCACCTTCGACAACGCTGCGGACGGCACCGTCACGATTACACCCAGCGAGGGCGCGTCGATCATGGTCAATGGTAGGCGCATTGCCGAAGTGACGCGACTACATTCTGGATTTCGAGTAATCCTCGGCGATTTCCATATCTTCAGATTCAATCATCCAATGGAAGCTAAGGCCGAACGCGACGAGAATAGACAGACCCTCCTTCGCCAAACGGTGACAGCAAGCTCCTTACAGGCCTTGTCCCCTCGTCTAGGCTATGAGCGACCTTTAAGCAAGCCTGGCTCAGATAACGGTGATAGTATCCCCGATTCACCCGCCCCCCTCCGGGATGGACGAGACACGGATTGGTCGTTCGCGAGACGAGAAGCCGCCGGGGCCATTCTTGGTACAGATAAGAATCTCCAAAGTCTGAGTGATGAGGAGTTGAATTCGCTTTTCGAAGATGTTCAGCGTGCCCGAGCCGAGCGTGTTAACGAGCGCGAGGTCGAGGAGGACGCCGAATCGAACATGTCATATCTTGTTCGCGAAAAGTACATGTCAACGGGAACGATCGATAATTTCTCACTAGACACCGCTCTCACGATGCCCTCGACACCTAACCGGGGGGCTGCCGAGGTTGAGGAACGGTTCAGAGAGATTCGAGAGAGCTTACAGTCTCGACTGGAGAAGCAGAAGGAGGAATACGAGGACCAGCTCAAGAGTGCCGAGGCTGCGAACATGGAGGTCGAGGAGATCAAGAAAGAGAAGGAGAAAATGGAAGAGACATTGATCCAAATCAAGGCCGACATGGAGAAGCAGCTGGAAATCCAGAAGAAAGAGTTCGAGGCCAAGATCGAGAAGCTCGATCCGCTCAAACGGCCTAAGGCAAAGCCCAAGCTTTCTAGAGAGGAGATACATCGTGCAAAGAAGGCAGTTAAGCACTGGCGAGGTCGCCATTACGTGCAGATGGCCGAGGCCATACTCCAGCACGCGGCAACTCTGAAGGAGGCGCAAATCATGAGCCATGAGTTAGAGGAGAATGTTGTCTTCCAGTTCACTGTGGTAGACCAAGGCCATGGTCTCTGCTCCTCCTACGACATGGTTCTTAACGATGTATCGAATGAAGATGATACTGCGCTTGAGCAAGCCCATAAGCCTTGTATCGGCGTCCGCGTGATCGATTACAAGAACTCTGTCATTCACCTGTGGAGTTTGGATAAGCTCCATGATCGTGTCCGTCGAATGCGCCAGATGCATCAGTACCTCGACTCGCCAGAGTACTCTAAGCACTTCAAGCTTGAGAACCCGTTCGTTGAGACTTGCATGCCGGAGTACTCCCTGGTTGGTGAAGTTGACGTCCCCCTGAAAGCTGTATTCGAGAGTCGAGTACAGGATTTCACCCTGGACGTCCTATCGCCATACACATCCCATGTCATCGGTATTATCAAGGTCTCACTGGAGCCTTCCAGTGCCCGAGCTCCCACAAGCACCTTGAAGTACAACGTAGTGATGCACGATATGGTTGGCTTCGCAGAGAGAGAAGGAACCGACGTCCATGCTCAGCTATTCATACCAGGGGTATCTGAAAATGGCGTCACGACCACTCAGATGATCAAAGACTTCGACGAAGACCCAATACGATTTGACAGTGTTCATAGTATGAGCGTTCCATTGTTCGGTCCCCAGGATATCAGCCTCAGGATCGCAATCTTCGCGAAGGTCACCGCGATGCATCTCGATAAGCTGCTTAGTTGGGACGAGATGCGTGATGCTAGTCCTGGATCTGACGGTAAGCCTAAGGGTGCGCGCATCAGCGAATCCCAGTTTTATACCGCGGAGAAGCATGACTTGCTGGCAAGAATACAAATCCTTGAGATGAACGAATCAGGCGAGTATGAGCCGGTTGAAGTCACCCAGACAAGCGAGTTAGACATTGGCACATTCCAGCTGCACCAGGGTCTGCAGAGACGCATAGCTATCAATCTGTCTCACAGTTCTGGCGATGCTCTGCCGTGGGATAATGTCGGTGGCATAAGAGTTGGCAACGTGCAGCTGGTGGACCAGTCAGGCAAGGTTTCTGATATCAGTTCGGCCTCTCCCAATATTGCCCTGAGGCTTGGCGGCAAGCCAAGTTTCCGTCAGTTCGCCAACGGAACGCGGAGCACCACTGCATCGGGACATTGGGATTCTAGCTCGCACAATTCGTTGCTGCTCGATCGAGTGACCGCGGATAGATACAAGGTGCAGATGACACTCTCCTGGGACATCACGTCAGACAACCTTGCCGAGCCCATGAAATTTTCAACCAACATCTACTGTCAGGTTGTTGGCCGGTCATTTGTTCGCCAGCCGTCCATGCTCTCGGCTCTGTGGCAGCACGTTCGAATTGTCCACTCGTCGACAATGGTTTTCTCATTGGGCTTGAAGCCAGCGCCTATTAAGCATGCTGGCGACTTGTGGCGAATGAATAGCCAGCATGACTACGTGAAGGGCGAGGAAGCCCTGAATAGTTGGACTCCGAGAGGTGTGTCTCTCATTGGAGATTACATTGCGGCGAGAAAGAAGAAGCAACGCATTGCAGAGCTTGGAGCTGCGCAGCTCTGGCTCAAGAAAGTCGGTCTTCCCCAGCCCCGAAGTAACGATGAAGACGATAATTGGGAAGAAGACATCTCGCCGATCAAGACCCATGACGAGGATAACGATTCGCTTAATGCCCTACTTAATGACACACCAGAAACCTCGCGACCATCGACCCCTAGCAAGACTCATGGGAACACTACTCCCGAGTCCACCGAGGCAGGAAAGAGCCAAGAAGGCTCAGAGACTGGCGATGTGCCAGAGCCGGAAGCCCCAGAGGAGAAGAAAGTTCAACCTGAGTACAATGAAAAGGAGATGGATATCCTGACAAAGTGCATTGACTTGTGGAAACGATACCCTGATCCTGTCTTGAACATCTTGAGCCCAGCCAACACGCTGCCGCCCCAGAATGGCATAGCTCCCGACTCTGTCACTCCGCCGAAGATGATTGCCACGGCTGTCCCCGTCCCAAAGAATCCAACCGTCGTCAAGGGAGGTTACCTCTTGGTACCCAACAACGACCAGACTAAATGGGTCAAGCGGTTTGTGGAGCTCCGACGACCGTATCTTCACATCCACAACGCCACCAATGGCGACGAGGTTGCCATAGTCAGCCTCCGCAATATCCGGATTGATAGCCAACCGGAGATCATGGCTCTATTCAGCGGCCACGACGACTGCGCAAACGAAGGATTGTACGTGAGCAACAACCACAGCAATGTTGGTTTCCAGCCCGGCCACCGTCGCACGGGTTCGGGCCGGGTCATCTCTTCGATTTGGGGCGGAACACAAGTGTCAGCAGGCCCTGGCCTTGGTGGACTGAGCGAGCGTCTGCAGGCCGGCGTGTTTGCGATCTATGGAAGCGACAACACCTGGCTGTTCGCAGCTCGCAATGAACGAGACAAGCATGAGTGGATCTTCCGCATCGACCAAGCTTATTACTCTGGCGGTGCGAGTGCCAGCACTAGTGCCGTCGCCAGTCCACAGCCTCGACAGCAGCAACATGGGTTCGACGACGACTAACTCACCACCCCCTTTTTGACTCCCTCTCTCGATTTCTTCCACTCTTGGAGAACTACGTTCAGCCCTCAGTGGGCTATTTTCAGCTCTGGATCCACGTGTACTTTCGGATTGCAACGAGGTTACGAACAAGGTGTATTGTCTCTTTTCTAACAGAAAAAAAGCTCACGTAGTATATGTTTTGGCAGTGTTGTATGGGGAGTAAAGGACAAGGAATAAGGGGAAAGGAAAGGGAAATCCATAAAAAACTTCAAGTATCATAGGCGTTTTTTCCTGTATCTTTCTCGTTCTTCTTCGCCGTTTTTTTATGCACCCACAATTGCTGTACTAACAAAAAGTTTTCCTTTTTCTTTTTTTGTAACTGTTGTCGCTCCCGCCCTTTTTTTTTGAACCATATACCCCCAGCTTGAATCGCTGAGTTCACTATACTTGGAGTCCCTGAAGATAAATAGAGATGGGCATCGCCAGATTTTATATAGAATGAAGAACGTAAATATAGCTTGGGCTGCCGATGTGGCTGGCCGGATCTTGAACATAACTACGCTGTTTGAATCCCGAATCTGTTCGTTTAGTTATTGTTGTGACGTGAACTCGAGGGGCTGGTACTTGTGCTTGGTTGACCTTAGGGAATGCGGTGGTGTCTGAATGGGTTCTGCGATGATTGAATCAAACTAGAGACTCTTCGAATGGACTTAACTCGACCGACTTTGAACTCGCGGAAAGGAACACCTTATAGACCACGAGCAAGCACGAACGGGCATCTCTATAGCATATCGGCCACACGGGAAGTTGCCAAACAGCCAGTTCAAACTTCCTCGTTAACGCGACCTTCAGACTCTAGCTTCCCAGTGAAGTCGGACAGACGCCATGCCTCTTTGCCTCTCAGCAGCCTTCGTTGTTATGGTCGATCCAGCCCTTTAGTTCATCAAGACAACAAACACCAACAAACAGATCCCTGGCATATCACTTCATTCAGAATCAGAACAGCTCTACGATATTCAAACTACCCACGACAGAAACTATCAGACATTCCGTTCTTACAGCACACGTATACTACCATTCTCGAGGCCATCCTCGCCAGTCTCAGACTACCACGACAACAACAATATCACCAACCAAACCCCAAACCAAAATGCCCACCCTCCTCCTAATCCTCATCCTCACCCTCCTCCCCACGGTCCACAGCAACTATCTCCTCAACTTCACCCACACAAACGACAAGGTGTCCGTCTGCAGCGCGCCCCGCACCATACTCGGTCTCGGCGACATCAGCCCCCTATTCCGCGCCGAAGCGCACGACTGCGAAACACTCGCCGACCGCGCCCAGGTCCGATACGGATACTAGCAGACGTCGAACTGGGGGTGCGAGTCCGGCAACTTCCTGGGCATCATGTGGGCCGGCCGCTGCGAGATTACGATTCGGATCAAAAACGGGCAGTGGGTGAATGATATCATGTATGTTTCCTTCCTTTCCCCATTTCCTCCTTGGGGTTTTCTTTCTTCTCACACCCTCATACCTGTTTCCCGTATACTAACGGTCAAAGAATCGGAAACGAAGACATCAAAAACATCGCCCGCACCGCCCTTAGCGCGACCCTTCCCAGCGGTTCCAAGGCCGCCGCAATCGGCACCATGTCCTGCCGCACCGTCGAAGAGTCCCTCCCCGACGAGGTGATCGAGTACTATCTCTGGCACGTCGGGATACCCCATGATGAGGATCATAAATCGACGGGCGCGCGTAAACGCGTGTGGCACTGGGGTCGTTGGGTGGTGTTTATCCAGGCTGTCTTGACTGTGTTGAAAGTGGTCTAGATGATGAGGGGTCATGTGGCTATGATTAATCAGGGGGCGGTACGTTTGTGGTGAGTGTGGAGGTGGTTCTGGTGGTGGGTGGCAGGGAGTATGGAGGATATGTTGGGGGAGTATGGAGGATATGTTGGGGAGTATGGAATTGGGATATGGATAAGAAGTAGGTTGTCTAATACGAATTGTTCACAAGCCTCATAGGAGGGAGGCAGTTGCATAATAGACGTGTTGCAGTGAAGACTAATCATACACAAGGGAAAGCTGCGGAGAAGGGCTTGATTTCTTGAGAAATGCAACGAACTGTCGTCTTCTCGCGGCAATTTCTGACTCGATAGACATCTTTCAACTATCATACACGATTGTGCTGAACGGAAGAGAGACGAATATTCTCTACAAATATTCATCAGAGCTCTGCTTTTACTCCTTTGACCGCTGAAGCGCTCATTTTTGTATATAAAACATGACAGGTTATACTCCTTCAAGTATAATCCGCATTCACACAAAGCCGTAAAGGGGTTACTCTGGTCAAAGCAGCAAAGGGCGTCGTCATCGAACTCGCTTCGATAAGAACTCGCCGTTGGTGTGCTAATTGGTTTGTATTGGTATCGTTTGTTGAAACTGCAATCGTCCCCATCTCTCATCATTTCTTCTGCCTCTTCGTGCTCTTGTCACTAGCGGCACTGAGAACACTGGCAGATCTCTTATGTCTGTTGCTGGCATCGCCGTCATTCGCCCCTTCCTTTTCGACGTGGTCGGCGAGCGGATCGGACGCGGCGGGCTTTTCTTCACTGTTACTCGCATCATTAGCAGAAGCCACATTGGCGCCGTCCCCATTGGAGGCCGTTACGCTTTTGGAGCTGTCTGCCGAAGCTGACTCGGTGGACCCTTTATCAGTGGACGTTTCGGAATCGTCATTCTGACCCGTTGCATCTGCCAGCTCAGCCTTCATCTGCTCGGCCTTGGATTGCTCCAGGCGCAATTCCACGTCGATCTTATCGCTTAGCTTTCGTATCTCCAGCAGAACGCCGATGGAATTGAGCAATTTCTCCATTTCCTCGACAACAGCGCGTGTAGGCATGTTAAGTCTCATCGGGATGTCCAGTTCGTTCAAGGTATTAATAATCCTCAGATGCTGGGCATTACTCTTAGTCGTAAGGATTTTATTGATACGTTCATAACGGAATGTGGGACCCGAAGGAAGACGATCATGGTGAGAAACCCCGTAGATTTGCTGCTCCTGGTCGCTAAGTCTCTTACGTTCTTGCTGCTGCTGTTGCTGTTGCTGGGAACCTTTCTTGGCAGGGCGCTCGGGCCGCTCACTTCCACCGACAGAGTCACGGTGGCCTCCCGCTGAAGTTGCAACACTCTCCCTGCGGGGTTCTGCAACAGGTGTCGATGTCGCATGGGTTGCAGGCTGCGTTGTTCCCGGCGTATTGGTGCCATTAGCATCAACTATAGCCTTGCGTTTCTTACTCTTGTCGGCGTTGGCGAGATTCTGTAACAGATTGCCAAGGCCAGTACTGGTCTTGAAACTGGTGATGTCCTGCTCTGTGGGTGGGAAATCAAGTCGGCGGTAAAGGTCTTGCCGGTCCTGGTTGAGCTTTTGTTGCCGGGCAACAATCCTTCTCACTTCGATGAGTAACTGTTCTTCCTCGCGAGCATCGTCGGGGGACCGGCTTAACGCGTCTTGAGCGAACTTCTTGCGTTGAGATTCGGTAACAACGTTGAAGTTCGCCATTATTTCGTGTAAACTAAACTCGGACTGCGTCATGTACTGCACCGGTTTCTGAACTGCCATCATCTTGGCAGCCACTTCGTAATATCTCTTCTTCATATCCTCCATAGTACGAGCCTTGGGTGCCGGTATCATGGCTGTGTTGGGATCTGTGCCATCGACCTCCTCTTGCTTTACACTGCCCGACAAGCTGGAGTTGTAGTCATATCGATCCCATATCAGCGGCCAGCGCAGGTCAAACTGTCTGACTAGGCTGAAGAGATAGTCCGTCTCGCCCTTGCTCCAATCGTCACTGGTCAAGTTCGACGGATACTGGTCGTCGGAGTATTGCGGTATGTCCGCCTGTACGTTAAACTTGGCGAAGCCCGAATCCTCTGCCTCCTGGTTCTTGTTTCCCGCCTCGCCATCATTTTCCTGCGGTGTCTGCCCATCGCCTTGGGGTTGAGAGGTGGCTCTCGATTGATCCTCGGTCTCTTTCCGCCAGTGTCGCAGTTGCAGAGATCCATCTAGACGCGCCGAGTTGTAGAAGGAACTCATTCGCCATCGTGCAGCTGGCTTCCTGCTACCAAACCGTCTCTTCTTAAACGTCAACACCTCCGGCACGATAGCAATCGGATTGTCGCCACCGAGACTCTGGACTTCACGCGCCAAGCCTTTCAAGTTCGGTCGAGGCGCGTTCGTTTTCTGCTTCTTCGATGGCCGCGAACCGGCGCCATCGGCCGGGAGGTTGAGGACATCGCGAACATCGTAGGAAGCCATCGCCGCGTTCTACGACAGCCGTCGGCCGTCAATGGTTGCCGTTACAATGCTCTTAACGAGGTAACAGAACTCTAATACTTAGTGAGTACACGGATTTACATGCGTTTAATTACATCAACTGGCCGCTTAATGGACGTGATGGGAAGCGGTGAATTTGGAGCGGTTGAATTGTTCAGAGAAATGGACGGAGAGAATGCTGGAATTCAGAGGAGGGGCGGTGGATTGTTCTAGGGATAAGATGGGCCTACGAAGCACCCTAAAGATAGCTAGGACCTGCCTATGGATTACGGATTAGAAGACAAGTGCAACCGATCAAAAATTCGATACGCGGGTAGGCGCGGATTTCATGACACGCTACAACCACGTGATTACAGAATAGTATTGGCAAAGTGCTTATCGATAACCATTGATTATTACTGATAGGTGCATATTACATAAGGAGAAGAGAGTTTAACGATTTATGAAATAATATCGTCTTAGCGCAAACAAGAGGCGCTACCCTTCCTTCGACTTTGCCTGAGCGCTTGAACAGTGAACGTGGCAGCTTAGCGACGAGCTTCCCGACGTCAAATCCCCAGAAAAAGCGATTCGCGACAACCGACGTCACCAAGCCCCTCACCAGGAGCAGAATCGTCAATTCGAAACGCAGAACACGAAAAAAGGGAAACGAGTCCAGAGATACCAGCAGGCAATCATGAGGGCGATACTTCCCCTCCTATCGCTGAGCACCGTGGCTCAAGCGCTGTACTTTTTCATCGACGACAAGGTCCCCAGATGTTTCTACGAGGAGCTGCCCAAGGACACGCTGGTTGTCGGCCACTACTCGGCCGAGGAATGGGAGGAGAACACGCGATCGTGGGGCCAGCATGAGGGCATCAACATCTACATCACCGTCGACGTACGTCCATCTGGCACGATGATGATGCCATCCGTTAATCAGCAATCGCACTCATACTAACGTACCTGCGTCCAACAGGAGGTCTTCGACAACCACCACCGCATAGTATCGCAGCGTGGCTCGGAATCCGGTCGCTTCACTTTCACGGCGCACGAGGCGGGCGAGCACCGCATCTGCTTCACGCCCACGAGCAACAGCGGCCGCCAGAACTGGCTGAGCACCTCGAACCCCAACGGCGGCATCAAGCTGACGTTGGACATGGCCATCGGCGAGTCGAGCGAGATCGAGAGCACGGACAAGAGCAAGCTGCAGGACATCTCGCAGCGCGTCAAGGACCTCAACTCGCGCCTGCAGGATATCAGGCGCGAGCAGATCTTCCAACGGGTGAGGCTTGCCCTATCCCCCTTTGAATCCTTCTGCTCCTTTGATCTTCCTTTTCATGTTTCAAGTGCCGTTATGTCCCCCTTTGGCACAGCTATGGGCAGGATACGCCGTATTCTAGGGAACATTGTAGACTAACCCATCACGCAGGAACGCGAAGCCGAATTCAGAGACCAGTCCGAGACCACCAACTCCCGCGTCATCCGATGGATGGCGATCCAGCTCGTCGTCCTCGGCGTAACATGCACCTGGCAACTCTCTCACCTACGGTCCTTCTTCATCAAGCAAAAGCTCACGTGATCGCCTTCCTATCCGACAACAACTCATCAAATCGAAGACTCACTGGACGCGTACGACAAAAACTATTAATATCCGAATCTTCTCGTCTCCTATTTTGGGGGGCGAAGTAGAGTATGGAGAAGTCGAGGCTGTGCAAAGGGGGGCGGGAAACCATTTTTGTGACGTCTTGCCGATCCCCCGAGTCAAGAGTACGAAGACTTCTGGACCTGACTTGGTGATGGGTATCCCTCTCTGTACTGATAACATGCGTACTCCTTGGTTCTTCTTGTTTTACGTAGATACACACACGTGATTCAATTCAAACGTCAACTTAATGATAACCTGCGTACCATCCGTCCCGTCTCGCTCTGTACATCCCGACGTATTCCTCTTCTCCTCCTGTCCAACGCTAAAACGCTTATTCTGAATGAACTCGGATGACAACTTCTTGGCGATACCAGAGTCGGCAGATCTGGTGATCCATCATAGCGAATGGAAAGTCGTGATGGCACGTTTTTCAAAAAGAGGCTGGGTACCCCTAATTACGGTACAATCTGCGAGTTATCTCGGGGGGTTGGTACGACGTACCAATGACCTCCGAGATCGTTATTCGTCTGCAGGATTTCTGAGATTCTATCTATCATCCGTACTCGCTTGCAAAGCAAGTTTCTGATCTGTATATCAGTAATAAGGAATAGAATACCAAATCCAAACCGTCACAGAAAGAAACAAGAAATGGACTCAAGTCTAGGAAACATAAATCAATTCAACTGAAAAAACAACTTCGCACACTTACTACTGCTATCGGATTCTAGTTAACCATTATCATGTACAGTGAAAGTCAACAAATAACATCCACACATTAATCGCCAAAATAGTATTGCTGTGGGTATAGAATCATGCCTTTCTCTTTCTTTTTCTATCCTCGCGTGGAACCTAGTCTTCTCTCCATCTCGATATGCCAGATCACCTTACTATAGCCCCTCCGGGCGCGTCGGCCACATCTTTCTTGTTCGTGCGTCTCTCTCTTCCCCTCGGGCTCTCTCCGCAGCAACAAATCTACATGTTCCGACGACACTTCTCGACTACTCCCCCAGCCTCCCTTGCAATTATAAACAGTTATCTCAAGGACGTTGCCGCACAGAAAAGTAGGACACCGGATTCCCAATGCTAGCCCTCCAAGAGTTCACAGACTCCACCGGCGCCGTTGCTGCGAGTTTGGTGTATTAACAGCCAGGATCTATCCCATCAGAGCGAGAGTCGTGAAAAAGAAAAAGAAAAAGTCGATAAAGAGTACTTCGTATCCCGAATTGCGCCGCTCCCAGACGGAACTAGAACCCATCTAGCATAGCAGATGGTGACCAGCTTTCCTGGCGAATGTCGGGCAGTTTATTCTCGGTTAGGCATGTAACATAATGCATGACTGCATTGGGTATGATGTAGAAAAAGTGCCTTAAGTACGACCACCCCGAGAACATTTCAGGGTCAATGCATATCAGAAAGCCCAATCATCGGGTTCGTAAGTGAAAAAAGCCCAGAGCAAATGCTAGGCTGGGGAAAACAGGTTGGCTTGCCAATGACAATAGAGGGAGTATTAAGAAGCAATACAACGCCGAGTTGAAATCTGGGCTCAACTCTCTTTAGTCTATATGAGTTTGCTCGTGTGCCATTATCGCGTGGGTCAATTAACCTGATACATGGAAATATCAGCAAGAGGCTCGTTACAGACGTGGTATAGACCTTCACAACATACCGCAGCAGAGAACTTTCATGAACTTCTGGAATCCAGTAGGTTGCGGCTCGTTCTGCGTTTCATTAGCCAGACCTAGCTCAGGGCTCATATTGGTGGTCGGCTGGGCCATCCTCGGAGGGAGGTTTTGGCTGCTGTTCTGGAATTGCGCCTGGGTAGAACCAGTAGGCGTGGCCATGTCCCGAAGACCCCCCACCACGCTCCCGCGTTGACCCTTCGTACCAGCGGGGGCGTTTGGCCGGCGCGGGTCCGTCGCCTTGGCTGGTGACGGAGGTGGGGGCTGCGCGGCGTTTAAACGGTCGCGAGTGAGGTGAGGTGTGGTTGCGCCGGTTCGTGACTGATTGTGTAATTCCATCTGCGATGGGCCTGGTCGAGCGTTTGGGTTGTGATAAGCGCCATGCTTGGGCATAGCATCCCATCCCTTGGCGGACTCCTTGTTGACTTTCATCCAATCGTACTCGCCGTCCTCGACTTCACCGGTGTTCTTGAGCGCCTGGGTGAAAAGCTCGCGCAGGTAATCGTAATCGGGAGTGTCCTCAAAGCCCAGGTTTCGAACGTAGGTAAGGTACTTGTTGAACTCATCGGGGAAGCCTTCGCAAAGGTCGTTGATAGCAGTGGTCTGCTTCTTCTCGCCGATCTTCTCATACTTCTGCTTGTTCGTTGCGGCCTTCAAGCCTTGCCAAGGAAGACCACCACGCAGGAAGTACATGAAAACATGGCCAAGGGCTTCCAGATCGTCTCGGCGAGACTGTTCGCGTCCCAAGTGAGTGTTAATACTCATGTAACGAGCAGTACCGGATAACGACTTTCGCTCCCGGTAGGGAATGTGCTGCTTCGTCTTGGGGTCTCGGTACTGCTTAGCCATACCGAAGTCCACAACGTGAATAACATTAGCGGCTTTCGTTCCGGGGCGACCGATGAGGAAGTTATCCGGCTTGATATCGCGGTATATTAAATTCTTCTCGTGGATCGTTTGTACTCGTGACAGCTAAAAAAGGGCATCAGCAACGCAGCGAGGGAGATAACGGCAGAATGCTCCGAGGAAACGTACCATCTGCTTAGCTACCATCACAACAGTCTTAATCGAGAACCTGCGGTTGCAGTGATCGAAGAGATCCTCCAATGACGGTCCGAGCAGATCTATCACCAGGATGTTATGCAGGCCTTCCTGGCCGAAATAGTAGACATTGGGGATGCCGGCTAGAACGCAGGATTTGTTTAGTACCGAACATCGACGATTTTACCGTCTTGGTAAGACTACTTACGGCAGCCGACAAGAATCTTATACGTCCGATACTCATCTCGGAGTTGGGGGGCGTCCGATTTGCGTGGTTCCTGGGATCACGTCAGCCACTCGAACAAGGTGCAGTAGAGTTAATTCCCATTCAGCTTCGAGTTGAGTTCAGGCCGCTCGGGGAAGAAGCGGCGGACTCGACTCGTCGACACGGGAATCGGGATCCAGGATCAACTCACGAATTTTATGGCAACCTGCTGGTTATTCAACAGGTTGGTACCCTCAAAGATAACACCAAAAGAACCCTCGCCAATCTTTTTGCCAACTCGGTAGTGCACACCGACAACGTTCGACGATGAAGAAGCCATGGTGGAAGGAGATCAGATCAGACCAGATCAGGGGTATCGTAGATGGTGGACGCGTCGGATCTGGAGGTGATGGGGGGAGGGAGAATTAAGAGAGAGCGGTCGGCCGAAGGCACAGCTGGGAGTTGTGTTGCAGGAACAACGGGAGCAGGACCAAGACCCGTGGGAGAGACGAGTATGAAGGATACTCGAGCAGGCTGAAGGTCCGAAGGACCATCCCCCGAGGCTGTCGGTTAAAAAGCAAGCTGGCCTGCGGCGGTCGGAATGGAATAGAAGAGCCAGGCGTGGCCCAGAGGGGGCGATCTGGGAGAATCAGTTTGCTGAAACTGGGTTGCTGATGGAATTGATTGAGCGATGGAAAAAGTGAGCTGAACTGCACGAACCGCTGGCTGGAGAATTGGAGTGAGAATCAAAGGGAGGAAATGCGAGAGAAGACGGTCGGGGGGAGAATTGCTGGAGCATCCTTGAGTACCCTGAGTACCAGGTACCGACTAACCGAAAGTATTTAGCTGAACAGACTAGACCCGCTCGGCTAAGCTCTTTGCGGAGGGCGCCCCACAGTATACCTGGGGTTAACCGAATTGTGAGTGGTTGGAATTGTGTGCCTACTGTGCAGGCTCTTCTCCAAGGCCTGATCAGTGGTGGCGAGCCAACTGCTGTTTGCAGATTCTGGGTGCTGAAGTCAGAAGGGGCCTAGTGTACGAGGCAGGTGCACTAGTAGCGTGCACTACGCTAGACGGATGCCCAGGTAGTGTACATTGTTGAGGCTTAGGCTTTTTTAGAGGCTTAATTACTTTAGTACCTGCCCCTTTCGGGGGATCTTTACTCATCCAGCACACGGCCCCGTCCATCCTGGGTAGGTACCTGGGTACGTTCCGAGGTCGATTTTGCAGGCCAGGAATACGTACCTGCCTTCCCAGCCCGTAGCCCGTAATCCGTATCATCATAGCGTGTACAGTGTTACCTCTGTCGGGAATCCGTAACGCGAGGAGCGAAGGACTGCTCACCCAGGACTTCGCTGTTACTGTACAAGGTACGGATTACGAAACCAGAGCAACCTACGACGCTAAGCCACCTGGCAGTCGTAACGTGTTGCACGTCTCTATATGGTCCGTAGCGAAATGTGCGGCACCGCCCAGCCACTCTCGTTGACAGGACAGGACGGACGTTGGGGTTACGGTCGTTACAGATTGGTGCGCCACAGTTTCACGGCTCCAGCCACAGCGCACCTCGAAAGTCAGAGCCAGTTGTTCTGTGCTTCCGTGTTCCGTCCCTTGCATTTATCCAAGGCCCCATGTCACATGGAGCCAGTTATCCATCGTATTCTCTGCCGGCTAGCCGCTTCGGGCTTGGGATCACCGATACACGATGCTTGAAGAGTTCGATACAGATTATGGCTTGCATGCTAGTGCACACTAGTTACCCCCTAGGTACGCGAATGTACACCATCCACCGTACCGAATCCGTACCGAACGCTGTTAGTGCGAGGAGAGGGATAAAAAACATTTCACTGTACTATTCCTTGCCTGGGGGTCTTACCAACTGGGCTACTGGGCACCGGGCCACAGCGGACTAGAGCCTAAAGGACCGGGGAGTTAGGGACGATAACTGTCCTGAGGGTATCGCTACCTGCGCTGTCTGTGTTGCGTTGCAAGCGCGGGAGAGTACCTAACGGGACGAGTTACCTACGATACGGATCAGTGACTTTACGGATTACAGAAAGAACGCTACGTTTATATACCTGCCTTCTGCTACGATACTCGCACATTCACGTTGTATGGCATCTGCCTTGGCGTGCAATCTGCTCAAATCTGCCTTCTGACCATTCATTTCATCTTGACGGTTTCAGCGCAAATTATCAACAATGTATTAATGCACTTCTAGAAAGAATTTTCCTGCCACGGTCACGCCGTTCCTGTCAGCGGTTGGGTAGTCGTAGTCCGGTAAGCAGGGATGCCAGGGAACCCTCTGGCGTTACGGGCTCTGGCTTTCCGTCCCTCAACAACAACCCCACGCATTCTTTCCGCAGAAGAATCGAAAAACAACAGCAACGGGCAGTTAGCAGGTAGTTACCTAGCCGAACGTCAGGCACAGTTCGCCCAGCTTCTCTCAAAAGGGGGAATCTCAGGCTGGGGATTCGTCCGACCCGACTGGGACCAATGGAAAAAGAATAGCCTGCTGGTACTACTGATTGTGTAGTTAAGGTATTACCGTCCCTAACTAACGGGCTTGCCGGCAGGGGACCTGGCTCTTAAGCCTGGCTTCTAATTCCATAAGAGTCGAATGGAATCGAGTTAGGCATACCTACGGAATACTTGTACATCGGCGGTACAAAAAATGAACTGTCCATGAGATGTGCCACAATGCAAATGTGATACATACTGACTTACACGACATGAGAAAGAGTCTTCTTCTTCTTTAGTACGGAATAGGTACGACTAAGTAATCCATGTCGACGCTTCTGGCGCTGACAATCCTTTTCATATGACGGTTGACATGGTAGAACTATTTCCCTCAACAACGTTTTCAACGCTTGACTTCATTTCTGTCCGTTATGACGCGAGTTAATACCGACTCGTAAGAGTGCCGTCGCTCAGAGTTGCAGTTGCAGTTACAGTTACAGTTGCAATGAATGTTGCAACTCTCTGTAATACTTTAAGCGCCAGATCTCGTGAAGCCGTATCCGCTATGTGTAAATGTCCCATTCGTCGATGATCAGGAACTATATCATGCCATGCATACAAATATGGGCGTATGTGTGTAATGCAAGGTCTTAATCGCCTATGAGAACGACCATCGTGAGATGAGAAAAGACGACATACATCATGTATGTAGGCAGGCTGAAGGGAGGGTTACGTCCCGTTCCCTCTCGGTTAGGAGAAGGTGGTAGCCTGTTGAGTACCTAGGTAGGTAGTGAGTCTGTGTGAGCCCAAAGTCGGGTTTGTTTGTAAACAACATGCACATCAACTCGGGCGGTGGCAGGTCAACAGAGTGTCAAAACCTCTTCTCAACTAACCCTTGGACTAAAAGGTTATATCAACGTCTTCGAGCTGTATTATTCCGTATGCATCCCGTGTATAATTAGATGAAATGTCTACCTAGTGTAGGCCTTAACGACACATTTCCACGAACGCTCTTCATGCCCATCCTATGACATACCCATCCCGTACCTACATTGGTAGTGCATACCTAGTGTCTTCCCGGACGGTCGTAATCCTCAGGAACAGGGATTTTTCTTTCTTTCTTTCCAATTACATAAGAAAAGTCAGGGAATTCAGGGAATTCAGGGAATTTCTCTTTCCTATTTCCTATGCGCTCCCCCATGATTGGCCATCTCGCCTGAATCTAAGACTACTATGTAGGGATCGACCGTAGTTTTCGACGGTCACCGCATTTGAATCATGCAGGTCAATATTGCAGATAAGATTTCAGCTGTAGGGAGAAATTTCGCTCCATTGTCCCGACTATTCTAACCCTAACAAACTACGGATGACCTACTGCCTACCTAGGTAGAACACCGGCGGAACATCGTCGTATTGTCCCTGAAAGGAGTAAGAGGAAAGAATGGGAACATCTAAAAAAAGAAGAACGATCAGAGATTGGCTGACTTGTCTCGGAGACGTCTCGTTGTTACGTGCAGTCGAAAGGGAGTGGAAGGTGGAAATCCCGAGAGCTGAACGGGTAGCCTGCCTTGAAGATCGTTGGGTCCCCTTTCGAAAAAGGGATGGACCTAACCAACGCAGCGAAATGTGGATCACCGCATATGTACGAAGCAACGCAACGCAAAGCAAAGCACGTACAGATTGTTTAAGACCCATGTTTCAATATGTAGGGTAGCTTTGCAGCATTGTATGCTCAGATCAGCAACAGGAGGAGAGAGAAAAACAATATCTCGCTACCGATGGGGAAAGTTGAGTGTTCGCGATGAAGATGAAACCTCCAACCTCACGATGATATCCCAAGGTGCGGCGACGACGCGAGTGCGTTGTTGATTAATCCGTGAATAATTAAATGAATTGACAGATGCCGTCATCGGGGTTATAATATCTGGGTATGAGCCAGCCAGAAACGGGTTGTTCACAATGCGGTTGTTCCGCTTTTGGTGCGTCGGAGTCTGAGATGAACGCGGGTTCTCCCTTCAGAGAAATCTGACAACCTCCCCAGCTTCTAATTAGACAAGAGGCTCTATGATCTCAGATGCTCACGTGCACACGCTGCCTCTACGGAACATTCTACGCACACTAGGTGAAACGTCCATCTGGAATTAAGTCACTTAAGATATTAGCACTAATCACACTTTGTTACAAAGATTCAACATCCTGGCAGTCATCATAGCTTGGGACTTGGTCTATGTTCGAGAACGAACTGGAAAGCTTTGGATGCGATCTCTCTATCTCTACCAACTATAAGAACACCTCTGAAGCACCTCAGGATTGACGGATTGTTTGCTCCGTAACTTGGACTCTATTCTAGATCTATTCCATCAGGTCGTGGTGGGTAAGTTGCTACGACTGACCTTCTTTATGAGCTTGCGATATCGCCAACAAGCTTCGCTTGACAACATCGAAAGCATCGGCGGGCTCTGATCTCCAGCTGGCGACAGCGACACGAACGGCAGGTTTTCCATCCCAACTGCTTCCTGACACATACCACTCTTTGCCCTCGTTGATGCGTTGGACAATGGTCTGGTTCAGTGCATCGTCTCTGGCACGGAAAAACACTGAGATGTGAATGTCTTCATCGATCTGAAGAGGTTCGGGTCCGACAATGGGCAACAGCATGTAATCCTCGCAGGATTCGACGGCTCTGGCAATAGCACGCGCTGTCAACACCATTTTCTCCATCATCCTCTCGATTCCGGCCCGGCCCTCGCTCATCAAGACGGCATAGACCGGCAGCGCACGGAAGCGCCTGGAGTTCTCGATTCCGATATTCAGTGGGCTTTGAATCCCACCCGCCTTACCAGACGAGAGATAGGGCGCGTTGGGGTTCTTGAAAGCAGAGTTCAACACGGACGCCTTGCGCGTGAAGAAAATGCCATTATCGTAGGGCTAGAGGAGCAATCGTCAGCCTAACTACAGCCACTAGACCGCCCTTCAAAAGCTCGGACTCACAACATTCAATAGCTTATGCCCGTCCAGGGTCAGACTATCGCATAGCTCTATGCCGGCAGTGACTCTGCGAAGCGAAGCATACTCGTCCTTTTCAGGTAAGACGCGGGCGAAAGCTCCGAATGCTAAGACATAGTCAGCGATAGTAGCTCTCGGTAGTGTTTTCTTTCTTTTACAGATTTCCTGGGCTCAATGCGCACCTCCGTCGACATGGATCCAGGCTTGGTATCTATCCGCCAAGCTTCGAAGCCTCTTCATGTCCTCGATTCCTGTGGTCGCGAACCGACCAGTGTTCACCTCGCCGGCACTAATGGCTATGATGCTAGCCACGTTGGGGCGCTGGAGCTCGCGCTCAACCGCGTCTATATTCAAGCGCCATGGTTCGGCTTCACTAAAGGGTAGATGTTTCACGGAGGCACGCCCGAGCCCTACCACGGACGCTGCTTTCGAAAGGGAGCTGTGGCCCATGCTGGTCAATACTTGGATTTCCTCGATACCAGCTCGCATGCAAGCCCGTAGGAGGCCGGCTTCTCCGACGGGATCGGAATCCGCAGGTAGTCTAGACGCGATGACGGCCTCTCGACCGCATGCCAAGCCCAAAATATTGCTGGCGGTAGCTCCGGTAGTAAACGTCCGGCCCTCCCACTGCTCCGGCTCGCCGAGCCGTATCAAGCTTAGTAGCATCTTCAAAGCGGCATCTTCGACCTCGGCAGCTATCGTCTGGTCGGGAAGATAGATTTGAACGTTTTGGTCATAGGCAGTGACAATATTGTCGGCCACCTCGGCGATGGGCAACGTCGACCCAATGATGAAGCCCCAGTAGCGGTCGCACCGGGCCTGTCCGTTGAATGCCGGCACTATATCCTCCATGAGGTGGTTGAATGCGGCGGCCGGGCCGAGCCCAGACAGGTAACTGCCGGCCGAGGCATCGGGAAATGAGGCCCTCGCGTGCGCCAGCTTCTCCAGGCTGGGAAGCGGAGATGCATGTTCATCAGGGGCCACGGCTGCCGATTCCCTGATGCGGCGCTGGGCCTGCTCTATGAAACTGCTGTCCATGTTCGTTTCTATTGTGTCCTTTGTTCCGATCCAACGTCTACCTAAGACTGTAGGTAAGTTTGTCGTCTCGAGAGTCAGACAGTGAGACTGTTATACGCCGTCCCCTCAGGCCTCCCAACAAAATGATACCCAACGCTAACCAATCAATTTGGAATGGTTCTGATCATGAGCACTTGTGGGCATTGTGTCTCCATCTGCAACTCAGCTCTCAACTTTCCAATCCAATCAAACAGTAGCATACTCGTAGATCAAATCCATGGATTGAGGGAGGCATTCCTGATTGGCTAGGGGATTCGTACCTGAGGCCGTCATCATGAACATGTGTTGGAAGTTCGTCTGCCATAAGCCGTAGTCGAAACGCAGATCTTAGGACGATTTGAAATGCCTTCACAATGGGTTTCTCTTGTCAATCGTTCACTCAGATGTGTGACACAACGAATGTCGTCACCGATTGTATAAGGTTGACTTACAATGGTATCTGCGGCAAGAACGACTCCACCCAAAAGTGTCGTGCTGTGGAGGTAGGTACGATCCTGCCACACACTAAAACGTTTCTTCAAAACAAAAACCGTTCTCTAATCCGTACGTAAAACTGCCTTTTCCCGGTATCGTACGGAGTAGATGTTACACCACATGTCGTGGAGATTTGACCCCGAATTCACACATTCAGTGACTGTTGTCAGCGGGTTATTCTCGATCGTGGCGCGGTGAGTCAATCTGTCAACGTCGATCGCAAACTGTTTCCCCAGTTTCACAACGCTGTGAGAATGGTCAGACCAGGCGATCGTCAGTCACCAACCAAGCATCGACAACACCGCCGGAATAATATGTAATCCGTAGATCGAACTCCCACATCTCACATCACAATAAAGGTATTATCCCGCGGTTATTAGTGAGCACTTACACCATGCAACTCGATCTGTTAGCAACAACAATGTAATCCGCAGGTACGTTGAAGGACGGAATATCCCATACACTCACTATTCCGTATAGACACAAGTATAGCCGGTAATCAGGTCCGAGAAATCATACGAAGTCGTAAAAGTCTCGACCTAACAGTGCTTGTAATCCGTAATTAGCCGAGCCTACCGAGACCATGTCGGCGCCAACTGCAGCCAGACTCTCCGAACCCTAGGGGGCATCAGTCGGGAGATTCACAACACGTGTAGGTACCTTCAAAGGTGAGTAAAGTGAAGCCGCTTGACCAGTCTGTGACTAGCAGGGCAGATAATGCTGCGTCTGGATTCGAAGAATCACGATGGTTAGTCCGTAGTCGAGTTCAGCAATTCCTATATTTGTACGCTATGATGCGCTACCTCTAGTCATGCCTAGGCATTTCCTATTTGTAGGTGAACGTGCACGCTCCGGGACTACGTATCAGTACTAGGCGCGTCGGTTAGTGTGAGGGTTGTTCCGTACGGAAATTCTCAGTGCTTTGTATGAGTAGATCCGTACTTGGACGATACGATACGGTTGTTAAGTTGGAATAAGCAAGCACACATTGGCGACTGCAACCTGAGCAATAAACCGGGATAACACCCAACATCTCGCGCGCAACCCGACGGCTCGGCCCACCATAGTGTTCGGCCAGCCCCCACCGACGATGCCACCTTACTCGTACTCAGGGCATGCCTAGAGGTGTAACCTTTCCTGTGATCATGTGGGGCGGCCGAGCAATCGGGTTAGCACGATACGGATTCCATAGCGCATCGTCATTGTAAACCACATCGACACTAGCACGAAGCATTCACGAATGTGCCCAACTGAGCTGTACTCCGTAGCGCAATCCGTAAATCCGTACGATAAGCAGGAACACCATGTGAACGAATTTTCATGCCTTGCAGAATTTACCAATTATAGCGTCGAACAGGTAATGAGTCTAGCGTAGGTACGGAAAATGCTAGGAGAGAAGCAGTCTAGACGGATTCCACCGCTGCCCCTTTTATGGGGCCCCACGTTCTCTGAGGTCGCTTCACGGGTCGCCCATTTGTCAACCTCGCTACCTGTTTGGTAGGTACCTGCAGCTGACATTTTTAGTGAGGACAGGCAGGCTGGTACGCTAAAACCCGCGCTACATTACAGCACGTAAACTTCTGCGCCATGTATTTCGTACCCGACCTGCCCTCGGTACGAATGTACAAGCATACAGTGCCAGGATCCACCAGCCGCACTAATCAGACTAAACTCTTTCGAGTACTAGCAGTGCGCCCGAGAGACACCGTGGACCTGCCTATTGCAGTTAGTCGGGCCAGAAGCGATGGAAAAAGCGAAACTGACAGTCATAAGGCTAGGGCCATTCGTTGAGACTTTCGATTGAGCTGATTTGTTACCGATTCCTCCGTGCGTAATATTCTTGAATCCTTAACCCTCACCATCCATTCGCATCCCGGTCCGACGAGCGAAAAAAGAAGGACGCAAAAAAATCGCGAAAATCAAAGACGTGAAGACAAGATCCTGCCATTCACGAAAACACCCTTGTTCTCGGCGTAGTGCGCTTGTTCACCGGCACAAGCACACAAAAGCGACTCTTCCTTTAGAGGGCCTCGACTTAACCGAGAGAGAAATCGGCGGGGGCGCTTCCACCGCGCTATTCCTGCAAAGTACTTTACTCGTACCCTTTGGGCCTTTCCACACAGCAAATGGTGCATGATACGTACCATCCGGGCCTAAATTATTACCACTATCACCTCCTTTCGGGCCTCACCATCCCGCACGCAGCCGTACGAGGACTCGCACGCAGCACGGAATACCCGCCCGACTCGTACTCCCGTGCCTGATCCAGTGCAGCCAGCGCATCCAGTGCTTGCTCTTGCTCCAGCGCCTGTCGCCTGCTCCGCCCGCTCCGCCTTGACTGCATAGTACAGTCAGTAGAGATCCAGCTCGTCCCGCTCCCGCTCGCGGTCAAGGTTGCCAGGGTAGCGACGTTACCCCGATCTCACTGCCGGCTGGTTGGCTAGCTGGTCGCGTCTGCGTCTGCATTTGCTTCTGCTTCTGCGTCTGCGTTGCGTCCCCCCTTGGCGGCGTGCAGTGCATACTTATACGCCTCGCGCGAGGGTCTGGCAATCCTGGTACGGATTACGGCACATTCGTATAGTACAACGCGACGCGAAGAGGCGGGAATAGCATCGCAGAAGTATTAGCAGCAAGCAGCAGTACCAGGACGCACCTGATCCAGCAGCAGCATGGCGAGCCTCATGAGCAAGCGCCAGCAGGCTCGCAATGAACGCACTCTCCAGGACCTCGTCCACAATGTCCCGGGCAACAACCAGTGCGCCGACTGTGGCACCCGGAATCCATGTATGTGAACAGAGACGTCGTATCTTTCCTCCTCCTCGTGGCACGGTAACCCCCCGCTGTCTTAAATCCAACTCGCCGCTGACACTCTACTTCTAGCCTGGGCTTCATGGAATGTAGGTACCGATCGCGAATTCATATGACCCGTCGTACTGTCGCAACCCACCGCGACGACAATGCGCGTGTGCATGACCTCGTCGGAGTTAAGGGTGGTTGAGTGCTAATGATTGTGGACTATAGTTGGGCATCTTTCTGTGCATGCGATGCGCTGCCATACATCGCAAGCTCGGAACGCACATTTCGAAAGTCAAGTCGATGAGCATGGATAGCTGGACTGCTGACCAGGTTGAGGTACGACGACTCCGATCACGCCCGTTGTAACGAGAGGTTCTAATTCGAGATGGGTGCAGAATATGAAGCGAGTAGGAAATGCGACTTCGAACAAGACGTACAACCCCCAGAACAAGAGGCCGCCCGTGCCCATCGACGCAGACGAGGCGGATTCCGCCATGGAGCGATTCATCCGAGCGAAGTACATCCAGCCACCGGGTCGGACGCCCGCGAACGGTGCGACAAAGCACAACACGGGTAGTTCTGATGAAGGCACCCCTCCACCATTACCACCGAAGACGGGTACGCGGTTCTTCAAGACAAGAACCCTCTCGTTCCGATCAAAGAAAGACCCGCAGAGTCCACACGATACTGGCTCGCCGCATTATTCCCAGCCACCGAACTCCAACCTGCGCAACAAGCCATCTAAAGTCCTAGGTGCCAGCGTACACCAGGATAGTGTGGAAGCCACGGCGCAGAAGCTGACCCAGCTCCGTGACATGGGCTTCGGGGATGACAAGCGCAACGCGATGATATTGAAGGGGGTGAATGGCGATCTGGAGAAGACCATCGAGGCTTTGGTGCGTCTTGGTGAGGGCACCGGGGTGACCACGCCAGGTCTGTCGATTGTTCGAGATCCGTTCGCGACGGGAACAGCGCCGAAGCCCGCGAATCTCCTAAAGCCGAGCCCGCCGCTTCCAGGTCGGAGTTCGACGTCATTGTCCAATGATCCCTGGGAAGTATCACCCGCGCCACCCCAGTCAGCTCAGTCAACTGGTACATTGCAGAACAAGAACCCGTTTTACAATAACAACCCCTTCGGCGCGCCGACCCAGCAGACCACTTACACTCTGAACCAGCCCCTCACAAATCCATACGCGTCGTCCCAGCCGTCGCTTTTCCCGCACCACACAGGAGGCACTCCTGCTTCGCAAGCGATATCTCAGTCTCCCTACGCGCATACCATGACCGCGCCCGTCCATGCGCAATCCATGCAGAACATGGCGTCTATGGCGCTTCACAACGGCAACCAACCATACGCGGCGCCGGTACAACAGCCGCAGCAAGGTTATAATCCCTTCTTACAAGCCCCCATGACACCGCAGCAACCTCTGTCTTCAAGCAATTCACCTTACCAATACCAGGGAGTCTCGACGAACAACCCGTTCATACGATCGCCTACGAGAGTTGTGTCAGCTATTTTAACCCAGATACCCGAGCAGTCACAGCAAAACGTATATATGACCTCCCAGCCCACGTATAGTAGTGCCAACCCTTTCATGAACATGGGCCAGCAAGCCCAGGCGTATCAACCCATCCAGCAGCAACAACCGCAACAGCCGTGGTACCAGCAAGCCCAGCAACCAGTGCAAGGCATGCAGTCGATTCATCTGCCCAAACGGGCCGATAAGGAATCGATCATGGCTTTGTATTCTACTGCACAGCCCCTGCCAGCCGTGACGCAAGCACAGGGACAGGAAACTCTCAATAACGTCTTCGGGACGAATCCAGGAGCTCCTGCTCAAATGCAACCGCAGCCTCAGGCTGCTCTGCAGCCCAGCCCCTTGGCCGGGACCAATCCATTCTTGAACAACGCAGCCATGTCTACGAACGCTTCTACGCTGGCACCAGTGGATTCCTCGGGGTCGAGTGCGAGAAGTCGGGAGAGCATGATGCTTGGAATGGAGATGGCCTGGAACAACGGGCGGCATAGTCCGGACGCATTTGCGAGCTTGAGTGCAAGAACTGGATTATGAGAACGGTTCCTTCTTCTGTGGCGGCGCATTCGTGTTAGGGTCGGTAATTTTTTCATCATCAACAACATGGGAACGGGGAGGGTTCTGATTTTCGGCCCTTGAGAGAGCCCCTGGGATACGGAAGAGAGGGGGGGTTTAAGGGGGGTAAACTACTACAACTACTACTACGCGCTGTGTGCATACTGCATTGAACCTGTCAAAAAAGTACTCTACGATGTGGGTATTTCTAAATCACAGTGCAAATACCCTTTGCCATTAGGAGAAAGAGAAAATAAGACGAATAATGGCAGTAATGTTTTATAATTCATTTTCTTGAGTGTCCATAATATAAGGAATGATGATGAATGACTCCTTACGCCTGGTATATGAGAACAAATCACGAAAGACAACCTCACTTACAAACAATCGCGAAACCCCAACCTTGAAGACAATCACGAAAGACAACCCCTGAATTTCATCTCACTTATGAACCTCCCGCAACGAAAACTCCTCCCACGCCACCTCCTCCAAATCATCCCATTCACCCTCCTCAACCCTAACAACCTCACTCCATCCCTTAATAAGTCCCCTCCAATAACACATCTCCGCCGCCGGACTCAAATACCCCTCCCCAGCAAACAAGGCCCTCTGCCTCCTCGCAATACCCTCGGCTACCCCCGGATGCGCCTCCAACCATCCCACCGTAGCCTCAAGATCACTCCAATCCGGCGCGACGAAAACAATATTCGCCTCGCGCTCCGCATCATACGACACGGGCCAAGCCTCTCTCACCCAAGGCGCCAGGTACGCCTCCCGCGTCCTCTCAACGCCCAAATCGTGACTGAAAACCGGCTTGAGGAGATGCGAGACGTGCTGCGCCCACATGATCGGCGGCGCCAACACGACGCTCGCGCAGAGATTATGGAATTGGAAGCGTCCGCTATACGTCACGCCCTCCGTGTGCACGATATATTTATATCTGCAAAAGTCCTCGATAGGCAGGGCGTTCGTGTAGTTTGCGTCGAGCGCGGCGATGTCGGCCCAGGGTTTGTCGGAGAAATTGTGCACGAGGGATTGTCGTGCGCGTCCGGCGTGCGGACTGTTGAACCAGGTTGTGCCGCGCCAGATTGCCTTTGGGAGTTTGGAGGCGAAGGGGAGGGTTGATTCGATGAGGGAGATTTCGCGGGACGCGTGCGGCAGGGAGGTTATGAGAGGGTTCGGCCAGGAGTAGAAGCTGAAGTGGGGGATGGGGAAGAAGCGTTTTGGATCGCCTGTGGGGGTGTGCAGAAAGGCAGGATCGAGAGGGCGGGAGTAGGAGAATGTGGAGGGGAGGGGGTCGTCGTGGTGGTTGAAGGCGAAGATGGTGTTGGGGATGTGCGAGAAGGGGGATGATTGAGATGAACAGCGTGGATGCGGCCAGGTTAGGAGGGCGTTGGCGATTTGGTGGAGGGTCGCGCTGCGGTGGGCGAGCATGTCTTTGCTTAGGTCGCTTTTGCGCGTTGCGGAGAGGATGTAGAGCTGGTGTTGTCAGAAGCGTGATTCTTGTGAAGGACGAAAAGGGGGACTGACCTGACCGTCCCGGATCCGTGCAATCAAGGGGCCCAGGTTATACTGGTTCCGTTCGAGCTTGAATGGGCCCTTGGCTACCTCTTTGTCTATCTCATCTAGTAGTCCGGGGAATGCGGTGCGGCATTGGTTCTCCTTCAGGAAGCGGTTGTTTAAGAGGGCTTCCGGCAGGACGCGGACATGTTCTTTGGTCTCAGTTGGGTGGACCTCCGGCCCGAAGACGAAGCAGTATATGGCGAGACAGAGCACGCAGACTATGACAACTTGCCGTAGACGAGCTGTTGAACGCGAAACGCGATTGTATAATGGTAGTGGTAATGGTGAGCTGCGCATGATGGATTGATTCTCATTCCCTTGCTCTTGGTTTCTGTCCGCCTTTCTTTTTCCACATTATTCTATCTCCCACGTCACGGCTATTGCCATCCACGAGGAACTGGACGACGATCGTATCCCTAGATCTTATCGATGGGTACTCGTTTGTTCGTGGTCTTTCCAGTGTCTATAACCCAATCTGCCAAGCAACGAGAAGATCATCGAGGAAAAGAATCAGGATACCACACAGAAGCGGAGTAAATCGAGATATTCTGTGTGAGAAAATCTACACGGAAGTCCGGAGACCACATTGCCGCAGATAGAAGTTCTGCCCGCCGGGAGATCTGCCTCCGAAACAGGGGTCGCCGGCCATGTTTCTGTTCCTGGGTTTGATCATCGGCTGTATACGTACGAAGCAGTGTTACGTATTCAAGCAGGTGTATAGATGAGTTGCATGCATGAACGAACGATCGACATTACCTCCTTGTAACAATACTTTATATCCTCAGGGGTCAGTAGGCAACGGCTTGACTGCACACACTTTAGACGGAGAATCCCCCCATGGGGTATTGCTACCTGGCAGGTATATAAACCGTTATGTATGCGTCTGTAGTACGGCGTATTCCCTTGCCATGGCTGCAACATTTCTCCGCATCGGCAATACGTAGATTTAATATACCTGCGCGATAGTTGAGTTGAACAAGGTATGCTTGTCGCCGGTAATATCGTTGCGTTGCTCGTTGGAGTTGGCATTTCGATTGCCTCTATGAATGCAGATCCCCTCTTCTCGTATAAAATACGCGACACTGAACACGAGCTTGGAGACTAAGAAAACGATTCGGATATCGTGCGCGCGAATAAATCTCATAAGTATTATCCTGCTAAACAGCGAAGGATCGGGAGACGATAAATGAGTCTTCCTCTGGAGGAGCTGATTATACTAGCCAATCGACCGATGGCTATCCGGCACGTTCGCATCGAATCGGTTGAATCGGCCGGATTTCAAGCAATCAGGACTTATCGAATATGATTGCTCAACAGCATGGACTTGTATAAGATGCAAACTGCCAGCTGAATATCGGTATGCCGCATTGAAGGCCTCCAACGACCAGCAACCAACCGGCGACGGCCCATCTCACGATCGGTCCTTTATTATCGTCCCAATCGCAAGCCGTGTCGAGTCTTCGTCAACGTCATTGGCCCGTCTCCCTTTCTGCCTCGGCTGCCTCGCCTCGCCTTGGCGCCATCATTGCTCACATGTCCTCATGTCTCGGTCAAGCCGGGAGTGAATTTTTCTCTTAGCTCTTCCGCTAATGTATGCTCTTTCGCCGCAATCCGATCGGACGGTATTGCGTATACCCGTTCAAGAAGTACCTGTTAGGCCGTGTACTTGTGAGTACTTCGTCGGTCGTGTGCCTATTGATAGTGTCATCGCAGGATGAATTCCATAGCTCTGTTGATGATCGAGCTTGATGTCATCGCCGGTTCTGGCCATCGTCATTGAGTGATGGAACATATTCAATCCGTATATCGCAAGATGGGCGGCAGGATGCAAGTGAATATGAAGACAATCAAGACGTGAAAACGATGATGGACAATTGTTTGTGTTTGCGTGAACACCGCGGAATACAAGCTCACGGAAAATGAATTCCGGCGCGACAACGCATCTCTCCGGACCTTGCATATCCTCTATACAGGCACATTTTCCTCGGTGAGCTGAACGCAATATGCAAAAGTCGAGATAGTCCGGTGTCCGCTCACCTGCATCGCTCATCATAAAGATCGTCGAAAAGACCACGTCAACACCACCGAATCTCATCAATTCTCATCCAATTCTCAAACACCTCACCACAAATCAAATCACCTACTCAACATCAGTCCCAAAAAAACCAAAATGGTCTACACAATCGTCGTCCACCTCCGCGCCAAGCCCGGCAAAGAGAACATCGACAAGCTGCACGCCAAGCTCAACGAGGCCTCCGCCATCTACTCTAAGGACAAGGAGACCATCTCGTGGTTCGTCATGCAGAGCGTGCACGACCCCCAGGACTTCACCATCGTCGAGCGCTACGAGAACGAGGGCAGCCAGAAGTACCACCTCGGCAACCCCTACTGGAAGACCTTTGACCCCTTTGTCATTCCCTTGTTGGAGAAGCCCATGGATCTGCGCCGTTTTGAGGAGTTGGTGCCTGTTGAGGGCGAGGAGGCGCTTTTGAAGTAGGGGTCGTCATTTGGAAGTGTTTCTGGCTGGATGGGAGTTGATGTTGGGGTTGATGGATGATGGGATAGGGGGAATGTGAAGGGATTTAGTCATGTGTGTTCCGTTGGAAGACGCAATGGGGAGACATCAGAGAAACTCCTATTTCACATGCATGCCGACTAACACATCGTTCTTCTAACCCGGCCTCTAAATGTCAATTACTACCATACCCAGAGCAGATAGAATCTAAACGACCTCTTTCAAAGCTGAATGAACGACACTATGGCATTTATACGTTCTTAAATTCAACCCATCCCCCCTATCTACTCCTCAAACCGAACCTTTCCCCTCCGCAACATCAGGATAAACATCAAACCGTCTCTGCACCGTAACCGGGATCCCCTTCCTCGTCTCCGCAATCTTCCCGCCATCCAGCTCCCAATACACAATCGACTCCTTCTCCTCCGCCTCAACAACAACCTGCGCCATGGGGTCCACAACCAAACTATGGCCCCACGCATGATAGCCGGCACTCAAATCACGCGCAGGACTGCACAGCGCAACATAGCACTGATTATCCATCGCGCGCGCCTGGCCGAGCAACTTCCAATGCAGCGGTCCCGTCGTCAAATTAAACGCGCCCGGGTACACGAGCGCAAACGCCCCCTTCCGCGCCGCAATCATCGCGAGCTCGGGAAAGCGGACATCGTAGCAGATGGCCACGGCAATGCGGCCGTACCCGGGTAAATCGACCAGCGTGACTTGATTCCCGGCGCTCAGGACGTCGCTTTCGCGGAAGGTGATTTTGCCCGGGATGTCGATGTCGAAGAGATGCACCTTGCGATGACTCGCGAGTAGCGCGCCATCTGGACCGAAAATGAGGGACGTGTTGTAGTACTTTTTTTTCTTCGGGGCTGGCTTCTGGGATTGAGCCGCCGACGAGAAATACCTTTGCCTCGGCCGCCATGCGTGATAAGGCATGGAAGGACGGCGATTGTTCTGCCGATGGCGGAGACGGGAGCAATGTCTCCGCGTACGAGGGGAAAAAGTCGCATCCGTAGGGCGAGTTGAAGCACTCCGGTAGCACGACTAGGTTCGCCCCCGCCTGAGCCGCCTCGAGGACTTTCTCGCGGGCGTGGGCCAGGTTGGCGGCTTTGTCGGCGCCGCTGGCGAGTTGGACACAGGCCAGCTTGATGGGCTTTTGGAGCACTGATGTAGCCATTTTGCGGATTATACCGGGGGTTGTGAAGAGGGGGGTTATTGATGCGGCCGTATCTGCTGCTCAGACGCGGACTTTGATGGGTTACAAATGAGGTTGTTTTTGTGAAGAGACTCAGGGTCTTGTTCATGAGGTGTCTCATGGTATGTACGGATTACAGGACACCCGTGACTCTGGGCGGCGGAGGTTGCGGCATCGGGGGTGGAGGTTGAGCTGAGAGCTACTATCGCCGAACAGGGTGGAGGCAAGTGTCTACGATAGCTGGATAATACATGGTACCTACATATTCTTGATCAGTAAACAGATATTTCACACTTTATGAATGTATCCAGTTTGTAGAAACGCCCCTGTCGGTAACAACAAACGTTTCCCTTTGTTACCAGTCAGAACCCCGTCCCAGCAGCGCAGCCAACTGCTCCAAGTACTCCTTATCCACCTCGTCGAACCCATTCTGCTCCGCACAGTCAATATCGATAATAGCCACAAGCTTCTCCCCCACGACGATTGGAACCACGATCTCGCTCTTGCTTTCGCTGTCACAGGCGATGTGGCCGGGGAACTTCTCGACGTCCGGGACCAGCTGTGTCTCCTGGCTCGCGGCCGCCGCCCCGCAGACGCCGCGGCCAAAGGCGATGGTCTGGCACGCCACCTTGCCCTGGAATGGGCCGAGGATGAGCTGTGGCTTTGCTGTCTTCTGGGGATCCAGCGTGTAGAAACCTGTGGCTCGGGAGTCAGACTAGGTCTGTATTGGAGGAAACGGTGAGAGCGGTGTAGGGAACTCAGAGAGAGAAACATGAAAAAACGTACCGGCCCAGTTCACCTGGTTGCTAGGGGAGGGCAAGGATTTATACGCGTGCCATAGCAGAGAAGCGGTGTTGGCCAGGTTGCTTGACCGTTTTTTGTCAGAGACTTGATGGACAACAGGACAACGCGGGTATCATTCATGAGGTGACGTAAGTCTACATGAAGGCTTCAGGGGGATAATATGGGATATATCAGACATTCTCATGAGATATGATGTACGCACCAGACCTAGGTTGACGTTTGTTTAATACGGTGAGTTATCCAAACGGGTCACTAAAGGGGTCGAAACGTACCCAGTTCCTCTGACCGTCCAAGAGACCCTCGGCTTGTAAGAGCACCTGCTCATAAGCTTCCTTCTTCGTCACCCCTTCGGCGAAGTTTGACGCGTCTGCGTGAACCTGGAGAGAATGACTTATGAGTTTTTCAGCTTTCATCGAGTCGGAACCACTTACCATTCTGGCGATGTTGAGACAGTCTAAACGGTGTAAGATGCAAGTAATGAGTCCGGACTCCGATATGTTTTCAATTCAAAGTCTTATCACTTTGCTAGTCAATGAGGTCGTCACGGTGAATCTCGTCATAAAACGCGCTGCCTTTCATTAGATTCACGATATTTTTTATTCATCCGCAGACTTTACGGAATGGAATCTTACAGAAATTTACGGATTACACCCACTAATCCGTATTCCGTGGACCGTAAGTGAGACATTACATAAGCAGAAGCACGCCCCCATCGGTACAGTCAAGAGTCAAGACCCTGATGGACAATCATTGCTTCTTCTCTTCTTCTCATGTGAGAGACTCAACCGGTTTCTCATCAACGAGTGTCAATTCTTCAATCTCAATGACTCGTTCAACATCAATAGGTATGAGAGAGAACGGACAATTGTCACTACACGGTGTGAGATGTCAATCCCTGGACTCACCTGGTACCTGATCGACCCGTTCTAAAGCGTACCCGTCGGAATTTCGGCGCATCAATGTCAGCTCGTCTCCGCCTGGATTTCTTGGCCCGAGTTTCGCGCCAAGCAAGCGACGGGGAACGACGAGTCTGGAATAGTGTACCAACTTCATACGATACAGACGCTCGAAACAACGAGGTTGGTCTGGTCACACTGCTACGTACGAGTATGTACGGACTACCTACCTAGGTGAGATGGTCAGCGACTTGTTAGCATGTTAGTGGCTAGCAAGATTTTCAGCTAACTGGCAAGTTCTCCTCCCTTTTTTTTTTTTATGTAGTATTATCGACTACAAAATGAAGCGCAAGGGTTGTATTTGCTTACAAGATGGCGGCGACTCGTGAGTAATCCGTAATTCTAGTACCATGTGAGCGAACGAGTTGTCAATGCCAACAACGAGGCCGACTAGGCCAGGCACGTTTAGTCCGTGCAAGTCGATACAACAGTAAAGTCTTGGAAGTCATATTCGTCGGACGAGTTGAATGAGAATCCGCAAGGTTTACCTTTTCCGACGGGAATGATGAAGGCCGGTCCTTGTCGAAGGTCGTAAATTGTGTGTGGGCACGTTGCAATCACACTGCTGCCCCTTATATCTTCATTTCTATTTTCCACTTTTTTATGTGCTGGCTACCATTACTTCTGGCAGGTATTATTACCCAGCCGTTGCAACTTGCCGCCACTCTCGCGCTAGGACGGCAACGGGTAGAGCGGGAGGAACTTCAACGGCAGCACTCTCGGCACTGTCTCTTCGAACACACAAGAACTAGGTATTCCGTACATACGAGAAACGGAACACCTGCCTCACTTACGCGTGTAACCCGTACACTAGTATCACACTAGGTACGGAATACCGGGACACTATGGGTAGGCGGCGCCATACCGGTACCCGTGTATGTAGGTAGGTATATCACAACGGGCTAGGGGCCGTGGCCCGTACGAAGTAGGCACGCTACTTGCCTACAAGGTGAAGGCTCGCACAGCCGACAATGGCGTTAATCATCGGCGATAGAAATGCCAGGTACCTAGCAGTAAGCTCCTTGCCTGTTCCTATCTTGAAGGAGCATTTACCCGGCCGGCCTGGCCAGGTCCCATCCAGGCTCCCGGGAATTCTGCAAGCCGTTATCAGGCCGGACCAGTGACCCAGGTAGGTAGGTAGTATTCCGTGGTTGGTTCGTCGCATAGGCAGCGTGCCTGTTTGCTCGTCCATACTGCTAGGTAGTGCCACTCGAATGATACCAGGAGACTTCCGACCCTCCAGGTGCACCCGCTCCGGCGGAGCTTGGCTTGCCTGTACCACAAAGGTATGTACATAGGCAGGTTGTCTCGCAGAGCTACCTATGAGTAGGTAGGCAAGTATGCATGCAGTAATTGTATTCCGTACTGTGAGTGCCTATTCCGTATGGGAGACTGACCAGGATATTGGATCCTCGAATATGCACGGAAGTGTGATTGAAAATGGATACGCCGTTATGACCGCGAATATCCATTGTAACATCACAAGTTCTGCGGCGCATTCAACATCTCCCTCGTTTCCGTACCGTCACTGCTCCGTGGTGTACGGTGGGTCGACCTATACCGTTCCTACCGTCCCTATACCGGTCGGCGGTATACGGCGAGTGGAACAGAGTGTAACCTATCCAGCCGTTATGTAGGGTAGGTAAGCGCCCCAGAACCTGGAAGCCGATGCAGAGTTATCTGAATGTGAGCCTAGGCCCCCTGCTGGCAACCGTCCCATGATACCGTCCTTCACGACAGTCCCCCAGAATTATGTAATCTGTGAGTGCACCCCGGACCACGAAGCACCCTTATTTCGTACATAGGATAGATATCCTGACGGTTCGTGGTGGTCGCTTCAGAATGACAGCCGGCTCACGTGTGCATCAAGAACATGTCCGTGATACAGGGGTTGCAGGGCAAACCTGCAGACACGAACCTGCAGCCATGATGAACCTGCAGAGACTTCTCGGAAAGCTTTGCCATTTATCCAAAGTAATCCGTTGTTATGTATCGCGGACACCGAGAAACTTGCTGTCTAGACCTCGGCATGTTTTCTAGATGGAGCATTCGAGACCCTTCAACGACAGGTACATAATAGTTGATTATGTTGGTGGCACACAGACAAGTGTGGCGAGTTCCTTCGTACTTTGCAGGGATTGGTTGAAAAGTTGGAAGCTTCCATTGCAATCGTCTGAGACTTCTCTTCTGAAAGAAGCGCGGAGAGGCGTCTGGATAAATTGCAGTGGAGTGGCGATTACCAGAGAGGTTAAAGCTCATGGTTAGATAGCGAAGCGCCGTCTCCCGTAAGGCGAGAGGCGAGGACCCGAGACCGTGCTGATTGTGCTAGGCCGGAATAGGTAGATTTAATTGGGGAATTCGTCAACGCGCGTTGCCGTAACCGGCACGGTTCTTCAACCTCCACGACAGACCACCAAACCGTACCCAGGGCGCCGGAGACGCGTAGGTACATTATGTACTTGGCGCTTCGGGATCGAACTCGCCCGTCGGACTTCGGCTGACCTCAGGACCTATGATTGTGCCTTATGTGCCGGTACACTACATACCGGTGGGCTATTGATTCGAAGAGGTGCGTCGAGGAAGCTCGAAAAAGAACTGAGGACTTCCAATTGTGGGGCGTGGCGCGGGTACGGTGTCGGTAGTTCCCGTCAAACTTGCAGTACTATTGCGGGACAACAGCCACCGGCCTGCCATTCTTTTCGTCAGAGGCTTGACGATCCGATCTGGGGTTCAGATCCCCCTCGTCCCCTCACGGCGTGCCTGTTCGCCGATATTAGGCCGGCGTGCGTGAACTGAACTGTAACTCCTCGGAGAACGAACCCATAACGCTTCCTCAAACGCTTCTCCTTCCTCGCATGTCTTGGATAGGGCTTATCTCCGACCCCGAGCCCATGTCTTTGCCCCCGAGTCTCGTGCCTCCTGTAGTACCGATCCTCAGTTGATGTAGTACCACCTCACCAAACAGACGAGGCATTGAGCTCTTCCTCGACATCTCGTTTAGCTGTGCGTATGACCTGATATTATGCAGTCGTTAATATGAGGGCCATCTTCATCAGGATGAAGCATGGCCTTGTCTATTGATCATGTTACAGGTACGTAATATGTCAATATTCATTATCAAGAATAAGACCATCATCGGTGATCTCGTATGTCGTGCCTCTCGTGGTCACGATGCAGACTGGGAGTCAAGGGGTGGTCGCGGCCGAGAACTCCTTCGAGTTCACTCATCGAATCGATGCGGTAGCTCATTGGAGCATGAATGCCTCCAAGGCGCGGCAACAACAACATGGTCATCATACCTACCTATCTCATCTTCATTATCTCAACATGGGGTATCGGTAATATATTGGATACTGACCTCCCTACCTGTACTGAACTTACCATGCTGTTCGACCAGTCTGGTCAAATAGCCTGACCACCCCGCCTATCTATAGGGGGATCAGATGACCATAGCTCCGACTTCATAGAAAATGTGAGTGTGTGAGTGTGTGAGTAGGTACCCGGTAGGTGGCCCGTAGAGCTATGCGACTGGTCGAGCAGCATGGTGAGCTCGGCAATATATGTGTATGTGCGGAATAGCAGGTAGCAGGTACGGAAAAAGATGGGGGGATAATGATTAAAAACGTCGCGATGCTCGCTGGAGAGGGGAGGGGGTTGATAGATGGAGAGCGGACGAAGTCGATAAGCATATCCCAAATAAGCCTTCAATTCTCCAATCAGAAACGCTGATTACCACGGAATTCCGAGCTTCGAGCTGTTCCTGTTGTTCTGCCGTTCCAGTTGGGCCTGGCTTGGATGCTGGGAGGAGTCCAGACCAGACTGGGTAGCATTGCAGTCGAAGAGTCATCTTCTGCAGGAGGTCCGTGCAGGGGAGAAAGTCCGTACGGGCGAAGTGACTGCGCGGGAGGTGAGGAAGATGGGTCACGCCTGTTCCGGTCGTGATTGCAACTTGAATGGGATGGTGATACGGACCTTCCTCCTCTGATCAGAAGAGCTCCTTCTCTCAAGCACACCGAGCCCCCAGTGCTAGAGACCGACGAGATATATATGAGACTTCACGGCACACGACGTCCACACCTTTATAGCAGTTGTCTTTTGTCTTTGTTGTCGTGTAAGAGTCTGTGACTACGGCTAGCCATGTCATGTAACAGCCCACCTGTGCATACCTAGCCGTACGCTACGAACTTCGTACACTGCGATACAGAAAATCAGCCGGTGTAAACCGTACAAAATAGTGAACACCACAACTAACGTCCAGACGCTACACTAGAAAAGGCAGTGTCGTACACTGGGGTTGCAGCCAGGTCTAGCCGGTTAGCAACCCTGTTAGGGCCATTTCCTAGCGCGGTGGAATCCCGCTAGACTCAATTGGCTTAACGCTGCCATACACGGTAATCATACTGTGCCCGCACTTACATATGTACATTTATGTGATGTACCGTTAGTTGGATTTTAGGAGCAGTTCAGAGGCGAAGAAAAAAAATGCTAATGTACGAGTAGGGCTGACAGCCCAGGGATCGCAAATTTTTTTCCTCGGAGACGACTTGTTTGTATTAATCTCGTGTTCTCTTAGAGGCAGGTCGTTTCTAGGTCGACGTCTAAATTCATGTTAAGGAGGGCTGGCTGCGCTTGGAGCGTTCGGACTGTCCTACGTGGGCTGGCCAATGATAAGGGTGCTCAAAATAGTAGACGTTATCTTATCAATTACTACGGGGTGGAGACGGGCGAGACAGGCGAGACTGACGAGTCCAGGAAACAGACACTAAAATACGTATGTCGTACCTCATTGCTGTTTTGAGACCTGGCCGGTGTCGGTCGAAATCTCCAAGACGTCGGCTGCTACGGAATAGTACTTCGTACTAAACATTAATCTGTTCATAAACTTACAGGTAAGTACATAAAGTACATGTATGTCAACGGCACAGAATGGCGATTCAAGCCTAGTTTTGCTCAGTATCGTTGACTGTCATGAACTGCTCCAGTTTGCCTATCGTATGTCATATTGATTCCGTACTTTGTATGGCATTAATTGCTGTTTAGAGGAGTCGTTGACTGGATGTTCTTCGTTCTTCGTACTCGCTGCATGTCTGAGGTGGTACAGTACCGTGCAAATGTACCCACTATGGAGCACATCATGTTACGTCACTAGCTCTCTCTTTACGTACAGTAGCGCAGGCAAGTACACCTCTGTACTCCCTGTACGAGAAACTTGGGCATGCACTGCCTGCAATACCTGCCTGGCAGGTACCGATTTTATGCCACGACGGTCTATCGCCATGCCTGCAACGACTTCATTATTCCGACTAGGACAGCTTAGCGCCTTCCATTCCAACGGCCCAACTGCAATTCACCTGACAAAAGTTACCGTAAGCAGTCTAGCGCCGCCTGCCATCCTGGCTCTATTATCCCACACTAGCTTAGTAAGCCCCTATACCACGTCAAATGCCTGAAGGTACATGCCTGACAGAGTTCAAGACAACGAATCGCACATAACTATAAAAGCGAACGTATGGCAACCAACGCCAGACACACCACAGCATGTCCCCTGCTCTGCTCTGCTCTGCTTTTAACCTCTTAACCTCTGACCTCGCCTCTCATATAGAGTCAGAAAATATTCCGGGAGCATGTGCCCTCGGCCGTCTTCATATTCGCAAATCCTGTGATTGATCTCGCTGCCTCACTCACTCGGTCAATCAACCAACTCGTCTCATTCCATGCACTCACCACCGTCGCCACACCACCCTCATCGTGCGCCTGATCATCGTTAACGCTGCATTCTGCTAGCAAATGCCCGGTTTGTTGTGTCCTTTGTTGAGTTGAATATAAGGCCTGCGAACTTCTCTCCAGACTCTCGGGCATTTAGAATCTGAGAGGCGGGCCACGACTTCGCAACCAGAGTCTGACATCGCTCTTGCACACAGCACAAAGATGAAATTCGGAGAGCGACTCAACGAGGTCTCAGTACCCGGCTGGAGTGTGCACAATGTCGACTATGACTCGCTGAAGCACCAGATCAAGGTACACACGACCAAAGACCAGGCCACCACGGCGGCCATCGCCATCCCGGGTCACCAGGATCGTGCTCTCCAGAAGTTCGAGGATGCCTTCTTCCTCGAACTATGCTCCGAACACAACCGTATCGGACTATTTGTCTCCAGCAAGACCGACGAGATCTCGCGCCGTCTACGTATGTTCGGTCCTCAGTCGCCCCTATAAGCTTCAGAGTTAACTCAGCCATCAATACCAGGTCATATCTCGAATTTGGTGTGCCGGTTGCAGCTAAAATGCGCCGATGAACGAGGTTGGTCGGATAAGAGCCGGCAACAACGCTTCTTCAAGTATCGGACACAGACGGAAGAATGCAGTCATGACATCGAAGCGCTGGGACGCTTCGTCGAAGCCCAAGTGACTGGTTTCCACAAGATCCTCAAAAAGTACAAGGTATGCTGCCCTTGTTAGCCCCAAGCTGTTGCTTTCGCTGCTTTCGCTGCTTTCGCCGCTGTGCCTCCTTGTCTTCTTTTCCCCCTCGACCCCTCGCCCCCTCGTGTCCTCGTGCTAGTATCTGCTGCACATCTTCGTTCCGTGGTTCGTCAGTCAGCTCGCCAAGCCCGTTATCGACTCGCGGGCTCGGAGGGCGCGTTGGTTCTCTAGCCTGGCTGGGCTGATAGTCGAGTCCCCATATTCGTGGCTAAGGCTAGATTGACGAAATCTAGACTTGGGTCCCCATGCAAATTCAGGCGGTTGAAGCGATTGATTAGAGCACTTCCAGGTTTTGCTATACTGGATTTGTACTGAATCACCGCATCGCCAATTTTAGAGCGACAAGCACTCTGGAAACGCTAATGTGGTAGTAGAAGTACCTCCACTAGTGCATGAACGTTGTCCATCTAGCAAATCGGGGACCTGAGAGGGATTGGAGGAAGGATTGTTGTGACTCTTCGATGTGATCCCAGATCGGCTGAGCAGCCCAGATCGGCCTGTACCGCGTACCACCTCATCTCTCCCCTGCTGCCAACATGTTTCCATACACCATTTGTCATTCTGCTGCACCGTCACCATCCATACACAGTGTGTTATACACAGTAGAAAGTTCTCGCGTCGCGCATGCAAGTCATCGCGCATTGAAACCGATCCGCGTCGGCTGACATCCTCGCAGAAGTGGACTAGCTCGACCACATTGAGTTCTCGGTTTAAGAACAACGTCCTCCAATCGCCGAAGAGTTTCACAACGTACGACTTCGCGCCGCTTCAGTCGCAGTATCGGGAACTGCGCTCCGTCCTCGAGTCTTGCCCGCCATGTGACGACAGCAGTGATCTCGAGACGCCGTCCTCCTCTGACGCCTGGGAAACTCCTACCGGAGGCTGTAGAACTCCTCCACACGAAGCTCAGCACGAGCTACCCATACCTGCGCCCATTGTACCACCGGCGAAGTACTGGAACGAATATGAGGATGGTAGTGAGATGGGTGATGACGAGGATGACGCCTACGTCATCTATATCGAGCCGAATGCCGACGTGGACTTTCCGGGAGTCGCTTACGTGAAGAGCGTCTTCAACGGACCGGTCGACCAAGTGCGCCACTGGCTGCACTTTCAGAAACCCAAGGACGTAACCTCGAACTCACCCACGATAGTCGGGTCTCCTTCGGAAGTGCATTCGCTTCTCGGTCATCACCGTAACCGATCGAACAGCACCGTCAACAATTACTTCACCATAGGAAGTCGCAGACCGGCCAGTGACCTCGAAGCCCATACCGATGATGAATATCTGTCATCGGATGACAGCATGCTACGGGGCCGTGCGGGCACCCCTCAGTTCTCGTCTCCCTTTGCTTCTGACGGTTTCGAAACTAAAATGACACCGTACCAGGACATTGTGTTGACGAGGAGCATTGTGCTCGCCTTCATAGCAGCTTTCATGCTGCTCGGTGTCTCGGCCCTGCTAGTTATCACGGGCCGGCGCAGCCTGCGTCTCGAGGTAGATATCGGGGCGGCGGCTGGCTCTGTTGCCAGTCTTCTCTCTGCCTGCATGGGTCTCGGTACTATGCTCTTACGGCAGTATCCCAGTGGATACTCTTATAGCCTCGCTGTGTGGGCTACCTTTGTTTTGATTTGCACGCTTAACGGCGCGCTGCTCGTGATGGTTGTTAGTAGCAGCGTCGCCATTTGATACCCGGGTGTGTTAAGGGAGAGGAAAAGGGACAGAAGTTACCTTACTCTCAACCCTTTCATTTTCACCAGAAAGAAAGATGACTGCATTTTGCATAGTCATCCCGGATTGGGCACCTAGCATTTATATTCCATCATGTTTTGGGTGTATGATTTACCGTACTGTACGAACGACTTGTACGAACGACTTGCGCCATTCTATCTGCCTTACTCTATTGCGACCGCGAGCGCAAAGGGGGCAGATCTTATGAAGAATGGTGTTGACCGACGCGAAACCTCAAAGAAACGATGCATCATAGGGGGTTGACGACGACTGGTTCTGTCATGATTTTCTAGGTTTCTCGCGGGAACTGTATCAAGGATATCAAATGTCTGTCTGTACATTGTATCGCAGTGTATATAGGCCATTCAGGCCATATGAATATTTCGGGCATGACTAGGAGTTTGAAGGGAGGTTTCTGGCATCTTCGGAAGCGCATCTCTTGTTCATTAGGGGCGGAGATAGTTTCTATAATATACAGCAATTATTTGACTTGTTTCTGTGCCGAAATCCGATGCTGAGAACATGTCACTTTACAGCATCGTCGTACTGATTTGTTGTTCTTGCTCATTTTCCTTCTCATTGTGGTCGCTATAACTTGTTTCCTTCCGACTCGCCAGCCCGACGTTTCGCTCTCCAACCGTGCCGTGTTGGTTGTCGTTGCCATGGAGTATAAATAGGCACGTCGGGGCGACTCCACTTGCGGGCCGTTCGGTCGGGCGGCCCTACCTATTTTAGTGGGAAGAGTCCACTTTAGTGCAGTGTGGGGGGTTTTTTACTCTTTTTTTTCTTTTTCTTTCTTTTTTTTTTTTGGTCCCGTTTTGAGTTTTTTGCTGCCTCCCCCACTGAATCGAATCGAATCGCACTGTGGGAAAAATTTACATGTCGGTACATGGATGGATTGATGCAGATGTGCGTGCATGCGTGCATAGGTAGTGTCTAAGGTAGGAAGGGAGGAGAAGAGGGCCTTCTCGGAGGGGGGCGAGGACAACAGATGGGGAGAATACCTGCCTGCCTGGGCTCGAGAGAGGGAAACGAGGAGATAATTGATGGGGTGGATGAAGGGCCGATCATCGCATGACGATAGACGACACCGAGGAGAGACGAGATGGGCTAGGAGGGAGGGAGAGAGGGAGAGAGAGATCTGCGCGCATGCGCCTCGTCGATCATGATGGCCGTGATCGGTGTTGGTATTTTGACAAATGCGTGGGTATGTAGGCTACGATGTGTTGTTGACGCTAACGATGGATGAGATGGACTGAAGGGATGGGCCCGTGATGCTGAATGCGATCGACGGGCTTGATCGCGTGGACTTCTGTGGCAATTATCTAGATACAATACGGATATGGGTTTAATCACAAGGTGCGTTATCGCATGTCCATCTCATCATACTATGACAGGTAGGTAGAGTTGACAGAGGGGTGTGAGTATCACCGTCGCGAGTCGATCTCATGCTCGCTATCTATCTATTCCGCGTTCGTTTCAGAGATGCCGAGGTATCAAGTTAACCAGATACTCTTATCGAATTATCCAAGCGCTCGTATCTGATTACTCTGATATCTAATCACTCCGGGAATGAATAAACGAAGAAATGGAGTACAACGAAGATAGGTAACTCTATGCGCGACGCAGTAGCACCTCTCAGCTCATGCGCCTCGACCCCGAACCAATATATCCGCTCTCACGGGTGGTCGTTGTTTGGATGGCAGGGCTTAGCGTTGCATGGCATGTCCTAGAGTTCTCATGGCATGGGCGAGGTGCTGTGGGATAAGGCTAGGTCTATGAGTGTGGTGATCCGATAAGGATATGAATGACTGGTGAATGCGCGCATGTAGAACTATGGGAAGCAAAGTCACGATGATAAGAGACCGCCATGAGATGTTGAACGCGATGAGGCGTCGTGGGTCAAAGAAGTGCACTGTTAGTGGTGACAAATGTATGTTAGATTCATCGTGGAGTTCTCGGAGTATTGTGATTCACTATCGATGACTGCCTCACAACTCATATATCGATGTGCCATCATGAAGCAGCATGGGCTCAAGAATACTGTACCTCAGACATGAGATGACAGCGCTTATGGTCATGATAGTACTAGTTGCGGTGCTTCAACTTGCCTCACTCATAAGCCGGACATAACGATCATGATGTCCATGAACAAATAACTGTCATGAGCCACGAGTCGAGCAAAGACATGCAATTTCATCTCATCAAGAGTACTGTTCATGAGAATAGGTATTCCATTCATTTATTTTCGTTTTATACACGTTATAGTTACAAACTCTGGCGCCGCCAGAGACCGTAATAGGTGTGTGCTATCCCGAGCTGAATGCTGAGCGGAAAGGGGGTCAATACATGACTATGTATGTTCATTCTGGAGTTGACTCGTTGACATTCCATCTTAATTTTCCAATAATCCTCGTGCTTTGAACCGCGCATCCTAGAGCTCATAACCCAAGCCGAGCGCTGGCGGAGCGATTGATGTGTTCTTAAGGTAGTGTTTGCGGTTGACTAGAAGATGGGTCAGTTAGCATGTCCTTGACACGGAATAGAGGGGCTTGAAAATGAGCACGGGTCGGGCCAGGATTGGCCGTGACAGTAAATAAGTCGAGCACGGGGATACTTACTGCCTGTTCTGTACTCAAGCTGCCTCATCATTTTCTCTGCAAAATATAGTCAGCCGACTTTTGTCACGAATAGGGGCGCATAAGATAGTTCCAACGTACCAGCAAAACCCCATCTGAAACTAAACAGCCAAAGACTCTCAAACTTCTCCGTGATAGCCTTCTCACACGCTTCGTACTCTTCGGGGAAGATGCGCGATATGCAGGAGTAGGCCAGGATAACCCTATAACAGGACGCTCCTGCAGGCGCGCAGAGCACAGCAGGTGATCTTGAAGCTGTGTCAAAGTCTGTGTTGATTTTACACGATATCTCGGTCGACATTTTACAGGCGAATCGCAGCGCCGTAAGCGCCACTGTCAGTTCCGGGTCGGCCTCGATTTGGGCTGGTGTGCTGTGTTCCAGGATGGATAGGAAAGGGGTATAAAGAACGAAGAGCGCGCTGATTCCGTGTTAGTAAAGAATGGCTTCCAACTCATCTACGAGAGAAAGTCAGTGGACATTGCTTTTATCAACATACCCTATCAACATAGCAAAGCAATCCAGCTTCGTTTCCCAATCCAAACTCTGACCAAGAAGCGTCTTGGTCGCGATCCGAATCTCGTTGTCTAAATCTTGGAAAGTGCTGACGAGTGGTTTCTCGTTCGGCCTCTTCCGTCGCTCCTTGTCGATACCCAGTGCTCTGTGGAAGAGACTGGCTGTCTTTGCCGACAGCTGGAAAGAACCCATTTCCTGTGATCCAACCGCAACATCGGTTGTTAACAAACGGGAACTTGGGAGGGTGGGTCGCGGAGATAACGGATTCTGAACGAGATGCGCGTCCGTGTCGGTCATAACGACAGATTGCGCCTCCGGGAGAAGAGTCATTCGACCAGGACTTTCCAAGACAAAAGGTAGGTGCCGCATCGCATCGTCCTGCAGGATAAACTGCTCAAGAATAAACAGACCCCACCACAAGCAATTCCGTTGCTCTTCTTGAAGCGTCAATGGTACGTCGTCGATGCCGCTATCTCCCTTTTGCGTCATGGAAATACCCAATACCCGAGTGATGACTGCCGTCTGGCTCAGTGTCTGATATGCCGCCTCGATCTCACCGTGACCGTACTCATACAACGCCATTAACGCGCCGCACTGAACCAATTCAACACTCGGATGAGGACCGTCAGCATAACCCATCAGGAGCAGAGCGAGTATACGCTTGACAGTCCGATACGTCTCGTTGAACATGTGCTGCTCGCCGGCATCGGTGTGACGCATCCGGATGGTGAGATTCATGAGAACAATCAAGAGAGCAAACTCCTTAGACGCCAGTTCTGGGCTTCCCGTATGGCTAGACTGGGATTTTTGATTCGTAGCTGTGTGGTCCACGGCATTGTGAGAATACGGGGATAAGTCCATTTCCGTCGGGGATCGCGACTCGACGGGAGCAAACATAGACTGCAGTTGCCGGAAGAACAGAATGGGGTGAACGACACCGAACCAGGGATGGATGAAGTTGAAATAGAGCGTCACGGAATGCCGGTAGTCGTGTTGAGATCCTCCAGGGGAATCGAGGGTGACTAGAGATAGAATCTGTGAGGCAGAGATACCCTCAAGGGGCTCCACGCCACGGAATAAGACGTCATTTGCGAGGGAATGAGACTGTTGTAGAAATACAACTTGGCCGCCGTTGGTGTTAGTACTGGCGAAAGCCGGGTCTTGCAAGTAATGGCACTTTGCATTTAACCTATCGGCAGCGATCAGCATGAGACACACAGGACCAGAACAAAGACATTATGAGAAGTCTTCATAAGAATATAGCCTCTGACCACTGAAAATCAAGCCTTTAAAAATCATGCATAGAGCATGAGACCAGCAGATAGGCTTGATATTTCAAGTCGGAAACCCCCCAGATACCGGCTGAGATGATGAGAATAGGGTCGACATACCTCCTACACCGATCGCAAGACGGTAGTTTCTTGTCGCATTTCCTCTTAGATGCCCTGCACTTCTCACAAGCTCGCGATGCCAATAAATCGTTGGCTCCCTGCGCTTCCACCATGGTGGCATTGCTGTCGATAGAGTTGGTCGGCCGGCCATTATACGGCCCACGCGGCCCGGGCGAATGGCCCGACGGGGAGATGGTGATGGTTGACTCGGACGCCGGCGAGTAATCCATCATAATGTCGCTGGACTGCATGTTTTCCATGAGATACTTTGGCTAGGGAGACCCCTAGACCGGACCGGACCGATGGCTATTGTGTGAACAACGGGAGACCGGGAGAGGAATGACGGGCTGGGCCAGATGGTGGCGAAGGGGGTGCTAAGACGGTAAAGAAATTTGCACGCCGGCGCTCATCGATATCGATATGTGGAGCAGCCTTTATGCGATGATATTGGTCGTTTAGCTGGTAGTTTGCGAGTTAAGGCGATGGCCTGCTCTTGGCTTGATATCGGGGTGAGCCAGCCAGCCAGCCAGCCTTACGGCGTATGACTTGATTGATAATATGAGAAAATGCCACTTCGGACTTATATGAGGTGAGATCGAACTCGATGGGCTCCTATGGCCACTGAGAGATGCACTCCAAGAATATCTCAGGCAAACCCTTGAACGGCTCATAGACACGATGAACGGGCTACAATAGCAATCCAGGTCGGGAATGGAGATCACGGGAAGACGAGTGATCCCGGTTTGTTGTGAGTCGGTAGGAAGTAGCCGAGAGAGAGAGAAATGGATTTGGGCCAATTGGAAGGACGCCAACGAGTGAAGGCGATGGAAAAATAATGTGAGTGAGCCGGCCAAAAGTCACACAGTCATCGAATGATGGGAGGAGCTGCCTGCCACTGCCTGGTAACCTAATGGAACTGGCAACTGCCCTCTCGGCTCAAGAAACGGTCACCGACCGAACCCAAAGAAGCCCGCCTTTGATGACGAAAGATAATATCCACTAAACTGCCCAACGCGGGCTAGTCGGTTCTTTTAATAATCACCCCGCCAATCCAGAAAGAGCTTTTAGTGCTAGAATCACCGACCGGGCCCGACTTGCAATGGCCCGCGCTAGATCGCTTGCGCAGTTGCCGGCGGGCACTATTTCTGTGACGACGCTTGTACACAACGAGCAGCGATCAACGATCAATTTTCTGATAGAAAAGAGAGAGAACAGTACCTAATCAATATCAAAGCTGTCGCAAAGGATTAGATTAGACTGGCGGTATATTTGAGCGTTATTAAGATCAAACGTGGCGAGACACGCCGCGAATTCGTACCGTAGAGAGTCGATATCCGTCTCGTTCCCCAGACTACGACTTGTACCATCTGAACGACGCCCAAGGGTAACAATAAATTACAGGTCGGATCCAGATCAAGCCACGAGGACGATGATCGATCAAATCAAAACAAGTGATTAATAATACAGATTCTGAGATTTGCATGGATGCAGTCATTGCCGCTAAGACGTACGCGTGGGGATACAGGGGTGGCTGTCTGTGAAGCGGCATGGCTCACGATAAACGAATCGACGACATGAGAAGGCAATTCTGTAGGTGAAAGAATAGAAAGAAAATATCTCTCAATATAATGATGGATATCTGTGAATTATCAAGTCTTCTTCTCTTAATGAACTGTAATCCGTATCTTGTACCATAAGTCTCAGTCTTCAACTTACAACGAAACTACGAGACAATATCGATATTTAGTATGTATATGGGTCATGAGTCTCATAGAGCTTCGCAGACTATGCGACCATGAATAGGGGCAATGATACAAACTCTACACGACAGCATGAAATCGCGATATTTACTCATATGTGAAGGAACCCCTGAATTCATGGTTCATGAGTTTCGTCGAGCTCAACTAACAACCCAACGAAGACTACAGAACGCAAAACACCATGACATCTCGCATGTAAGGAACAATCTCTTCATCATCGAATCGGTAAAAAGTAAACAATAAACATTACTACATCTACCTAACGCCATCCATGAAATACCCCATGAGCACGAACCCATACCCTACACAATCATTCCCGAGTTCATCACTCATCACCTCCTCGCGCCTCACTCCCTCCCATACCCCTAAACCACAACCTCCCCCCTCAACTCCATCCCCCCTCGAACTCGAGCCCACAACAACCTCATACCGTCCCCTCTGCAAAAGCCACTTCTGCGCCCCCACATCCCAAACACTCAAATCGCGTCTCGTCAGCGCAAACGAAACACCCACTTGCTCACCCTTCTTCAAAACCGGCTTCTCGAATCCTCGTAACTGGCGCGCGGGGGTCCCAGGGATCCGAATGTATAGTTGCGCGACCTCCGCCCCGTCAACCTCACCCACATTCTCCACCTGCGCAGTAACATTCGCAACGACATCCCACAGATCCTCCTGTCCACCCAGCCCAACGGGACCAGTGGGATACGCATCAACATTCACCGTTGCATTCCGACTCACTTGTAGCGCAGAGTACCGGAACGTCGTATACGACATCCCAAAGCCGAATTCGTACCGCGGGGTGATATTCCTCGCCTCGAAAAGTCGATAATCCAGCAATCCATTATCGGTATCAAAGTCCGACTGCGGGAACCGCACGTACTTACCCTGCGGTGTATCAGGGTTCATGAGATGTCCGTAGTCGGATTCCTGCTTGGCGACCGTGTAGGGAAGTTTCCCCGAGAAATTCGCGTCGCCGTAGAGAAGCGATACGAGGGCGCGCCCGGACATTTCACCCGGTAAATGGGCGAAGATAAGGGCCTTGACGTTGGGGTGGTCGATCCAGTCGTCGACGATGCGCACGCCAGCATTGTGGAAGATGACGACGGTGTTGTTGCATCTGTCCGCGACATGGCGAATCAATCCATCCGTATAGCTATCGCGCAGCCCAGATCTGTCGAAGCCCTCCGAAGCAAACGCGTTCACAATGACAAGACAAGCGTCCGACGCACTCGACACATCGGGCTCAGCACTATGGAAATCCCACATCAACGCCGTCCCATCATCATACGCGCGCTGCGAAAGCGCATCGAAAGGCGCGATGGCCAAAGCAGGCGTCACGGCGCCCGAACCACCCCCACTGTAGAGCGTACCATTAGGCGCAATCTGAGAGAAATCAATCTCGACGACGCCGGCGAAGCCAAAACTAGTGTCTCGGCCGAGGAAGTCGGATTCGCCCCCAAATATCCAGGCCGCCACGCCTCCGTTAGATTTGTAGTTCCACTGGTCCGGGTTGCGGGCTGAATAGCCGAAGATCGAGAGTAGTTTTGGCTCTTTCAAAGGGAGAGTGTTATTGTAGTTTTTAAGGAGAACGTGACCCTCAATGGCGCCGTCGAGAAGAACCTGTTTGGACGAGGCGTTCCGCGCATCGACGATCCGATGCGGTTGGGTCAGGTCCGGCGCAATGCCCACACCTGGCTCCGGGAACCCCTTATCCTGACCCATCTGATACCACGACGCGATAACGCGAATCGCCATGCTATCCAATCGATCCATAGGAACCGAGTTGTTCTGAACCGCTTTGACGAGCTCGTCGCCCCAGAGCGGAGAATTTGGCATGACCATGTCCATACCAGCGAGAGCGCTCGCAACGCCAGCATGTTGCGCGCCCCAGTCAGACGTGACGGCGCCCTGGAATCCCAGTTCGGCCTTGAGGAGTCCGTTCTGGATCTTGCTGTTGGCACAAGCATAGGAGTTGTTGACGCGGTTGTAGGAACACATGACATTGCCAGTTCCTGCGCGGACGGCGTCCTGGAAGGGCCTAATACTATCAGTAACGTAAAGGAGATAATATAGACCATAGTCCACACTTACCATAGATACAACTCATGCATATCCTTATCATTGATATTCGACGAAACAGACTGAACGTCGCCCGCAGTAGGATTCCGATAGGACTCCTGCTCATTGCCAATAAAGTGCTTCTCAAACATCAGCAACAACTCCAAACCAATCCCCCTCAGAGATTCACATACCTTCGTACTCGTGATAACCCCCTGAGCCTGCACCCCCTCAACAGTAACCGCAGCCAGCGCCCCACAAAGCCATGGATCAACCGAGAAACCCTCCCAATTCCTCCCGCCGGTGACCACACGACCCAGCGGTCCAACAACCGGTCCGAGCGCAATATTCACGCCCTTCGTGCGGAACTCCAAGCCCATGCTCTCAGCGCGACGGCGCGCAAGCGCCTTGTTCCAGCTCGCGCCCACGTGGATGCCGCTCGGGAACCCGCTGACGAAGTCCGTGCCGCGCACGCCCTGGCCGGCGTCCGAGAGACAGAGGCCGGGGAATTTCATGGACGGGATGGCGGCGATGTTGCCCGAGCAGCCGTTTAGGGTGCCTGTTGTGCCCGTTGAAGATGCTACGCCTGTTACTAGGGAGACCTTGTGGTATGTGTTAGTTTTGTAGATTGTAGGGAGGGAGGAATAATGTGATACCTTCTCTTCTAGAGTCAGATTAGAGATGAATTTGCTCGCTTTCTCGAACGCATCGGCCCATGCGCCCGTGTTTGCCATAGAGGCTAGGAAGTGATGTCAGTCTACCACTCATCGATTCGGGGTAGGAGATACATACGAGAAGGATACACAGGTGGTGACATGCCATAAAACGCGGTATCATCAAGCACAATCGAATCGGCTTCAAAGGGGGCCGCAGAGCCATGATGCCTGCGCAGAGCCAGGAGACCCAGGAGGCCGAGGAACGGGAGGAGAACCAGGACCGCGACGAGCGCGATACCGCGCTTCTTCTGGAGCAGGGGGAAGCGCTGTTTGAGGCGCGACAGGGCGCCGGGTTTCTCGAGGTCCGACATCCTGAGGAGATCCAGTTGTCGTCAGGAAGTCTACGGCGGTGTGTGTATCTGAATCAATTCGTGATGGGGAATCATGCGTAAGGAATCTGTAGACCCTCGAGCTCGATTCCGCAATGCATGCAGGTCCGTCCGGCCGTAAATCTGTCTGTAATTCTTTTTAAAAGAAAAACAACAACAATACATTCAATAAAAGTGCAGTCGAATCAAGCAAACACGATTCAAAACGAAAGGAAGAAAAAAAAAAATCCTCCCCGACATAAAAAACCGACTCATGTATTTCCGGTGGTTGGAGTTTCCTTCCTACTGTTTATCCTCTTCCCCGAATGTGTTGGCAGGGCCACTGCTGCACGCAATAGGATGGCATGTTTTGTCAGGCAAGGCATTCGCGCGTCATTACGACACTGTGCATCCCGTCCCCCGTAAGGGTCTCCCAAGGGAAACTGCTGGTTCCTGAAACTCGGCCTAGTGTCAGGTACAATGCAACCTGCGTTCAGTCCACCTTCAGGGAAAACCGTAGGTATAGCTGTATTCCGTAACCATGGTAACTTCAAACCCAACAAAAAGCTCGGGGAGAACAAACAGAATCTTGCAAACTGAATGGATCACAATTGAACGAATCGATGTCACGTTCTCCATCTCATTGACAGAGTAAGTAGTATTGAGTGTGGTATGATCTGCGTAGCTAGCAATGTAGCGGCACCACCGTAATGGCTTCAGATACGGAATATACACTGCCCCTATCAGCATCATAAATGTCAACAAATCGTATTTCCCACAGAATACTATCGAAGTCAGGGAATGAATGTAGTAGGTACCATAACCTAACAAGAGCCCTGGCCCGGGTAACATGACGTTGACACTTATTCCATGCCCGTATCATAGGGTAAAGCGGCCAGTCGCTTGACTGACGCCTGCTTGACTTGATAGCTGGGTAGGTCCTTAACTCGCCATTCGCGTCTATTGGCATCTACCGCGATACATATATAACATGTGGGGTGAGGACGCGCGCGGGCAGATGGCAACTCAAAAACACATGTTGCCGCAGCCCCTATGCTCTCACTATCGTCCCCTTTTGGCCTCGAGGTAACTCTCTCGCTTCTTTCTCTCAAGCCAACCCTTCGATATAGGTACCCGTATCCATCCATCTTTCATAAGCAACAGCCGTGGCGCATCGAGATAAAGAAAGGGAAAACAGAACTTTTCAACCGCTCCATGCTAGTTGAAGTCGTCACACTCATTTTTTGGTGGCCTCCCAGTCGGCCGCTGTCTTGATTGCAGCAATTACCATGTTGCGCGTGACCCCCCGGCGCACTTTTATCCCTTTGCAATACCCCCCACCAAACGCGCCGAGTCCGCACAGGTTTCCGTCCTTTCGCTCGATTCTCCCTGGTACACATTATGGACAATAACTGACGGTGGTCGCGGGATTCTCCGATTTCAATGTTAAAGATTATATGAGTGTTTTTGGTCAAGGTTCGCACTGCTTCGTCGCTTCGAGACAGTAGAGTGTGCTCTCGACCCAACGAGATATTCGGTCGTGGGAGAGCACCGTCCACCTCAGGTTATCCTATATGCTCCAGAAAGTTCAGCCGAGGAAGACAAGAACATGTGACACGGATTATTTCTTGGGTACAGGAGTCTCGCGGTACTCGTGAGCCCTTGCGGGCAGGGCGCGGATCTACCATTGCGGGAAGACATAGGGAGATACGGTCGGGGAATCTCGAAACTATTAACACTCACAGGATCAGCTGCTTCAGATTCCGTTGTATGATCATGTCCTGTACAGATCCCATGGTAATCTTTAGCAGATTCGTGTCTGTGGCATTCGTGAAGTGTCCGTAAATCTCCTTCTCCGGATTCCGGTTCAGCGCCTTGAACTTGTCCATGAAGTACTTGCTGGCCTGCTTGTGGTCATCGCTGGGGCCGCGGTAGTCGGTGAAGCCGTGCGACGTGATCGGGCTGCTGACGAGCTTCTCCTTGAAGAGATCCATCTTGTTGAGGAAGAGAATGAGCGCCGACTTGGCAAACCAGTGCGAGTTCGCGATCGATTCCCACAACATCAGGGCTTCGTTCATTTGGTTCTGGCACGAGTTGTTAAAACGCCTTTTCTGAGCAACTGGTGATAAACAGAGTGGAGTGACATCTCCAACCTACCCCATCTTTGTCTTCTACGAGACACTGATCGTAACCACTAATGGCAACAAGGAACAGCAGACAGTTGACGTTCTCAAAGCAGTGAATCCACTTCTTGCGCTCTGATCGCTGGCCACCCACGTCAAACATCCGGTATGTCAACTGGCCTAGATCGAAAACCGTCTCCGTGATGCCCGTCGTTCTTAACCGGGTTCGGAGCAGATCCTGGTCTGTCGGCACATAGTCCTTATTCCAAAGGCGATCCACAGCTTCGCAGAAGCTTCCCAGAAGATTAGCAAGGTTCGCAAAACCAAAACAAGGAAAAGCAGGCGTACTAAGCGATGTTGTCGTGGAGAGCATATTCATTGCCCTTGAGAGTAGCCTTCTGGACACCGGCATCTGCCCACAGCGACTTGATTGGCTGGAGGTATTGTTCTGGCAGAGGATCATTCGGTCCTATCTCCACGTCTACATATACCAGCGCTCTGTGTTTCTGTTGACCACAACATGTCAGCTGTCAGCCACAACAACGACTATCACCTATGTATACTCATTGGCAACAATACCATCGCAGAACCACGGGCGATGGCACAATGCGATGGCATGCGATGCGATGCGATGCGACGCGACAAGGCTTGGGCTGGGTTGGACTAACCTCATTAGCTTTGTTCTCGAATTCAATCGAGTAGTCATCCATCGCCTCGAAGATGAGCCGGAATGATTGTATGACATTGTGCAGGACGACTGGCTTCCATTCCTGTTTCTCTGCTTTGCTGAAACCTTGGGCATATATCAATTTCATCTGCTTGAGGACAGTGGACTTGCCCGACTCGCCAGCACCTGCACGGATGACGAGATGTTAGATGATCGATAGCACGAACTGAGAGGCAAATGGATAATAGAATCCTTGGATAGTCTAGGGAAGAAAATACGCACCGAGGAGGAGGAGTTTGACCTCTTTAGCCTGGCGCCTCTCATCCTGTCTGATCATCCGGTCGAGCTCTCGCGAGCGAGCATCGCCGCCCTCTTCTGTTTTTCTGCTGCCAAAACACATCTTTTTCGTTCGACAATGACCGATCGTGAATATCGCGGCTTCGTCGTTATTATATAGGAACCCGGGAGAAGAAAAGCGAGATGTACCGGGTGATCTCTGTGAGGAAGAAAAGCAGGTGACTTGGCTGATATCAGATTGCTACGGGGAATGCGAACGTCGCGGCTCTCATCGAGGGACCCCTCTCGTATCGGCGGCGACGAACAAGGGTGATGGCAGCTCGTTGAGTTGGAAGAGTGCAGTGGTCTGCCCCAGCTGGATGGTACGAGACGGCGAAGAGGGACTCGTCTGTCGTACGAACAGGGAAACGTTTACGTGGAAACGCTCGGCGGGAGAAATTGGAAGGGAAGGGAAGGGAAGGAAAAAAACGACGGCGACAATAATATTATGGAGATGGAGATGAAAGATTGAAGATGGAGATTGGATTGGATTGGGGCAAGGATGGAAAACCAGACAGGAACAAGGGGCTGGGTATAACAGGTAACTATGGGAGTTCTAAATCGAATCGAGAACCCCAGAGATCAGCGGATAAGAAGCACAGCACAAGTGCAAGAAACGAAGCGGCTGGTGTCGGTTAGTCCCTCGCATTAATGTCGGCCAGCAGGTACATTAACTAGGAACGAGCCCTTGACTCTTGAAGTCTCGGTCCAGTTCTCTTCGCTACTGTTTTTTTCTTCTCTTTCAAGCCGTCCTCTCTTGCTGTCTAGTGTATGTCTGTCTACCCGTTGTCTCGGCCTTCTTCTCTCCTTCTCCCTTGTTGAGTTGGCGAAACGTACGTCGTAGCAAGAGTTGATGAGAGCCAGGTGGTCTTCCAGCTGGAATCCTGGATTTTAGCAGACCTCAGAGAGAAGAGAAGAGTCCCTAGGGAAGAATGGAGGGATGACCCGTCTGCCCAGCGGCGCGTGGTACTGGGACCCGTACTGGGACTGGTACGAGTACGGGATACTCAATGCGTATCGTGCTTCGTACGGGCTCAGAGTCTCTGCCAGTGGACTGCTCTGAGCTCGCAGGACATCTTATGCCGCTACTCGTAGATCCTGGGCAGGTAGCGTAGGCAGCCGGGATGGGCGATTGGCGAAAGAGGAAGCTCTCAAAGAAATACCTGACGGGTGCATGGAAGGGTGGGTAGCTTTTACACCAGGTGGCCTGTGGCCTGTGAGCGACCCGTGAGCGACCTCATGCTAGGCAAATGCCTCCATAGGGTTAAGCCTGGGGCGAAGTAGTACCTTCGCTAGAGTACCGTGCCTGTCTAGCTCAGGTACCTGACAGGTACGCTACCACCTGATTTTCTGGGTGCCAGCTACCAGCCGAGTGACTGGCTCGCTGTCTGTACGCTACGCCGCGCTATGTATCTTCCTGGACGTGCCTACTCGCACTAGCGGTGCATGTGTGGTGTTTGGGCTGTTGAGCTATTTTAGGTACGACACAGTAGGTAATTAGTGTACATTAGGGTGCCATCTCTGGGACATGCACGGTACCTCCAGCCCTCGACAGTGAGCCGTGAAGTCTGGTACCTACACCACAAAGTACCTACCTGAGGTATGGGCAGCAGTTGCATCGCGTAGGGGACTTCTGTGACGAGCATTGGCTCATGGTGGACGACGAGTGGCACCTACTGATCTCACCTGGCAGATGACGAGTACGAGTACCGATAGAGCGTGAATCTCCAGTCTGAGAGATCCATGCCCTCATCTAACTCATCACTTATTCCATAAGTAAGTCCACGGTTTACGGAACACATCGCAACCTTTCAGGTCGGACAAATATTTCGTACGTGCTATCATTGTCCCGTAGCTCAAAGCAGGTACCGATAGTGGACGCTACCTCAGGCACTACGTCGTTAGCCGGGCGTGCTGAAGGGCATGTGTGATGAAACCGAGAGCGGCGCTATACTCGGACTGGCAATAAGATGCAGGCTCGAGGACCGCCGCGAGTTGCTCGAGGCATCGGTAGGCATCATGAAGCAAGGTGCTACCAGCTAGGTATGTGCTTCCGAGTGTTTCGTCCGCCATGTCTTATGTAGCTATTATGTGTTTCAAGTACATACACAGGCATGCCATGACAAATACCGACCTAGGTATTCTCGACACAAGTGAATCCGGAGGTGCTGCAAATTATCTGCATGTGTTAATATGGCGAAGTGATACGGTTGATATGAGCCTTGTCTGGTTTTACTGTGTGACTATCACTGTAGAAGTATGCGTATTGGTACAGACCCGCACGTGTTGCTAGGGCAAGGTACGACTGCTTGCTGCTCGCGATACATACTGTACGGCACTGTATATATCAGAACCGCATCCCAGGCTGCGGGCGTGCGGCAGTGTCCATTTGCCCAGGCAGGATCAAACTCAATTTATGTATAGCTCCTGCAAGCTGCAACGGCAGCCTCGCCGCTGCCGCAACTCACATATGTATTACGGAATGCATACAGCTGCTTCAGATAGCTAAGACTGCACATCATCCTCGCCAGGCCCCGAGCACTACTCGTACACTAACACCGGGCTCGCTACCTACGTCAGCCTTGCTGTATACCTTAGAGCTACTACCTACGTATTACCGGTACTGCTCTCAAGGACCAGGGCCGTATATGATGTTCGAAACCTGAATCCTTCACATTTCGCTTGTGAAGAACCCCTGTCCCGCGCGGCTCCTACACGACATTGATTTCGGTGTTTATGGAATGGAAATCCTACTCGTAAGTCCGTCCTGGACTAACCATTGAGGGCATCAGCTCTAGCTGTATGGAGAAGGTAAGTGCATGGCCTGATTTAGCTGGACTTCGGTAGATGCTCATCATGATAAAGAGCCTCACTGTAACATTGCCGGTATATCTCATACCTAGGTAATGATGAGCGTGTCTGCTACGCACATGCTTCGACGACCTGGACATCGATCACAGAGAAGGTTTCTTTCTACGGGAAGCTTGAGTTAATATAATAACTCTTAGAAGCCTGAGGATCCATCGGATTGTGCTCAGAGGGTTCAACGCAATAACCACTTTCGACTCCATATGGATCGTCTGAGAGACCCCATGGTTCTCAACGCTAAGCCTGCAGCAGCAGAGCAATCCGGATTACCTACATGCAGATTCCGGCAACAAACGACTGCGTGATGGTGAGGATTCGCCGTTGCTGTGCTGTCGTGTCGTCGTGTCGCTTTCTCACAAAAGAATATTTTAATCATGGGACAAGATGACTAATAAGAGGGTTTGTCCGAGGAAATACCTCATAAGGCACAAAACTGCTCTTGCCGAGGACGAAGATTCACCCTGCGACTTCTCCGACGTCCACTTGTACCTACCAACCTGAGGCTAGCGTGCGTCGCACACGCTAGCGCACAGTTGGGGCGCGATTCCTTCCAATCCAACCGTCCTTGTGGGCTTTCGATCTTTCGTCAACCAAGCTTCCCAAAGGTTCATGCCTGATTTTCCGCATCCAGTAGGCCTCAGTCCACTACAACCATGGACCTACCCGGTGGCACAGCAGATTGTGGAAAGCCTTAATTGCCAGCGAGACATCTCATCTAGCCCCTGAATCGTGCTTAGACGCGAGATTCTCAAGGGCGGCATCTCAGTCAATCTGCATTCTCGGTGAGATGCTGGCACGCATTCCAGCTTCGAATGTAACGACAGCTGGGCAGCACGCAAAGTACCTTGCCTCATCCCTGGTGCGCTCACCACTAGGTAGCTCTGAGGTCTCCGTCTGTTTCATTGCCTACTGATCAATACGTCTGGACTTTCGGGCCAATTATTGATTGACAGCATCATCCTTGTGTGAAAAGACAGAAGGCTGCATAGAAGCTCCTTTCGAATCAAACATAGCGACAGCTTACCGTGGTTGCTCTTCTTATTATCGACCCCAGAGAAGGGAACCTGGGACGGTGGAAACTAGGTAGGCAGGCACTTTTCTGGGTTGGTGCTAGGACTGAAGATTCAGATGTCTTACAAAAAGCCCCGTTCTCCGGATCATTAAATGACCAGTGACCACGTTGCTACTAGGGTCGCCGAACATTGCGTTGTCAATATCTGAGCACCATATTCCCGATCATTCCACGCATCTCAGATTGATAGTGAGTTGACTATCTAGCTACATATTACAATAGCTGCGTTATACTCTCCGCTTCGTACCTCGTACCTCCCTCACGAAACAAAGGGAGTGAAGCCGCACGACAGGCCATCAGGGGTACGGGGTACCGTGGAGCGGTGCCCGGCTGCTGCCCGTCTGCTCCAGAGAGGCCCAAGCTCCACGTCCGGTACCGGGACTACGGGATAGGTGCACTGCAGGAATCAGTGCTCCGTTCGGTGGCACGGCTGCAATGCATGAATTATTCGACTAAGGGATGATCAAAGCACCACGATGCCTTGTCTTGGATTACCGATCAGCTTCAAGCTTCCTGATAGGCTTGCTATTGCGTTCTGGCTTACCACCCGCCATTGCATGACGCGTGGGCCGCTAGATATCGAGACGAGAAGAACGTGGCGACCATAAGGTATGATTCGCACACTGACTCGTGGTGGTGAGGAGAACTGGAACACAGCCAGTAACGTGATTGGCACTTCGCACGTAGGAGGGTGTCAGCTTACTTGCCTACGACGACATCACGATACTACGCCTCAGTATACGCGAGCAGAAGCCAAGACTCGAACGCTCGACTACGGGATTTGGTCGTTCTGCTATCTAGAGCTTGCAGCAGGTAAACTTTCTATTACACTTCTAGGCTCTAGCTAACTGGAGTATAATGACGGTACCAAGACTCACGATGGAGAGGACCGTTGTGGGCAAGTACTTGGCCCGTACGGATCGTTATTAACGGGCGGAATACATGGTAGGAACCCCCTATCACGGATAACAGGCTATGTACAGGCTTCCCACATGGCTGCGATGCATACGAGTGCATACCTAAGTCTAAGACGAAACACTGACGACCTCCGAATGCTACCGCAGCCTAATAAGCGCAGCAGCGTCCCATCAGCGATGATTGGCACGGAATACTATCCAGGAGGGTCAATATGCTTCTATTTTGCGCTCTTCTTCGGCCCGGCTCGGTCTGTCATACTTTTCTTGTCGGGCCGTGCCCAGCAGCAGCAGCAGCAGCAGCGCCAGCATCAGCATCAGCATCAGCACATATATCATGTATGTAAGTACCTACTCCGTACTTCACGCCACCTGAGAGCACGGAGTATGGGCAGCTACGTCACTTGTAACGCCGAGGATCTAACCGCAATGTGATATGTTATTATTCCAGTTACAAGCTACGGTTCCCTAACTCGTTTCATATGTTTAATTGGCCAGGAGCTCTGGGCTCTGGCGTGATTACGAGCGTGAACTGGGGGAGCAGTGTCGCCCAAGCTTACCGTCCCGCTCTCGCCGCTATTATACCTAAGTCAGAACATTAAGTCGTCTGTGCCGTGGTCCAGGCCTGCGAGTTGCGAATGAGGTGCTTCCCACCAGTACGACGTTACGTTACTGCGTAAAGTCGCAGATTCCTACCTACCTAACCTTCAAGATCGTCGTTCACGAAATGGTACTAATTAGTATGTGTGCCTCCTACGAGTGCACCAGAGTCTTGAACACAGACACCAGAAGCTGCCAGTACGAGTACGTACCCGCGCTATTCTGGCCTTACGCGGAAAATATGTCTTCGAGAACGAGAGAGAGAGGATCGATCTATCGGTAATTACGGAACACGGAATTCTCGGGTTCCATTGTGACCTACCTAGGTAATAGGTACCTACCTCTGTTAGGTAGACTTAGGTAGGTACCACTGGAGTCCTCTGGCAATCCGTCTTTCCGAGGAGTAACGTTGTCCACTTCTTATGTACGGACCAATCAGACTCAACCAAATCAATTATTGCTCTTGCTCCGCACTTACCGAGAGCCATCGGCCTCCGTAAATACTGGGCTATCATCATCAGGTTTCAGGGGGGACATGTCCGGGTAAGTTGGTTCCGGATTGTCTGAGCATACCTACCTAATGCAGTTCTTCCTGTACAGGTAAATGTGGTCTTCAGGAGAGATAACTGCTGTGTTGTTTGTCTTTCTAACTGTTGCAAGAATTAGTCGATAACTACCCTCGGCAGGTACTGTGAGTTTCTCAGGGATGATCCGTAAGTCGGACGAAGCACATGGCTTTAATTACCGAACATGCCCTAGCGGATGTAGGTGCGTTACCCCATGCCCCAACAAAAGGAAGCTGACAATCCTTCCATTCTGCTTACAGGCAGCGGGAGCGCAAATAGCGTTGTTGGAAGACAGGTTTCTTACCTGCTGCGTACTTAGGCAGGCACCATTCCGGATTACGTGCTGGGATCAACAGCGTGGCAACCGGCCAATGATACAGCCAGGTAAGGGATAACAAGCAATATCCAGTTTTGCGGTGTAACTGGTGACGAGGTGTCGTGACTGATCGAGTTACCTATTATTAGCGTCGTGCCACGCCGACCTGTATCGAGACGCAGAAGACGGTGGTCGAGGGTGGTTCGGGTGGTATTTTACTACGGACAAACCTGGGTATGTAAGACACACTCCAACCGAAACCAAAGCCGCAACATCACGACCGTTCTGACCACCCTTTTCTTTCCTTTCCCACCGGATACGACCATAGCATTCGTCGGTGGTCGCTCACATCTGCATGTTCAGGCTTTTCTATATTAAGTATACAATATTCCGTAATTCGAACCAGGCGTCAGTCATTTTCTTCTTTCTTTCTTTCTTTCTTTCTTTCTTTCTTTCTTTCTTTCTTTCTTTTTCTTTCTCCTTTCTTCCCAAGCCTCAATACGGGTTGCTTATTGCCGTGTTCTCCGTACAAATTAACGATACACTGGACAGGAAACGTAGGTACCTACGTCTCCGATACGATGAACGGGCTCCAACAACTTAACGAATGTTCTTGCCCGGAAGCTTGGGAACTCTTCTTACCTGATCCTCCCTAGTGGACGATGCGAGCCACTTTAACTAGCGGCAGCCTGCGAATGTTAGGAATTCGTACGATACCTACCATGTATGTACTCGTAACGGCGTCGCACGTGTTGCCCAGCGCCTCTATACCGTATTCATTCTTTTCTTTTTATTCCCCCCCTTTCTCCTTTTCTTTTCAGATCACCTGCTGCAGCAGTGTCGCTTTGGAAGTCCACTGCCTACCGATAGCCATTCGTGGCCACGTCAGGAGAAACAAGAAAAGAGACAAGACGAAAAGCATGGACCTTCGCACACAGCCTTACCCGTCCGCATGGATACGTCTCTACTCGTACCTAACCCTCCCTGGTAACAGTAATACCTACCCTCCCGGTAAGTCTAAAACCAACAATCGTTAGCAAGTTCCTTGCTCGCGTGGCAAGTTAGGGGACCTGGTCGGTTTTCTTCGGGGCGAAGTCACAACAACTCAGTCTGTTTATTTCGGGCACTCTCTCGTGATTAATTACTCGCCCGACTGTATAGAACGGAAAAAACGGATTTCTAGCCCCCACACTTCACCGTGTCATGAGCGGTAGCTAGAAGCACGGGAGAAAGGAACTGCATCAACAGGTTTGCCAGATACCGCTACTCCGTACATAACGGGTTTCTACACCCGTACAGAAAGCTGGTGTTCGGTCTAGCACAAGTCAGGCATTTCCGACAACAAAACATGCAACAACAAGCGCATCCTATGACATCCCTGGCAATAAGAAAAAAACTGCACAAATGTAACGCGGCTTGATCTCGGCATAACGTGGGCAGTTCACTCTCAGCTTCAACGGCAAGTGGATCGAGCAACCCACGGTACAGTGCTCACACTGTCCCGGGCAGAAGTGCCTTGCCTGAGCCATCGAAGGAAGAAGTCTGGAAAAGGAGGAAAAAAGAAGGACAAGAAGAAAAAGACTCGGCACGTGTGAGATGCGTTTCTAGTCTGGAAGCCAAGCCTTAAGCAATCCCCCCTCCATCTTCGGTAGAACAGGATGACCTGTCGTTCTAACCCAAGATGCAGGATTGCGCGGTTAGGAGAATTACGTAATTCTTCTACATGATGCCGTCGCTGTCGCTGCCTATGTATTCTTATCGACGGGTAAGTATGGGATAGACAGATGGGAGGTATACGGAATGGAAAGACAGAAGAAACGAGACGGGCTATGCTGTAGGTGAGTGATATCTACCGCTCCGCTGCGCTACGCTACCGGCAGTGGACTTATCCAGCTGAGCCCGAAGCACGCATACGCATACGGATTACATAGCCGATACGCACGCACGCACTGCTATGCCGGCTAAACGATCAGCACTTGCTCTCTCTCGTCAGACGGGCCGTAACTTGCGGCATCTCCCTTTCCCTCTTTCCCTCTTTTTTCTCCTCTGATCGGATATTTTCCCGATTGGGCGTGGTTGAGTCTGTCGATCATGTGTGTTGTTTTTATTCCGTAGTCGACGGGTGGGTGTTTTACTTACATACCTCCATCCTTATCTGCCGTAGTGTGTTTCTTGGGAGGGGAGGTAAACACACTGTCTTCTGCCTACCTATTACCTACCTACATACCTACCTCCTAAGGTATTCCGTAGCGTGGTGTCGATGTACCTATCAAGTACCAGATAAGTACGAGAAAGAAGCCAAAAAACAACCGGTTCGCCGAAAAATGTCCGTCTTTAGATTTTTTTTTTCGGCCGGCGCCAGCAGGTTTCGGGCTGTACTTACGATACGCCGGACGGTTATACCGTACGCGGTTACGTCGTCCGTGGTCCGGTCTCGAGTGTGGTGGGTTGTTTATGCGTACGGTATGGTGCGGGAGGCCTTCGCTAGATAGGTAGGTAGGTGTGTATGTGTATGAGAATATTGAGAGATAATCCGTGTTGACTCCATGACTACGATATGTATGGATCACGCCTACGGGTGTAAGTAAGGATACATTCGACAAGATAAGTAATTGGTGCTTGTATGTAATAGTGTTCAAGATTGATATCAGGTAGGTACCAAGGAGAAGACGTCCGTGGACCAAAAGGTCTCCTATGCAACCGGGCCTTTCAAACCTCGGTTCAATCCAGTCTTTAGCGAGACGAAAAGGAGACCCAAAAGAAGATGATCTAAAAGAAGAAAAAAAAGAAACAACTCTGGATGTAATACCCCTTCTACGTACAAACACGCCCCTCTACCGTCCCGCATTCTTCGGCAACTTCCTCTCCTCCAGCTGCTCCAGATCCTTCTTCTTATGGAAATGCGGCGCGACCTCGTTCAACCACTGCGGACGGATGGGCATACAACTGCGCATGTACTCCTTGTTCGTGAGCACCAGCTCGTAGTAGATCACCGTCTTCTCCGGCGGGTCGGACTTCATGAGCACCGAGCTCGGGTGGATGTACACCGTCGTGTTGTTCTTCAGCGTCCGGTAGCTGTCGCCGCCGCGCTGCAGCCGCGCCGCGTTCGGGAAGAAGCCCGCTGTCAGCGCCTTCTGGATGGGCTCGAGGTTCGACGAGCCGCAGGTCGACGGCGCCACTTCGACGCGCTCGCAGAGCTTCGCGAGTTGGTCGCGCACGTCGCGTGCGCGTGTCAGCGAGCGTTGCTGTAGGAAGTTCTCGCGCGCCCAGACGGGCGAGAAATCGCTATCGACCCATTGGTTCCAGATGTTTAGGAGGGTCGCGTGGTCGCCGCCGTCTTTGACGGTGAAGCGGTTGCGCGCACTGTCTGCGTGGATCTTCTTGTCTTTGGGGCGGAAGAAGAGCGCGGAGGCTTCGCTGAGCATGGCTACGATAGAGAGAACTTCGTCGACGCACTTGAATTTGTCGGCGGCCAGTACCGCTTTAGCGAGCATGGGGTCTGTAGGGAACTCGGCCATCTGTCGGCCGACTTTGGTAAGATCACCCTTGTGATTGAGAGCCTGCAGCGCAAACAGTTGATTGAGAGCTCCAATGAGGGATTCCGTAGGTGGTGGATCCATGAACTCGAACTCCAGGAGTTGGTTGATTCCAAGCGACTTCAGCTGCAACACAACACCATTCAGATTCGTCCGTTGAATCTCAGGGGTGGTGGACTCGTCCATTTCGTTCATGTAGGCATACTTGGTATAAAGCCGGAAACATTTTCCAGGACCTACACGACCAGCACGACCACTGCGTTGGTTCGCAGAAGCTCGGGAACAGGGGACAACAACCAGGTTCGACATGCCTGTCGCCGGGTTGTAGACGTTTTCCTTGACATAACCAGGATCAATGACGTAGGTGATGCCGTCGATCGTCAAACTAGTCTCGGCAATGTTCGTTGCTAACACGACTTTGCGGGCACCCTCAGGCGTAGGTTCGAAGATCTTGGCCTGCAAATCTGACGGAAGGTTGGCGTAAATAGGACATATTAGAAGCTCCTTCACGCGGTTGCCTAGTTTCCTTGCCGTATCCGTAAGTTGTTGCTCGGCTGCTTCGATTTCATCCTGACCAGTCAGGAAAACTAAGATATCTCCTCTTCCTTGTGTTGTATGGATCTGGAAGACTGTTGTGATAGCCGCAGTCAGGTAGTTCGCTTCGGGTGCTGGTGTGTAGTAGATGTCGACTGGATATCGTCGACCTGGAATGTTGAAGATAGGGCAATCGTCGAAGTACTTTGCGAATTTCTCGGCGTTCATGGTGGCTGAAGAAATGAGCAGTTTCAACTCCGGTCGTTCCCTCGCCAAATCCTTCACCAGTGCCAGTAAGATATCCGTATGAACCGTCCGTTCGTGAGCCTCATCGATCATCAAGGCTGAATATCCGGCCAGGTCAGGTTCCGTCATGAATTCTCGTAATAACATACCATCGGTCATGTATTTTAATATCGTCTTGTCGCTGGTGTTATCTTCGAATCGGATCGAATATCCTACCTCGTTACCGACCTTCACTCCCATTTCCTCTGCTACACGAGCTGCTACACTCATGGCAGCAACTCGTCTGGGTTGTGTGCATCCGACTTTTAGACCACCCTTCGTATAGCCTGCTTCGTGTAGATATTGAGGTAATTGTGTTGTTTTACCACTACCAGTCTCACCGACCAGGACCAAGATCTGGTACTGTTCCAGGGCAGCGATGAAGTCATCCCTGTACTTGTATATAGGTAAACTCTTGCGCGTCTCCTGGATAGACAAGGCCTTCTTTTCGGCTGCCTCGATCTGCGCTTCCAAAAATCGTTGCTCCTGAGTCAGTTGCTTGCCCTCACCAGCCATAGTAGACCCTAGGTTCCATTGGATGTACTGCTCAGGATCAAGGACCGGTGCGTAATCGCCCTCATACTCGCGCTCGGCTCGGTTGATCTGAGCCTTCGCTTTCTGTGTCTGTTCTCGCTCCCATTCATCATGTTCTGTGACGAACTTCTCCTGGCCGTATTCATCCCTTTCGACATAACGCTTGTATAGCGCCTCCTCTTTCCTCTTCTTATCGATTTTACCCTTCTCTGTGATATAATCCTCGGGCATGTAGTAACCGTCGCGATGGTCATCAATCTTCAACCGCTCTTCAGCTAGTCGTAAGATCTCCCGATTCTTCGCGAACTCGGCTTTCTCCTTTTCTGACAGACGGACACCGCTCCGCAATTCAGCCGTCTCCTCGGCTACCTGCTTGCGCAATAGCGCCAACCGTTCTGTCTCTCGCTTCTTCAAGTAATCCTGTCGCGAGCGCTCTCTCAGATCCGGCATGGCGGCTCTGCTAGCAGCAAGGTCCTCCGCCAGACGCTGGCGTTCCTTATCACCCTTTCCCTCAGTTTTCTTCGATTTGCCCTGGTCCCGCTCTTTCAACCGTTGCGAGAACGCCTCCCGTTCGGCTCGATCCTTCGCGGTGTCGGAGTCGGCACCCTCGTCCTCGTCACCTCTGTCGTCGTGACTCAGTTTCACTCGTTTCGGCGCGGACTCCTGGAACTCGGGCTCGCCCGTCCGTTCATCACCCGACGGCGAAGGTTCTGGCTCCTCATCGCCCCAGCGATCATCGTAGTCGCCCTGGCCGTGTTTTCGTATCGATTTCGACTTTTTGCTGTGACTGTCTCTGTGCGGCGAGCGGCTTCGACTCCGAGTTCGACTGCGGTGGCGACGGGAGCGATCGCGGTCGCGGTCACGGTCACGGTCGCGGTCTCGATCACGATCATGTTCGTTTCTTCTTCTGTGTTTGGACTTCTTTTCGACTTTCTGAGGACCGACTTCCTCGTCGTCCATAGGGACGAACGCATACCGCTTGCTCATGGCTGTTTATTATGTTCGCTCACCGCGCAAAGACTGCTTTCAATTCGTTGGAAATGACCGAAACAGATGCCGTGAAAAGCAAGGACCGTAGTAAGCGATGAGTAAAGAAAGGTCGCAGAGTCGAATAGAGCTGGTTTATCGAATGGCGTTTGAATAAAAACAGATCATGCTGGGACTTGTGTTCGTCCCATTAAGCAATGTAGAGGGGATGATGGATGGGCTTGACAGCGCATTTCGATGGTGCATTGGTAGCGCAGGCGGAGACTGGCATATGCACGAATTGTCTAGTCGGTTAAATAAGGCGAGCGACTAACCAGTCTGGGTATACTTCTGGGTAGCGCTAGACCCAGTATAGTATAGACAGCTTCCCATAGGCCACTAACACGGCATGGAATTCCACTGACAGGGTCTTTAGTGGGTATTTAGCGTCGTACTAAGTCTTATCTTATCTGAAGCCAGCTACGGGCCTGGAGCTCCCATGGATGTCGGCAGTACCTGGACAAGTAATCCGTTAAGTGCAAGAATTACCATCTTAACACGTTGAACTTGTTGGTGAGACGCGGACTTCGCTGACAATTATTTCGTATTCACCTTGAGACGAACATCGGTTTCTACTTCGGTATCGAATCCGTCTTTTCATCTGACAAATGCTTCGTCGCTAAATCCCATCTTTTTGGGAACACTGCAAATAGCAAAAACACGTATCTAATTGGGAGGATCGCATCAGATTCCGTGAACGAGCTTCCTTCTTGAAATCGTTTGGTGCACGGAATATAACTGAGCCACGATGCTCCTTCGCGGGGCAGCGTTTCTGCTGCTCTGTATCTTTGCACATTGTATTCTGTGCGCTGAAGACTACTACAAGGTATGTTGCTTTTTATTTATTCTGAAGTTAACAATCACTTCATGATAGCTAACTGGTCCTTTCACTGTAGGTCCTGGGTCTAGACCGGCATGCCACCGACAAGCAGATCAAGTCGGCATACCGGCAACTGAGCAAGAAGTTCCACCCAGACAAGAACCCGTGCGTTACCGCCTCGTCTTGAGCATTGTCTATCAATCAACTTCGAATTAACACTTTCTCGCAGTGGCGACGACACGGCGCAAGGCAAGTTCGTCGAGGTGTCCGAAGCATATGAAGCTCTTATCGATCCCGAGTCGCGAAAGATCTACGACCAATACGGTCACGATGGACTAAAGCAACGGCAACAGGGTGGTGGCCAACACCACGACCCCTTCGATCTCTTCAGTCGCTTCTTCGGAGGCGGCGGTCACTACCAGCGTGGACAGCCCCGTGGCCACAACATCGAGGTCAAGATCGGACTTTCTCTCCGGGACTTCTACAACGGTCGCGAGACCGAGTTTTCGTGGGACAAGCAACACATTTGCGAGGAATGCGACGGTACCGGTTCTGCTGACGGCATAGTGGACATCTGCCCTCGTTGCCAGGGCCACGGTGTGCGTATTGTGAAGCATCAGCTAGCGCCGGGCATGTTCCAGCAGGTTCAGACGCAATGTGACGCTTGTGGCGGACGGGGCAAGACGATTAAGCACAAGTGTCCGATCTGCCATGGCAACCGAGTCATTCGCAAGTCCACCCCAGTACCACTCAAGGTCGGACGCGGAGCAGCCAGGGATAGCAAGATCGTGTACGAGAACGAAGCGGATGCGAGCCCGGATCACATTGCTGGCGACCTTATTGTCAACCTTGTCGAGAAGGAACCCGATTTGGGACCGGAGGATAATCCGGATCGCGTCGATGGTACTTTCTTCCGGCGCAAGGGCGATGATCTATTCTGGACGGAGGTTCTGTCACTACGGGAAGCATGGATGGGCGAATGGACTCGGAATCTGACACATCTGGACGGTCACGTTGTGAGACTTGGACGAAAGCGCGGTGAGGTCGTGCAACCGGGCCATGTCGACACGATTCAGGGCGAGGGTATGCCGATCTGGAGCGAGGATGCCGATTCAGCCTATCACGAGTACCAATTCGGCAAGTTATACGTCGATTATGTCGTTGTGCTCCCCGATCAGATGCAGTCGGGCATGGAGAAAGAGTTCTGGTCCGTATGGCAGAAGTGGAAAGGGAAGATTGGGGTAGATCTCCACAAGGACAGCGGCCGGCCGGACGAGCCGATAATACGCGCCGAAGATAAGCGGGATGAATTATGAAATTAATACCTACGATAGAGCGGTTAATACTACATTTATAGAGATGAAGACGAAGACCCCTTTTTTTCGATTGCATTGCTGTTGAATATGCGGCTGCGACTCTTCTTCAATCGAGAGATCTATCACAATATGTCTTCAACTGAAACCGTTTTGTTTCAGACAACTTGTCCGTGCAGACTGTCAAAGCGTGCCGTCCGATCCAACGGTCAACGGCTCGCAGGCTAAGCGGCAGGCAATCCAGATCGCCGTCAATTAGCCTGCGAGCCGCTGGTTTTAGCCCTGTATTATGGAGCCCACTACATTTGTCTACCGCGTCCGGCAGTGAGGTGACAGCTCCGGGTCTTATAAGTTCGGCTTACACATCCTTAAAATCCTCATTTTCCTATCTACCTGTTACTTACGATGACATCTCACATGTTCTTCATCTCATGAAGAGCTATGGAATGAATAAGTGCGCGTAACGGCGTAGAGGAATACGAAGTGCACTTATTCCGAGGCTTACACGACAACCTCGGCGAAAACGAGACTTCTTCTCGTATAAGTTCAACCTCTCATTCGAATTCAATCTCAAGACGGGCGCGCTTCAGTCATCACCCGCGCCTCCCTTCGCAAACCACATCTAGGTTAGAAAGTCCGGGGCACCTCGACATAATCAATCACAGCCCTTCCCTCTCATCAAACTCAATCCACCCTCCCCGAGCCTGATTACTCATATCCACTTTCATCCTCCCATCTTCACCACTCCTACACAAAAGTCATACAGCAAAACAAAACAGCGCAAAAATGAGCACCCTCGAAGTCCTCCGCGGCCTCCTAGATCCCTGGCTCTTCCTCGCCTTATCAGCCTCTTTCCTCCCGGGGACCGTAACCCACATCTTCCAAACGCAAGATATCCCCTCCAGTCTCCGCACGCTGCTTTCACCAAGTCGCTTCCGCGACGTCTGGTTCGGCCAGTTCTGGGGCGTCGCGGGACCGGGTGTGCGCGATGGCGCCGCGCCGCGTGTCCTACCCCTCCTTGACGGCCGTACGACGGGCGGCCGTGTTGTTGATGCGCCCACGGGTCCCGGTGTGGGGGGCACGGTGATTGAGATCGGAGCCGGCAGTGGGCTTTGGGTGGATGTGTTTTCGGCGAGACATTTAGTCGAGGATGATAGTGCCCCCGAAAACCTGCGTCGACGCCATACCGAGAAAAGGGAAAACACAGCGCGCACGGAAATCACGCGCGTTTTCGGCGTCGAGCCGAATGCTGCGCATCACGGTGCGCTTAGAGAGGCGGTTGTCAAGGCTGGGTTGGAGGGGGCGTATGAGATTGTGCCGGTGGGCATTGAGGATTTATCGTCTGGTGGAGGCAAGTGGGATGGATGCATTGAGGAGGGGTCTGTTGATTGTATTGTTTCTGTGCTGTGTCTTTGCAGTATCCCGGAGCCGGAACGGCATGTGAGGGAGCTGTATCGGCTTTTGAAACCCGGGGGTAGATGGTATGTTTATGAGCATGTGAGGTGTGAGGGGAGTTGGTTTATGCGGGTGTATCAGGGTGAGTTTTTCTCGGTCTCTATGTTGGGGTTAATGCTAATGTGTTTAGGGATCGTGAATCTGGTTTGGCCGTATCTATTGAATGGATGCGATTTGACGCGCCAGACGGAGAAGGCGTTGAGGGAGGCTGGGCCCTGGGCCAAGATTGATCTTGGACAGCCCCCTGCTGAGCCGTGGTATCATAGTGTGCCTCACATTCTGGGAGTTTTGACGAAATAGATTTCACACAGGGGTTTATTATAACCTTTGCATCCTGTAGTCACGAAACAAATACTTATGAATAGGGGAAACATCGTCTATTATCATTGTGAATGAGCGTCAAAGTAGGTAGGTATCATTATACCCAACATAAACTTCTCAGCCGCCTTCAATCAAGGATATATTGTTACACCCAGCCGGCCAAAGACCGACTAATCACCCTCCCTTTGGTATAATCTTACATTCATAGTATCTCGTCTTCAACACAGGTAATCAAATAAAGTCTCGTCTTTCACACAGATAATCAAATGAGTGTAATGGCTTTACCCCCTATATCATCGCAACAACTTAAGCGCCAAAAGTCTTATCGCCACCAACAGTCTTGCTCCCATCTAGATTCGAGTCGACGCGCGGATCCATCTTGTTCAGGATGTCATGCTTGTGCGGGCCCGCGGTATTCGGTGCTGGACCTGGCTTGTTTGTCCCGCCTAGTTCGGAGGCACCGTGGTGAGATGTGCCGTGCGAGCCAGTTGTGCTTTGTGTGCCGTGGTGGCCTGTGCCTGTGCCGGTGCCAGTCGACGCGTGGTGGCTAGTCAAGTTCTCGGCGCCGGTTGTGCCGTGGTGGCCTGTTGCTCCGAGGCCCTGAGTACCGTGATGACCAGTGCCAGTTGTTGCGTGGTGTCCGGTCAACCCTTCAGTACCGGTTGTACCATGGTGACCAGTTGTGCCGAGGCCCTGGGTGCCGTGGTGGCCGCCCAAGCCCTCAGCACCAGTTGCGCCGCCGAAGTGCGATCCAGTTGTTGCATGGCTGCCGGTGTTGCCAATGGTTCGGCTGGCGTCCCGATCACTGTCGACGCGGGGGTCGGCAGCGTTGGCGATGCGGGAGTGGTGCGGACCGTGCGTGCCTTCGGCTGTGCCGCTGTGGTGTTCACCGGTGTGATGGCCGCCCGTAGAGCCTAGTCCGCCTGTGCTGAATGCACCGGCGCCGGACTGGGGGTAGTCGCCCTTGGTGCCAGTGGGTGCGGCGCGGTTGTCGCGGTCAGAGTCGACTCTGGGGTCTGCGGCGTTGGCGACGCGGCTGTGATGAGGACCGTGTGTGCCCTCGGGGGGCTGAGGAGGGGTTGTGGTGGCCGGGCATGGCGTTCTCTACCTTGTTGATGATGTTGGACATGTTGATAGATATTGAGTGCGTGGATATAACTGATAGAATTCGTTTTCGTTTTCTTGAGTGATGTTGTGTCTGTGTAGTTGCTGAAGTCGGGCAGATCCTGGCTCCGGAAATCCCTCCTTATATAACCCATCTGTGGCAATATCTCCAGGCACCAGTCGTCCACGACACGCGTCGACACACATTCTCTCCCCATCATGATCGATGCCATCTTGCCCAGCGAGTAGAGTGACGTCTTGTCGACGTCACTTCCATACCCGCGACTTGTTTTTTCCCTCCGGAGGTTTTCGTTTCTTTGTCTCTCGCGTGGCTTTCCCATGTCGTCATCGCATGCCCTAGATCTCCGAGATGGTGTCACTTCCCCCCCGGTGGCAACGCTCCGCCTCATGCGGCCCGCTCGCCACCCCCTTGCTGGTTTGGTGTTAGATCGGTCACACAAGAAACAAGATCCAAAAGTACCTGGTGTAACAGTCGTTACAGGTACTCAACTAGTAAGGGAATAGGGGCAACTGCTGGATTCCCGCCTCCTGAGTCGTCATCCCGAATGCTTACATCACTGGCAAACTTGAGGCGTCAGGGGAATGCAGCTTTCCCCGCGTTGAGCAGCCTGCTCTTTATGGGTCTCGCCTCGATGCGACAGGTTTGACCCGACACTTGTTTTGGGATTGTTGTCCCTGATTCGCTGTGGGGGGTCCATGTTCCCCCGAGTTGTCGTCATGAATGCAGGAATATTGAGGCTGGTGAATGAGAAACTTCTGTCACAGGTTCACGCTCGCATGCAACGAGGACATCTAATGCAGGTTACCCGAACCATGGAGGTTGGTGTTTTGTATACACTTAGATATCATATTTCCTATCTTTAGAAGTCATATACGTGTGAGCAATGCAAGTATGCGCAGCAAGTACTATCAACATACCTTGGGACTGGCCCAATGTCATACCGCGAAAATGCAGTCTTGCTATGAAGGCAGGCATTCAATACCTATTCCAGAGTAAGCTTTGAAGCAATTTGTATGTCCATGTATGACCGTCAAAGCCGTGTAGGTTCCTATCCCACTGAGACTAGGGGAAGATGACCGGGACTTCGCCGTGCACTACTCGGAGCACTTACTTAGCAATGCCCATACAGGCAAAGTACTCCTTGAAGGCCCCAACCGCAACAGCCATGACACCCTCGCTATCAAGTAGAGATGCGGGGCCCCAGTGCTCAGGTTCGACAGGGGTAAGGATGCCAGCATAGCTGGTCAGGCCGTGGACTTCTGTGACACCCCATGGATTGCGAACGATGATGTACTGCTGGTCACCCTGGCCAAAGGACGACCATCCGAGGACGGAGTATGCATGGTTGGCAACCAGGTTGCATCCTTTGTACGCGTCGCTGCCTGTGGCGTACGTGTAGGCGACCATTGGGCAGATCGTGCGGTGATTGACGCTGTTGACTCGCACGAGTCCAACAAAGTCGAGCGCATCGTGATTCATCGTAAAGTAGTAAAGCGGTTCACGTCCATTGATTTGCGCCATGGCCTTCACAGGGTCGCCGCTATGCATCTGGCCAATGTCGAGTTGCTGGGGCCCGCCCCATGCCATATTGTCCTTGGCCCTGTTGACGTAGTCGTTATTGCCGTTATTCATCCACTTCGCAAAGGCCTTCTCGTATAGCGTCGGCCAGAGTGCTTTACCGTCACTCGAACAACAGTAAACTAAATCCTCACTGGAATTGTTCACCGGAACACGATAGTCGACCTCGACAGTCTGAGTCTTATTATTGTTGCGCCCGCCCTTGTCATAGAACTTGACACTGAACGTTTGATACTGATCAAAGTTGGGTTCTGAGGACATCGGCACATGCATGTGTGGCCTCGTGTCGCGATTAATCATCGCTGGGTCCGCCCAGTAGACGGAGAATAGTGCCGCCACGAACCAACTATTGCTAATGGCGCCCTGGATGGGATCGTCGAACTTGCGTACCACTTGCAACTCACGCGTCCTGAGAAAAGTCGCATCGTCCGACCCAATGATGCGCCGCGTATTTCGTCCCAAAAGAGCCTCGTGGGCATCGCGCCATGAGCTATTGGGAGGCAGTGGATAGCCCCTATGCCTGTTCTCACGACCGAAGGGTAGACACATATCGTTGATTCTCTGTGTCACGGCGTTGTTGCAGACAGTTTTAGCGATCTTATCGGCGTTCAGGACGAGGTGAAGCTTGTTGTTCTGGAGATCGGCTCTCTTGATGCGGAGGCTGCCCATCTCACTTAGACCGATGCTCTCAAGATCGCCGAGTCTCTCCAGATGACTGAGATCTGGAGTGACTAGATCTTTCTCCTCCAAGATTGCAACCTCCCTCTCGCCAAGTTGCCGTGCCGTGCGAGTTTGCTCATTCAATTCTAGGCCGGCATAGAGAACCGAGTGATGTTTCATATCGAATAGCTCCTCGTAGTCGGTCTGAAGAATGTCCTGTATGATTCTGATAGCTCTTACTGACTGGCGATTAATTCTATAGCCAATGAGATTTTCAGCCAAAGCGAATGGATTTATGCAGCCAACAAAGACGTCCTGCGGCTTGGGGTCTGGGTCAGGCCCGTTCGCTGTCCCTGACGCGATTCCTCGAAGCCGACTGGAGTCCCCATGTCCCGCGGGGGCAGGTCGATCAGCTAGGACAAGTCCCTCCAATCTCCTCGTCACAATCGCGTTAATGAGTGCATATGGTTCAACAGTTTCAGAGGATATCCCATCCACAGGGGTTGGGGGGCGGGCCCCACACGAAACCATCTTGACGAAAAAACTGTGAATCTCTCAGTAGACTGTATTCCTGCGGAGAACCCCTGATTGTCAGGAAAACCTGACTCTGGAACTGAGCTGAGAATTTTGACGTGAGCTGGCAGGACGATTGTTGTATATAGTCGTTTACTTCTCTCATCTCCAAGAGTGGTCTTGAGTAATAGGAGGATGGATTAGTTGGACAACACATTCTCCTCACCCTCACGACTCTGACTGGCTTGGATCCTTACTGAGCCACAAACTGAGGTACGAGATGTTATCAAATAACGCTCGCAAGTTGTCTTCCCATCTGACTTGCATGACAGAGACATGCATGACGTGTTGATAATTCCCGAGTTTTGAATGATATGCGATGTTGCCGTCCTGCCCGTCTGAACCTTATGGTGTCGAAATCCAGGGTCTCTAGTATTCCGTAGATCACCAGCAGGCAGCCGAGAAACAATCGAGTTTCATCTCACCTCGCTCAGTACACCAAAGGCTCGGAGAGTACTGCGGGAGCCTCGAACATACATGACCGCCGTAGAAGATTTTCGGGCCGAGATTTGGACCGGCGGCAAGGGAAAGTATAACGATCAAACGGCCATCGTCGAGTGTAAGGGATCCTGACTTAGGGGGGATGACAACAAAGCCAACTCTCCGATTACTTCAGATATTGGACCATGGCGTAACAAAACCCTACCTGGGTGTATAAGCGAGTAGACGGCTCAAGCCTCGGTCGAATGTCTGGGGCGAGGAGATTGGAGGCATTAGAAACTCTTGTCATGCAGGAGTTTAAGTTGGTTCCCCTGGGTCGGGTCCTGACTAACCATCACTGGTCTTCTCTGCTTGTAGCTTGGAAGTTGAATAGAAACCTATCACGTCACATGTAAGATGTTGTATGAAAGGCGCGGTGGCAACAGAAAGGTTTCCAGCAAATATGTCCTCCTTGTCCATAGAATTCAGCTCATTCGTATCACAACGCAAATCTCGGTAAGGTGCAAATACGAATAGAGAGATCAGAAACGGTTCGGGCATTCCAAAACCCGAGTCTCGTGTACGCGTCGGCCACTTGTCGCGTCGTCCCATGAGATACGATAAGCCGACGGCAGCTTCACCGAGTGACGTGATGCCACCTAAAGACTGCGTTCGCGTCACCGAGACATCTGACAGACCTCGGTGAGTTCCTTAAAAGCACGGTCCAAGACTGGCAAAAAGAGTTGACCATGCACAGCTCATCTCTGAGTTGGAGGACGGACAGAGCAAAAAGATATCATGAGAGCTGCAGGATTCGAACCTGCGCGGTTTCCCATCGCGGGATTTATGGTATGCCGGGCAGAACCCAACAGTACCTAAACACGACGCCTTAACCACTCGGCCAAACTCCCAGAAAAATTGTAGATGTTGGTATCAAGAGGAATTGAACCTCTGGCGATGGACTCGCGGGGAATCGAACCCCGGACCACTCCCATGCTAAGGGAGTATTATACCACTAAACCACAAGCCCGTAGGAGATGAGGGACAGGACCCCATTGTTGGATTCGCAACCCGCTAGGACGCCATATGGCGTTGATGTGGGTTGGTGGTTGAGAAATTCGCGCACATGTGGAATGTCAGGTGTGGTTCGTGCCAGAGAGCACGGCCCCGCTCAAAAAGATGTCGTGCATCGGCTAGGGTACGAAATACTTGATAAGATCGGATAAGCCAACGCGATAAGCCGATAAGATTGGGTTCTGTCCAGATAAGATGCGATATGATAAGATAAACGCGGGGTGCTCGACCCCTCACAGCGACATCACTGAGGACGAGGTCTCGTCTCATATCTTGTGGATGTCTTTTCTGTAATACTTAGCTCATCGTATTCTGTACGGACGGCCTATCGAAATGAAAGATATGTAGCTCGATTTTCTTCTAACCGACTAGTCTGGCACACCGTCCAAGGACATCAAATCAGAGAGCCGAGTCCATTGATTCCATGATGGGTTGCCTGGAAGTTCGAGTACACATCATGAATGGAATTCCATCCTGCGTTTGTCGATGGCACGTGTCGGTATCTCTATCGTCACACAGCATAATGCAAGGAAGCAAGGCAGGTTAGAGGTTTGTCTCGATCGGAAGCGTCCCGAAGAATGAGCGAGGTCGCCTTTCCTTTGCATTCCTCGAAGCGCCTCAGTCTGTAGATGATGTTCGAGATCTGAAGGGACTCGACGTGGCGCTCTGTACGATTTCGGGGGTTGGCTTGCATGCTTTACCCAAAGACCAAGACGGGACGGGACGTAAGAGTTCAAAGGCCAGTGCGAACGAAGCATCAATATTCGTGTGGCTCAAACTGGTATGTCGCTGCCCCTTTTTGTGGAGTTATCACTTCAAGGATCGTGACAATGAAAACCCTCATAATGTTGGTGAAAGGGCATCAGAAGTATCGTCTCAAACGTCCATTCTATAAATCCTGTTTGTTGAGTCTCATGGCGGACTCGTGCAGACATCAGCTCTTCCCGTGTGACCCCGGCCGGCACACCCGCAATGACTCACCCGCCAATGCTGCCCCTCGTTACGAACAATGATCCGGCGCCACGGGTCTTATGTCTTACAATTCTCAACGAATGGATGGTTCTGCCTAATGTTCAACCCCGTATTGCACTTGGAGCTGAAGGACGTTCCATCAAGATCGACACGTCTCTGACATCTTTTCATGACTAGTATCTCTTATCAGTCTGTCACATTGGTACTCTTCACCTTGAATCAATGTCTCTTGTCGACGTTCACGATGTCTTATGATACGCTTAACCCCTCTGCCACGATGATGACTCCTGGAGATCAGGACATCTGATCTCCACTCGATTAGTCCCTCTTGAGACCAGAAATGCGGGCAGGCTTCCCGTCTTCAGCGGCCTACCAGGCTAGTGCAGGTAATTGTTAGGGGCCAAGTAGGGACAATATGGTACAACGCATTTCACGCAGGGAACAAGGGGGGCGAGAGCCACAACATTGATCACTTACATACCCTGGAGAGAGGGGGAGCGCAGGTGGGCACCGATGTAGGCAAGGGTGAAAACAAGGCGGTGACAGCAAGGTAACGTTGGACGCACCCAGGCGGTTCACTAGGCAACATGTCTACCCGGGACATTTGTTAAACGACAGCCTCGACAGCCTGTTGATAGGGGCGTGATGCACGCACGCGACATGTGATGCAGCTGAGCCTACCCGGGCGCGTCGAGAGATTCCGATTCCGGCATTTGGCAGGACTCGTCTTCTTGACGGCCATGCTCCATGGCCAATTGGCACAACGCAATCACGCCAGGGATCTCCGAATCAAAACGCAAGAGACCGTGTCATGGCAGGGATCGTCCCTCGGACATGTGACCAGTCACCAGTGTGAGAAGCATCATCGAGATTATAAGTCGTCACGCTTCCCTATTATACCGTCTGTTTGCGTCGAGTACCATCACACACGCACTCAGCTTTGTTGAAGAAAGACTCGAATCACCTGCGAACAATTAGCCTAGATATCTGCGTCTTGTATCTCCCGCACCTACACACAGAAAATACAAGAATGGCCGCTATTTTTCCCGCCCTAGCCCTTTCAGCTATTTTGGATGCCGCAGGGGTACTTCCGCCTAGTGCCCCCTCGCAACAGAGCCCCCGCCATGGCCGGAGTAGAGGTATGAGCGTGAACGGCAAGAGCGGTGGTGGTAAAGGATACCGAGTGGTTGAGAATGTCGATGCGGTTGTTGACAAGGCGGTGGCGTTCGTGCTGAAGCGTGCCGTCATGCCAGAGGAGCTTGATCCTGAGGCCGAAAAGGGAGAGTTTTTGATCTGCGATGAAGAAGGATGGGTTGGAGTCGTTGAGTTGGTGAGTTAATATCTTCTCTTCCCTTCCACCTATAGAGCTTGGCACACTGATCACTCATCCAATGCTGTAGTTGGAACAACCCAAGATGACCGATTCAGGGATAACATTGGACCACGTTCGCCAAACTGCCTCATCGTCAAAGGCGCGGTTCATACTCAGACAGCTACCCGGATCTGATGCGGAGAAGGCGGAATCATACCAGATTCGACAGAGTTCTAAGAGAGACAGCGCTCTCCGGACACTCACTCCAGAGGGCGAGCCCTTGACGGTCGACTCTGAGGACCTGCCAGAGTACATTGTCTACGAGACAACGTATCAAAACTACCCACTCATAGTTGCCTCTGGTGGCATCAAACGCGCAGATGGCGCCTCCAAGCTGTCTTTCTCGCCTGTGGCCGCTGCGACTGCGACAGGTCGCCCAAGCAAAGCGGATGTCAGCATTTGGGTCCATCTTCGCACTGTGATGGAGCAGACCCCTGGTATTCAGTGGCAGTTCACTACATCGGGAAGAATCGTGGCAGCTGCTGAGGAGTTGCCGCTGAGCTTGTGGAAGAAAGCTGTTGCCCGGCGCCCAGATATTGGGCTGCTTTTTGAGGACGGCGTCGTGCAGAAAGAGATTCCTGAGGGTCTCAGGGGAAAGGGCGCCAAGGGCAAGGCCAAGAAGGGTAAGGGGATGCTGAAGCAGGAAGGTCAGAGTCGAGCTGATAGCGAGTCCGAGAGTGTCGAGAGTGAGGAGGCGTAGGGTGTGTTGTGACGTTATGATCCCTGGGAAATACGGGCCAAATCTATACAGCACCTAGAATTATCATGATGGTTTGTCTGAGGCATAGAAACCTGCCAACATAGAAATACACAAGTCTGTAAAACTGCCTGACTCAGTCTCATGGAATGGGTGTTGAATACTGGTACCTACCAATTTACTAAGTACAAGGAGGCCAACCTCTTCGGAGCATGCCGTAAAAACAATGGGTTTCGAATGGGTCTGTAACCGGGGTGATTACGGGGTGAGGAATGATGCCGAATGCCAGGGTCCGAGACACCGATCAAGGAAAGTAAAGCAGCGATCGCATGTCCAGCCCCTATTTCTGTTGTACCTAGCTTACGCCATACTCTCTCAGCAACCAAACTTCCGTATTCTCCAAACTTGCCAACAACAGCAGAGGTTGAAAGGACGCCAGAAGCGATTTGCTCGCACTGAATGTTTAGGAGAAGATGATGGCCTCAGGCACCGTCTACGCCGTGTGAATGACGGGTCGGTCGCAACGTGGACCGGCGATCCGTACGGGAAACCGAGCTTCTAGAAGACCCACCCATGGAACCGGCGCTCATCACATGGACCATGACAGGCTATAAATGGACGCGCCCTTACGCAAATAGGCAAACGTAGGTCGTTAGTTACGTAACTGAGGTCGCTCAGCGCCGGTAGTTGTCAATTGATCGTGCTCTTTCGAGGCAAGCCATTGTGTTTTGGTAATTTAAGGATGAGGTTCAATGGAACCCTCAGCGTCTGGGCGCCGAGACCAACAAGGGTGGACCCACGAGGAGTTGCTTGACCATGCTCCCCGATATGAAGATAAAGGGTGATAATGGAATGTCTGAGCCGATAAGGACTAGCTATACTTGATACTAGCATATTGTGTTGGTGGTTAGAGTACTAGCCCCAGTCGCCTAACCGAGTCCGTTGCTAGATCAACAAGAAGAGGCCCGAGTGGAGTTCGCAGCTTTCAACACCGCTTTTCCCTTTTGTTGATTTGTTTGGGTCGCGCTCCGAACTACAATCCTCAGAGAACTGCATTCGCTTTGTCGCAACTTCTACAAAGCACTCGCAAATAGCATGTGCTGGTGAATCGCTTGCGCAACTCGACTATTCCCCTGATCCCCCCATAGCTTGAATATCTTTTCCTTTCCTTCTCTTCTACCAAATATTGCCTACCAAGAATGGCGTCACCTCCTGGGACGTCATTGGCTTCAGCGGGAGACGAGGAGCTAAACACTGCAGACATCGGACGATCCACCTCCAGGATGCGGACCTCTCTCAACAGCCATGCCGACACCAATTACGCCAGCGACCACTCTAGTAACGGCGCGCTGTCGCATCGGTCTACGCGGGACGAGGAAGATGCGTCCGTAAACAACTCCGACCAGGAAAACGTGCCCCGCAAGGCCCGTCAGAGCTGTATAATCTCTGGAAACGGACTGTCTCCTCTCAAAATTCTCGCGTCCCAGGAGAATCCGAACGCCGATGCGCGATCTGCCCACGCGCATAGGTCGTCGGTGGGAAGCACGCATCGGCTATCCATTGGCCAAAGCCCCCGGAAATGGTCACCCGACAAACGATTTCCTGTCAAAGTCCACAGCACGCCGTCGCCGGAGAAGGCCATTGTGGAACAGCGTGAACTGACCCTAGACAGCACAATAGGCAATAACAAGAGCTCGGAAGACCCTATCAAGATCTTTGAGGACGAAGACACGCCGATGGAAAATGGGGACGCAGATGCTAATATCACTTACATGTCTCCAGGCCGCGTGGAAAGGCAGAGTGAGGATCTTGAGCAAGGTGGCCCTGATGATACGATGGCCAGCACGTTCAGCTCCTTCTCTGCCGTCCCCAACCTGACGATGTTCGCCCGCATTGGACACACGCCGTCCAAGTATGCCAATGTGGACGCGTCGTCTCCTCTTCATAACGCTCTAGATATGTCTCCCGAACAGCCATCCCGGCCGCACGTGAGGCGCGAGTCCGAGTCCTCCAACTTGCTCGACTTCACGGATCAGATGCAGACCTACACGTCCCGATACGCGGAACAGATGTCGAATCTCAGACGAGGTTCACCGGGCAAACTATCGAACACGACGGTTTCCGTAACGCCCAAGAAACGAACCACCGATCTCCTTGACTTCGACATCCCTCCCTTGCCCACGCCTCGCAGCATCCCGACCATTACGCCGAGAGAATTGGAGTCGCTGAAATCCAGCTTCTTGTCGGAGATCAGCAGTCTAAAGGCTTCTCTTAGTGGCAAAGAGGCCGAGGTGCTATCCCTGAAGTCCGCCGTCGCGGACGCCGAGAAGCGCGTGGGCGAGTGTATGGAGGAGCTGCGCGAAGTCAAGGCGGTCAAGGAGGGACTCGTCGAACAGCAGGAGATATGGGAGAAGCGCGGCCGGGATATGGAGTCGGTGCTGCGCAACGTCAAGGAGGAGATTGTTTGCATCCAGAACGAGCGGGAGCAGCTCGAGTCCAAGCTCGAGGAGAGCGAGAAGCGTCGCGAGGCCGCCGAGATCATGGCCCAGGAGGCGGAGAGCAAGATGGCGGCGATGCGCGCCGGTAAGGCCAGCACGGATTCTCAGTCGAGCGCCGGAGCTGGCCCGAAATCGCCTGATAGGGCGAAACTGCCGAACTCGCGCGAGATTGAGCAAGCTGTCGAGAAGGTGTCACGGGAGTTGCATGCTCTGTACAAGAGCAAGCACGAGAGCAAGATCACGGCGTTGAAGAAGAGTTACGAGAGTAGATGGTCCAAGAGAGTGTCTGAGCTCGAAGCTAAGGTCGAAGAACTAATCGAGGAGAACGAGAAGCTGTGTGCCGGCCGCGACGCGACGATCAAGATCGACTCAAACCAGACGATCATTGATGACGAGCGCAAAGCGCAGGCCGTGAAGGATTCTACTCAGATCAAGGAGTTGAACGCCGAGATCGAGAAGCTTGGCGCTGTTCTTGCAAGTGTCAAGTCTGATAACCAGGAGCTGCGACAGTTGCTGGAGAAGGAGCGCGTTGAGAAGGGTGAATTGGTCCAGTTGGCTGAGGAGATGATGGCTATGCAGAGCCTATGTCAGACAACTGACATGCCACCTCCGCCTGCCCCTGCTGCCAAGCCTCCGCCTCCTACGACAAACGAAAACAACTTCCGCCAAAGTGTTGGACGTGGAACGGGACTGCGACCCCCTGGATCCATAAAGAAGCCCGCGGAGAGCAGGATTGGCGGTCTCGGACCCGAACGTAGGCTCGGTGGTGGCCTTCCTCGCCCTCCTAGTGGATTGGGCAGTCGAAGTGGCATCATGAGCTCGATCGAGAAGATGGGCAACTATCGCGGACGCGGTGGTGACTAAAGCACGTGTGTGTACTTACCTTTTTCTTCTAGCTTCGACAACTTTCCTTTGAACAAAAAAAGCTGCTTCTCATGGAACCCCACCCCCTGAGTGACCGGTTTCAGCTAGCTGGCCGAGACAAAAGGGGGGAAGGTTCGGGATTGTTTTATTTAGCTAGGCGGCGTGGAAAGGGGGATGGCTGGCTGGCTTACTTTACTGGCATGGTTTTGTGGATGCCGATCTTTTACGAAGTGATGGCTGGCCCTCTTGTTTGACTACCCCTGATGTTGTTGCTGTTGTTGTTGCTGCTGCTGGTGTTGTGTTGTTGTTAGTCGGCGTATCGGGGCTGGGATGGTTAATGATGAGATGCCTGCTGAAGATACACATTTCTTTTCACGAATGAACCGATACCGTATTTTTTTCCCAAAATTGTTTTCTCATTGTTCCTTTTCTCTGTGACTGACTTACTGGGTTCCTTAGACTTCCTCGTACTGGGCTCAGTAACCGGATCGCGATCGGTTCTGGCAAATAATACTGCCCATCATGCCTCGATGGCAACAGTATTACATCTCGTCAACTTCCCAGCAGTAAACCCAACCCCCTATCTTACAATTCTAGACCTCAGTCTAGCCATACATACTGTCTCACCCCAGTTTCTCAACACCTTTAACCCTTTACAAGCTCACAAACCACACACACTCTGTCCCTCACTCGTACCTCACTTAGCCTGTAAAGAGATTAAATCCATCGACCTCCGCCGATGAAACGCGAGCACGGGTCAAGCTGAAACTCGACATCAATAGAAGCCCACCAAGCCTCAGGTCCAGAGCCCTCAATCGCGGCGTGGCGCCGCGCCTTGATCTCATGGTAAATACGATCGGCCTGGCCAAAGTAGCTCGCAAACGCGACCTTGAGGACGCTCCGGCCGTCGTCGGTGGTGGACTCCTTGAAATGATCGATGTCATGTCTGCAGATGCCGTCGAAAATATCGCGCATCACCTCCCACTCGATCATCTTGGCGTCGGGGGCCGTGAACTGCAGGACGCGCGACGCGGGCCCGTGCGGCGAGACGGGACGCACGTCGGAGCGGCTCGCGCGCATGTTCACGTGGTGGCCGCCGACGATGAGCTGGCGGCGCTCGACTTGCGTGAGCAGCAGGTTGCAGGCGACCTCGTCGAAGAAGATGATCTCGGCGCAGGCGGTCGTGCGGCCGTCGAGGGCGTGCAGGAGCGAGCTGGTGTACACTTTGCCTGTGTGGTAGATCTTCTTCAGGAGCATGTTGTAGGTGCAGTCCGGGGGTAGGTTGGTGCACCACACGCCGGTCTGCGGAGCGGGAGGCTCGTGGATACCGCCAGGTGCAGGAACTGACTCTTGATCTGGTTGAGGGACGGGGAGGTGGTGCAAATGAACTCGGACAACCTCTCTGTTTCCGGGGAAGTCGGGGATTCGGAAAGGTCCCTGACCCTCGTACACGACGTGCTGGAAGCCATGGTCTGGCTGGGCTGTTTGTCCGTCTTGGGTGAAGAGGGGTGCCGGAGGAGTTCCGTGACCACGTCCAGCTACGCGCTCGCGATGGAATGGCGGCTGGTCCGTCTCTTCCTCTACGGTGAAGATGGGTGCCTGAAGAGGTGCCTGGCCCGGTGAAGATCCACGCGAGCGTGGGGATTGATCGTTCGGCATTCGCGGAAGGGCAAGGGGAGGGTGAATACCTCCATGATACTGTGTTGCTCCACGCTGGTCTGCGTCTTGATCATTGATCATTGCTCCGATCGGCGGAAGGATAGGGTCAGTTTGAAGAGATGCCTGGCCGGGTGAAGATCCACGCGAGTGTGGGGATTGATCATCAGGCATTCGCGGAACGGTAAAGGGAGGGTGAATACGTCCAAGGCCCTGTGCAGCTTCACGCGGGTCTGGGTCTTGAGCCCGGTTCGATCTTCCGATTGGGGGAAGAATAGGGTTATCGTAAAGAGGTCCACGGCCCTGCAGAGCTTCACGCCATACTGGGTCTATAGCCCGGTCCCTGGTTCTTGGTGCCCGAAGATTAGGGGCTAGGGGAAAAGGCATACGGCCCCGTGGAGGTGCAATCTGGCCATGGCCTAGTCCCCAGGGCATCATTTCCACTGGGGAAAAAGGAAGGTCGAACGGTGGCACTGGTGCAAGAAAATGTACCTCCAATGGCTGCTGCTGGAACTGTCCATGACCATAACCGTTGATCCACCGGTCTGGGATTAGTGGCAAAGGCGGCATCATCCTGTCCGCTGGATTGAGCATGAGGTGCTCCATACTCTCCGCTAGGATAGGTGGCGTATATTGAACATAATGAACGGCAAGGTCTTGTCCAGGAAACTGTGCGATAGGACCATCTGGAGGGGGGCCGTTGTTGGGATCCCAAGGACCATTAATACCCATAGGAACAAACTGATGCTCGCCATTGGGGGATGCTGAATCCGATCCGCTTGAATCGTTTGCAGCTTCAACTTCTTCGGAGGGTGATTTAGAGTCCTCACTACTATGACCGTCACAGATATCGATGTCTGGCTTGCCCTCATCGTTAATCTGTGCTGCATTGGCGTTCTTCGTGGGGCACTTGCCCTTCTTCGCATCAGCCTCTATGTGACCTTTGGAGTCAGGAACGGAGGTATCGTCCTGAGAACCGAGAATTTTGAGGGAGGCAACTGATGATGGCGGAGTGGCAGCTTGTGTGTCATGCTCAGTAGCTTCCTGAACAACCACAGGGACTGCTCCTGGCTGATCGGCCTTCTGATTGATGTCTCCAACTGATTCTTCACCAGCCAAGGAGACTGCTCCTGACTGACCGGCGGTCTGATTGTTGTCTCCAATGGACTCTTCACCAGTGACTGCTCCTGGCTGACCGGCCTCCTGATTGTTGCCTCCAATGTAATCTTCACCAGTCAGTGAGACTGCTCCTGGCTGACCGGCCTTCTGATTGTTGTCTCCAACGGAGTCTTTACCAGTCATGGAGACTTCTCCTGACTGACTGACAACTTGATAGTCTTCTTCAGGATCTTCCTGAATAGTCGGGAGAGTTGCTCCTGGACCACAGTCGAACTGATCGAGATATTCATCAGCAATCCAATCACTCCAGCAGAATGTGTCTGCCTCTTGCTCAGTCTGGGTATCATCTTCGGCAGCTTCATTAATCGCCCAGAAAGATTCCTCTGCCTGAGGGCCAGTCTGAGCATTCTCTTCGGCAGCTTCGTTAATCGCCCAGAAAGCTTCCTCTGCCTGAGGGACAGTCTGAGCATTCCCTTCGGTAGCATCGTTCATAGCCCAGCTGAATGTCTCTGACTGAGGGCCAGTCTGGGCTTCATCTTCAGCCGCTTTCTCTTTACCCCAGGCGTATGTGTCCAACCACCAAGCAGCCATAGACTCCTCTTCCATGTCTTCGTAATCAGCCCAGCGAGAGTTCTCTGACTGACGAGCAGCCTGAGTATCACTTCCGGTAGCTTCCTCAGGAACAGTATCACCAGTCGCCTCGGGAAGAAAGGGGGGGACTTCCTTAGCATTCTCAGAAACAGCATCACCAGTCTCCTCGGGAAAAAGAGGTGGGACTTCCTTGGCATTCTCAGAAACAGCATCACCAGTCGCCTCGGGAAGAAAAGGGGTGACTTCCTTGGTAGTCTTGTCAGTTGGCTCGTGCGTCTCCGAAATGCCTACAGACTGACGGGCACTCTGATCTTGATCTTCAATGGCATCCTTCGTAACAGCTTCCTTGAATGCCTTGGGAAGACGAACTGTGATTACCTTGGTGTTCCTGTCGGGAGCCTCGACTTTATCCGAATCAATTTCGGGCTTGGACTGGGGAGAGGTAGGAGTTGGCATAACGGGATTATCTCCAGCAGCGCTGGCCTGAGCGTGCATCTTGGCCCGATAGTTGCGGCCCTTCCAGTTCTTACGGCCCTTCTTTTTCTTCTTCGCAGCTCCTTCTGGCTGTTCGGCATTCTGAGTAAACAAGGCACCGTCATTAGTAACTGAGGGGACTTTTCGTTGGTTTGTGTAATGATTTCAGGACTTACATGATCAGTCTTGCCGGGCTGTGCCGCATTGCCATTGGCTTGAGGACCATTGGATTTAGGGGCGGCGGAACGTGTGTTGGCAGCGGGACTGTTCTTGATGGGAGCGATAACCTGTTTTTTATTGGTCTGATTGAGAAGGTGATCGTCGTCAGTGGCCGGAAGATACTCATGCCTGCCTTAGTGATCACTTACAGATGCAGTAGTCTGGCCGGGCATTGCCGCATTGTCGTCGGCCTTGGTGGCGAGGGGACGACCGGTGGTTTTAGGAGCCGCTGAACGGGTATGGGCAGCTGGGCTATTCTTGATGGGAGCGGCGACCTGTGCTTTACCAGCCTGTTCAAGAAAGAAACTGTCGTCAGTAACAGAGAAAAGACTCGTCTCTTGCCTTCATGAGATGATTACTTACAGATTCAGTGATCTGGCTAGGCTTCGCCGCATTATTGTTGACCTTAGAGGCGACGGGACGATCATTGGTTTTATGACCAGAGGAACGGGTATTGGCAGCGGGGCTATTCTTCATGGGAATTGTAACCTGTTCTTTACCAGTCTGATTAAGGAAGTAACTGTTGTTAGCAACCGAGGAAAGACTCGTCTCTCGCGTTCATGAGATGATCACTTACAGATTCAGTAGTCTTGCTAGGTTGTGCCGCATTACCGTCGACCTTCAGGGCGGCGAGACGATCATTGGTTTTAGGGGCCGCAGAACGAGTATTCGCAGCCGGACTATTCTTGATGAAAGTGGTAACCTGTTCTTTACCAGTCTGATCGATTGCGGCATCGTTGTTAGTAACCGAGGCAGGACTGTTGTCTTTCTGGTCGGGCTGTGCCGCATTCTTATTCCAGTCCTTACGGGGGCCGCGATGGCGATAGTAAGTGCGTTTTCTGCCCTTATTGACGTTGGCCTGTCTATTGCCAGTCTGGTAAAGCAAAAAAGTTGACATTAGTGACGGAGGATATACGGTTGTGTTGCTTGATTCTTTCATCACTTACAGGAAGATCGGTCTTGTCGGGCTGTGCCGCGTTATCGTTGGCCTTGGGGGCGGCAGGACGGTCATTGACAACAGAGTTGTCGTTGTTAGCAGTAGTAACCTGTTGGTTAGCAGCCTAAAAGAGGGAGACGTTGTCATCAGTATCCGAGGAAGGACTATCGTTAGGCTGATTGATGTTTATCACTTACGGGAGTTCCCTGGCCCGAAGCTACAGCGGGACGATCGGTGACGGTAATGCCGGGCTGAGTGCCACCATCATTCGGGACAACAGGGGATTGATTGGCATCTTGTCCGTTAGCGACGTCGCCGGCCGAGTCCGAAGTCTCTGCCTGGCTTCGCGGGGAGCGCGAATCAGGAGCGCGTGGCTTGCCTATCAACCCAAGGGATTGGTCGTCAGCGCGCGCGAACAGTCAATCATCGACGATGAGGATGATTCGAATGAAGCAATTGTCTTTACTTACGTCCAGCCATAGCTATTCTGAGAAGCGAGATGTTCGTTGTGTACGAAGTGCAGGTGATGGTTGAAGATGACGGATGCCGGTGTGGAAGTTCAGATGGTGGGAATGTCCACTGGACTTGAGGATGACGTGGAGAAGAGGAGGAAGAGAATTACCAAGGTGGGTTTCTAGAGAATAGATAGTTTTATAGACTGGGAGCAGAAACATATCGCCGTCGAGATCTCGTGTTCCCGTTCTCATTGCCCTGGTGAGTACATTGTGCCCGGGTTATGTGACTTAGTCGGCGATGAATGCCAATACACAAACGGGGGGTGCCTTTATATTGCTGGGGAACTGTGAACTAATGTACAGAGGCTTGACATCGAGCCACAGGGCAGTACTTGTTTACTTGACAGAGGTCTCTTTGAGTGTCGCCGACTATGTTTGCGATACTCAGGGATGGGAGACGCAGTTCTCATGGCTCGCAAAACCATCCAAGTTTCGGCGGCGCGTACATGGCACTGTCACTAGCACTTGGCTATCGATGAGAATAAATATGTTCTTGCTATGATCGGTCTCAGAAAATCGCATCCCTGTCTTTTTTTCCCAGACCTCAAGTCTCCAGTCTGGTGGTCACCCCTAATCAACATGCTACGATATTCGGGCAAGAGACCCTCCTATACAAAACAACAAAATAAAACGAGACAGGCACAAAACTGATGACTGCTACTTTTCTCCGCTCTTCGCGAGAGATTTTGTCGAAAGCTACCATGGAATGAATAAAATAATTTCCGTAACAGACCCCGAACTCCCCCGTGCCTTCACTCTCTCATCCATACAGCTTTCTATATATCACCGAGCTTCAGATTCGGCTCGTGAGACTGGACTCTTTCTAGCCATCGCTGTATATAGAAGTAATTAGAGTGATGGGCGAGGACTCGGGCGCGTTCTGGCTTGCTCAAAAGCCTCATAATTATTTTCAGATTCTCCTGTGACCGCCAGCATTGCGATCTGTACCACCGCTGCTACTACCTTCTATGATCCAATGTCATAGAAGCAATCCAGGACACGTCTTTTCGATGGATGATCCATTTAGGCTCCGGCTATCAAGTACAGGTCCAGGACTGGACTTTGAAAAGATCGTCAGGATGATCGTACTGAAACTGGAAGTGTGGGAATTTGTTTCCAGATAGTATGTTGGTTCAGCGGGCGCACCCGCAACCACATCATTGAACAATACGCATGCATATTCTAGCTCAATAATGTCGCGGCACCGGTATAGAGGCTAAGATTCAGACGAGCGTTCTTTGATGTCTGCATGGTCGCGATCGGTGGTGGTCGCCTCTTCACGAGCCCAAACACCATGCGACATATGATTCATGAAGTCGAGCGGCGTTTAGAGTGAGTCGACGGAGGCAACCCCACAATAGGCCGTGGCTGTTTCTGTTTCCTTCCTTTCTCCTCTCCGAAGTAATGCAATGCTCGGTGCGTTGTCTGATAGGGGAGCCATTCTCCAGGAAGTGATTGTATCGGGACCGCGGAGGCAACCTGAGCCTAGTCTTTACCCAGAAGGGCCCTTGCAGTAACAACAAGTTTATAATCGACAAAGTTGGCAATCAATTAGTTCTGAGTGGAAGAAGAAAATTTCTCGTCCTCTATTTCAGTGCACGCGTCCCTCTTTGACTAGTATTCCTTCAAGCACGGTTGGTTGCCCAGTTGATTGCTTCTTGGCCATCAAGTACAATATAGTAGGTATGTATTGTGCTAGGAAAGCATCTTAGTTCCCCAGCGAGAGGAGACATAGCTCATGGTGTGAGTAGCTTTGATTAGGTACCTATGTAAGAGACCGTGAGTGAGAGTCACTGTTGTTCGCAGTTTGAACAAAGGATCTCAGGATCATCAAGAGATCGCTCGGCCATCTGTTGAGTCGTGGGCCAAATCCTCTAGATCCGGGCTTGGTTGGCATTGAGTGGGTTACCGCTTTCCATCTTTACAAGAGACTCGAAAAAGTAAGTGTAGTTCCACTGCGGACTGTGGGGGCCGAGATGGATATCAGTAGATGGCTGCGGTGTCTTCTCTGTATCCCATTTGGATGCTTTGCTGTTCCCAGCCCCCAATATACCCTGGCCCGCGAGCCATTCTCGTATAGACTCAGCCATTTTTATGCGAATATGGAGTTGATCGTGTTTCTCATCGTCGATGCTGACTGGGGTGTAGCTGGACCGGTACTCTTTTGCCGCTGCGGCAAGTCTCTTGACTCTGAAGTTGTCGGCAGCTCGAAGCTTAGCCACGAACTCATCAAGGGCAGCTCTAAGGTCTACGGTTGCCCGAGCCTCCTTTAGATCCCAGCCCTCTAGATTGAACAACAAAAGTCGCGACATAGCAATGAACATAGAAAAAATATCAGAGAAAGTGGTGAAAGGAGCGCACAAGGCAGCGTCAGGACTGATGGACCTGACTATGTTGATGAAGTTGTGGCTTATTTGCAAGCAGTGTTGCAAGTGCTCGCGCTGCAGAAGGGAGGTGGCTTCGACACCCGGGAGAACGTATGTCATGGGTATATGCAGCTGCATGAAAGCACAGTGATACAACAGGGAGAGCAACACTAAAGGAGTCGATGTTAGTCGAGGACAGGTGTGTAAAGGAAGGATTGATATCAACTTACAGAATTTGTGGTTGTAAAGGGCGACGTTGCTCATGATGTCGCCAAGTTCTTGGCGTTTCTCAGCCAGCCGGTAGGAGACGTCAATGAAGTTATCATCGCAGATACTGTCGTAAATGGTGGGAATGCTCTCGGTGAACTGCCGGAATTTGACCAGTTTAACGACGATGAAGTCCGATGGAAATTCAGGAAACTGATCAAGCGAGTCAACGCAGTGTTGGACATATGTTGATGACAAGGGGTTCGGTCTTCCAAATTGAAAGGAGTTGCTACACGGGAAGGAAGTCAGTCAGTAGGTGATGAGCGACTACATAGGCATCAGACGGGTTGGCCTTCAGCACTTACAACGAAAGTACGTAGTAGCAGGCTAGAAAAGCGCGCTGCTGTTCCTTGATTTCACTGTCACTCTTCGTCCGTAGATCATCGGCCATAGCGTGTCTAGCATCGTTAGCAGTCGGCTTTGAGTAGAGGCAAATCGCAACGAAGCAGTCTTACCCTGTGAGACCAAGACTATGGGCAAGGCCGAGCGCAATGTAAATGAGTTGGGTTGCTCGACGGTCAGAATAGAACTGGGGATTGGCCCTGACAATGAATCAGCAAAGGAGTAAGTCGAATACGACTGGCAATGTTTACCAGGCAATGTAGACAATGAGCCCCTGAAGGGTGCCTAGATCGTGCCCTTCCTGCATTGACAGCAGGTTTTGTCCAATCCACGCATCGACACTTTTTCTGATCTCAAGACTCTTAGCTGAGGTGAAATCAAGCGCGGTCATGAGTATCGTTTTAAACAGCAACGGCTTCTCAACGGACAGTCGATTGGCTGTAATGTCATGATCCAAGATGATGAATGGAAAGTGAGCCGTAAAAAGCGTGGTGAATTCATGGACAGCCTTCTGTGCCTGATCCCAAGTAATGCCAAAACCAGGATTCGGCTGATGATGAGGCGGAAGAGAAGGCGGTCCTAATGATGACTCCCCTTCAGTAGCAAATGTGCCGCTTGATCCAATGTTTGCGCTTGTGTCGTCCGAGTTTGCTACTGAAGGTCCACGATGCCCTTCGTTTGGACCATCTGAGACACGTGTACGCTTACTGCGACATTTACCGTCAGTTGTTTGCGATAACCAAAGGAAGCTAATAACAGAGACCCCATCAGGAGCACAGCCGCTATGCGATAGGATGGTGGTACATACGACGCATGCTGTGCCTTGACTCGTCTCGGTCTCCTGAGACTCTTGGTAGTTTGAGGGGTGCATGAGATTTTCAGCCTCTGGCATCTGTTGGGTCGCAGTTAGTGTCAGACTCGTAAGAAGATAGAGAATGAAGATGCAGAATGCAGTCATCCTCCCCAAGAAGAGGAAGGGAACTTACCTATCACATCCGTCGCCGATCTCATTGTTCTCATAGTGGCATCGGGCTTTGGCCTTCGTGCATGGCAGACAGGCCCTTTGACGACGGGGCGATTCCGCCTGGTGAGCAGTCATCATAAAGGTAGGTAGATAACAGTACCTAGGTTGTTCAATTGATGATACTGCTGTCAAGGGTAAGGATTTGTGAGGTTTTAGACAGATAGAGAGGAACCGTTTGGGATGTGAGAAATATTATCGTCGATATGGGTAGGGGGACGCGAACGGGTTTACTGGAGTCAGGTCAAAGAGCAGGTACAGAATCTAGTGGCCTGCACTATTTGCTGACCGGAGTTAAGCGGGCTTAGACGCTGGACAGGGATCGATGGCGATACAAGTCCAGCGGTGTTAAGATATAGCGTACGAGTAGGTGGTAGTTAGGTACTTGTAGGTACCTGGTATTCTGTAGATAGTAGAAGTACACGATAGCCTGAGCGGTTGCGGCACATCTATTCCGTCACTTCTGCGAAATAGGTAGTTGCACCTGCTTCTTCACCTGATGAAAGACCACCGACTTCCCGTCTTTTCTGTTTCACCTGTACGAGTACTTGCATGGCGGCGATATCGGGGATAACAGGGCTAGCCAACCCTAGTCAACTACGAATAGGCAACAACTGCCGCTGAATCCTGAAGCCACGGGACTCTTATTATCATTAGCTACTGCCAGGTCGGCCCTCCAAACTTGATACCGTTCGTCGCCCATGGAGGAAGTTCACCGTTTTCTTGAACTTGGGCTTCCCATCTAGGGTCTTCCAACCAGAGACTGTGTAGCGTCTTGACCTTCATAACTAGTTCCCATCCGTCGGGTCTGAACTTCGGGTCGTGGGTTGCGGCGCACGCAATGGACCGCGACAAGTAATGCGAATAGAAGGTAGAGTCGGTGATAATCAGCGACTGCTTCTTTGCCACTCGACCCAGAGCCATTCGGCTTCGAAATGGCCTGATGCCAGGATCCATATGTGCCATTCGATCCCGCTCACACATCTCGAACATGCTAGCAGCAAGCGCCCACACATCGCTCTTGGATGAGTGTGGACTTGCCATCAAATCCTTTTGGTGTTCTTCAGGGCACGGGTCGAAGCACAGCTCGGGTGCATCTGTATGCTCGCAAGTCAGTAATATCCGCGGAGTACTTGTCGCTCTATTCTGGCATGGTCCCCAGCAGTCGCTGTCTCCTCATGAGACACGGCTTGTCTAGGTCATCTCAGGGGTTCTTGGGAATGACTCACGATATTCAACCGTACCACTCCCAGTCTGAACAAAATCATTCTTCTGCTCGTAACTCATCAGTCCGAAATCCGATAGCAGAACATCGAAGGTATTCGACCCCGGGCTGTTTCGGGAACGAAGGAGAATGTTGCTGGGTTTGATGTCGCAATGCACGATTGGCACCCATTCATAGCCACCATTATTCTGAAGAGACCTCGACACATAACTCTGGCCCGTCTGGAGGTACCCGAGTGCATCGGCAAGCGATACGAATGCGTGCCATATGAAACTCTCCGGGATACGGTCCGGTTGTTGTGCCTCTTTTTTCAGGGCGTATACTTTGATCAGATCCGACAAGGAACCGCGATCGCAGAATTCCATATAAACAGAGCCCTCAAAGGGCTTATCATGAAGATAGGCTCCGACGTATCCTATAAATCTCCTCATTCAGCTTCTGAATGCAATTCAGGTATCTTCGTGGAAGCGTCTGCGGTATTACTTACGGATGAGTGAGCTGTGAACAAGACGTCGCATCATCTGAATCTCGGATCTTGCTAACATCCGACACAGAGCCGATGTAGACTTGAAGACCTTCTCAGCGTAAAGTTGCTTTGTTCTGCTGCTTTTCACAAGGTATACGCCTTCGTTCATGCCTCCTCTGCGGCCATCGGCTGGATCCAGGACATAGACTCGTTGGTACTGATGGTATAGAGGGACAGTTGATACTTCTCTGAAAGACTCGGCGGGAAGGTGAATCTTACGCGGGCCAGATTCGACAGCCTCTCTCGTTATTATGTTATAATAGCAGTATGACTGACCGCCCATCTTTCTTAGTTCCCAAGGTCGAGGGAGTCGGCCGAAGACAGGGTGATCATTGGTCTTTGTGAGTTCTTTCCCATTATCGTCCAAGAGAATGAATATCACAGGATGATTTGGCCGTGTGCACTTCACCCTCCATTGCATTGGGATGGTCTGTACTTCTTGATCGGCCGTAATCCAGGGCCCATCTGTACGATTGGTAGTCATAGCTTTGGTGATCGGGCCTTGGGTATCAGAATCGAGCGGTTCAAGTTTGATATAATATGTTCGACTTTATGCTTGAGATATACTATCTGAACAATCAACTGTTGCCTAGGAAAGCATGCATCGGCATCCCAGGTCTTCAAGTTCAACGGTAATGGGCCACGGGACATGATAGGAGGTAGTGTAAGTAAAGTGCAGGAAAAGAGTCAGACTTCCTGTCTGTCAAGATGAATGCTTCACCCTGAAATACGAGCTTTCGAATTGCGTCAGAAATCACAGCAGTCCTCCATCTACACAAATGAGTGGGCAAAGGCTTTGACCATTTCCAACAACAAGTCACACTCTTCGTTGGAGATGAGCCACCAGGAAGTTTGTCCGTGTGATTGTTCATGAAGCAAAAGCGAGAAGATACATCTTCCGAGCGACGCAAATATACGCCCGCGCAAGTGCAGCTGTCGAGCCGCCCTCAAAGACGTGCATACTACTCTCTTGCAGAATGTCCAGTCGCCGACTAAGTGGTCATTTTGCCGCGACTGCCGCGACTTACCACTTGGTACACCTGCAATACCGGCGACAGCACCATGGCAATCCAACTGAGCCGCACTCTAAGGCACGGCATCAGATAATAGGGTCAAGCCAAGCGTGATCTATGTGCCCTTGATTAACCCATTTTAGCACGCAACGAAGACACAGCTGACTTTTGGGATTATGTTCCCTGCGGTGATGATATGCTGTTTCTTGCCTTCATCGTTGATCTTAAGCTTAACTGCTTCCCTTCATGGCTCTGGGTTAGGTGACGACGGAAGATGTTGACATCCTCAAGCCGAATCTGCCCTCTCAGCCACGCTTAGTCGTGATGACATTGCCAACTCGCGGCTTCACGTCTGATCCACTCAGGTCAAGTAAACAATCACTGCCGTGGAGGACGGCGATATAAATAAGCGGAGAAGTAGCATATATTTGCTACCTACTCATAGATCTCCTTCTGAATTCCCCATCCCTCTCCCTCTCTCCTCCTTCTCACCCTCCTCAACCTGCTTTCCATCTTGTCATCATCTTCATCGAACAATACACGCACCAGAATTGATCCCGATCATCAGAGTCTCAGTTGCGGAAGACGTTGGCCTTTTTCTACGCCATCGTCATCCATGACTTGGTAATTCTAGCTCTCTAAATTGATCCAGGGTTGCTTCTCTTTCAGATTCTATCCATCACGACGTGGCTACACCACACCCACTCTCATTTATCATCATACGTATGCAAAGAAACAATCCTCCTTCTTCAATCCCTTTCGTTCGCTTCCAACTGACCTCGAGTCACCTCCCTCCTTTCGGCTCCGTACTAGAGGCGTTTTGATACCTTTGTCCTCGCTTCTCTGCGCTTTCGATCCTTGAACTGAACAGTCAGAGAAACAGCACATCCTTCGCATTCACAACGCATTTTCATATCCGTACTATCTTGACTCTGTCATCAGCAAGTTATCCAGACGCTCGAGGCCATCGCAGCTTCTACTGGTAAGTTTCGTCTAGACCTCCTCTTGAACTCCATCAAAAACTAGATACTGACTCAATTGACAGCTCGGTAACTTTCAAACTGTCGAAAGATCACCCGAAGCAATGAGTCGCGATTCTCCCGATCCTCGACGCTTTGATCGTCGACTCCGCGCGACGGATTATGGCATCCAGGGCGACAATGATCGAGGAAGTCCCCAAATGTTCGCAATGGATGAGGACATCCAGGGTGATCGTAATCGACGAGCGCGTGCTTCTCAGCCAACGGGTGGAAGCATGAATCCCCGGGCTATGGAGTGGAACATCGTCGAGTCGTATATTGGTTATGACTCTGATGTCACCCCAAAGGCATCTCAACAATTCTCTTCTACCCCTTACGCCGCCAAATACAAAGGCTCGAAGGAGACCGTGAAACAGGCCGATGAGCCCAGTCCCTCGAAGGAGAAATTTGCGACCACGGCCGGTAGTTCTAACCCGACCGTCAGACGCCATCGCCTGGACCGCGAGATGAGCCCGTCTCCGGCCCGCCCCATCCCCATCCCCGGCGCAGTTCCACGAATTCGTCTGCCCGCGGAGAGAGCGGAAGACAATTCGTCAATGTCGGGATCGAACTGTCCTGTCCCTATCGCCATGGCTAAAGAGGTCCTCGCGGCAAACAGGGTTCACGAACAGCGGTTGGCGAACATGCTCCGAGAACGCGTGAGAGAGCATAAGATGTACCATCACGCGCGAGCTGATCAGGCCGCTCTCCCTCGTTCGGATACTGAACAGCAGACATCGTCGACTGAAGGTTCCACCACGGGCCGACGCCGACTCACTAGAGTCCAGTCCATGGAGGACATGCGTAACCCCAGTAGCAAGGGTCACAGTCGTGCTCCATCCGCGACCAAGATTGAAGCCAATGTCCGCACTGGCCGTACCATCCACACTGGTGGTACAGTCCGCGCTGGTAGTGTCGCCCGATCTGGCAGTGTCGTCCGCGCTGGCAGTACCATCAACCCTGGCAGTACCATCCGCCCTGGCAGTATCGCCCGGCCTGACAGTACCGGTCGCGCTGGCAGTTCCGCCCCCACTGGCACTGCTTCCCGCGCTGGCGGTATTGTCCGCACTGACACTATGTTCACAGAGAGTTCAGATGACACCCCTCCGAAATACTTGAAGAATCTGCAAGGCCCCTACGCTCACCAGTACATGTACACCAACACCCACATCGCGTACCAGGAGGGCCTCAATGCACGACCTCATATCAAGGGCTGGGGTGATAGCGGAACTAAGGAGCGTGTTGAAGATCCCAACGAGTTCACCGAAAGCTGTAAGTTTTGTATTCTCTTGATTCTCGAATACTATTCCACTACCTCATTCATGTTATCTCTATCCATGAAAGCTAACTCGACATCATAGACATCCAGGCTCTCAATCGTCGCCGCGCTTCCAGCGAACGCAGCATCGCAAATACATCGGTGGCCAGCAACGCAGGATCCTCGCGCGCTTCGTCTTCCTCCCCTCAAGCCCGTAGATCCTCCCTTACCAGCCCCATTGCCACGCGTCGTGGAAACCGAGTTGAGACGCCCGATCTCCTGCTCCAAGTGGAGCAGGTGATGAACAACTTGGATCTTCCCCGCGCCGATGGCAACTACGATGAAGGTGAGATCGACGATGAGGGCGAAAGTTCCATGCGCCGTCGTCGGCTAAAGGAGGTTTTCGACTTCTCTGAGAAAATGCACAAGGCATTGGAGGCCATGCGCCAACGTCTCGAGTAGTTCCTTCGCTAGTTCTTGTCGCGTCGATTGCATACGGTGGCATTCGTAGTTCTCTTTGTTGTTGTTTGTTGTTGTGGTAAGGATCAGGAAAGTTCCCATGTTTCTTTTGTTTTTTCGGTGTAGTGTAGGATCATGTTCACGTTTCGAGAAGCTTGTTGAGAGATCGGAACAGTTTCATGTCTTGTCAGGTTTCCCCAGATCGAAGCAGGGATGCCTTTCAAGAGACAAGATCAGAACTGTCGGATTTCTCGTTGGGTTCTCGTATCAGGGTCAGGCTTAACTTTCGAGAGCCTTTTTGAGGGGCCTATCTGTCGATAGAGCAAGATATAACACCTCCTTTTTTTTTACACATCTTCATGATTTTCAGCGAAATGTGATTCGTGAATGCGTAGATTTTATGCCTGTCTATATAAGGGCTGGGATCTGAGTAAAACCTCCCCAGTACACTGTCCGTAGATGCGTATCGCGTTCCCATAAAGAATCGGGTGGGCGCGACGATATCTTGGGCTGAGGAAGCGGTGGGCTTCATTGACCCTATATCCCCATCAACAGCTCAAAACATCTCCATCGCCAGGCAGGTGGGCTCTCGAAGGTCAGACTGTGACTTATTGATAGCTACTGCCATTAGATCAAAGTACATAATGATTATAATGATGATGGCGATAAATGCGCTGTAGAAATGGAGGCAGTGGCAAGTCATGATGCTTCATGGAGTATGATTCTGTACCTACAACTCAGACTGATTCAGAGCCCCTGAATCAGGGGCTTTCACACAGTGTAGAGTATCCAATCTGCGGTATACACTGTATCTGTACTGTACAAGCTCTAGGCATTCGATCGCAGCTGCGCAACAGCTGGCAATTAGTCAAATGTACTTCAGTACGGAATACGTCCAGCGCCAAACGTCCACGTTGTTACCGCCAGTCAGCGCTGTATTTCGTACTTACACCCAAGCCAACGAACACGAGCAAGCAAGATCACGACTCTTTCGCCAATCGCCGAGAATCAATTGAAACCGAATCCCAAGACGTGAAAGAATACCAGAATCGCCCACCATGGACCCCTATTCAGCGGAAGGCGAGCTCATCAACATCCACAACTACTTCCACCAGGGCCAGTACCAGGAGGTCATCGACTTCGACACATCATCGCTGTCCTCCGAGAACGAGGTCCCCGCGCGCGTCCTCGTGAACCGGGCGCGCATCGCGCTCGGCCAGGCCGAGGATGTGCTAGCCGACGTCCAGGGCGAGACCTCGCAGCCCGAGTTCGGCGCCGTCGCGGCCCTGGCGCAGGCTGCGCTCGGACAGACGGAGGAGGCCGTCGAGACGATCGAGGAGCTGGCGCAGTCAGCCGGCGAGAATAAGACGGTGCAGGTGCTGGGTGGTATTGTGCTGCATGCGGCGGGCAAGTCGGATGAGGCGCTGGAGTTGCTGTCTAAACACTCGGGGAGTCGTGAGTTTGCCCTTTACCTCGGAATGGGAGTCGAATGTGACTAACGGCGCATGTCAATTACAGTCGATGCTGTCGCACTCATAACACAGATTCACCTACAGAACAACCGAACAGATCTCGCCGTGAAAGAGGTCGCAGCGGCGCGGAGATGGGCACAGGATAGTCTTTTAGTGAACCTAGCAGAGTCATGGACTGGTCTCCGGTTGGTACGTTATCGCTCTCACATTACCCCTTACACCCGAGTCCATCTAACCTGTTTCTTTCACAGGGCGGCGAGAAATACCAACAATCCTTCTACGTCTTCGAAGAACTAGCCCAAACACCCGCGACATCATCCCTCGTCACCCTCGTCTCACAAGCCGTATGCGAGCTCCACCTCGGCCGCGTCGAGGAGGCGCAGATCGCCCTCGAGCAAGCGCTGAAGAAGCAGCCCGACTACGCCGACGCCATAGCAAACATGTTGGTCCTGACAGCGGCGACAGGCAAGGACGTTGAGGAGCTGACCAGGTACGCATTCTCCCGCCCTCTCCTTACAATAGCATCCCACTAACAAGAGACCTCACAGCTCCCTGAAGAAGGCGGTGCCCAACCACGCCCTCCTTGTAGACCTGAACGAGAAGAGCGATCTATTCGACAAGGCCGCGCTGAAGTTTAGCGCCAAGGTGTCGGCGTAAAGACTGGGGAGAATGATGAGGAAATACAATATATGAAATCATAATATGACAGGCATTACCCGTCAGATCTTAATATAGAAATTCATGACACGGGTTTCTTCTTCGTCGACGAGACAGAGTGGCAACGTGATGTTGCGCAGTATACCGCATGCGAGAGCCGTTTTATACATACACTCAGGGGCTACGCGACAAAGATGTGTCCGCGACAAATACATAAGTCAAGATCCAAAGCACGAATCGTTCAAGACAAAGTCATTTTTATGAGGTAGTGATTACTAGCATACGAAGACAAGCTAAATAACAACTCGAAACAGAGTAGATCACCTCAACCCAGTCCATGTGAACATCACAGGTCAGTCATGCTGTCCATGTGAGTCCTTCATTACAGAAAGGATTTAAACCAGTCAGGCCCCAGGCCCAGAGGTTTCCATTCGCCTTGAAAACATGTAGTGTCAAAACGAAACAAATTCCATCATCTTTTCCTGAAACAACACCGCTGAGAAAGACCACAACCGCCAGGGCCAAGTTTCTTGCGCTGAGGATATGCACATTCCACCTTAGACCGGCGGCAAAGGAGCGTTGCCCCCTTTGTGAATCCATCGCCGTTCCCTTGACTCCTAACCCGATTTCCCCCCCTCGTAACGCTATATTATTTGATTTGTCTCCGAATGATATCCGGAATTAATTCTACTATGTACCCAGCAGATTTCCATATTAAGTAGGTATGAGAAATGAGTGTGATCATGCCCTGTGACCTGGACACAAGTCGATGATGCCGCGCGGGAGAGGATGCTGGCCTATCGTACCGACAATTTATCGAGTATCTGATGGATCCTGGCGCTCTTCTCCTTGCCCCCGCCGAGTTCATCGGCCGTTTTCCTCGCCCGCTCGATGAGAATGCTCAAGACTTTCCTGGTATACTCAAAGCTGCCGGTGGATTCCATATAGCTAACCGCATAGCGCTTCACCATGTTATCTGAGGTCTTCTGCTTCAGAATATTAATGAGATGCCGGTTCACGGGGTTAGCGCGGATGCTATGGATAATGAGGAAGGAGAATTTGCCCTCTGTCAGGTCCTCGCAGAAGCCCTTATTATGTCCGTATTCTGGACTGAAGAGGTTCCGGTAGTCATCCTGGATCTGGAAAATGATGCCTAGGATGTTCACGAGCGGCACACAGTCGATGGCCACTTGTGACTGGGCTTGCATCAATTTGATGGCGAGCCGGAACAAGCCGCCGGTCTTATTGCCAACCATCTCGAGGTACTCGTCCTCGGTGGGGCAGGTAAGAGAGTCTCGCCAGAATAGATCCATTCCTTGGCCGCGGTGGAGATTAATAAGCTCCTCGGAGAAGATGTCAACGGCCCGCGGATTATTGAGTTTTTGCAGCTCGCGGAGAGCACAGAAGTATATGTAGTTGCCTGAGTTTATGGTCTCGGCGGTACCGAAGATGTTGTGTGCGACGGGCTGTCCTCGTCGCAGCACGGAATTGTCCTCGACGTCGTCTATAAGCAGCGACGCCGTGTGTAGCATGGCCACGACCTTGGCGATAACCTCGAGGCTCTCCATGGGCACTTCGAGCCAGCCGTTGAAGGCATTGATGAGCTGTGTGCGGATATCCTTCCCAGGCTGAGCGAGCAGGTACTCATAAGGGGCCACGAGGATCTTCTCCTTCGGCTGTGACCAGGTCTTGCGCGCTGTGTAATCAAAGTCCTCTGTCGCATAGCGCGCGGGATCAGGGGAGGCAGGGGAAGACATGCCGGCCAAGTGGTTCTGGGTAGAGAATGTCCTAGGAGGGGATCTGCAATGAGTATGGATGCTTTGGGCGAACCAGTTGGCTTCGGCGACCGGGCGAAGGACTGATTTAGCGGAGGATGCGGAATTAATGTAGGTGCCTACGGACGAAGTCCTCGGGGGGATGTGGTTGGGAGACTGAAGATATATAGAGGAGACGTGGGTGCTACTACCGTCGGCCTTAGCGCTGGATATGCTGGAGCTCCCGTTGGCGGCCATGATGCGCTTTCCCAGCACGGAGTATTCCGTCGAAGTATTTCGTACCTAATCCGTAAACCCTATTCTGATTCCGAAACAAGTAAGTCGGTGGCGGCTTCTCTCGCTCTCTATATCTTGCGGTATCCTTGCAACTTCAAAACTACTATGACGAAGTATTGGTCGGGCAACCGGGCAGGTGAGGTCAAAAATGGAATGGATAGGGGAGGTGAGAAAACGGCACATTTGCTGCTACGTATAGCTTATATTGGTAGAGCAGGCAGGTCGGGAATGGCAGTTGTTGTGCCTCCTCCGTAGACACCGCGCACCTAATTACCTAAACCTACGGATTACCTACGCGGATTACCTACATCGATAGTAGGTAAGGTAACACCTACACTACCTGGTACCAGGCACGCCCGCTAAACTAGGCGCCTATAGTATCGCCCGGTAGTGTAGTATTCTGACAGTAATAGTGGTGGGAATCTCGGCCGGACGAGGTGGGGTTGTCGACGCCGCTGCCTACGGAGCACACGGTGCACCTATGACGGACAGGTAAGGTGCAGCCCCTCGCCGTCTCTCTACAGACTCCCTCGTACCTTCTTGGACATTTCCGTACCTTCCAACCAAATGTCTACTGAACCCAAACCTTTGAGAGACTGGACCGGTTCTACCTTCTCTGGCATCTAATCTGATCTGAATTTACCTACTTAAGGAAGGCACTCACAGTAGTAAGGTAGGAGGTACCTACTCGTAAACCATTATCATGAGCTCCCTATGATGTCAGATTTCCTACCTAAGGTACATACATCCTCAGATTACTACCTACTTCCTACAGATTGGAGGTAGGTACCTCCTTTACTTGTACAGGGAAAGTGCCCTGTGAGTACACAAAATATGTGCGCAAGTGATTTAGGATCGACCTTCTTCTGCTGTGCTTCCTCCAAGTACTTGATTCTATTAAAACAAAATACGCATTTAAACTGGAAAGCTTCCTCCTAAGAAGGCAAGTTATCTTCGAAGGCGCACAGAAGCAAATGCAGCCTGCATGACGAGGCAGCAGACGAAACCAGGATCACAAGCACACACCGAGGTGCCTTCGAGAGCAGAGTCGACTAGCCATATACAGACTAGCGCCATCGATAAGCCACCACTGACCGGGTTTCCATCTAAATTGGCCGTTGCCCCGTTAACAGGCAGGTAGTCCCCAGGAAGTACGGATTACCGGTACTTCTTCAGCCGTTGAGAGGTCGCGTTTCTGTAGCGTCATACCTGGTACCTACACCCACCCTACGAAATACATAGGTACCTAACCATACCAGTCCGCATCTTCATCAGCATGTTGACTTTCTTGCCATCTCCCAGGTAGGAACCGTATCTGCATACGTTCCTGGCCGTACTTCTCACTGAGCCCTTCGTTGTCTTCCATTTCACTCTATTATTGTTTACTGTTCCGCCGCCGCCTTTCGGCATCCCGTCTGTCCATCTTGGCGTCGTATCCCCTTTACCCTTGACATTCTGCCCGTCGTGAAGTATCACCGCCTCGCAAACTTCCCCCCCAAGTTCATTCAACATGGAGAATTTGCTGTCGCTCGCCTTTGATAACCTATCATCCTACGACGGCAGCAAAATCAGAAAAGGTCTGCGCCAGGTGGAAGGCCTGTTGGCCAACATCTGTCTATCGCGACAGGACGCTAGCAAGGACCGACGCGCCTCGGTGGTTCGGGATCCATCGCAGTCGCAAGAGGCTCCGTTGACGACAAAGAAACTTGGCGATCTTGCTGACGACCCGGCGTTCTATGAGTTCTTCAAGTTGCAGGAAGGGTTCGAGTGGAATGTTGCCGTCCGTCTCGTCAACACGCTTGATCGTCTGCTCGCGAAGGGCAGCGATGGATCGAATGACATGCTCATACTGAACGCGTTGGACTTGACGCAGGGCGTGATGCTCCTCCATCCGCCCAGCAAAGCGTTGTTCTCGCGAGAGATGTACATGAATGTAAGCGCGCTCCGACTTGATCCCGCTGGTTTCGGGCAACATGCTAACAACATATCCCTTCTCTCACCACAGCTCCTTCTCGACCTCATCGAGCCCGATTTCCGTCCCGAGATCCAGTCAGCTACCCTGCTGACACTTGTCACGGCGCTCATCGATATGCCCCAGAACACGCGAACCTTTGAGAATCTGGACGGTCTCCTAGCTATCACCTCGCTCTTCCGTTCTCGAAATACCAGCCGCGACGTCAAGCTCAAGCTCATTGAATTCCTCTACTTCTATCTCATGCCAGAGACACCGTCGATCCCAAACTCCGCGCCCATCGATCCGATGTCCGAGCTATTGCAGAAAAGCCCCAGTAAGCTCGCTAAAGTATTTTCTATGAGCGCTGGCGCTGGCAAAGATGAGAACGGACGGCCGTTGTCTATCGGAGAAAGCATCACACGTACTCAGGAGGAGAAACAGGCTTTACTGGGCCGTCACTTGAATAGTGTCGAGGAGCTCGTTAAAGACCTGCGACAGAATACCCTGTTCAACGGTGCCGTCTCGTAGTATTCTGCCACGTGGAGCAGTGTATCACTCTTGTTCTTGCCCCTCCTTTCTCCAGTTTCCTCACTCATTTTGCTTTGTAATTCTGTCGCTACGGTCTAGTCTCAATGCCCACGGAGTGCTGGTACGCACGGGCATAATCGGTTAAGGGTTGGGTCTGGGAGAATTTGGTATTAGTGAAGGCAAAGGCAAAGGCGAAGGAGGCGTTTCTTGTTGCATTATCAGACCCGGGGATGAACAGGGATTCACGAGCAAGTTATGGCGAACTCATAGGCCACGAGATGGCCTATGCTCGCGATATATGCGCATGCCTGGCACGGTCCATTTGTGCTAGCTAACAAACAGCTGACGAAGATCATACCTACATCAAGACAGTGCGTTTCTCGACGCCCAGCTCCTGTCCATCGAACCCTCATTCACATCATTCCTTCATTGTCTCGTTTCCGGTTCCAATTCCACCCCGGTTGGCCAGCTCATTCACTTCAGGATCGAAGCTCCGAGCTTCCAGTGTTTCCCATGAGTTCGAACACACCTACGGGCGGACTCTTCTGACCTGGCATGTCACCGTTGGCCTTGTCAAGGTCCACCTTCTTGGTCCCGCCCGGCGTCTCTGTTCCACCAATCTCTACCGGTCTCATGACGTGGTCAGCACTATGCGGTGCTTCGCCGAAATTCTGAATCTGGCCGGTACTACCATTGTATGGCAGCGCGGCGTCGGGGTCGGGGCTACGTGCAGTGTACGGTCCTGTTACGGCGTCGGGACCCGAGTAACTGTATGCGCGCCCATGGTCGTGCAGGTGTGGAAGCGGCGACACGGTGGTTTGCTCACTCCAGGCCGTCAAGCCACCCGAGTCATACGTATCCCGGCGCAGGCCTCTTCTTCCCCCTCTCACCATTTCGGCGACAGGGCCTGTATTACCTTGCCTCTGGTTCGACGATGCATTCGCGACCGTAGATCCGGACAGCCGCCGACGCCGGATACATAGCCAACTCACAGCGCCGAGGATGATCAAAGCACCCACTGCGACACCAACGCCGACGCCGGCCTTTGCGCCGTTCGATAAGCCACTACCGCCGCCACTACCGCTACTACCGCCACCACCGGACGATTCGTCGGGCTCGGGGGCGCACACAGGCATCGAGGTCGCAGTGCCACTGCTCTTGTACGTACAGATGGAGCCTATGTCGCAGCAACCGCCACCCTCTGAGCACGCAAACTGCGAGGTAGTGCAGCCTACTGGGGCCTCGGTCACAATGGTCGGTAAAGGCGTCGACGTGGTCGGGTTATCAATGCATACTGAGGTCAACCCGCACCTTGCTCCGTTCTTACAGCACTGGCCGCCGTAGAACGACTCGCACTGGTACGAGGACGCATCGCACGCACGATTACAGCATGCCTCCAACGTCGACACCGAAAACATGGACGTCACCATGCTGTCTCGACTATCATCGGTGGCAGGTTTAGTTTTCGTAGGGAAGATCGTTGTGGTCACATTGCAGTACAGCTCGTTGGGGCCGCATAGCGAACCTGGACAAGTGACGCCCAGCGAGCAGCATTGTGTCTTCCAGTTCTTGTCCAAATAGCAGTATCGGTCGTTTGGACAGCAAAGACCATCTCCATTTGCCTCGGCGCAACTGTGAAAGCCTGGTCGACAGTCGTCTACTGCTCCCAAGTCCGATTCGCGGCCATCCAGAAGGAGAGCCGGGTTGGGGCTGACGGGCGCCGCCGGCAACGCTGGTATGCTATCCAAGTAGAAGCGCGGGGCGAAGCCGGCGGCTTCGGGGACGGGAACCGCTCCACTGTAGAGCGTTCCGAGGAGGGGCCCTGCGGTGAAAGCGGGCGTGAAATGCAAAGAGGTGGAAATGCACAAGGAAACAAGAAAGCGATAAGCCGCCATCTTGAGGATAGGCAATGTGGGTGGCACCACGGATCCTACTAGCCTCGCGATTAGGGACAAAACGGTATAGACTGGACAGCGGATGCGGGGATCGAGACGACACTGAAGCGATTCCGATTCAGACCGTGGCTACAGCTTCACGGCGCGACCGGCATACAGATGACCTCAGGCAAGATGTGCCACATAGAACGCCCGCGCAGATGTCAGATGAACGGGCTGACGACGAGGAGTGAGGAAACACCAAATACATATAACGAGGACCCGAGGACGGACGGAATGGAAGCGAGGTTTTCATCCCACGGCTTACATACAAATCCTACGTTACCCCAATGGGGAATGCCAATCTCTTCCGAGAAGAGAGGACGGAGCCCCTGGCGAGCAGGGGGCATGGCATGTGCCTAAACCAATCCGGGCGTCTTCTGCAGTATGACCTGCTTATGCAAGTTAGGCGGGAGAGATGCGGGTTCGTCCGGCTCGCCTCACATGGCACAGCAGACAACATTTGACGCCACGTCCCATTCACGAGGCTTGGCGGCGCCCTCGATTGGGAGCTTCGAGCTATGGGATACTGGAAGGGGCATGCCGTACTTGCTACCTACTAATGTCGACGCTTGCTACCTATTTTTGGATATCGATTTTGGATACAGTATTGGATACTCTTTTTTGGATATATACATGTGTATATATATACATATATATATGAATTCCATCACCATGGTCCAAAGAAGGGGTGGAAATCCCCTCAGGAACAGCAAGACTCGCTGAACATTGCGAGCATGTACCTCGCAGAGAAGCCGGACATTGTCCTCGCCGTTTTGGATCCGTACGGCAATGCCGAGCTGCAGATTGGCATGAAGATGCTTCAATCACGGATTCCACCTCTTCTTTTGCGGACCGGCAACGAGGTATGTACATCCTCTCTGGCGCTTGCCTCGTATGAGGACGATTTCCGCCGAGTCAGCGCCATCGAAGCTAATGCTAAGGCAAACAGGCAAAACCTCGATTTGCGAACCGTGTGCGGACAAAGGACTCCTTCTTGGTCGCCGACAGTCACTGGCACTGGGGTTAGCCAATGGGGTGCAGGATGAGATTCCTGATTCACATGGTCTGGATGGCAATGGCAAACACCCGCACGGGATCAGGGGACCTAGCCATCCAGATCAGTGAATCGAAGATGAGGACGAGCCTGGAATCAGGGGATAGGCCCGCTTGATTGGCCTGCCTGGACCCACGGCGATGTGTCTGAAAGAAGTCACCAGTGGATGCGGTGCGCGTGCCACGGAAGGAGGTATGTATGTATTTCTCCCCCATCGCCGACATCACCGTCGATTTCTTGCGGCTCAATCTGATTGAGCCAGAGCTGCATGCACAATCAGCCCCAGACTTCGCATCGCCGACACCCAGAAATTGGCCTATATCAGGCCTATTTCTGGCAGACTCTTTTTTCCCTCCCTCCCTCTTCCTCTCTTCTTCATCCACTTCCTCATTTCTCACTCTCTGTGCCAACCAAACACACAGGAAAACCGCCTCAAGAGAGAACCACTTTTCAACCACTCATTCCTACATACACACGCAAAGCACTCGACGGTCCTAACATCATGTCAGCGACACCCTCGAAGAAGTCTCCTGGCAAGGAGCCCGTCGCCGCCACCCCGGGAGCTGGCCGTGGTGATCACCCCGAAACCCCTCCCAGCCAAACTCCCCCGGTGGCGCGCGTTCCACTTGAGTCTGGCGGCCGCGACGGTGGCCCACCCAGCGTTCATCACTCGGCTGCTCGACGACCCACCCCCAGACCCTTGGGCGGCCCCGTTGGCAACCCCAACCGCAGCCCCTTCGTGGGCCGTACCGCTAGCCGCGAGCAGCTCCTGTCCCCATATGCAGGAGGTCCTTCTATCCGCCTCGGCCGTCCCCAGATGGGTCGTTCTACCCAAGCTACCTGGCGTCCCCCCTTCCCACGCGAGGACTCTAACAACAACCGTGGTGAAGGCTATGATAGCGGCTATGCCGCTGGCAAAGACGAGGGCTACAAGGATGGAGAACAGGCCGGTTACGCCAAGGGCTACGCAAAGGGCGAAGCTGATGGTGAACGAACGGGCTACCAGAGTGGAAAGCGCGACGGTTACGCCGAGGGCGAACAAGACGGTTTCGAGGCCGGTAAAGCCGAGGGCATGCGAGAGGGCTACTTCGACGGTATGTCGGAGGGCCTCAGCGCTCCTTGCGCTCACTGCGACGATCGTCAGGCTCATGACACCCCTCGTTCGTCTGATGAAGATGAGGAGGAGGATGATGATACCGTCACCTCCGACACCATTCCCGACTCTTGGTACGACTAAGCCAATTCGACTCCCCGACCCTTCCTCCTTGTGTCCACTCCCATGGTTAAGGAATGATGGTTGTGACGAGTGCCTTTAAAGGACCACAACCGGGTGGATGCATTTCATGGAGGAAGGGGGACGGGGAGGTTGGCAGGTGGAAAGGGATATGGTGGCCACAGCCAAAGGGGGCTGTGGTTTTACGCTTTGCTATGTGGCTCACGGAATAACGCGATGGGGCGTTTGCAGCCGGATGTATGGAGTTGAGCAGGTAGGCTCCTCCTAAGGATTAACAGATACTGAAAAACACAAAAAATATGAAAAAAAAGTCTTTTGCTTGCTATGTGATTTGTAACTCGTAGGTTCTCGTAGTTGTAGAAATTGTCTAGGACTCTGGCTATTCCAGGAGGCCCTGACACTATCTCCAGGTACGTCGTCGGCTCACGGGGTACGGGTACAGCTGGGAGACACGCTCTTACGGAGTTGTCGCGGTCCCGAGTGTTACAACTAAACCTATCTACTGACGTCTTGGTCTGTGTGATCATATCCTCGTGGACGAAGATTCTCGCAAATCTGCCTTCTGGCTCTGGCTATTCTGGGAGTTATTAACACTATTCCCAAGCATGCTGCCGCATGGGAATATTGGGCATTGCTACGAAGACAGGTCTGGCAGGGTAGCCGCAGTCATTGGCTCAACACAACTGAGTTTACTGACTGACTTCTTGATGTATGTGACTGTCATGTCGTCGATGAGACTACATGTAAATCTGCCGAATAACTCTACTCTCCAAGGCACATCGCCGCATTGCCGGTTATTGAGCACTGCTAGACACACTCCTATCTGGCTCGACCCAGTCAACCGCGTAACACAACTGTTTCTACTAGTTTCATGGCGATGTAGTGGCACCCTTCTAGATAAATCCCTGATGAATCGTAGTATATTCCTAATGACTACAGGTGGCTAATCCAGTAATCCTAACCAACATTGTCGTATCGCGGGATAAGACACGGTCCTGCCTAAGTGGTGAACGCTCAATAGAGCCGACTCTACCGACATCCTGTCCATGTGACAGAATCTACACAGCTGAGGCTCCCGTAGAGCTGCCTAATTGCTCTAGCTGCCATTCCAGGGCTCTATGACTCTATTCCAAGGCACACCGTCGCGTCATGTGATCTGAAGCAGGGTCGAGACGCGCTCTTGCCTTCTAGCATAGTCACCAGCGTCGCACCTTCCTTCAGGGTCGAGAAGACGCGCTCCTGCCTGGCCTACTACAGTCAACGAAACTGAGGTAGCACCCCCGCTGCACGACTGCCTTCATGACTTCATACCACGGGAGGGACCTGCCAGTAAACCGACACGTACCTGCCTTGTCGTTGAAGCTATGACTCACATCGTCCGATCGGCGCCTGTTTCAGCACCCAACGCGCCTGCTGCCCCGTGTCGATCATATGTATCTGCCTACCCACAAGCCCCATTCATGCCTGAAGCTCCTCCCCAGCCCCATCCTCAGCCCCCTTCCACCAGATTCCACTGCCGGTTCTACGGCCCCACCGCCCATATTCTGCCGCCCCACACCGCTTTAGAAAAACTATATATACCGCGAACTCCCACCATCTTTTGGACTTTTCTCTTCCCTTTCTTTTCTTCATACTTACCTTGTTCGACTGTTTGAAGCTCCTGAATTTCGGGCAGTAGGGTGGGAGACCTGCATTGCACAGCGCGGAGTCGACTGCTCTGTATTATCCTTCGGGATCGTACCGGACGTAATTTTTGATGCCTTAACCTTTTTTTTTTTCATTGTGTGCTGGCGCTGAGGCGTGGCCATGAGGAAGAAATGATGTTGAAGCTGTCGTGATGGCTGGGTGTGTTGAGGCCTGGAATGCACTGTTGCTACACGGGTAACGTGTAGGTACTGCTCTGCTGCTGTACCATGCCACCGTGTCCTCTGTGGCCTACCCATACCCTGTACGATTGCAAGCACACATGTATGTCTCGTCACACCAACGCCGCCGTTTCGTTTGAAGCTATTCGCAAGGCAGCACAGCGCGGGCCATAGTAGTAGTGGCAGCCAAAGTCGGGACAAACGACCAGCCACGCGCCACATCTGCGCTGCTGCCTACGAACACACGCCGAGCAGCGCGTCATCTACCTATCTCTACATGCATAGATCTGGTTCTGACGACAACGCGTAACAAGATACGCGACAATGCCAAGGGCCGACGCTTGTCGATAGCCACATCATCGTGCGCTTCACTACGGCATATCGCCTTCAAACAAAATTAATAGGTTGTCTGGTACGAACTAGTTGCCTATCGACAGCATGTGTTCCGTATTGATCGCTCCGAGAAGCGTCGTCGAGTGCTCGTCAAGATCGCTCGGCTGATGACACCGATTAAACGCCGTGTGCCGAGTGCTCGCGTCGAGTATTCGTAGTATTTGAGGCTCGATCGAAACGATCGGGACGATCATCTACCACTGCTCGATTGATCGCTCCGATTAACAAACATTGTCAGACTACTCTCCGAGCACTCGCCAAGCACATCATCTCCGACTGATCGCTCCGACTGATTCTTTCGATTGCTCGTTGTCTCGGAATCTTCACATTTCATCATACTTTCTGACAGGCAAAAAGACAATACGATTCAATTTAATAAAAGTAAATAGCAGCGGCATATCCAACCTAACTGCCGCATTATAAACGAAGGGTCTCCTCAGCAACTCGACACTCCTCAGACCTTAATTTTTATCTCTTTTGATCTGCGGTCCCGGCGTCACCAGAGCGTCTCGAGGGTCAACCCCCGTAACCGCAGCCTCTTCCGTGCTATCACCACCCGACATCTCGTCTCCCGGCGCCACTGTCATAACCGCTGTATTAGTCTCCGGCGAGCGTCTCCGACGCGGGGCAAGAGTTGCTTCAGCGACGATCACGTCTCTCTTCCAGTTGGCGCTGGCAACGGACGTCGGCCGGTCCGTGGCGGGGATGCGCACAGGATCAGGCGAATAGTTCTGTTGCGGCCAGTTGTACTTGTTGAACAGCGCGTCGTCCCACAGGACGCGGAAACCGTGGTCGGGGATGGGCGTCTCGGCGCTTGATGCTGGGTCTGTGTAGGTCGCGTAGCAGGCATCGAGGCCGGATGTCGAGTCGAACTGTTTTGAACGATTAGCTTGATCGTCTCGCCCAGGATTTTTCAGGTATTGCTTACGCCGTATTTCGCGATGACTTGGTTTGCGCCGGCTATACGGAGGATGTCTGTCAGTTCCGTCTGGACAAGCGTCGAGAGAGTGGTATGTGGACTTACCTGTTTTGCGACCGTCCGAGTTTGGCAGATTTGAACCGTCGAAAGCCCAGGTAATCGGCGGCGGTTGTCCGAGCAGAGTCGAGCACGGATACCAAGTGGCCAGAAGCCAATATTGCCAATCATTACCTGCGAGCAAGCGCGTTAGACAGGGCCAAACAAGTACGGTATACACGCCAGATCATCTTCTCACCTTGAGCTCCGTTCTCGTTGCCGTCGACCGCTCTCAGGGCCTGTTTGGCAAACTGAGCAGACTCTCTGAGAGAGTTCAGGGGGAACTCGTCGCTACAGAGAGGTTAGAATCTAGCCAAGGATATCAATGTGGACTGTTTGGCTTACATCTCGCAACGAAGCCGGTTTCCAGCTAAGTTGTTGAGGCGGTTGTTGAATGAGCGGTAATAATGCGAGTTGCGCTGAGACGGCGATCTCCATCGGTCCTTGGTTCTACCATTACCATTTCCACCTAGAGCGATGCCGGTCAGTATCATCAACCGGAAGATTTCCAGGCTGGGCTCTCCTTGCTGCGAACTCACCTTCATCGTAATGGAATACCGTGATGGGGTTTGTCACCTCTAAAGTGGGTGTTAGCTTTCGTTTGCACCGAGGGCAGGCGGAACAGAAGATGAACTTACCATCAATACCCCATCGCTGGTTGTCGCAAACCTTTCGAGATGTGAGCAATTGGATTCGGAACGGCACGACTGTCGGAAAAGCCACTTACCTGGTCAAATCCAATGCCATACTTGCAAGTGTAAGTGGTCGAGCAGAAAGTCTTGCCAGAGTAATCCGCCAGGGCGTATCTACAGCGCAAGTCAGTACCGGAAGTGACATAGATGTCCCACGAGTCTCATCGCGGCTCGAATCTCAACTTACCTGCCATACATCTTGACACCACCATTCGTCGGATTCTTAGGGCTTGCCTTGGGCTTCGGCTTGCTCGGTGGCACGATGATCGCACCAGCTGCAATAGCCGCGTTCTGGGCTGCTTTGCCTCGAGTCGTGGGGCCAGCCCAGCCGGTCAATGCCCTAGATGATGCTTCAGATTCGCTGATGAGACACCATGCCTATCATTCGTTTTTTGTCAATATCACGACTCGAGCCAAGGTGAGATACTGCGGGTTCTTACCGTTGCAATACCTCCTGTAACCAGACCAGCCAGACCACCCAACGGGCCAGCTCCACTGGCGACAAGCATGACAGCTCCTCCGGCAACGACACCTGTTGCTGCACAGCTTCGAACATCACGCTTGGAAAGACTTGTTGGGTCACTGTCTAGATCCTCAGCGCGGACGAGGTTGGGATCTCTGTCAATCTGTAGCGATGGCTGGAAACCGCGACAACAGTATGATTGCGTTCCACCCTATGAAATGTCAGCAGGCTCTTGGACACGATGGAAACCGTTATACGTACATTGCAGGTGTGGTCCTCCTTGTAGGGTGTTGCGTCTGGATGATAGAAGTATTCGTTGGTATTGGTCGTGACGAGAGTATCGCCTTGGACACAACCACCTGATAACATACGTTAGAATTCAGCAAGCAGTCGACAAGAAGATGTGCTGTGGGAAGACACGAAGTTGCTTACCAGAATAGCAGGACAGTCCCTGTCCACGCCAACCATACCAACCGCATCGACCGAGGAAAGCACCACTGGCACAGCACAGATTCTGTACTTTTCCATCTTCACAGGCACTTCCAGGGCCGAGCTCACCAACTTCACCCTTCATCTGATACGATGGGAAATAGCCGGGCTCGCATTCGTCTCCGCAGAAACTCACATAGCAGGAGTCGCCAGCATCGAGATACGTCTGGTACTGCACAACATCAGACTCCTCGTATCCGGCCTTTCGGATGACGAGGTTGTTGCCGATGTAATCGAAGTTGGTCTTGCCGACGAGACCCTGGTCGACGGCCCATACCATCGTTCCCGAGAGTCCCATGTCCTGGGCAAACGTCGATTTCTCAACAAACGTCTCCTCGTCGTCGTAGCTGACCCACTGGTCATTGTCCCAGTTGATCCATTTTACGGCTGCCTTCGTGTCGTGGTGAACGGTGACCTTGCCCGTATCGATGATTCGGCTGATTTCGGCAGCGGAGAGAATACCGCTTGTCTTCGTGCATTCACCTGGTTTTCCTCCTTCGCGGAATGTGCACCATGGGTCCACGCAGGTGGGATCGGATAGGGTGAACGATCTTCCGTAGAAGCCGAGACCCATGATGATGTTGCGGGAGGAGACGCCTGCGCGCCAGAGGAGGGAGAGACTGTCCTCGATCTCTGTCAGGTTTGTGTGGGGTCTGCAGGCGTTGTTAGTATGTTTGGTTGACTCCCATCACTTATAACATGCGAGTTTTGACGTACCTCACGTAGGGACCAGCATTCCTGTTCGACGAGTCCCATGTGCCGTGAAGATCGTAAGACATGAGGTTGAACCAGCTAACGTAGGGTTCCATGGCAGCAACGTCGAAATGTTGGAGATACCAGTACTAAGCTTGTCATTAATATCCTCATTTCCTATATCATGAAGAGAAATCGAACTTACACTCGAAGGAAGTGTTACGGAGATACCTGTGAGATGAATGTCAGAAGCAAGCTTTCCTTTGACTCATGCAGGTCTACGTACCATATCGACCCTTGAAGGCAGCCTGCATCTCCTTCAAAAGAAGCACATAGTTCGCCTTGTCTTCGGGACGACCACCGCGATCATCGGCTACGGGGTACTCCCAGTCAATGTCGGCGCCGTCGAAGCCGTAGTTGCGCATGAAAGAGATCAAGGAGTCAATGAACTTCTTGCGGTTGGCGGCCGTGCTGGCCATGTCGCTGAATGCTCTCCGGGTACTTTAATTTCCGTCAGTCCAGATATTCATATCATACAAGGCGAAGGGATACTCACTCAGGATTATTGCCCGGGTCATTAAACGACCATCCTCCGACCGAAATCCAAGTCTGCAGCCTGGAATTCCGCACACGGAGCGAGGTAAACTCATGGAGCAACGAAGCCGCATTCGAGTCCATGGCCGCGACTTCAAACGTAGACGGATGGAAGAAGGCAAAGGCGAAGTTCAAGTGCGTGAGACCCGTGAGATCAAGGTCGCCCGGTCGTACTTTGTCGCACGGGCGCGTGTTTGCCCAGGACTCGTAGTAGCCGATGCTGCGGAACAAACTGTTGCTCTTGCCGGACGGGCCGGGACCGTCGCCGCAGGTACCGCCGGTTTCGTCGCAGTTGTTTTCGGCGGAGCAGAAGTCTTCGGTGGTACCGCAGAAACCTGTTCCAGTCAGTTTGTATTCAGAGAGGAAGAATGGAGTTGCTTGAGCGTACCAAATTGTGACTATCTTCATGTTAGTGGGAGACAACCTGTAAAACGGGAATTGCTTGGAGATGAGATGACTTACACAGCAGACATTCAGAGGGCATTTCTTCGAGCCTTCAGGCGCGAATTTACCACAAGCGGCTTTGGCATCACAGTTCGAGATGCAGTTATCAGTACCGCAGAACTCGTCAGAATAACCGCAGAAACCGGACTTGCTGCAGCAAGCTCCGTTCGAGCACGGGGTTCCAGGGGCGCAGGTTCCATCTCCATCAGCGGCAGCAGCACGTCTGTTGAGCTCACTGGCGACCTTGAACAGCGGGTTCTCGGTTTGATGGGTTACGTTGACGAATCTGGGTGTTGACTTCGAGTGTGGTGTGAAGAGGGGTTTGTAGATTGTTTGGTTGTAGCGCTTGGGCTGATCTGAACCGCTGGATGCTAAGGGATTTCCGGCCACGAGTAGATTGCTGCTGGTGAGGCACACCAGAGCGAAAACTACCGATGGGAACAACATGGTGTGGACCTGAGTCCAAAAACAAGAGTGAAGATGTCCCAGTTCAGAATGAGGGAGAGGGAGGTCAAGACGGTTCTCAAATGTAGTCTACGAGTTGGACGAAGGTCATCGGTTGGAAATAGGAAGCCGAGATGCCGAGTCACGGGCCGGCTGATGGAAAAGAAAAAGTTCTTCACATCCAGGTCGACGTGATACATACTACAGGGTCTTGCGATCCCACTTCCGTGAGTCGCGATATATAGGTACATTATTCATCTCGTAGGACATTGTGGTGAGGACGTTGTTACAGTCGGTGCTCGCCCGGTGTGTTAGCGATGCGGACTTGTACGATGTCCGTTAGCAGAAGGAAGCGAATCATGAGACTTGTCATGCACGTAAGACGACCAAGAGTCCTCGAAATCAAAAAAACGAGATTGAAAGAAAATATTTTCACATGGGAATAGGCAGCTCAGTTTCTCACGGGGAGTACCTTCACTAACTGCAAAGCTATACAGGGACGGGAGTATCGTCGAATTCCAAGCGAGCTTCAAGCCTTGGAGTCGAATGAAGCTGACAGCCCTACCGTCGTGATCTCCAAGTCTTGCTACCTTCCCCAAACGACCTAGGCCCACGAGCTCATGATCTAGACCTGCAAATTATCCCGTATTCCATGTCCAAATCCTTCCCCAAAGGGGGCTAACTTCGAAAAATCTAGATCCCGACGCCCAGGTTTAGGGTCGGATCTAATGCCAGGTACCCTTCCGCTAATTCCTCGAGCCGTTGCTAAGCAGGAACTTTTGGGCCCCCTGTTTTCGTGACATCAGGCCTCGGATCGTGGACGCTGGTCAGCGGCGGACCGTGAAGGGGGCAATCTTAACACGACTCGTTCCAGCCAAGTGCTTACATCGGCTCACCATGCTGAGAAAGCGAGCAAGGAAAAAAAAAATTCAACGACATGGGACGGGAAGCTCACAAGCCGCGGACCCGGCTGGCTTTCATACTATGTGGATGGGTCGGCCGACTTGGCCCGGTAGGTCAGACCGACTTTAGGGATGCTCGCGTTACCACCCGCATGGTAGTGTAAAAGGGTGGGTGCTTGTCACGCATTGTAAGACTATCACGACTTGATCTTCCTCCTCTTACACTCACCTTCTTCACGATCAGTCGCGAGGCAAGAAGATGTTTTGCAGATACTGGTTGGGCCTCGTCCTTGTGACGTTGGCGTCGTTGATGCCATGCCATGCCTCGTTCGTTCTCTACGGCGGTAGAGAGCTTGGTGCGTTTGCTACGGAAAGAGGAGTCTCTGAGGCTTGTATGAAAGCATTGTAAGTGATACCTTCTCAAGAGAAATGAGTTGGAAAAGCTGACTTGGAACAGGAACACCACGATAGACTGCGATGCCACGTTCCTGCAGCGAGCGATGCAGCTCGAGTCCTATCAGTGGACGGCGGCGAACATGACGACGGGATGTACCGCGAGCTGCGAGACGGGTCTAGAAAACTGGGTATCCCAGGTTCAGTCTTCCTGCTCGGGCGCGAGCATGAAGAATGACGGTGTGCTCATGGCGCCGGAGACTCTGCCTATGATGTTCCAGTATCAACACTCACTGGCTTGTTTGAAAGGGGGTGCTGAGTCCGGCTGGTGCTGGATTGACAGTCAGACTTGGGTGGGAAGTGATATCAAGAAGTATCCTTCTGACTTGTGCCAGACTGGTGAGTAAAACCGTTATTCGATCATCTCGGATCAAGACTGACGAATAACAGGACACGAGGAATGGGATGCGGACGTCTGCTTCGAGGAAGGCTTTGACCCGACCGCCATCGAGGCAGATGACGAACGCTTAGCCAGTCTATACGACAAAGAACTCGTAAGTGGCTCTATATCTACTATGACACTATTTACTAACAGCAACCAGGTCTGCAGCGACTGCTTCCTGCAAATCTTCCACCACCGCCTTCTCTCGCCCGTCCTCCGCCAAGGCGAGTTCACCAACTATCTCATCGAGCAGCACAGCGACCTGCAATCCTTCTGCAGCACCAGCATGCCCCTCACAACAGCAACCAGCACGCTCTACCACGGCACCGTCCCCATGCCCACAGCAACAGCCACCGGTAGCGCCACGGGCACCGTGACGGCGCCACCAACATCGACGACATGCGCAGGAACCCTGATCGATGTCCCCCTGACGCCAATGGATTGCCACCAGCTGTCCGAGAAGTACAACGTGACCACGGGCGATCTGACCGTGCTGACGAAGGATTGGAGCTGCGAGGTCACGAGCCCGATTTGCGCCCCGCCGCCCTGCGATATTCGCAAGATCACCTGGGGCGAGACCTGGTACGTCTTACAAAAAGCAAAAGCCATATGTCTTGTGATGATGATGAGGAGTTCACCGAAACTGACAGCTGAATCAGTGAATCGCTCCGCGCATCCGTCTCGAACAGCACGAATAACGTGACACTGGTTCAGTTCTCTGACTGGAACCCGCGCATCATTGGTGCGTGCGATGATGTGCGCGGAGACCAGTACATCTGTATTTCGTGAGTGCGCCGATCTGTTTCAGTGTCGAGATGCCGTTCTAACGTTTTCCACAGACCGCCCGGCGGCGAGCATCAGGCCGGAGCCCCTATCTACGCCCCGACGGCTGCCTCATCATACTACACAACAGGTAAGTCGATACGGCCGAGACGATTTGTCGACTTGGACTGACGAGGAACTAGCGCATCCTGCACTACCGACTGCGGACGGCACGACGAAGGACTGTGGTCGATACTACGATGTCGCAAGTGGTGATACTTGCCAGAACATCGTGTTCCAAGCGTGAGACTCCTCGCTATCCTTTGTTGATGAATGAAACTGACGGACGTCTTCCAGTGGCATAACGCTTGATACATTCTTGGATCTCAACACGCAGGTCTATTCCAACTGCACGAATCTGTGGCTCGGCTACTCCTATTGCATTGCGCCAGGTCAGTGTCCCGTTCGACGAGAGTCTTCGATCTGTTTAACTAACGTCACGCAGTGGCCGAGACAACAATCAGTACCAACGGCCTATGCGGTCCTGACCACGGGCAAGCGACTTGTGTCGGCTCAGGCTTCGGAGACTGCTGCTCTTACTATGGAGACTGTGAGTCCTCGTGCTGGTAACTTGTATGGCTCAGGGGCGAAGTATGCTAATAACCAAACCAGGCGGCAACACGACCGAGTACTGCGCAGTCGGTGCCTGCTACAGCGGAAGTAAGGACTGACCCTTATCCGGACCTCTTCATCCACCTCGCTGTAATGTTGAGAGGCTAACATGACACCCGACAGATTGCGACGGTCCAGGCGAAGGTATATCGCAAGACGGAACGTGCGGACCTGACCATAACAACTGGCTGTGCGGTGGAATCTGGGGATCTTGCTGCTCTATCTTCGGCTTTTGTAAGCTTAACCTCATCCTGGCCTTACCACATGGAGGCCAAGCGCTGGTTCTGGAAACGCATTCTAACAATTTATACAGGCGGTAGTAGCAAAGATTTCTGTGGTGCAGGAAATTGCTGTAAGACAACCCCTTCGATCCATATGAATCGAAATCAAGGGTTGAATGTTCGACTGACCTTCCTATACAGTTAGCGGTGCCTGCGACACGGATAACGGAGGCCCCAGTGTCGACGGCTCCTGCGGCCCGAACTATGCGGGCAACAAGACGTGTACCGGAACCCAGTTCGGGTCGTGCTGCAGCAAGTTTGGCTTCTGCGGTGACGGAACAGATTATTGTAGGTTGACAACGATCCTTCCTGTTGAAAGCAACTACTAACGAGACTGCCAGGTTCGAGTGCGAACTGCTATTCAGGCGCATGCTTACCATCATAATTCATGGGGTCAGGATGAGGTGTGGCCGGAGGCAATAAAGGGGGTAATTTGGGTGCAGAGTGCCAGAAATGAAATTAGTAACAGAATCGAGTAATGTTTCCAGTAAGAATTTACACGGCAGGCGATAGCTTCGCCATAGATACGTGCGCAGTGAACCAAGCATGATTAGTAGAAACGCCATTCGCATCGACCGTCCACGTGCCATTCTCAACAAGGGCCGTCCAGTGGTCGAAGACCTCGGCGAACTTCGGTTCTCTAGGCGGACCCCAGCGGCAGGGAGAGCGGAACTCGCACGCAGTGCAGAGTCCTGAGCTCGCGACGAATCGTACGAGATTGGAATCTCCTATGTCGGGCATCGTGTAGAGGCCGCTGTGTCGGTTTACGGTGAATTTGCCAAAACCCCAGTTCTGATCGAAGGATTTGATGTCTGAGTTGCTGCTCCGCGAGACGTCGGAAGAGACGGGGTCAATGCCTGGGAGGATCAGTGATGGCCAGTCCTCTTCGTCACCTAGCCAGTGTGTCCGACGAGCTGAGGTCGGGGTCTCGGCACCGTAGATTTCGGCCAGTAGGGATGGCGTGAACACGCGGATTCCGGGCGCGACGAATGTGAAATCCGGTCGGGTTGCAACACTTAGGAACTTAGATGCAAACGCACTGATTTTGTATGATGCCAGGGTTTGAGGATCCAACGGCTCCAGTCGACGGAGAGTTTCTCGAGACGGCATGCGATGCTCAATACTCGAGATGAGACGCTCGAACGCCGCAACCGACGCTTCCACGTCACCTTGAGCCCAATTTTTGGCCTTGAGAGTCTCCTCGTTGACATCCCAGTAGAATCTCCCTGTAGTCCAACCATCGAGTGCCTTCTGCAGCACCGTCTCCAATGGCAACCACTCCTCGGGAGGCGGGAAACGGGGAGAGTTCCCGTTATGCCAGACAGCACTGTACGACTGAATATCAACGTAAATACCGCCATCCATGGGAGAGTCTCCAGAGTTCTGCCCGTAGAGCAGAATGAAGGATGGCTCGTGGCCGACATGATCACTCCAGAACGTGCTGGGGTCTGGTTGATACATGAACGGCGTCAGTAGACCTGGGCCTCCGTTCATGTCCACTGGCGTGGTGTCAAGTTGGCTTAGGAACCGATACCATGGTAAGTCCTCCAACGAGGGAATTTGAGCGAACTCGGGCGCTATGTCTAGTAAACGCGCTGCGAGTGTTCGCTCGATTTGCGCGTTTGGGTTGTGCTCGGTTGCCTTGGCGAGGAGCTGGTTGTGCAGCGCTGCGCAGCGTTCTGGTGAGAATGAGGAACTCATCGTGTCTCGTGTTGTATGACTTCTCCAGATACGTTCTCAGTAGAACTACACGGAGACTGTATTCCTGTATGAGATTGACTGCGCTGCCGATGTTTTTGGTGAGATTTGAGATGAAGGTGGATAAAATTACAGCCACGGGATCCCGTGTTCGTATTATCGCACGGGTCAAGCTGATTACATCAGCATCTGACTGCTCGTCGCCCCACAGTGAATACCAAGACCGCTTTGGTTGCTCGGATGCGTGTCCGACATCAAGATACATACAGGTATGCCACAATGGTAGTTTCGCTTCAAATGCTGGGCAGATCTTCACTTGTAAACAGTATCGGCGCTTCTGAACAAGTTGATTCCCACCAACCGGTTAGCGAAGACGAGGAGCCGGGCAAGCGCTTGGTCGGCGGTTTCAAAACGCTCAGGGTCGATGGCGGTGTGAGCATCTCCATGACAGAACACCGGTAGCGTATATCAAAAAGCCTTTCCTGCTTGACTAGCACCGGCTAGGCCGTTAAAACGGTCAAAAGAATCGAAACGTTAGGTAGGTAATTGTTATGCAGTTTTGAATTCGGACGCTTGAAATCAACTCCCATTGTGAAAGTGTCCAGTTGACCCGGTGTTGTCATAGCAACGGGCTAATTGTGAGTTTGACTTCATGATAGTAGCTTGTGATCGAAGGGGGTGAAATAGATATTGAGATGTGTATGTGATATTGTGCATATATTTCTTTCCTTTCAAAAGGGTCTCTATGGGATAGATGCGGCCTCTACTCCAGAAAACGCCGACTCTTCGGCCCACCATTTGAGGAACTCTTTCATTCTCTCAGTTCTCTCCTCCGCTAATTGCCGTCCGACATCCGTCTTCATCATACCCTGCAGCTTGAGCAGTTTGTCATGAAAGTGCTCAATCGAGTCGGCCATGGAACGTGTAGTTCTCGCGCCTGTAAAGGTGAAGACTCTGCCGATGCCAATACTCCCAATAGCATCAAGACGGTCGGCATCCTGAACAGCAGCAAGCTCAGGGTGCAACTTGATGAGCTCCAGGACTCGGGCAGGATCCTTGATCTCGCTCGAGTAGCTCACCCCAAGACAGATAGCCTGGACCTTGTCGGCGAGCTCGTGGCTAGCGCCATGTGAGACAAGCAGGTCCCTAACCAAGGATGATGCATCCTCGCCTGGTTTCAGATACTTCTTATCGCCTACGTCATGAAGGAGGGCTGCGAGGATGACGACCTGTGTATCACGCTCAGCCGAACCAGCGGCATGGGCGTGGATGTGTTTTGCGAGGCCGACGACACGCTGAATATGGTTGAAGTCATGAGAACCATCGTAGTTGGCCATATAAGCCTCTACATACTCGGTAACGGACTGGATAAGATCCTTGTTTACGGAGGCGTTTATTGAAGCCATGTTGATCGGCAGATCTAGAAGGCAATCGAAGGACAATGCGTTAGTGTGCAAAAAGGTTCTGCAAAAGCCCGTTGGTAACTTCAGGTTGTCGGAAATGGAGGAGGGCCTGCCTAAAGGTTGCACGACGTATAAACTCCCTATTCCGTAGGCCGGTAAGAACGACAGAAGGTCTCCACGAAATCGTGCCACGTTCGGAAAACGTAACACAGGGACTGAGAACGGCAAGGAGACAGGCCAGGAGGAATGTTAGGAAGAGGATGCAAGGGCTAACAGGCTGCAGTCCACACTTTTTAGCCGAGACAAGCGGTGGCACAGAAAGAGTTGCCACTGCGGGGCGTATGCGACGGTCCCCGTTCGGCCGGAGATATCACGTTCTCCTTTGGTCGCCGGCCGCAGCTCGCAGACCATGGAGGCAGCCCAGGGTGAGGCCTGCGTCCTGCGTTCAGAGACGTCAACGTGGGAGAACCAATATTGGACCCTGCCTGACCGAAATGTTTTGTTGACACATTTCTCTCAGCTCAACAGTGCAGACAGATTGAGGCCTTCCTTTTTTTTTGCTGAAGACTTTAGCGGTCGATGTGACCATGCTGCAGCCTGCAGGTCATCCTGATTGACCTACGGCTTAGTGCCGTCTTTCATGCAACGTGAGAAGATGCTGGTTCTGCTTTTACCGTGCCAACACGGGAATAGGAAAGCGCTGGAGCCGGTCATGTGACCTGTAGCGAGGCGATCAGCCAATTGGGACTCTCGCGACGAGGGCTAGCTTGCTTACGGAATCGCCTCTCCACTCCTATTTTTGGCTTAGTCTTCTTTAGAGCGCTAGACTAAAAGCAGACTCCGCCGGGATGCATTAGCCGCGACTGAATCGAGCGTGATCGAGTCCTTCTTCTTTACCTCTTCAGTGTTGCCGGAACGACGACTTCTGCATACCCGCTCAAACGATAGCGCATCCAATGCCTACCCACCAAGGCCTTCTCACCGGTGCCTTCAGGTGAGGAGATGCTGTTTCTCATCGCCGAGCTTCAATGGTGAAGGAGGATCAGGTGCCAGTACCATTCCTAGGCATCAGCTGGGCACTTCAAACGTTCTCATCCGAGCTGGGATTCACCATCTTCGATCGTGACATACAAGCCATGTTATCGGTGCTGCTTGTCGGGTACGAAGTAGTATGCTCGTACTCGTACTGCTGGCTGACACACACACATTCACCAGATAATGTCGATGCATGAGTACGGAGTCAATATCAATATTGCAAGATCAATATCTTCAATTGGGGTACTATCTCTCCGCCGTCGATTGCTGCGTACAAGTACATACGCAAGCATCATCATGAACACAGCCGGATATGTCTCTGTGCTTCTCCCACGCACCAATGAACTCGCCATGATGACCTGCATGAATCCGATTGCCGGTACACCAAAACAGCCGATCGTGATAGGCAGCTAATGCATCCACAGCGTAGCCACGCACCGATCATTATCAGCTGGTGTCCTGTATGATTATCGATCTAGGTATCGTTATTGACTGACTGTATTTACATACACTACGATATTTCCATAGCACGGCTCGGATGGCAAAAACCACCATCGTGAGTCGCAATCGTCCAGCTCGACTCCGTACGCTACGGATCACGGCCCCAAAGTTCAGGACACACCTTGATCGGAGCGGTCCGTATTTCATCCTGCAGCCACCGACCCGAGCATCATTGTTGACAACCGTCATTGGCGGTCGAAATGCAAGCCGTTGTGTGACGGGCTCATGGATGGTGAGCTCGTCCTGCTGGCATTGGCTCTGTTTGAATGGCCGCGGGCCAATCACTGCGCGCGTCTAAACGCCCAATGGCCTCTTCCTGGCTAGTCCATCCGCGAGTAGGAATACTTCTCGCTGCTATGCGAACGAGGCATGACTGTTTGTATCCGTACCTGCTACGGGATGCGACGGAATTGGTGTTGCTATTTTCGACTTTTTATGACATTTTCATTCATGTCGTCTAACCACATGTGCTCCCGTGCTCCTGTCCCCACCCCCTCACCTCGCCTTGCCTAACCGCCCGGCTTACACTCTGGAGTCTGCGCTGCATAACACTACTGCTGACTTGCGTGATTTGGTGTGTCCGACGAGAAATCTTCAAGATACAGGCGTTCGATACGGAATATTCTTGTCCTCGTTTGGCATAGTGGGCCATGCTAACCAAAGGGAGTGCAGAGTTGTCCCACTATTGACCCGAACTTCCTAGCTTGGCAGTGTTTGTCAATGGCTGGCTCGACTTCTGCTGCCGGCGGGCTGCTGCTCTGTGCTGAGGTCATCTGCGATGGTGTTGCTGTGGCTGGGCCCGGCGGAGGGGTACGACGTCGCTGCCCCCAACATATAATAGAGCCGGCTGCTCGCCCTCTTTTGTTTCCTTTCCTCTTCTTTTTTTCCTCAGCAAGCCTCAATAATACAAAGCTAGTTTCTTTGTTTCTTCCTCTCTTCCCCCTCCCCTCCCCTTTGCGTTTGATAGAGCTGTGCTCATCTCGCATCGTATTTTCACTTAATATCAACACCAAAAAAAAATAAATAAAAAACCATATTCCAAAACCGAGTTGCTGGTCGACTCATTCCCCTATTCGTTGCTGGTCAACTCATTCTCAATCGCCTCCGAAATCCCCTAATAGAAACTAGAAACTAGCTTTCCTTGCTCGACGAATCCCCTGAACAATCCCCATAACAAGAAACGACAATTTCCGTAATAACAACATCCAATTCCAAAATGGCGACCATCCAGCTGTCTTTCTCTCTCCGCGTTTCTTCTGGCGCTAAGTCCGTTCACTTGCTCGGTTCGTGGGACAACTATGCCGGTCAGATTCCCCTTTCCAAGGACAAGACTTCCTCCAAGTCCGGATCATGGAAGGGTACATTCCGATTCCAGGGCAATCTGCAAGCCGGCCAGCGCTACTGGTACTACTACATCATTGACGGTTACCACGTCTCGCACAACCCCAGCGAGCCGTCTACCGTTGAGCCTACCACTGGCCGCGAACTCAACATCCTCGACATCCCGAAGGACAAGTCAGGTAAATCATCAAAGTCTTCTTACAGCTCCAGCAAGAGCTCGAGACACTCCGAAGACAAGACCTCCAAGAGCGCTTCTCTGAGCCTCGATATCCCCAAGGGTCGCCCCTTGTCGATCTCGCAAATCGTTGCTCCCAAGCCCATGACTCCCCGTGCCACCCGTCACATCTTGGACTCTGAGTACTACGATGACGAGCATATCGAGGAGCTCACCGCGCGCTTCGGAAGCGCCGAACTCGAAGACGTTGAATACATCAACGACTTCAGCTCTTCTCCCGTGTCTTCGTCCAGCTCTAGCATTTCTTACCGCTCTGGCAGCATGTCGCCCTCCTCTTCTCTCTCGGGCTACAGCACCCCTGCCTCCGATTACAGCAGCTGCACTTGCGAGCGCTACGGTATCACTCGCAAGGGTGATCGCATCAAGATTGACTGCGGCGGTGCCCGCTGCGGTTACACCGACGACGACAGCTCCTGCTCCAGCTCCGGCGAGGAGGAGGAAGAGTACGTGTCGCGCTCATCCCGCCGCAACGGCATCGTCGTTCACTCTTAAGTGAAGCAGCCCCCAAAAAAGAAATCTAGACGATAAAAATTTAAGAAAAGACTTTCACATGACTTTGTCTAATCCCCGGTGGAGGCCTTAACCCGCCTTAATTCCCACCGTCACGGCCGGCAGCCATCCGAAATCGCCCGGACAGAAATTGATCTTTCTGGCCATTCGCTCATTTTCGATGAGGGGTCTCCCATAACCCCCTGTCGCCCTGTTGTTCCATTGCGATCCGCGTGGTTCGGCGTCTACCATGTTCCAGTTGCTCGGAAATCCTGCGAGAAACCCAAGCCGGTCTTGGATCATTCTCGCCCTTCCGACGCTGGGGCAGAACAGATCGCTCCGCAACCCGCGTCCAGCCCACCTGGGTCGATGCTGCGACCCCCACGGCACAGGCTCCCAAACCGCGCCGCGGCAAAACATTGCGGCGCGGTTCAGGTCTGTGCCGTGCGCTCGTTTCGTTTGTTCTGACAAACTCCCCCTTTCTGCGGGACGACGATCTCAGCTTGCGTACGGTACTCGTCAAGTACCGCATATCACTGTATATAAGCCTCAAGCGGATCTCGTCCCGACACCATCAGAAAAAAAACCACAACAAAAAAAGCAAGCCCTCGGATGGATGCCTTTTTTTTGTATCGTCAATTGATGTGGTCCCGGATCTTTACAGATTTGGGCCAGCCACCATCTTGGAACTCACTCACCTACTTGATAGGTTACATACACATACATACAGATATACTACGGGCTTGCGACCTTATGTTTCGAGTCTTATGATCGATGATGTTATGAATCTATTTACGAATTTGATGAGATCTTACCATACTTTTTTTGTCTTCTGCTTCCTTGTGACGTTTTATGTTATGCGTGTTCTATGTGATACTTGTAAACGCGAATCTACCCCGACTTTCTCATGTGAGCAGAGTCCGTCCAGCAGATAGGGTGAGCACCAAATTAGGTAGGCTCCATGAGATAGGCCCCGCGTGTCCTGAATATCGCGGCTGTGTAGGGTGCGTGGACTGAAGGGACGAGTTTATTCCTCTCGAGTATGGTTGATCGAGTACCGTTGCCAGCATGTCTGTGTACTACGTAGGCGTCAGGTGCTGTTGAAATCCCGTTCAGTAAATGAAAACAAGAGGTTCGGGATCGCAAGTCTTCACTGTCTACCTCTATAATCAACCTTGAGAACTTGAGCAATGAAGCGAATCTAAGATACACGTTCAAGCAAAAAGGGTAGACCAGCACTACGGATAATGAGTACGTGAGCGGAGCACGATTACAAAGCTCGTACGATGCACTGAAGGATACCTGACACTACGCATGAGCACAATCACATTGACGAATTTCAACGAATAGGAGAAAGATAATTCTCATTGGGTTTTCCGAACAAGTACAGAATTCTACCAAAGGTAGAGTAAGTAGTAAGGCCGAACTCTCCTCAGAGAGAGAACAGCAAAGAAAAAGAGACGACAACCATAACAGGCTACGTAGACTGAGTCGAAAGTTTTCCGGTACAACGAAACAAAACAAAGCAAACAGACACAAATTTTTTTGGTGGTATCCTCGTGGTTTACGCCAAGCAGTCGTTGACACGTCAGAAAAAAGAAACAAATGCACGGTCCTCCCCTCCCTCCCCCTTTTCTTCCTCAACCCTGGATCTGCAACAAGGCAAAGGTTTCACAGCGCGAGTGAGAAGCGCCCTGGTAACCCCTCAGTCAAAGAAATCCCGAACAGACAATATTGAACATGGAGGGTCTCATTTGGACTACGCCTCCTATATTCTCCTCCCTGAACACCAAACGCCTAGTACTGTGTGCCCTTTCGCCGGGGCTTCACTTGGGTCCAATCACAACAGCCCTCCTCATTCTAGCTACCCCCAACGCCAGTTGATGCGTGATGCGTGATGCGCGTGTCAGTGATATTATACAGTGAAAGGTGATTTATATATGCATCCGACGCATTAGCAGCGGGAGCCCGGTAGCTCAAAACTGCCGATAGCTCAGAGCTCCCGATAGTCGCTTGGTCGGACTCTGCGTTGTCGGTTTTGGTGGCGGCCGGGGTTGACAGGCTTCCGGAAATAGGCTTCGTCGTCGTTATTGGGTGTGGTGAAGTTAGGTCGCGGCTGTTGTTGGGCATTGTTGCCGAAACCGTTCATGCCTCCTCCATTCATATTCATGAAGCCCATGTTACCCATTCCTCCGGCCAGACCGAAGTTTCCGCCAAACATGCCATTCATCATGGGGTTGAATGGAGCGTTCATTCCCATCATAGGGTTGACCATTGGGTTCATACCCATCATGGCCATGTTCATGTTCGGTTGGCCAAAACCATTCATACCCATGGGGAACGGCATCATGTTGGGCATACCACCAAGTCCGGCCATTCCAGGCATTCCAGGCATAGCGTTCTGCAGTTCCTTAGCCTGCTGAGCACGTTGCATGGCCTTGGGCGCCTTAGGAATCTTGGGGTTTTCCAAGAGTTCGTCTGCTGGCCGTTTCCTGGAACTCGAGTCCTCGGTTTTTGGTACGGCGTTAAGATCGGCGGAAGAGCTAGGTGCGACAGAATTCTTGGACACTGGAGACTGAGGCGAAGGAGATCTCGCCTCCTGGGAAGCGGGCGACTCGCCTTTGACGACATCTGGTGAACCCTCCTTCTTCTCAGAAGGTGACTGCGGCTGAGACTTGCCTACCTGCGGGCTTGGGGAAAGCTCTTTCACCTTGGTAGTCTCTTTATCTTTAAGGAAACGTTGAATCTTTGCAGACGCGTCGTCATCAACCTTCAGATCGTCAATGAGCACTCCCTCAGTCTGACATCCCGGACAGATGAAATCGCTCTCGATCAGCGCATTAGTGATGCAATCATTGCAATATGTCTTCTCACAACACGGTGTCTTCATTGGGTCTATGAACATCCTGTTGTCGATGGAGCACAGCAATCCTTTCTCTTCGAGCTCCTTGTCTTCAGCAGAGGCCGCTTTCTGCGCAGCAGCTGACGACTTGGTTTTGGCCTGGAATTGCTCCCAGCTTGCCTTGTCAGGTTCTGCAATCACAAATTCACCATCTGCATTTACCATCAGCCCGGAAGGCGGCTTTACTTCCTCACCATCGGCACCAGTTTGTTGAAGGGCCGATTTGTCCACCGTTTTAAGGAACGACCGGGGGATTCCAGTGGTGCGTTTGACCCGAGGACGATTGTCGAACTCGGGGTTGTCGTTGGTTGGGCACTGCTGAATCCAGTGACCCTTCTGTCCACAGCGATAACAGATGTATCCGTTGGGGGGTTCATGATCGGGGACGTTGGCAGACTTCTTGCTGCCAGGTTTGTACACAGCCGTCTTGCTATAAAAATCGTTAGTCTGATACTCAAAATGCTGCTATCGTCTGAAACGTACTGTGACATCTCCTCCTGTTGCGCGGTCCACTGCTCGGATTCGGCCTGGAACATGGCCATCATCTTCTCCTCCTCAGTAAGAGCCGTGTTCATCTGTGCTGCGCCGGTCGTGGTCGGCTTCGCAGTCTTAGTCGTAGCCTCCTTGCGACTAGAGTTCTTGGCGCTCGAAGGTATCTTGCCTGACACATAGCGAGCCGCACGGCCAGCGCCCGGCTTCTGTGGAGGGAGTCGGCGAGCGACAACGGTTGTGGATCGAGGGATAATCGTAGTATCATCGTCGTACTCTAAGATGCTGTTAGCAGGCTGAGACGACTATGCGTCATAAGTGATGCTTACCCTCGCTGCCATCTTCGTTATAGATAGCGAGATCGAAGTCAGTACCGTCGCCAAGGCCACTCTTGATGATGATGTCACGCTTCAGTTCAAACACTGAGATGCCGGTACCATCAAACTCGACGCGCGCAGGCTCTTTCTGCGACTTGAACTTGAAGAACACAGAGGAAGCCATCATGAACTACCCGAATACTGTAACCTTACACTACTATAGAAGCGTGACGGACAGAGTAGGGTCGAGTATGCCGTCTATTTGCGACGACAGCTAGATAGTCAGAAGAATCGATCAGATGATGCTGCACTGGTACTGCTAGGGTCGCTCTCGCAATCTGGTCTCTCTTGTATGTATTGTTTGTTTGTGCTGAAGGATTGAGGAAGTGTAAAAGCGAAATCTGCGCGGTTTTGTTTTTATGGCAACATGAAGAAGGGACGGGTATCAATTTTCTGATTGTACTTCAAGAACAATGAGAGTCCAAACTCTGAGTGGAGAGAAAGGAGAAAATGTACAAAGCCACAGGCGGTTGACACCGCCAAGTCAGCTCGATCAACGAAGAAAAGAAAAAAGGCACAGCTCCCTCCAATACCCGCCAGAACAGAACACGCACTGCACCGCAAGAATCTCGTCTTCTAATAGAACCGAGACCTTCCACCGTACCCTGAGGATACAATCACTATGCCTAGGTACAGCCGCGACGAATCGGTCGATGATGAAACGATCGAACGTTGGCTCTCGTGACGAGAGGAGCTATCGCGGCGATTGGGGGCGGAAAGGCTGCACAGTTTGACGACGAAAGCCGACGGTCCAGAGGGTCTAGAGGGCTGAGAGCTGGTTGAAGGTCATTCAAGGAAATCGAAATGGCGTGGGAATGTCTTTTGTGCAACAAAAAGACGGGGAAGAATGGGTATTCTGCAGAAGAGAGAATGGGGGGAATGATGATGGGTTACGGATGTTTGATGTAAGAGAGAAGTTGGTTGCGTTGAAAAGAGGAGGAGCGTGCTTTGAAATGCCTGGAACTGTTAGTCACACACGCTAGGGCTCAAAAAGGTAATGTCACGTGAACGCTACAGTCACCCTGGCCCGTAACCATGGGAGACGACTTCGGCGGCTGCTCGCAGATGGACTGCATGAATAGCGTATCGGAAGTACTGGAACCTTTTGGAAGTTAAGATGATGGGTCCTCGATACATTTGGTATGGCATGTAGCAAATACAAAACCAGGTAGACAGTACATGCATAGAAGTAACTTTATCGCCAACTTTACTTCCTGTTTATCGGTACCGGTAGGTACAAGTACTACGGATTAGGTACTAAGGCACGAGTAGGTACTCGGCAGGTACGGATCGTGGGTTCACAGGTACGGAAGGTCCCGCACTTTCTTCGGATGATCCAAAGTCCTTCGCAATCCGCCAGCCGTACCTTTACTAAGTGCCTTATACATGCATATGTGCTTTATGCAATGCGGTTTCTTTATAGATGGATATTCATTTCATGCATTTGTATGGATTACGAAATGCGGACTTCCATGATCGATATTCGACGAACTCTCCTCGATCAACACCACCAAAGCCGTTACAAGCACCTGCGAAACATATGGCCATCCTGATGTGAATAAGAAGACAGGATCTAAGATGTATCCTAAAGCTGCAAATCAGCAATATACCCAACCTATGCAATAATCCGCCGTCTCACATCAACATCCATGGTTTCCGAGTGAACCTTGACTCGTGTCCTCCCGCTCGACTCTCGAGTGCCCTTGGTGCTTGACTTGACAGTCTGTTTGCCTTCATTTCTAAACTCTTTGTTGCACATTCCCGTTTCCTTTGCGGCCGATGCGCATATCTCGGCGCGATGTACAACAGCAGCCTAACCCAGCGTGGACAAGGAAAGCAAACAGGGTGAAGGCGGCAGCTGTCCATTCAAACGCCAGCATCCTTGTTCCAATAGAGGCAGAGACGCCAAGCTCTGGCTGGGAACTCAACGCAGCTTTGAAAACGTACGCGATCACGGTGCCGAGTATGGCGGCAACGCTGATGACCAGGGCTGCAAGGGATGACAGTATCCCAACTGGGAGACTCCACCACTTCGAGTAGAGCACAATTGGCGAAATCGCAAGAAGGATTCCGTTTAGAATGATGCCTCCTAAGAAAAGACCGAACATGGTATGAAAGGCAATGCGGAGAATATTGAGAATTCCGTTGATCTCAGAAGGCAGAGCAATTGAGGCGCCTGTGACGAGCTCGTCGAGGAGAATCTGGACTGGGTTGAACCAGAATGAGGCATCTGGCTTCGTGCAGCGTGTTATTCCACTATGCCATGTCAGCTTGTCTCTCACACGCCGGCCAGGCCGAGATGATATCACCTACTCGGTCTGATATCCCTCACAGAAGTTCCACAAGCCGACTTGGTAGAAGTCATGCAATCCCAGACTTCGTGCGATCGTGTTCTGTAATGTCACCGACGACGGCACCGACTGGGCAAGGACATTGGTAAGGTCGAGTTTGAAGAAGTATATGCCCCCTAAAATCCTGTTGCTTCGGGTGCTTCCGACCTCGACCTTTGCTTATGCGATTAACTTCACGGGCAATCTAGATAGGGGCTGTCTCTTCTTACCAAGATCAGAAGCACTATCGCTACCAGGTAGAAAACGCCTGCCACCGCGATAGCATTGCGTCTTGTTGTGGTTGCTTTCCTCAGTACGGCTTCGTTCCCGCCATCTTCGCGACTACCTGTCTCCTTTTCGGTTTCTGCATCACTAGGCGCTCTTTCCGGTCGCTGTAAGGGATGCAAAGGGATGTCCATGTTGAAAATAGAGACGTTCTCTTTTTTGACGTCTCCCTAGCGCAAATGGTAAACAGCTCCAGGATAAATCTCAAGGACTTTATGAAGGCGTGTCGGGAGTGCCCGATGGTTTTGTTCGGTTCAGTAGCAGCTACTTGAAAAGGGCAGCTCGATCGCCGTTCATATCATCGACGTTCGGAGGAGGACTATAAGTGCGGATACAATAGCGATGAATTGGGGAAGAGATTCGAGACCATGTCCCACCTGATTGACAAACCGCAGAGGGATGGGTGGCTCGACTATGGAAGTGCTTTCGCGGCCAAGAGGCGTGCTTACACCCAGCACAGTCCATGACAGGTTGAGTGAAAACGAGATCTTGCTTCCAAGCCCCACGGCTTGAACCTTCCCGACTCCTTCACAGGGATCTTGAGGCACCCACGGGTGGTCGAGAGTGCCGACATGTCACTGGCGACCGTCTTCACAGCAAGGAATACTTGCTGCGTACGCTGGTACGTAACGGTCAGCATGCAGATACAAACTTACGGAGCTGCAGCTACCTTATGAAACTCGTACAGAGAAATACCCTCAACTCTCCGAATCGTGGCCCGTATGGAGTAAGCGTCAGGTGTCTTTCTGGATTTGTTTATCATGGTGGCGGCGATACTAACAACTTCACGGAAAGATAGGTACATGAATTGATCAATGGTTGAACCTCAACGCCACTTATCTCAGAGACAACAAGACTGCCTCGATAGGCGTGGTGAGTACTCCAAGTCTCTGCAGCCCACCGGCTTTGAAGCCACTCAACATCGTGTCCTGTTCCGTGACGTCAGCCGAAAGAAGTACCAGAGAGCTGATCTTTCCTGTCTGACGCGTATCTGTCTAGAACCTGCAGTAATCAACATGGCTGGTAATGGATTGGCTTTTGAGTTGTCAGATGGACTGCCGGTAGCGAGGGGTGTTTACGAAGATCGGCAGGCAATCTTCACACCGTCCCGCTTCAAAGTTCAGAGCTGTATCAGACAGTCTGTCTCCGTGTGAGTTGGTGTCATCGGATATACCTATGGAAAAGGCATCTCACACGGTCGCTACGCGGGGCAGTCAACAAAGGCACATGTTGCGCAGAGGTACCTTGGCAGATCCGCTCGACAACTCCTCATCTGCTACGGAATATGCAAGCACCTTAGCTAAGAACCCAAGACGAGCTGATCATAAGGTTGAACATGCGAATTCGACAGCAGGTCACGATACTGGCCTGGGTCGGGTTGATGGTGTTTAGTCTTGGCGTGCCGGACTGAACGTGCCGACTTGTTTCCAGAAGTTATCTCGGAAACATGCCCAACGTCTCCCGATTCTCACGGCTCTCTGGAACTTCCGTTGGGTCTCTTTGTCGCCGTTGCATTATTCGAACATGACCATACCAAGCATTTGATTAACGGACAGAATAGGTACACTCTTTCCGGTCGTTTTCATGGCTAGAATGGCTTTCCGTCTTGGAGCATGGTGGTTCTTCATCGCTGGCGGAGCCTTTGCCCAGTTCTCAATCGCCGATGATAGAACCACGAGAAGCGACTTCACTCTGACTTTGAGTCAAAATACACCAGCTAGTACGACTAGTAGTCAACGGCAGTCATTCGCAACGCCGATAACGCTGGATACGATAGGTACCGACAATGCCACCAAGACTACCGTCGGACGGCCATCGGTCACGAACACAGTGACCTTCCTCACTGGTTCGGCCGGGACGATGGCGAGTAAGTCGGAGCACGCCTCATCAACTGCCGCGCCGCCGTCAGCGTCTCACAACACGCAACCGTGCAACAACTACGTGGAGTTCTGCTCGCGAAAGTATAGCAATATCACCGAGGTGGCCTGTCACAACTCGCCCTTCATCACGCCGAAAAATATCGCGGCGAATCAACAGTTTGACGTCGTCCAGCAGTTAGACGATGGCGTACGCTTTCTGCAAGCTCAAATGCAGTGGCCATCGAACGCTACGGAACCACACTTCTGCCATTCAAGCTGTGACCTACTGGATGCAGGACCAATAACAGAATGGCTGACGACCGTCAGAAAATGGGTAGCAGACCATCCGTTTGATGTTGTTACCATCTTGTTGGGTAACGGGCCGTAGTAAGTGGCATTGCCGGATTTGCCCCTGATTTGTCTTCATCATTCTGACATACAGCAGCTACGAAGCTTCGCAATACGTACCATACATCGAACGGAGCGGGATCCTCAAATACATCTACACGCCTCCCTTTTTCCCCATGAACGTGACCAGCTGGCCTACTCTGAGTGAAATGATCATTAGCAGTCAGAGAGTGGTCATGTTCATGGACTACAAGGCCGATCAGAAGACCTATCCTTGGCTCATTGACCAGTTCTCGCACATGTGGGAAACACCCTTCGACCCGACGGATGGTAGCTTCCCCTGTGACGTACAGCGACCGCCCGACTTGGCGCCGGATGATGCCAAAAACATGCTCAGTCTCATGAATCACAACCTCAACATCGAGCTGACCGTCCTGGGCACACAACTGCTCATCCCGGCCCGGTCTGAGCTTAATGTCACGAACGATGCCACGGGTGACAGCAGTCTGGGAGTCACCGCTGACAAGTTCACTGAACAATGGGGTCAGCCACCCAGTTTCTTGAACGTGGACTACTACAACTACGGAGGCTTTCCCGGATCCGTTTTCGAAGTTGCTGCGCAGATCAACAAGGTGACTTACAACCGGACGTGCTGTGGCCCTGAGGTGAAGAGTGATGCTCGGAGAGTGAGTGAAGATGTGAGGACTGCTGTATTATGTACGTTGGCGTCAGTGATGTTGTTTATGGCGTTTCTGTAGCCGATTGGTCTGATTGAGAGCATGGGGGTCTGTTGATGAGAAAACTTGGATATGTTGAATAATGGTAGAACAGAGCGGTACTGTCATGCTTAGACATGAATACACTATTCTTCATTTTAGATGAGTTCTTCGATGTGTGTGTCAACATGTGCTTCGGGATTGAGATTGTTGTCAGGGGCCCACGGAGGTATGTACTAGAGTGAGCCCATCATATGACAGAGAAAATGCCTCCTGAGTCACGATAGTCCGTAGATATATTAATTACTGATCCGGCCGTCCCGTCGCCGCCTTTCCACGTAGGTACGACTCATCTACCGGCGCTAGCAGGTCGCACTGTCGGTATATTTGTCCACACATACGCCACCGCCAGTTCATCGGCTCGGATCCGAGATCTTATCACCGGCAGCCCTCGGGGACTAGATCACCTAGCGGCGGCACGGTCCGCTAGAGGAGAGGGAGTTGACCGCAGGTCACGCATCTACATAGTATTTAGACTGGCGGGATGCTGGGGAGGTAGTCAGATCTGAATAGAGGTACACGTGATAGTGAATAGATGATGACGAGAGCAACGGAGCTGAGTGCTATTCTTATCATCGCGATGACTGAAGATAAGGGTATACGGGACGTATGAACTCTCGAGAAGGAGTTTTCAGATTCGTGGAATAACGGATATTTGGCACCAATTGAAGAACGGAAATAACAACCGGAACCACGTCTTCGGTAATCTGGTCAGCACAGCGTAGGACATGTGCTCATGAGACGGGTATCATGAATCGATCTTTCGTACGACGCTATATTCATAGATAGATGGATAGCGCGATGACATTCAGCAACCATAGAGGTATTGCTCAGAAGGGTTGCGACAAATCGCGAATATATTCATGGATAGTGGAACGTGCGACGGTGAGGCCGAATTGAGTGAATGAGGATGGGCGAACAAGCAAGCAAGCAGTCATGAGGGCCTATATATACGGGTGCGAGTCCTCAGCTTGAGGGCTTCTCGCTCCATTCTCACAGCAGCGAGGACTACATCACTTATTCTCACTTTCCTAGTCTTTACAACGAGTAAGGAGCCAAGATCTTCGAAATCGCGGAGCACTTCCACTAACCAAGGCCTCTAGCTTCGACTATCTACTTTGGCATCATCGCAAAGGCACAGACAAGATGTGTCGTCCCACAACAATAACCTATACCTGCGGCAATCAAGTCACATTCATCTCGCGCTGCAAATGCTGCACTGGCCCCATAAAGCCCTACATAGATACCCGGCGTCAGGGCAGCAAAAATTGTCCACACTACGACGCGCGGTTCGATCTTCAGACGTCTGAGCAAGCCTGCGGGAGAAAGGATTGTAGCAAATGCGGAAAGGAGCCAGGAATGTCGAGGTGGTATACGACGGACAACCTGGATAATGGGGTTGGACCCTGGCTTGGGTATCATACGAAGCGATGAGGAGGTGAGGACTTGGTGATGGGTTGACGGGAAGATTGGGATATGAGTTGATATCGACTTTTCATTCTCTCGTACATTTGGGTTACAACATAGACGATCCTAATGGGTTGAAGCTTTTCTGTCTTTGGCTATGCTCGTGGCTCTTCACGTGTTGCTGGTGACGATTGACGATATCACAGACGAAACCTCGAGACGCGATACCTTTCTCAGTGTCTGCCAGGAAAGATTACAAGCGTCCTAAATGATCCCTGGGAAGTTCAAAGAAACCGTCACAACGATCGCTCTCGCATTCGCATAAGGAAACACACGATCGACAGTCCAAATCGTTGCACTGTCCATCAACACCCCGTGTGACCTTGCTGCCTATCGACGAACATCAATCCCGACGCGGTCATCACTTACACAGCCAAAGCGCTTACGTTTGACGCAAACACACAGCCCAGCAATAGAGCATTTCAAAGTCCCCTACTTACAAGAGTTGACTGCCATATTCCACAATTGACCGCATCTAGGTCGACATAGCTGACGTATCCGCGCCCCTGACCATCTAAGCCATGCCGTCAGACCGTCCGTATCCAGACCAGTAGCCACCAAGCCGAGAATTCCGAATCCATCCTGAACGCCTGTTCCAGGTAACCATGAAAAGCGAAACCCAGCCCGTCCTACTCGGCAATGTCTCGGGCGCGCAGTCGTAAATGGAATGACAAATCGTCGCTAAGAGTGGTGATGCGTTACGTGGGATCGTCGCCGAGATACGCAACCGAGAGAACCGGATGGGCGTACGTGCGATTGTTTATTAATCCGCCTCAGCCTCAGTTATCGCCGTTCGAGGCCGGAAGTCAGGATTCGGCCATCCCAATCTGTACATAAGATGTTGGCTGCGGTTTCTGGGCGGTGGCGGAGCTGAGCTGAATGACGACGACTATGTGTTGCTAGCACGACTTCATTTCGCATCTACGCACAGCGAAGTCGAATAGGAGAATTGGATATTCTGCCTTTTGATTCACTTTTGCTTCAAGCGCGACGATAAGCTGGATATGTGGAAAGACTCCTTTGATGTAGCTCATCGCATGAGGCATGATGTCGTGTCGCTGCCTACAGAGTATCACGACATCAGTAGGCCATATCTCAGGATATAAAAGCTGTGATAACCTCTTCAAAATAATAGACAACAATCCGCTCATCTCAAGAACTCACTCACAGTAACAGACAAGCCACGAACATTCCCGACGCTATCTTGCAAGATGCTGCATTCGGCCCTAGTAGCACTCACTCTTGCCCTCGGGGTGAGAGCCAGCGTCCTCGTCCCAGCATTGACCGGTCCACACAAAGTCGGAACAACCGTCCTCGAGCTCGTAGATTCCTCGCGCCAAGATCCATTCGCGCCCAAACCTCAACCCCGAGATCTAGTCGTCTCCCTCTTCTACCCGACAAAATACCACGGCAAGAACTGCACCCTCGCACCCCAATTCCCAGCAGGCACAGCAGCCGCGATCGACGTATTCATCAACGCGACTCAAGGGGCGGCCGAGTCCCTCCTTACACGATCATGTGTCGGAACGCCCCTAGCACGCCCCGATCTACCCCTCGTACTTCTGGACCACGGCCTCGGGACAACACGTCTCATTCACTCCGACCTAGCGGAGGAGCTCGCAAGTTATGGCTGGAACGTAGTGACAGTTGACCATCCCTACGATACCGTCGTAGTCGAATACCCAGACGGCCGCATCGTAATCGACACCGACTCGTCCACCGTCGCAAACGCCTCCTTAAACACACTCCTCGACGTGCGCGTCAAAGATCTGAAGTTTGTACTAGACTCCCTCGAGGACGCGGCCGTGGTATCCCTCATCCCGGGACTATCCTCGAACGCCTCATACCCGACGCACAAGCAAAAGCTGCAAACGGACAAGGTCGGCGTCTTCGGCCACTCGTTCGGCGGCGCCGCATCCCTGCAACTATTAATCGAAGACGAGCGCTTCCAAGTCGGCGCGGATCTCGATGGCGGATTGGATTTCGGGTCATACGCGAATGAGACGACTGATTTTCCATTCGTGTTCTTCGGGAGACCGGATCATAACCGGAATACGGATAAGTCGTGGGCGACTGCGTGGGAGAATCTGCACGGGTTCAAGCGCGAGTTTGTGGTTAATGGGACGCAGCATGGCGCGTACACGGACTTGCCTCTTTTCAGGGATCTCTTGGGCGCTGATGCTCTTGGTGAGCTTGTGGGAGGACTGGGGACTATTAAAGGAAGTAGGATGCTTGCGATCCAGACGGCGTTTTTGGGAGCGTTGTTTGAACGGTCCTTGAAGGGACGTGACGGCCAACTGTTGGATGGTAAGGGGCTTGAGAAGTGGCCTGAGGTGACACTGGTGCAGTGAGCTGAGCTGCGTTTGTGAGCTACTCATCAACTCCATTGCTTCCAACGAGCTTCGAGTGGTGGAGAGGTTCAGATTACCCAGTCGGTTATGTCATATGATTCAGTAGACATAAACGGGGTAGGTGAGATAGATGGCAGAGCGTCCAACACGCTCATATAGATATTGTTATTCAATGAGTTTCTCGGCGTGAATATAAACGAGTTTTGATGCATGCAAGTTGCAACCCGCGGGTCATGTCCCGACTTCGGCTGCCATTTTACACCCATTATTTTTTTCTTATGCTTTTCCGGTTCAAAAACACCCCATTCCCAAGCCCACCTCAACGCAATTCAGAATTTATCAGAATACCTTCTTCAACTTCGGGTAATCCTTTGCATAGGCGCTCAAATCGGCAAAGATGGCCACAGAGTCGTCGCCCTTCAACTCTTCCATTCGATGCGTATCTTCATCCTCCAGTTTGATCAACTCCTCCACTGGCTTCTCCTTGCCTTCTTTGTCGTCTTCTTTTTGCGGCTGTGTGGCCTTCTCGATGCCGCTTGATTCGCCAATCAACAAAAACTGCGTGTTGGCGTAGTCCAAATGGTGAGGTTTCGATGGCATCCATCGGAGTTTTCGAAACTCGTCCAGCACGCTGAAGTAGAACACGTTGTGAGCATACAAACCGATAATGAGGATTTTAAATGAGACAGAATACATTCAGACTCACTTTTGTGGATATTCAGGGTCGTTGGGAAATCTTGCGCCCCGAGGTGCCTCATACTGCGGGTTTCTGGTACTGATGATGAAGCTCCCTTTCTCGCGCAATCCCAGCTCCTTCTGCACCTCACCCAATTCAGCTGGTAGAGTGATCATATACGCAAGATGACTCTCCCTGCCCGTCGAGGTGATGGCATAGATGCCTTCAGCAGCCGGTGTGGCAGCGGGCGTGTGTCGCGTACCAACCGTCTTAGTTTCGTAGTCATAAGAGCGTAGAAACTGGTCCTTGAGTGTTTCCAACGTGGCCTTCGGCTTCTCGACAAACGCAATCCAGCGTTCTTTGCCGCTCCGAGGAAACACCTTCTTTGGCACAGCGATCAGGCGGTTTTTACCCGAATCCTCAACTGTGCCCTCTTCCAGTTTGGCATCTTTGTCAATCGGACGGAGGATCATGTAGCTGCGTTGGATCTCATCAATGTCGCTAGGCTCCCCGATGCCCACACGACCCCGGAAGAAGAAGTATATGATCCCCTTTTCGAGGATGTTGGCTGGAACTATTCCTTCGCGTGCATTGTCCTTAACGGCAGTGCCTGCTTTCGATTCTGGAACGCCTGCAGTATCATCTTTCTCTTCTTTGATGCCCGTCGGCTTGTCCTTTGACGCGAGCGGCGCACCATTCTCACCGTAGGCCTGCGACGGGCTGGGATATTGTGAGTATTACTATCAATCCATGGTGGAAAGTCTGCACAGGGCGTAACATACGTCGGTATAATCTCCTCAATGGTCTTTTGGTCCTTGGTGTCGTCCTTCTTCGCCCGTTTAGGCTCAGGGGATGTCTTTGTCTGACTCGGCCGTTTGGAGCTGCTGCCTTCATCTCCTCCATCACCGCCTTTAGTGACAGCGCTCTTGTCGGCAGCTCTAGTCGTGGGCATGTTATTATACGGATTATGGAAATACCCGTTATCGTGATTATTTGGAATTAGAAATTGAGATGGTGATACACGTTTGTATTCAGTTTGAAAACGGACTCAGACTGTAAGTGTCGTAGAGAAACACGTATTAATCGAGATCGTATCATACAGTGCCCATTAAGACGACCGAAATTCTATTTATTCCTGGCTTGCCTCATTATTCATAATGGCCAGGGTGCGCCTGCCCGCGACTGTTATACGAGAACTCGACCTCGAAGTCGCGTTACACTGTGTCGTCACGACCCTTCCTGGGGCTCATCAGTCTGATGTCATGGCCAGGCACCGAGATAAAAACATTACATAAGACATTACATTAACCCTTCCAAGTTTCCTAGTTGTGTCCATTCCCCTTCTTCTCTACCCCGAAGATCGACGGCCACTGGCGGACCACCTTGGCAAGGGCCTGCTGCAAATCGCCAGCATCCCCGCCCTTCTGTGGCTTGCCCTTGCCGGCATTACGTCTGCACTTGCTGCCCGGGGGCTTGCCACCCGTCGTCCGGTTGTCCCAGGATATCTCCCAGTCCAGCAGCTGGGCGGTGAATTCCGTCTGGTTGTAGCTGTCCGAGGGCGTCGAGAGCAAGTAATCGACAAACTGTTCCCACCGTACCGCGTAGTAATCGCCCACCAATCCGCTCCAGGATCGAGATGCATAGTCGGTCACCTGTCCGGTCGGTCCCCACAGCGTCACCTGGTTACGAGCTTCGTATTCGAGGAAGTCGGCGATGGATGAGTAATGCGGGTCGGTTACGTTGACGGTCGCGCGGGCGTCCTCGATCCAGGTGGAGAGCCGGAAGTTCACGTTGGTTGCCAGCACCGAGTCGAGATCCGTCAGGAGACCAGTCAGCTGCCTGCCTTGAGACTTGAGGGCTTGTTTGGCATGCTTCTGGTCCGCGCCCGTGTATGTTGCAACGAGCTCTTCGTACATGGGAGTGAAGGCGTTGCCCATGACCTGACGAGTCCAGTCGACCATATCATACTGGAAAGTCGGGTTGGAGAAGAGCGCCGGCTGTTCTGCGCCTGCCTGGTACATGAGGTTCCAGGCCGCAACCAAGACTTCAGTGTCGTAGTTGATGAGCGTGGGGTGGTGTCCTGTCCGGTTCACCATTCCTGATGTGCTTGGAACAAGTTCGAAGATGGACTTGGGAACAGCATCGGCGACGAGGTTTGTGTTGTTGTAGACCGTGGGTCTCACCAACTCCCAGGCTTCATATAAGCTGTCCGGAATCTTGCCATTCGCCGTCGCACCGTAACGAGCGGTTGCCCAGTTACGGAAGTACTCCTCGGTATCGATTGGTGTTTCACTCCACGCCTGGTCAAGCAAGAGATCATAGATAATCTCATTGCCCTCGAGACCTTCGGGGGTAAGTCCGAAGCCAACGAGCTGTTCGCTAGAGGCAAGAGCCTCCATCGAATTCTGCGTGACATTCATAATTTGTCCGTACTACATGGAGTCTGTTAGCATCATTGGACTCTATATTGATTGGGTAGGACCACGTACCAATCCATAGTTACCACCATAGCCGTGGAGTTGGCACCAGATCCAGGGCTTTCCGAAAAACGAGTTAGTTCGCTGCCACTGGGGCTCAGATTCGGCAAAGAGGTCCAAAATCAGCATGTCCGAGTTGACTGCCACGCCACCCAGGAATGCTTCAATACGATCATTGGTCCAGAAAGCCTTGTTGGAAGAGAACAACCAGCCTTGCATGACCCAAGTCGCCTCTGGGTCGGCAGACTTGAGCGATTTCCACGTGTTCTCGCTCACGTTCTTAAGATAGTCGAGGTCGCCCGAGATAGGATTGTTCTCGTTGAACTGATCCAAGGTCCAGAAGTTGGTGATGTTGCCATAGTAAGACTGCTGCTTGGTAACAAAACGGGTCTGTAGTTCACTGAAGAGCGGGTCAAAGGGGTCGAGGAAGGTATCGTTGGTGTGTAGGAGGGCGAATTTCTCCCAGTTCGAGCCCCTTGACACGTTCGCCGAGGGAATAACATCAGAGATGGCACGGGGGGTAAATCCAGTGAACGCAGGGAGGATAGGCTTGATACCGAGCTCAACCATGCGCGCCACGATCTTTAGCTGCATTGTGAATTGGTCCTCGACCCATGACTTGGGCATCGAGCCACCCCAAGAGCCTTGGATGTTACCAAAGTGGTTCCAGGCCAAAAATGCAGGGCCACTGATGAAATCCTCGAGTTGGGAGTCAGTGAAGCCAATTTCACTGAAGACTTCCATATATATCTTCTCAAATCCGATCCATGCGAGAGCCATGTTGATTCCACGGAGAGCCATCCAGTCCAGATGTTCCTCCCATTGTTCCCATCTCCAGAAAGCAGCAGTGTAAGAAGTGGTCACTCGAGCCCTGTTAGTCAACATCGAATTTCCTGGAGCGTTGGTCGGTACTCACCGGTGTTCAGATAGTACCGGTAGGGTACAACACTCGCGCCCTCCAAGGGCTTAGAGAGTGTGGGCAGTCGTTGAGGTGCTTGGTCCAGTTGACTGCCGGCGTACCACCAGACGTCGACGTGGGCCTCACTCGACAGATAGGCATGAAGACTGAGAGTCAAACATTAATTAAGTGCCGCAAGCTTTCCAGGATGAAGGAGACACTTACCCAGCAAGCAATCCGCCTACTGTGTTGCCTTGCACGAGGACCTTGCCATTGTGGGTGGTTGAAACGACATAGCTGTCGTTTACAAGTTCGGTCTCACGTTCATGCTTAGTTACATCCACAATCTCGAATTGAAACGAGTGGGCATGTTGAGGTAGGCGGCGCTGGACCAAGGCTTCGACACCGGCGGTTGACACACCGGCAGTTGATACCTTGGCAGAGACACCGACGGCCGCAAGGGCCCAGGTGACTTGGCTGAAAACGCGCATGTCTGGTGCGACAGAAGTATGAACTGTCGTTGTCGTGTACTCGTACACTACACAAGAACAACCCGCGCCGCAACCAGACGGACTTCCGTCCCTTACATACTTATTGACCTCCGACGCGCATCTCGGTACAACGGTATTCGGGCCATGGTCCGCACCACCCCTGTCAACAAGACCCTGACTCAATAAAGAGGACGCAGTTCATTTAACAGAAAGAGCTTACTGCCTGCAATCCGTAGGTACGGATTACGCGTGAAGGATTTGGCTAGCTGAATGCGACTTATTTTAGTGTCTTTACCAATCTCTTGACCCTTGTGGTTTGCATACCAAGTACGGAGGTATGGAGACTACCTACGAGTACATACTGGGGGGTTCAACCCTTCCTGCGGTACCGGGGAAGATGGTAAATCGCCATCATCAGCGTCGTCGTCATCTTAATACCAATGACTCCCCCCTCTACGAAAGCTGTCCATGGACTCTCGGAAGAGTCGGCCGGGGGATGGGGTGTTGGATCGAGGCCAACCGCTGACGTAGGGATAATGAATCCCCAGGACCAACATCGTTTGGCATAGCTTCGTCTGGCCGGTGGAAAAACAAAAACCTGGGTCAACCAACAAGGCGCTCACCCTAAAACACGTGATAGACATTGATGATGTTATTGTGTTGTTCAGTGTAACGCTGGGGGGCGCCGCATAACACTGTATTGAGTCCAATTTCGGTCCGTCTCAGCGATCCAGGTGTGCTGAACTAGGAAGTTAGGAAGTGTCACTAACATATCAGCAGGCAAACCGGTTTGGCGGAATACTACCGCCTCGTTCGGGATATACAAACAGATGTCTTCCCCATGGGGGCTCTGAATACCTAGGTATCAACAGCTATTACCCCAGAGCTTGGATGATGGTATGCTCTCTCTGCGGACGAGGAAAAAAATCAGTCTCTACCTACACATCTGGTTTGCGGCATCGCGGCAATTTGTCTATTCCGTCACCTTACCGTATCTAGGCCAGGTGTGCAGTGCCCATGCACGATGTCGGTAGATTACAATCGCGGCAGGCAAATCCGATATGCCTACGAGTACGGATTACTTTACTCACCTACCGATAACTTTACCTACCCAGCCGGGTAAGTATTTCCCCGAGCAATCGTTCTCAGGGACGAGAAGCGCATCATTGCCTAGGTAGTTCTGAAAATGATCTCACTGAAAAAATCACGAAGTTGGCAGGTCAGCACACGCATTCCAGAAGAACCAAGTGAGGTGGGATCGTCAACAGGTCGCCTTATTCCGTACGTTGAAGCACGTGGAGTCCGAATTGTTTTCCTCTGGACGCTACGGATCATTTTAGCTGGCTCTGGGTCAATGTGTAGACTGCGTTAGGACATCGTGTGGAGGTCCCATCGTCTCGTTACGGTGGGTTTACCCCTGTTTGCTCGACGGCTAGGAGCATTGCGTACCTTCCTACTCGTACTTCGTAGGGGCCGTCTTTTGCCCCGAACACAGTCCCCGTTACGCAGCCTTGATTTCAGACCCTGATTTCAGAGAAATGACCGCGTTGAAGGAGACATTTCAGGTTGTTTCTACGCGGCACGCAAGGGAAGGCAATCGTATTCCGGACTCCTTAGCGTGCTGAGTACCTACCTACCTACCTGCGCAGTATAGGGCGCTAAGAGTTGATCCGTGATGATCAGAAGTCTCGTTGTGGCCGGTTCTTCATAGGCGCATCGACCTTAGGTAGGGGGCATGATTTCTTTCATGCCGCCCATTGGTTCGAAACTTGATCAGTTGGCTGGTCTGTGATAGGTAAGATTGGCCTCCCTTCATCCGTTGAGAATCCGAGTTGCTTCGTAAGTTTTCAGATGCTGGTTTCTTACGCTAAGATCTGAACAGGTCCGATCGATAGTCATGGTGTCTTGCGGCACATTGCTGCAGACCCAAGTGTCTTTGCCGTTGCCGAAGAGAGCGACTGCTCACTCGCCGAAACAAGACATGTTTGGATTCTGAAGAAAAGCCTCCGCTTAAGGCTAATGCTGCATGTCTGCAATGTCCACCTAGGGTCGGACAAGCTGCATCGGTAGTCCGCCGCACGTCAACTGCCTATCATTGGAGGCGCCGGCGGTGAGACATGAAAGAGGTGTCCGGAGCTCGGCGCTCTCTCTTCTCTTGCTGAGTTGTTTGTGCTGTCAACCGGCCCCGACCAAGTGGACAGAATCGAGGACTCAGGAGACCGGCTCAACAGTCAAATCGAGTCAACACCTCGAGACTTCGAGAGAGAGAGAGAGAGTGGAGCAACCAACACGTATACCGGGGCAATGGAGGTTTCTCTTATCGAGATAACCTAAACTCGTTCTAGTAGGTAATCAAATAAGCGCGGAATACTAGCCGAAACGGTTTTGATGGCTGTCGAGATAAGAATTCTCCGTCGCGTTAGATTCGGACCGGAGACCTGGAGACTCGTGCTGGGTGTGCGCTTGAAAACTTTGTCTCGAGGTTGGTTGCGTGGCTTGAGGGTTCCCGGGCTGCGAATCATCACCATGGCTCGCGAGCGATGGGATTGCGAGAACCCCGTGCACCTTTTATCAGATTCACGTGGGTTTCGTCGAGCCTGCAGGTCAGACACAATTGGCTGCAGAAATCATGTGAAAGTCCCCAGTTTTATATGTCGCGGTCGACGTCAGACCAGAGGATAACCCGAAACTTAAGTGGGGACTTCCTTTGGCGCGAACTTATCCATACGGAAAGATCGGTTTGTTGCTGGGCGAATTTCAGAAAAGAATTGGCCGGTTGGTGAGGTTGGGATGATTAGTCGAGCCACGTGTGGAGGTAAGAGGTCAATGGTTGCTGTACTGTGAGGTTGGCAGGTAGGTATGCTCCGATGACCCGATGAGGATCCGAGAGGATTAAGACGGCATATAGGATCCGTCGACTACGGAATTCGTGGACGACAATACGGACTTCCCAACCACGTTCTCGGGTCGACATACATACCTACCTGCTCCGATCAGCATAACCTTGGGTATGGATTTACTGCCTTTGGAATGCCTATCCAAACCTACCTTGGTGGATGGATGGATGGAGAGGAAGACGACAGTAGGTAATTGAAGGATGAACCAATTACCTGCAGCATTTCAGCACGGTTTCCCTAGAGACCAGGGCATTGATGAAGACTTGAACTAGGTATGATCTCCGGTGTTGATCAGGGCGGGAAGACCGGCCATGCAGTATGTTACTCGTACGGATTACTTTTCCCTCCCTATTCATTACTTACTTACACTACCTACTTCGTACGGGTAACACTGTAATAACCCGGTGTAGGCAGTGTTTATGCCGGTAGGTAACATACTATCCGACTGCAACTGCCTACCTCAGGCAGAGAACTGACCAACGATTGAGTGATGTACTGCTTCCACACCCCTTCGACGCCAGAGTCAAACGGACCAGCTGAATTCAACCCCTCCCGTGACGTGAGCTGCTGCGAGTAATGTGAATACTCCGGAAGTACCGAGGTTGGGGACGTGGTGATTGCTCTATACATACAGCTGCTTGACTCCTGAGTCTCGGTTGGCTAACCTTGAACAATGGATGCGAGGAAGCTTGTGCTGGGTTTATTGGATAGCTGGGTTGTGGTGACGTCGGTGGAGTTGGAGCTCGGTTGAGTGGACGGGAGATAGAGGTCGGTAGTTGATTCCACTGCGGTGTGGATAGGGGGGCATGTGCTTGGGAGGTCGTCAGAGGGAGGATACGAGTTTGGTGCAAAGTAGATGGGGTTAACTAGGTATATAAGCCCCTATTCACGTCACGGCGGGCTATATAATAGCAAGTCGTACCCACGGAGTATTATCAGCTAGGTATGAAACAACGCTTACTATCAGCTAAGAGCAATGAATCTACCGCGGATGCAACGCTGAAGTCGCGTATAAGTACCCCTAAGTGAGCACAGCTTCTACACATCTCCCTGGCGGCTCGAAGACTACATTGCGCACTCGTAGGGCCTTGGATCGATAAAGATACGCGACTTGGACTATCACGTCTTGTCGGGTGATGGTCGAAGTCTTTGAGTGCGACGAAGCTAGTAACGAAGTTGTTGTCTTCAAACAGTCAGGGGGATAAACACCATCGCAAGAATCAGGATACAAGGTACACAAGTCATCCATCAAATACGTATAATAGGTATTCTTCGATTTCAGTAAAGACGCTATGCTATAAGTACGGGGTCATGATCTCTACCAAAACAACCCTAGATAAGCTACCTTCCCGAATATCTCAGAACACACATTTTTCGAGCCAAAAAGAATTTGGACACGAGAGCTAGAATTTTAAGGCTTCTTGCGGATGGGGATCTCTTTAGCTAGTTCCTTGGTGTAGGGCAGGAAGCTGAGGTTGCCGGGGATGTACTTTCGCAGGACTTCGGGAACGACGACACCGTCGGCGGTCTGGTAGTTCTCCAAGACGCAGCAGAGGGTTCGCTCGGTGGCGCAGAGGGTCTGTTGTAGTTGTCAGTTGACGAGTTCATATTCGTATGAGAAAAAGGGGTAAAAAATGTGATACGTACCGCGTTCAGGGCGTGAGCGTAGACCTTCTTGGCAGAGTCAGGGGCACCCTTCTGCTTCTTGGGGCCGAATCTGATGCCAAGTTCGCGGGTCTGGTAGTCAGTGCAGTTGGAGCAAGAGACCAGCTCCTTGTACTCCTTCTGGAAGGGGAACATAGCCTCCAAATCGAACTTGGCGGCCGCAGCGTTGTTCAGGGCGCCGGAGACGATGGAGACAACGCGGTAGGGGATCTCGAGGGCCTTGTAGAACTCCTCCGAGGTCTGGATCATCTCGTCGTAGTGCTTCCAGCTGTCCTCGGGGTTGCAGATGACGAACTGCTCGATCTTCTCGAACTGGTGGATGCGGAACAGGCCCCAGGTGTCGTGGCCGTGCTTGCCGGCCTCCTTGCGGAAACATGTGCTGTAACCGGCGTATTTTATGGGTAGGTCGGTGGACTGGAGCCACTCCTCGGAGTGGAGGGCAGAGAGCGGCTGCTCACTGGTGGCAATCAGGTACTTCGCGTCACCGTCGTTCTCGGTGATCTTGTACAGCTCCTCGTCGAACTGAGACAGCTGGGCGGTCTTGGCCATGTATGATCCATCCATGAAGAAGGGGGGCTGGTTGGGGGGTGTAACCCTTCTTGAAGAGGAACTCCAGACCGAAGTTGATGAGGGCCTGGTTCAGGAACAGACCCCAACCAGTCAGGCAGTAACCACGGTGACCGGCCAACTTCGTACCGCGTTCGGGATCGAAACCCTCGAGTCTGGCGAGGACCTGGTGGTGAGAGAGCAGGGCTTCGGCTGTCTTAGGGGTTTCGGGGTTCCACGTGCGGAGCACAACGTTGTCGTCCTCGGTGGCGCTGACAGGGACTGAGTCGTGGACGATGTTGCCAATGGTCTTGAGCTTCGCGTCCAGCTGTGCCTGAAGCTCGGCAGCCTCCTTCTCCTTCGCGAGACGTCGCTGGGTGATCTCATCCTTCTGTGCCAGCAGGTCGTCGATGGCCTCGCCCTTCTTCTTCCGCGCCGTGATGTTGGCCTGGAGGGCCTTCATCTCGCCACCTATCTGAGTGGTGGCAGCATAGTTTGTTGTTCTGTGAACTTCCCAGAGGTCGATGATGCTGTCGACGAGCTCGGTGGGCTCGTTGCGCTTGGCTTGGCTGCGTCTGATCTTCTCAGGGTCGCCGCCGCGACTGGCGATGAAGTCGGTGATGTCGAGCATCTTGAAGCCTCTCTACTATTCCAATTTGTCTAGTCTGGTGTCGCGAAAAGTAGGGCACGCGTCTCAAGATACAGGGGAACACTCAAACGAGTTGCGAAAGTCGGACGCGGAGGGTGGTGTGAGTTGTTTGAGCTGTTCTGCCGTCGTAAAGTTCCAAGCGCCCCACCTACGATGTCGGCAGAATCTTGGAGGGGTTGTTCTGCATGCGTACTAGCGTGAATCGCCAGCGCGAGGTTTTGACTGGTTCGCCGTAGTAGAAAGTCGGGGATATGCTAGTATCAAGGATTGGTTAGTAATCTGATGAGTGAGTCATGGAGGGTGGCTGAGCGTGTGGCTGGTTCCGGGGGACTCAACTCCTTCACGGTTTACGGATGCCAACATCAACATCATCACCATCACCATCAATCATCATCATTGCTTTGCCAATTTGATAAAGATCTACTGCATGTGAATTTCTTCTATTACATCGCAGGTCTGGCTAGATTCTCATGATTCCAGACAATACATGTCTTTTAGTCTATGAATTCACGAGTCGATGGCTAAGAGCAACGACATGTATCAGGCAGATGATGTCTCAAACTTCTGAATTCGTCGAATCTTTGTATTTACGAACTTCAACTCGTCCCTGGGGGTACATGGGAAAGTGCATTCGTCGTGAGATCGATCGCTTTTTACCCCCTCTTTCTCATACCCGGTCTCGTCCGGCTCCGGATCTGGCTGAGTGTAATTGTCCTCGGAATCTACCTAGATCGTACTCTCGTTGGACGAAGCCTGAGATAGGCTGTCGCAGCGTGGAAGAAGGACGACTAACAGGCGAGGGTGAAAAGGGCGGCTATTTTGTGTGTGTGGTGGGAACGGGTTTTACACGATGAACGAGCGACCCTGCATGGCCTCCTGTTTTTCTGACCGAGTAGTACAATCTAATTTATTGTCTAGGGAGATATCGTCGAATTTTCGAGATCCTATGTCCGTCAGTCGTTGCCATGGGTACAGGTGGAATCCATACATACCGTGACGAATCAGGTCAATTCCTTGAGTACCTTTACGAGGGTGGGGACAGTCGGCTTGCTCCTCGAAGTGGAGGCGGGCGTGTCCTCCAGGCTTACATCTTCCAGCAGGCTTGCCAAGTCCAAGCCGAAAGCAGAACTTCCCGGAACTTCTTGAAGATGTCGGTTCATACGGGAGGTAGACATCGCATTAAGGTCACCTGATGATACCTTGTTCGAGCTCTGGGAAGTGCCGCTTTGCGCTACGGGTACCGGCGGGCTGTGGATTGAGCTCGGCACCGGCGGGACCGCGGCCTCCTGCCACTGCGACTTCGGGGGCTTTCATACGTTAACTGCTGAGCGGCTTCGAGGCGACAGATTAATGATTGCTTGAGTATTACTTACCATTTTGCTCCACATGTTGTCATCGGTGCATGCCATGCTACTGGCGTCGAACTCTATGCATTTGTGAATAAGACATTAGGGAAACGCGAGGTCCGGGTATATGCTTCATACCGGTTCCGATGTGCCGTCCGGCATGACGGGGGATGGCCTTCGGCTTTCTACTCCCTCATCCTCTTAAGACAAGGCGCGCACGGGGAATCCCGTCTAAAAGGATGGATAGTCAGTCAGTCAATCCATCAGTCAGTCGGGCCATCTCAGTCGGAAGACTCACGGCGCGCTGTGGTATTGATCGATAAACTGATATATATAAGATATTTCTATACAAAGGTGTAGAATCTTGTAGCGATGTTGGTATGAATATACATACTAAAGTCGGATAGCAAGAATGCGGTGGAAAGCGAAATTGTAGCTGCCCAAATCTCTCCCAAGGTGGTAGAATGACGAGAAAGAGAACTCCAGCTCGGACTGGCGAGGGCGGAATTTAAATAGCATTTAAAAGTGCCCGCTTGCTGTCTCATCGCTCCTTCTCTCGACGGGAGAGAGAGAGATCCTACGTCATCTGTGATTGGGCATGGAAGGTGCTGCTGTCTGATACGGAAATAGGGGGATCTTCTAGGAAGACACTTGGTTCCCCAGTGTGCCTTCCCTGATACAGCAAACTTGAAAGCTCTGGACAAACTTGGGAAGAACGGCTTAGCCCCTTTCTGTAGGGACGCACTTGCCTGAGTCATGGCGACGAGACAAGACGACTGGAGAGTAACACAGTCGATCAATCACATGTTAGGACGTTGTTACGTTTCATGGTCATCTAACACGTGCTAATGGAGAATCCGATAAGTAAAAGGTGTATGGGAAAAGATGTTTGTGAACATGAGCAGTCATAATAGTAGATTGTTGTCTACCTACATGAAGCCTCATACCAAGACATATATACACAATTGCACTTCATGCGATCCTCATTACGACGTACGCTCACGCCTGCAAGGCCATCTCCTCCCTCGCCGCATGACTTCCTCCTCGCCAAGCCTGAGTATGGTCCTTGTCCTCAGCAAGCGCCTTACCGCCGCCAACAGGACCCCAGCCACCACCACCGGGCGTGTTGATGATGATGCGATCGCCGGGTTTCATGGGCGCGCTGTTCTTGGCACCTAAACTTATTCTGCGTTCTTCGTACTCGACGTCTTCTCCCTCCTCTGGGTTGGACGTAGGCACTCGTCGTACCCAGATGTTCTGTCCGCATTCGGCGTCCTCGCCACCAGCGAGTCCGTACGGCCGGTACACTCGTCGCTCGCTGAGGATGGACACTTGCACGGGGATTCTGAATTCGATGTCGCGAACCACACCGTCACCACCGCGGTGCTGGCCCTTACCACCAGATCCCTTACGGATCGAGAACTCGCGCAGAACAACGGGGTAGCGACGTTCAAAGACCTCGGAGTCTGTGATTCGCGTGTTAGTCATGTGCGTGTGCACACCGCTCGTACCCTCCCAAGTCGGTCCAGCGCCGGAACCACCAGCGATCGTCTCGTAGTATCCGAAGCCCTTCACCTCCGCCTCTCCGGTCACGTTTCCGCCGAATCCGAATGTCAGGTTGTTGCAGTCACCCTGACTGGCTGCGCAGGCCTCAAACGCCTTGAAGATGACGTCTGTCACACGCTGACTCGTCAAAACGTTGCCACCAACGACCGCGGCCCCCGGCGAAGGCGAGAGCAGTGACTTCGGCGGGATCTTGACGTGAATCGGCTTTAGACATCCCTGGTTCAGCGGGATATCCTCTGATATCAGGCATCGCAGGCAGTAGATGATGGCACTGTACGTCACGGCCTCCGGCGCGTTGATGTTCGCATACACCTCTGGCCCAGTACCCTCGAAATCGAAAATAGCTTCACCCTTCTCCGCGTCAATCGTCACGCGAAGACGGATGGGAGTACCGTCGTCCATGTGATCCACGGCTGAGAGGTCCTTGCCCTCGAATCTCTTGTATACCTTCTTCAGGAGTCTTCGTACGGATTCTTCCGCATTGTTCTGAATGTTGACCATGTAGAACTGGACGGTCTCTTCTCCATACTCTTGGATGAGATTCTCGATCAGCGAGATACCCTTCTGGTTTGCCGATACCTGCGCCCTGAGATCGTTGATGTTGTCTGCCAAGCATCGAGTACCACTACTTCCTGGATACTTCGCAGGCTCCTTGTACAACAGCTCTGTGATCCTTTCCTCGTTGAACTTGCCCTCGCTCACGATCTTCTCACTCTTAATCGCCGCACCCTCCTGGAAGAGCTCGCGTGAGTGAGGTGGCATGCTACCAGCTGTAATACCACCAATATCCGCATGATGGGCACGCGAAGCAGCATAGAACAGGATCTTCTCTCCCTTCTCGTCAAAAGCGGGCATCAAGAGAGTGATATCCGGTAGATGCGTTCCACCATATGAAGGGTGGTTCGAGATGATGACATCTCCCTTCTTCAGCTTACCTTCCCAGATCTTAGCCTGTGTCCTCACGCATGTCGACATCGATCCGAGATGGACGGGCAAGTGTGGGGCATTGGCAACTAAACCGCCGGTGGCGTCAAAGATGGCGCATGAGAAATCCAGACGTTCTTTCACGTTGGTGCTGACACTTGTCTTCTGCAGAGCTCGACCCATCTGCTCGGCAATGGCCATGAAACGGTGACCGAAGATACTGAGCATAATGGGGTCGACTTCCCTCTCGCCGGCCTGTTGCTCAGACGATCTGATTCAAATTAGCTTCATATTGAGACACACTAAAGATGGAAAAGGGGAGACATACTCATCCTTATTACTCTTGTTCTCGAGGTTGATAATGACGTGTGTCTGTAGAATCAAAGCCTTTGCGCTGGGTGTAACGACGATCGTCTGTGTTCCGTCCGCCAGCACAGCAGGACCGTTGATCTCGTCACCGACAGCCAAGTCCTCCAGCTTGTATAGGGGCGTCTCTCGACGGCCACCCTCAAAGTAGACTTGGGACTTGGCATATGCCTTCTTGTCCCCAATGGACTGAGGTGTAACCTCCTTGAGCTGCTGATCGACAGTCTTATCCTGGTATCGGAAGCTCTTGCCAATTCCTCTCACGCGGACATCGTCAATAATGATATCTCGCTCGTCGAGTGTAAAGCCGAACTCATAGCGGTGATGCTTGACAAAGGCCTTGCTGAATGCCCAGTCATCGCCATCAAACGATGCCTTGGCTTGTTCCTCGCTAGGTTTGATGATCATGAGAGCAGATTCAGTTCCCCGGTAGCGCATGTTGAGATACTCCTCGAAAACAATCTCCTCGTCCTGGAAACCCTGGTTTCTGAGGGCCTGTCTGGACTTCTCCTTAAGCCTCTCCATTCTTGTCTTGAGTTCGCCCACGACTTCGCCCTTATCTTGCCATACTTTCGATTCGGGCTCTTGTCTTTCGTCGACGACGTCTGCTAGAGCCATACCGTATGCTGACAGCACAGAGGAGTATCTATGGACCAGGATCTGCTTAATGCCCAACGCTTCCGCAATGGCAACAGCATGTTGTCCACCCGCACCGCCAAAAGTAGCAAGACGATGTTTCGAAGAGTCGTGCCCCTTAGCTTCCGTGATGGATCTGATAGGTCTGGTCATGGCTTCGTTCGCGATGGTCAGGAAGCCGTACGCGACCTCGTCCAAACTCATGTTCTTTCCGGTCTCCTTGTTAATCTGATCAGCCAGTTCTTGGATGACCTTCTTGCTAGCCTCGTAGTCGAGACCCTCATTCTCGTTCTTGCCGAAAATCTTGGGAAAGAACTCGGGCAGGAGACGACCGAGGAATAAGTTGGCATCCGTGACTGCAGCGGGACCACCCTTGCGGTAACAGGCCGGACCGGGGTGGGCGCCTACAGATTCGGGACCCACGACGAAAAGACCGTTCTTGAAGAAAAGTCGGCTACCACCTCCAGCAGCAACAGTGTTGATGTCGAGCTGAGGAGACTGAATAGTGACACCGGCCGTCGTGGTTTCGAAAACATGCTCGTATCGCCCCTCGCCATACCGGGAGACATCGGTACTAGTACCACCCATATCGAAACCAATGACGGGAATTTTAGTCTCCTCATCGTAACTAGTGATCGCATAACCGACTACACCACCGGCAGGGCCAGATAGAATAGCCTTCAAGCCGGTGAACTGGTCTACGTCGACCAAACCACCGTCACTCTGCATGAATTCACATCGAGCGGCTCTGTCACCTTCTTCCGTCAGGACATTTCGTGTGCCCAGTCCACCAGCGAAGCCCTTCTGGAAACCAGCAATGTACTTCTTGATGGCCGGGGTGAGGTAGGCATCAGCACAGACACTCGTCGCGCGAGAAACGAGTTTGATCATGGGCATCAGTTCATGACTGAGTGAGATGTGCTCAAAACCAATATCTCTCGCGACTTTACCGATGAGGGCCTCATGGTCGGGGAAAGTGTAAGCGTGCATGAGACACACAGCTATGCTCCGAATGCCCTTGTCGTACACCGTCTTCAGCTGGTCCCGGATGATGTCTGCCGTGGGTCGTTGTAAGACCCGAACGGTCTCACCCGACAAACCCGTCACCAAATCGGCCGTAGCAGCCTCTGCCGTGCCGACCTTCACCTCCGCCTTGGTGACGGTCCTCGTCGGGTCTTCAGCGTAGTCCTCGAGCGTCACTCTCTCGTCTATCTCGACGACCTCCTCATATAGCACATCTGGTTTCTTGATGGCGAGGTCGAAGATCTTGGGACGACTCTGGTTCCCTATCGTGAGACAGTCCCGGAAACCCCGGGTGACCACCAGCGCAATTCTCTCTCCCTTGCGCTCCAGCAGGGCGTTCGTCGCCACCGTGGTGCCCATCCGTATGCTGTCGATCTGGGTCGTCTCTAGCGCCTCGCCACGCGGGATGTCCCGCTTCTGAAAATGGCTCATGATGCGGCGTATACCCTCGAGCGGCGCATCCTCATAGTTTGCGGGGTCTTCTGACAGCAGCTTTATCACGACGTCCTTGCCGTCGAGCGTGCCCACGCAGTCTGTGAAGGTGCCGCCGCGGTCTATGGCGATGCGGATCCCGCGGCCCTGGCCGTTTGTTGAGCCCATTTTTGACGGTATATCTAGTGAGTTTGATATGGGAAAGATGAGAGAGAAAACCAAGCGCTGTCTAGTGAGTCTTTCGTCTAGACTTTATAAGACGAAATGTGACTCTATGAGTCCGAGGTAAGACGTCAAAGAGCTGCTTGGTAATCAGAACAGGGAGAGAGGAGAGAGGACACAGTGACTCCGTGAGTTGAGTGAGCGAGTGAATAAGCGACGGATCCTAATATACGTTTATTCACACCACCACTATGTAGATCAACAAACAAAAAGACAGTCAAACTAGAACAGAAAGAAAACAGAAAGAAAACAAAAATATATCGTACGGAGCCGGGACACCGTCAGGCGTAGGAGAGCAAAATGTATAGAGCTTCGATCGAGCTCCGAGCTGGCTTACCAATCCTGCCGTCATGAGAAAACAGCTGTTTCCTGCTCTTTGCTTCTAGGGAGCTTCCAAGCTTACGAGTAGAGGTTCGACCCCACCAGATCGCTCCGGTTTTACCCCGCAAGAAAAAATAATAGGGGGCCGGCAAACGCAATTGCGCGTTGTTAACCCGGTCGAGACAGCCCCACCCGGCACGAACGCTCGGAGGCGGAAGTCCGCGTTTTTGGGTCGACGATGGCGCGTTCTGTTCTGTTTTAAGGGCCAAGGAATGTATTTTAGGGGCCAACATCGTGAACTACGAACGTGGGGCAGGCTTGGCGTGGGTAAATGGATTTCAAAGCTGCTGTTAAATCCGGGCTTGAGCTGGTGATGTGAATGTGAGGATCGAATGTTCAGTTTAACCTGTTCACCACGGATGCAATGAAGTCTTTCCGTTGTTGTTATCAAGCTAGTTGATTATTGTCTATTTACTTTCGTACACATCAATTATTCTTTTACACGGCTCTGGTCAGTGGCAACCACATGATCCACTGAAGTAACATCACAAATCGCGTTAACTGTCATACAACTCGCCTCGTAGCGTGCCAATACACTTTGTTATCCGGGTCTCAATGAGTCACAACCCGCACGGCCTGCAAGATCAGACCAAAGAACAAGCCTCGAGCAATCTCTTCGATCTGGAGGCAGTCGAACACGCGACCCAGCGCATCGTTCGTCGCCGACTGGCCCATGATGCCCATTAGGGCCGCAGGGATACTGCTCTCGATGAACAGCTTACGCGCCTTTTCACGGAGTTCCTCCTTCTCCGTCGCCGTCAGCTCAGCTGGCCAGGCCTTGCGTTCCTCTTCCGTCGGCAACGAGTTCTCTCGAAGCTTGTGGATGTGCGCGGCGATTCCATCGTCCGAGGTATTGGCATCGAGCAGCGAGGTCTGAATCAGGGTTTGTATAGATACTAGTGAATCATTACCAGGTCGCAGCAAGAAGGACTTCGCAGCCGCCAGCAGTGTTCTCCGAATATTCCACGCTGAAGATAGCGTGTAGAGCTCATTGATGACTGCGAAGAGAAGTTCAATGGTTACCTGCGTTTCCTGTTCGGACAGGGGCGGGTAATGCTTGACAGTTCGCTTAGCGCCACCATTTATTTGCGTTGGTCTTCCCTGTTGATCCAAGGATGCACGGGACGCAGAGGTGAATGAGTCTCTACCCCTTGCAAATCCATCAACGCTCAGCCGTGAACTTGTAGGAGACATATAGTCATCCGAGATCTCGTTCGGTGGAGGTGGTAGCTTCAGTTTACTAAGACTGACTTCCGAGGAAGACCGTAATGGCGACCGAACAGCAGCGAGACTCGATGCACGACTGTGAATACGGCTGCTAGCGCCGCTCAGAGGCATCCTTGATTCTCGTACAGGACGTAGGCTATTGTCCGGATCCGCATCAGCTGGCGAGCCAACCCGTTGATCCATTGGAGGTACTATGCCAGGTTGCACGGAGATGATAGAGGATCGCTGGCTATCCATGCTATCCCTTGGGAGTTTAGGTACACTGGGTGCCTGCGCAGTGTCCATTCGTGGAAAAATTGGTAATGATACTGGTCGAGTGCTGATAGAAGTACGGGAACCGCTTCCCTGCGTCGTTTGAGCTTCTTTCAGAGACGTGTTCGCAGTTTTCTTCGGTCCCAGCCCGATATTACTGAAAACTCCAGTCACGCCGCCCATCACTACTTTTCCACCGTCTAGGGCTCCTTTCGGGGCATTTTGAATGGCATCCAGCATTCCCTTGCCCATGGACTCGAAAGAGAATCCGCGACTGGAGCTCATTTTGGGCTCCTGTGCTTTGTCAAGAAAACGTTTCATAGCCTCCGACTCGGCTAGTGACTTCTCGCTGCATGCACTTCGCATATATCTCTCCATCTCGCCCCTAAGTGACGATCTAGTGTGAAGCTTCCAGCTTGGGAATGTAGTGTGCGCTTCTATGAATGCCGTGGCGCCTGAAATGTTTGCTATTCGTCGTAGACTCTCATGGAGGCCCTCGAATTGTGTATACGTCTTCATGACCATCCAGCCAGAGTAGTGGGAAGAAGACGGCTCTATTTGTAGCAGATATTCCCAAGTAGGTTTATTTCGTAGTCGGGCATTGTCAGAGGCTGTGTCGTCGTGAATAGTGATCCTTGCATCATGTATCGTTAAAGGGGCCTTCGGAGACCGGCTCTCTTCACCATCTTCGTCCTTTGCTGGGGGCACTATCTGATCAAAGTTTGTGAACGACTGGATGGGCGCCGACTCCTGAGACTCTCCATTCTGCGCCGCAACCTGGTGCGAGTCTTCGGAGGATGTTCTAGGGGTGTCCGTCGCAAGAGCCAACGAGTGCTGATTAACTGCAGTCTTGTCTGCCTGCATTGAATTGCGCATGTCATCAGAAACTAGAGATACCGAATCGTTTGTCGTTTCCGAGGTGGCAGTGGAGCTATCCTTCATACCCGAATCTTGCTCGTCAGTGTGTTCTCTCAGGGGACTCATGCTGCCGGAAGCTTCGCTGGATGTCTTTCGCGACGCTGCATTTGCCTTGTCGGCTTCGGCGATCATTTCATTGAGGATTCTCATTTCTTCCGTAGCCTTTTCCATCTCCTCTTCTGCCCTGGATAACTTCTTTTTATGGCCTGACTCCTTGCGACGCTGCCTGTCTATCTCGTAGGAATTACGGTTACCCTTAGATAAACCGATATTGCCCACGTTGCCATCTATATCTCCGAAAGCTTTCTGGTCCTGGATGGCATCATCAATAGCATGAGAGAGATCCGTCTCTCCAGACTCTAACAAATAGACAATCCATCCATTGATCCATTCCGCTCTTGAGCAAGTCTGTAGAGTGCCCTCAAGGATAACGGTTGACAGGATCTCCCGCAGGAAAACCCTGGCAGGGTCGCAGTCATGCGTCGACTTTTCCAGAAAGCCGAGCAGATCCTCCGCCACGACCTTGAATTTGGTCGCTTGTTGTCGCTTATTAAGGAGATTAGACAACGGCGCGTCGGTGTGGAGGGATAAGTAGTTATAGATTGCGTCGGCAGCGGTCATATGTGTGTCGGATGGAAGCTCGGAATAGGCAGCCGCCATTTCAGAAAGAAATACAATGACGATGGAGCAGGAGTTTGTAACGAAGTCAACGAAGACATCGGCAGGCCGCTTGCGCCTGAGTGTGTTGGAAAGGTTCAGGACGAACTGTGTAATAGCTTTGCGACAAGCCATGGGAAACGAGCGATCCGACGGCACGATTGGGTTGTACCACCAATCGACGTAGTCGCGAACAACTGCGTCGACTAGGCTATGTAAAGCGTCCTTTGTTTCTGGCTGGAAGTCGTCGAAGCTGTGAATCATGGCCGTCGCATCGTCTTCAGCGTCCTGTTCGGATGGCAATCCCGAATCATCATGTCTCGACTGTAAGAGACGGTCCAAGAGGACGTACACATTTTCTCCTCGAGCCGCTCGCGCCACATCGGCGTTCCGCGACTCCCATGCGATCCAGCCTGTCACGCCGCCCACGGCACCTATCAGCAGCAGACCGAGCCGACCGAAGACAAAATAAGAGGCAACCGCAACAGCGCCCAAGGTGACCGGCGAAGCGTCCGAGACGTAGCGAAGAATCTTAGTCAATTGGTCGTCTTGTCGGCTCGCCGGAGGCCGGGATGTGCCCTTCACCGGGACTGTAGACGGAGCTGGTGATGGTGAGGGTGGCTCTGTGGGCGCATGGTCGGAGACTGGAGTCAGGGGTTTCGCATCGACGGTAGGTTGGGCGGGAGGGTCGCCCAGTGGTTTATTCTCGGTGTCGTTCATTGAGGTCGCAGATGGATAACAGGTACGGGTGGATGGGGTCGGAGGGGTATGGTCTGCAGGTATCAACACATCAAAGCCGTCAAAGATTCATTACAAGGGAACAGGTGGAATTAGTTGTGATGCCAAATACGAGTACGGATGGAGGAACTTGAGGAGAGACGAAGCAGGACTCGAGACAGGAAATGGAGTGTTGCCTTGGCTTGCGCAATTAGGAATGTATGGAGGAATGGCTAAGCAATGTATAAACGAAACGAGTGTATGTATTGTAGAAGTTAAACCGAGGGACAACTTCCGGACACACTCCTGTCCGTCTTTGCGAGCATGAAGCATGCAGGAGATAGCCAGACTACGAGCTCCTGAACTACTTCTACGAAGTAATAAAACACCAAGTCAGGCACAGCATGCGGGAAGAGGTTACGAGTACAAGCGCTCATTAGTAATGGGGAGATCCCTGGTTGCTCCCTCCTTCGTATAAATACCTACGCGATCGTCCCTTACCTGTCCAATTGACCAAATTGGCGGGGGTGCACACGCGTCCACAAAAGACACACATTTGGATCCACCCTGGGGTCCACAATGCAGATCCACAGTTGGCCCTAGATTGGTCTAGTCCACGCTAGGACCACTTAGCAGGGTGTGTCTTCAGCCGATATGTGGGGCTAATTCCAAGAAGCCACCCCTTGTCGATCCAGAATCCCCACTTGGCATCCAGCGGTCCGGCAACCGGCAGGCCGCGCTTTTCTTCGTGCGTCGTTGCAGCAGAGAGAAACCGACGGCGGGAAGCAAATTGTACCCGCAAAGGTATCGATAATGTACGAAGTACACGGGTAGCCGACGCGATTGCTAGAGTACCTTTCGCGACTTTAGATTGATTCCATATGTCATGACCACTACTGAACTATTGCGCCGGGACTGATCAAACGCGTCTACAACCCCTCCTTTGTTTCCTGTTCAGTCTTGCGCATTGTCTACTTTGTGTGTTTTTCATGCTCGAGAGCTCTAAGACAAGAAACCGTCTTGAGCTTGCCTTACATTTGTCGACAGCCAGATCCTCTTGCATTCCCTTACGCCGCCCCTTCCTGACTATCCCCTAATCTTGCCTCAATTCACTCCCGCGCATCAACTGTACCGACTTGTAAAGAACGTCATCATGCCTCGAACCAGCTTTAAGCGCCGTCATCGTGAGGAAGCCGAATCTTCGGCTGATGAGGAGGTCAAGACGTCCAAGAAGGTCAAGACCAGCAAGGCCTCCAATGAGTCTGCCGCCAACGCCAAAGAGGGCAAGGATGATGAGGGAAACTCGTTCTGGAGTGTATGTATGCCCCGCGCCTATGACTGTTATATCATGGACTCTTACCCATTTGATATCGTTAGCTTGGAGCCACCCGCAGAGTCGTGGTTCAAGACTTCAAGGGCAAGACATACGTGAACATTCGAGATTTCTACAACGACAACGGCACATTCAAGCCCACGAAGAAGGTATGTGACAATCCTACGTATCCTTTAGGATTGTCTCGCTAAGCTTGACCTGTAGGGCATCATGCTCAATCTTGAGCAATACAATGCTCTTCTCGCAGCTCTTCCTGCCGTCAATGCCGATCTTCAGTCAAAGGGCCACGCCGTGTCCAGCATCGCCGACGTTGCTAGCGGTTCTGCGACCAAGTCCTCTGCGAAGAAGTCACCATCTAAGGAAACAAAGAGTAGGAACAAGAAGGCCAATATCGAAGCTACGAGTGACGAAGAGGAAGAGGACTCTGAATAAGATGCCTCTCGAATTTTCATCTCATCGCGGCGAGAACCTCATTGACCGGTTCAGTGTATTTCTACCGTCCTACGAACTTTGCATGTACGATCTCTGTGTGTTTGCTTTATGAGTTTGGCGTTGCTATTTGTTCGGAACGTTTCATGGAGTGTGTTCGGGCAATGCCCAAGGCTTCAGGCCTTATGATAATGTGGCAGGTAAAGTGAGAGAGGGTACTGATGATACGAGACCTAGAGTCGGGTTTCAATGACCATCTCATGTTTTGGTCTTATGACTGGTCTCATCGCTATTACGTTGACTTGTGCATTATCATCATTATTGAGATACCCTTTGCTTACCAGTCTCAGCGTCCCTTAACGAAAGTATGCCGTCGAACAACGTGAGATGTTGACTGCTTCCTCAGACAGGGAACAGAGAACCGCGACGATTCGCATAACAGTAACAATTTTAGGAGGAACAAGCTGTCGTTTACTATACCCTTCGACGCCATCATGATGACCAACATCCAGAGTTCTTTCTGACGAGTACCTCAGTTATTCAGGCACTACGAACTCATGTAGTAAGTGAACTTCAGGCAGCCAAAGCAGAGCATCGCTGAAACATTGAAAGGGGCAATAGGATGAGATGAATACAACAGCGATGACATGCACTATCTGTCCTGTCGCATCTGTTTAATGTCGTGATAGCCAAGAACGTCCTCTTATACGGTCCGATCGTCATTTACACCATTTTCGATTGCTCATGACGATCTGGTTTTCACTCCAATTCAGGCAATTTATAACGCAGCTCCCCTTCTCTACTCATCTATGAGTTTTCATGGCCCCGTACCGTCACTCAGGCATGAACTTCGCTTTTTCTGCCATTACATTGTGCTGTTTCGTTCTCTCAGTTCATGTTGAGGCTGCCTACCCGGTAGCTACCGGGTAGGTCCCGGGTAGGTGCTGGACCTCAGAAGAAACAGCGCGAACTCCAAAGCAAGAAGCCAGCAGCCATATTCCTCACGAAAAAAGCAAGCGGCATGGCGCACCTACCTCATACACAAACCAGAAGGTTTGGCTAGGAGCGATACCATTGTATGCTCCTTCCCACGTTCACCCATACCCCTCTTGGTGACTGCCCTTCCAACACCTGGCTGGAGGTGGCCATAAGGTTTTTCTCATGAATCTGTGCTTGATAGTGTCTTATTAATCATCGGCCACAACTTTTACGCTCACTACCTAACCTGGTAGTATCATGAGCCAAGAAGCTCTCTCAACCTTCACGGTTTTATCGCCAGCCCTGAGATCTTTTTAGCTCGTGTCCACTTGCCCCCTCTGCCTTTTGCGATGTGACCGTTCTCGTTCTGTATCCGTTCGTGATGTCTTCGTTGTTTGTTATGCCCCTGATATTTGAGGCTCTCCCCAATCTCTTACACGGCGAGAGTTGTTGAGCCGTCATCTGAACATAAACAGTATGCGGGATATCATGCTTGAAATGTTCCGTCAATGACATGGCTGGCTGCGACTCGTCAGGTCGTGCGCATTACCGTCGACCGATTATCCTTTTGGACCACAACAAATCCATAACTCTCGTGCCATTAGCCCTTCTTCGGTGCCACCGACGTTCTTCGGCCATGGGTATCTGATCATCAAGAGCAAGTCGCATGAGAAACGAGGCCAAAGAATCTCCTTTCGCTGCCAGCCAAATCGATCAGCTCAACCTTCGTCGGCAAATTGAACAAACAACCAAGAGAGGTCACTTGGTTGATCTACGTTGGTTAATTGTTCTAAACAATTGATCAACCGAGCTATTCCAGCTATTGATCAGTTTCTCAACCCGTCACCTATTAACTAAATCAACCGGCCGACCACCAACTGGTCCCTGATGCCGCTGTCATCCCCAGCAAAGACACATCCATACCGAGCGTCCAGGCTGCACTTCCAGTCTCGTCATGACGTGTGATGTTCGTTCCGCGGCAAGCCTTGTTAAAATGGTTAGTTTATGACTATCTTCAGTCAATAACCATAAAGCTTCTGAACATCTACCGGCACTATGTCCTAGATTTTCTTGACGCAATTGATGAGGCCGACGGAACTGATTGTGTCTAGTTCAGCGAGAAGCATGATCATGACTTCAAAAGACGGTTTTAGGAACTCCCCATGCGATATCTTCTTCTTCATCCTGTCCTTTACCGCCCAAAGCTTGTCTGCTCCTATCTGTTGCTGAAAGTCGGCCACAACGGGAAAAGGAAATTCAAGGTCTTGTGTTCAAATATCTCAATCTGTATAGTGAGATTGGCGAGACACCGGACGATAAACGCACTGAGTGAAAAGCTGGCGATAGTCTCGTTTTAATGCCACTGAAGCAGCCGTGGTCGAGGCGCCCTGCTAAGTGCTGCCACAGCAGACGGAGAGTCTCTTTCTCCTTATTTTCTCACTTCTGACTCTGAATGAGTTGAGCTGTCTTCGACGCGTCGTCTTACTATCCGTCTTTCACTTCTTGAGAAGACAAACTGGTTTTTGAGGGCGTTGCTCGAGCCGAGAATGCTGTCAAGACTTATCTCTTGTTGATTAGCAAGACCAGCTCACCAGTTGCGTAGCTTTGCTTGGGTTATCGGTCTTTGCTATTTCTAGTCCATCCGGCGGGTTCAAATGAGATGTTTTCCGGCTAGATCGGAAAAGACTGTCTGATAATAGATCCATGGAGGGCTACTATGGCGCGAGCTTCCGGAGATATGCACACAAAACATATACATACGTACAGGGGATATTAACGCATCATGTGTCTGCTTGTTGAACCTTTGCAGTACACTTGTATGTGGCCGAGGTACTGAGTCTGGCGGCCCTTGATTCCTAAATATGGTATCTCATCGCACATGTCGGACTCAGGCACACGCTGTTTATCAAACTCTGTTCAGAAGCAGATATCTTGATTGAACGAGCAGACCATGAGGATGTCAGCATAACCCTCATGAACGATGTTCATCCCTGCGGATTATATCTACACTCACTGCCCGCCACTATTTTAACTCATTTGTTACTGATGAGAGTCTTAGTGGCATGCAAGTTCGCGATGTGTTGCGACTGGATATAGGGCGCAACACATCAGGTTCAACTGATCTACGATCAGATCGAGCAAACGCCAACGTCTCTTGTTTCTACGGATTATATACGAGATACGAAGAAGTTTTCTCGTTATCAGTTGCCCTCTATCTCATTAACTACAATGCCAAACGCGAAAAGGAGGCCGCTTTAGACCCGGGGCAAAACAAAACTACAACTGACATGGACCGACCGACCAACCGAGCATACCTACTTATGCTAACGTATCGGATGTCGCAAATCGTCACATTCAGAGGCAGTCTCATGCCATTTGCACGGGATATAAGTCGCGGGCGATTCAAAAAAAATCTAAACAAAAAACGTACAACACCAGGGATTCGCTGGTCGTCACCGACCCAACTACTAATCTGGCCCTCACCGGCTTATCTATGGGAGAGCGGACGGGATCCCGAGTTCTCCAGTGGGTATGGTCGTACGTGACTGTTTGATGTACTAACAGGTATTATATTGTTGGGTTCAACAGGACATTGACAACCGTCGCGATTAACTGGAAGCGAGTCAATGTGCGCTCTCTACACGAAGGTACACAACAATCAACTGGTCTATTATTTCGATGCTTTATTCTGTTTAGTTTTCTCAGCCTTCTTGAACCGGCCTATCGAATAACGATCGATTGGTATTGAGCTGTTGAGCAATATGTGCCGTCGAGACAATTCACTTATTGGCTCAACACTTCAACGACACAAGACCTTCGTAAGTCTTTCAGGAGCCTCACGGTATAATCAATGTTTCTTCTAGTTACCCTGAGAGTGGGTTGTCTTGTATTAGGCCTTCTACATCGTGGGCTCTTTTCTTCTTCACAGCTATACCTCTCACGATAAAATACTTGCCCCGGTTTGAGCAGTCGCATTTGCCTGTCACCATTTACTAACATCCCACAGCAGCAGAATCCCTTCGACCGCACTGTATTTGCGGCTCAGGATCAACATGATGAATCCTACGAACTAAAACTGAAAGGCCCGTGAGGCAGATGAGGCAGACAAAAGGGAGAGTCTGACACAAGCGTACAGCGGCTAAATATAAACATGGTGAAAAGTGAAACAGCAGCGGCGCAAGAAGGAGACCAACCACGAGTTCAGTTCCGAAGATACCCTTAGGACTCGAAGCCACGATCTAAGACCGAGCAAGTTTGTGAGTCTTCAACTACGATTCGACTTCTCGAAGCTTCGTATCCTACGAGTGAGACACGGGCCATGTGATCTATTGATTGAGACACACGAGGTGCGAGACGCATTGAATCCTGCGTGCTTAGACGCCGATCCATGCGACAGTCTCGCCGCAAGACCGTCGCGTGGGATTGACAGACATACATGGATCGGACTCAGATTCCAGCCTTACGATCGTCAGCAATAGACGGGCTGACATTCCAGAACTGTAGCCAGAATTCGAAACCGTTTAATTAACCACACGCCCTTAGAAGGGAAGGCCTACCAACATAGTACACGCTAGAGTCGAGTGAACCCCTGATTATGAGGTTTTCTAGAACCAAGTCACCAACCACGATAGATACATAGAAGCTTTAGCCATCTACTGCTTCTGGAAATCTCTTCCCTGTCACCAGATCAATAAATCATAGATCACAGAATCATCTGGGTCGATCGCCAGGATAATGACAATACGACATGGTTTCAGCGATGTCGTCTAGAAAGATTCTGTTGAGAGAGGAGCTAGTCCAAACAGACTGCTATCATTCATTGTTACTTGTACGGAATGCGAGACCAATGAACTACTCGTAAGCCTTTCCGTACCGTGTATGGGTTGTGCTCTTATTCACGATACGACTCAAAGTAAAGCTACGGGTTGAAACAGCCAAATCATATCGCGATCAGAGACTACTACGAATTCTTCGTCGCTGCTTAATGGTGAGTACGACTCACGAGTCATCTATGAGAGCTGGATAACCAGCCCAGGTACATGCTACGATGCTCTTGAGGGCGGCAGTTGTAAGCCGTGTGCTTTACGCAAACCATGAATTCACGCTCGAGGAAGGGAGGAAAGTTCGCTAAAGCTCGAATTGATATCCCATATGCGCCAATTGGCAACACATCTCGAAAACACAAGTTGGGTATAATGCACCTATCACCATATCCGCCGCCCCAATGCAAGAATTCAGAATCCCCAGAACGCCATTGTTATAGGGGTGTAAGTGCCCCTATAATCCTAATCCACCCGGGGTATCAAACAACCATGGAAAATCACCTCGCCCAACCCTACTCAGATCTAGCCTGTGCACTTGGAGGCGGTTGGAACTTGTCGGTCTCAGCAGCCGACTCCTTCCCCTTTTTCGCATACATCCCGTAGACGCTGTTCTGAGCATTCGGGGCGATCTTCAGATCAACGAACTGTGCCTCCGGCAACCGTATGCCCGCCTTGATGCTCTCAAGCACCCATTCCACACTGACATACTTCACAGCGGCACCCCCAATCTTCACGATCTCACTCTGCAGCTTCCCGCCCGCGAGACCACCACCACATCCATGACCGGGAGCAGCAGGCCGACCAAGAATAACGTGGGTGACCTTTCTTCGTCCCAGATGGTACGACATAGTTCCGCCATGCTCAGCAAGGACATGCTTGAGCATATGGTCTGAAATAAGCGGGTAGGTACTCCCATTCACGTACACGACAACGCCGTCGAAGATGCCGCGCCGCGCTTTCTTCGCCTGCTCCTTGGCCTCGTCCTCAGCCTTGCGTTTCAGCGTAAGTCGTTCCTCGCCCGTTATTCCCTTCCCCTTCCCCATACCACCACCAATCACAGTTTTCCCGAGTTGTGGCTCACGCGGCGCTCCAACTGCCGAAGCTGAAACGGAAGCCGGTGTCGGCATTGAACGTGGCTGCGGCTGCGGCGATGAACACGAAGAAGACCCAGACCCAGGCACAGGCCCATTATTAGTAGTCTTAGCAGGCCGCATAGAGCCCGGCCTCCGCAGCATCTCGAGGACGGATTTCTTCGCCCTGTCGTGGGTGATCAGCGTCTTGGTCGCGGGGTCCCAGTCCTGCGACCCAGCGCCCACCGTATCAGATACTCGCTTGCCGCCACCGGGCCCGCCCGAGAATTGACTCATCAGTTTCCGGTTCCGCGACTCGCGCCAGCCGGTGCTGGCGCCTAGACGGTTCTCGGCGCGCTGGTGGCCCGTGGATGAGGCGGTCCAGGGGTCGAAGACTGCGCCGTGTACGGGCTGGGCGGCCTTGAGGATCGGGGGTTTGGAGGGGGGGTGGCATGATTGTTGTTGGGTGAGTGTCCTGGGTAATGATGATGATGTACTCCGTGAATGAATTATCGTGTCGATAGCGACATTGGTTGGGGTTGAGGCGTGAGGCGATCAGTACTGGATGGTCTTTTTTTTGGTTTTGCTTCTTTTTTTCTTCTCGGAGATGTTTTGGTACCAGAGATGGTTCATGAGTGGAACAGGGACAGGAACGCGAAATTCCAAAGTTCCCCCTCCCTCAAGCCTCTTTTTGTTTTGTTGCGTGGAGTGAATGAATGTATTGGAATCTTTTTATTTTCGGAATGTATTTTTGTTTTTGTCGAGATCGGGATCATCCAGGCAACCATCGACAATGAAAACAATAACGTCATAATCCATTCGGCATTTCTGAACGCCCCGGGAATGACATATTTACTTTTTGTTTGCATTTTATGCTACTATGGTGCAATATGTACATAGAAATTAACATGCCAAAAACGAATCACCTCGACGTCTCCGTGAGAAACTCACCGCAACAAATCATGATATGATCCGTGTTTGTCTTGTTTGCTTGTTTGCCAAAGTGCTTGCTCCCATCCATCCTTTCCTCCATTCATCTATCCCTATATCCAAAGTCCAGCACACTCGCGGGTCGATTTTCTTCTGCCAAGCTCTGAAAAACAGACGGGCAATTTCGTGCAGCAGAAAAGTCTTGCGCACCGTTTTCCTCGCCGCGCACGAAAATAAAAAGACCTTTTTTATTTTATTTATGAGGTAGATAAGGTGAGAAAGCGAAACCACGCAGAGAACCAATCGGGTGTGGTTTTTCTTGCTTTCGAGGGGTGTGTGTGTGAGGGACCAGCCATACAGACAGGAAAGAGACGGGGGTACGAAGTAGGTATTCTCGTGTGAATTTATTACCCTTTCGTGGTGCGGGCGGGAGTCCTGCACGGCTTGGCTGGGGATAATTTAATTCAAGGTGTTGATTTGGCGCGCGCACCGCGGCGTTACATCCCTTTCCTTTTCGCGCTTTTCTCTCTCTCCCTTCGATGAGATGAGATGAGGAAACAAGGGATGGGTGGTGGTAGTGGTAAGCCAGGGTCGTAATGGTGGCGGACGACGGGCCTATGGGTTTTCGACCGAGTAATTAGAGGGCTGGGTCTTTTTTTGTTGTTGTTGTTCTCTGGGCTTTCATAATACCTAAGCTGAGAAAGATACCGTGGGAGTAGATTGGGAGAGGACCAGCCAAGTGCGCTGAGCGAGAAGCGCCGTTTGGGCGATCGTCGGAGTGAATATGGGAGGAACTGCGTGCGCCATGTTGTCGTGTGTCTTCGAGCCTCGCCTCCCCCAGGTTAGGTCGATGCCATGTCAAGACGCGCTTCTTCCCCTGATGCAGTTCCCATCCATCCTCCCCGCAAATGTAATGCACACGGTCGCCTGCCTTGCCTTATGGGACGGGATGTGCATTTCGATGAACCCGCTCCCTCGCGCGCATTACATCTACATACATGCCCGTCTGTAGGTACGAAGTATGTAGTGAACAACAACAGGAGCCGGGCTGGGCTGGACTGGGCTGAAAGAAAAGGGACCCTGCCGGCACTGCGGCACACATGTAACTACATACGAGTGAGTAGCCGACGCGGGCGGGCTGCGGTCCCTTCGTATAGGAGGGTGACGTGCAGGATATTTCATTCATGGGTGTGCATTATCATCTTCAACATCAGAGACGACCATTTCTCTCCGCTGCCAGCTTATGTGATGGACCTTCATGCGCTGGTTCCTTTATTACTCGACAGCCTCGTCCCCGGATCTGACCCGTTCACAAAACAAGGAGGGAATAATATATATATATTTCCTTTTTATTTTATTCTTTTTTTTCTTCGTCCGACGTCACGGGCTACACGGACTGGTCGAAGGGACACACACACACCAACACAACACATACCGTCGCGTAGGACAACATGGTACGATTTATTGCGACGAAAGAGCCGTGGTGTCGGTCTGGGAGCTCAGGGATGGATGGGCTTTGCCGTTCCTACATGATGCTGTCGGTAATACTATCTATAGAGTCGGTACAATGCAATATAATACCTGGGGAATACAGTATGGACGGCAAAGGTATGCTGCTTTTCCCTCGGGGTACGCAGTATGTAAAACAAGACACACGAAAGTCTGGGGTTCATGCAGCCAATCCGGGCGCCAGTGGGCGTTTTTTTGTTTTTCTGTTCTTTGTGTCGCCGCGTTGGCTCGTCTTTAAATTACTTGCTTGTCCATGGATGGAAGAGGATCATCATCATCATCTCGTAACCGCGAGTCCGCGACTGACGGGCGCAAAAAGGGCACTTCGTTACTTTTCTTCAGGGGGCTGGTATAAGATAGATACGATAAGTAGAGCGTTTGAGTTAACGCCGGCGGCGTCGTCTTTTCAACACCGTTGAGATGAAGCGATGGGCTGGCTGGGCTGGCTACGAGTATACGGAGACAAGTATTTGAACATGACTAGGGGGGCTGATCCGAATCTCATCTCCTTGCTACTACGATACCTACTTGTAGGAATGAACGAGACCCCCGTAGGTATCATCTACGCAAGCCCATGTGGTTTGATCGGAATAAGCTGTTGTTGTACGCGCAAGTATTATTTCGTTCCCATCCATCCATCCATCCATCGTCGCAACAAGCAAGCATCGCATCGCTGCGCACACACACAGACACAACACAACACAACCTGGGAGTCCGCAGCCCGCAGCCGTGCATTGCTTTTACCGGCATAACAGGTCATCGCCACGTTCCGGGGGAAGTACGGGGAAAATAAATGATGAGAGCATTGTTACATGCGCGCGCGAGCATGCCTTTTTTTTCTTCTCTTCTCTTTCTCTGTCTGGCAATGCTGCTGTGGTCAGACCGATTGTATGTAGTGTAAGTCACTCCAAGTATTCCGTACTTCGTTGTCTCATTGTGTACGAGTAGAGGTCTCGACCCCCCGGCTTCATATTGTCGGTCATCATCTCCGTTCAATAAGGCTAGCCTAACCGCGTTTTCTTCTGGCATACATGATGTCAAGTCAAGTCAAGTCAAGGCTTGGGGAAGACAATCAATCCTATCCTCGGCCAGTATTACAAGTGAGGGTATATCCCGTGTCTGTATTCGTAGCGTCTGATTCAGGACGCACACGCGACGCTGGGATGATTGGTTCGCCGTAACAGTAATCACAACGCTGCCCATCCCCATCCCATCCCTCAACAAGAAGACGAAGAAGAGTCTCCCGTCCGTGCCGTGGTCCTGCTGTCAAATTTAGCAATCTTGATTCACACACGAGGTTCTCTGGTTTTCGGGTGGCGCTTCTGTCTGCCCTGCCCTGTCTCTGCCAGCCATCCAACCTGCCCTCAGCTCAACAGTCTACGAGTACTGGTAATACTTCGTGACTTACACGGAGATACACCCGAAGAGTATTTGTCACGAAATAAAGCCATTGTCCTTGTTACCCAGCGGGTACAAGATAACGGTCCCGTGTTGTTGTGATCAGCATGGTCTACGTTTCCTCCATCTGACCTGACCCTGACACACACACACACGCACCCCGACCTCCCCTTCCTCCGAACCCCCCTGTGCGAGTATGAGATGTACCTATAATAGAGCCCGAAAAGTCATCAACCGGGTAGGTAATATGAAGGGGTGTGTATCGTAGGAAGCACTACATGGGCGAAAAAGTGCGAGAGAGAGAGAGAGGCGAAATTCTCGTGGGTAATAAGCAGGGGGAACGGGATTCCGTACAACAGAACATCCGTAAAGTAGATGCGTGGAAGTCGGGCCTCTTCTGTCTCTGGTATAGCAGCCAATATCAACGATAGAGAGAGAGAAAAGAGAGAGAGAGAGAGATATCGACACTACAGCAAGAGAGCACATATGCGGATCATACTTGCTTGCTTCTGCTTGACAAGACCTCCTGGTAAAGAAAGGAAGGCTGCAACGCGCGCGCCGCTTCCCGTGGATTGTACGAGGTATGCGCAGTCATACGCCAGTAGTACTTCTACATATCGTACATCGTCTACTTTATTCTGCACGGAGTGGCTGGGCTCTTTTGCATTTCTACGTACGACTATCTATCTACTACTGGTAATATGTAACGTTGAGGAGGGTTCCTGGACTGACTGGATCTTGGCTGGGCGGGATGTATAGAATTGCTGTCCATTTGTGTGCCACTAACAGTCGTCAGGGAGAAAGAAAGAAAGATAGAGAGACGAGGGGAGACCTCGAAGACTTCGAGTCGCAAAGGGGAACGTTGGGTGGCAACGAGAGAACAAGCCAACTGCCAGCAAGACGAATAACAAGACGACCAACACTCAACTCGATAACCTTACTTTCATGCTTTTCCACCCCTCCTCCCGTCTTCGATGCTCTTCGTCGTTCTATGGATCGCAGTCACGACGCCATGTAGGTACCGTACATACACTTGCGGCTTTTTACTCTTACCTACATGGAGAAGACATTCTGATAGAGAAGATACGACAAGACAGAGAGTGTGTGTAAGTCTGATGATCCACATATCTCCGATTCTTCTTGCCTCTCTCTCCGCGCTATCTCTCCCGTCCTCGCGATCCTAACTGCCTACAGTAAAACAATCTCTAGTTCAACTTTGTACACGTAGCTCTGCTTCCCACGATGATACATGACTACCGATTCATGGACAATGCGGATTATCAGTGACTTCGTCGGTACTCCTTCGACAAGTACCGTATCTTTTCTATACTCCCCCGTCGTCTTCTATACCCCCCTTTCATGCACGCACACCACCAATGTATCCCATCCGCACGAGTACCTGCAACAACGACGATGTGCAAGTAGATAGTGCTCTCGACACTATGTACACTCGGCAATATCAGAACCACCTTTTATTATTAGACACACACACACACACAACTCACAGACTGCACCACACCACCTTGGTTCTTTTTTTATTCCCCCCTCCCCTCCCTTACCCTTTCCGCCGCCCGCTAGGACACTAATGTAGAGTGCGGCTATGTAAGTAGGCAGCGGTAAATCTACCTACATGCATCGCGCGTTGGCACAGCAGGGCGGTACTAGTGCAGTCAGTACGTATCGTAGATAGGATGGTTGGGTGAGAGAGGACCTCAAGCAAGAGTGTGTACGATAGGAACCCATGCACGATGTCAGATCGAAAAAATACCTACCGACTTCATACGATACTCGTACAAATCATACTACAAGGAGAATCAAAACCCGAGGTCATATGGGACGTCCGTCTACCAACACAGACCTCTGAGCGCGTGAACGCATCCTTCTGTCTTAATCCTAGTCTGTTGGAAATTTCAGAGCACATCACAAGTAGGTAGGTAGAAAGTACCAGGGTAGACAGACTGACGCCGCGGGAGACGGGAGTCGCTATCTGCCCCGGACCAATGGCGTGAGCCAAGGGCTTGCTCACCTCACCTCACTTTCATACGTGAATGGTACGGAATACATGGCGGAGAAGTAGCCCTACAAGCAGAGTACGATGACGAAGAGAGGGCGAGACAAAAGTCCTCGCAGCGTTACATTGTTACGGAGTACACTTCACTAACACGGACGTTCTGTTCTCTTCTCTCTTGTTTCCGCAAGGAGTAGGTCGAAGAGATCGGACCGTTGGAAGACGACCAGAAGGTAGGAGGTTTGTAATAGAATCTAACAATGAGAGATTGATCGCAGTCTTTCCTCGTTACTGAGTCAGTTCAGTCAGATAGGTAGATCGAAGAGAAGATGTGTGAGGGAGGTAAGTATTGCCGGTGAACAGGGCGGTACAACACGTCGGTATGCTTGGCGGTCTTCTGCCTACTCCCTAGGAGACAAAAAGGCGAATTTGCAATCACCGGTCAGGAACAGATTGGCGAGAATGGGGGGTGTGCACGTTCATAGAGCATCTCATTGGACATTCCCCAAGAAAAAAATAACAATGCGCCGTAAACCAATGAGTGACTTGTCATACCAGGCGAAGTCGAAGCAGAGAAAAAAACGATAAGTGCTTACATTTCCAGGCTGTGTGATTAGCGTTGAAGGTGAGCGTTGTTGTTGTTGCTTGTGAGGAAAGAAGGGAAGTAGACGGAAGTAGAGTGACTTTGACCCGTTGTCTCGTAGGGCTAATTAACAACTTGACAACTAACTACCTAGGTAACCAGTCCATCATCGTAGTAATGAATTTTTTTTTTAAACGTCTCGTAGGTTGTTTACCTTCCTATACGGAATCAGGAATGTGCTTCGTTTCAGATGTCTGACAACGACCTACTCGATCAAGATATTTTCGTACCGCTGACCCAGAGAGAGAGAGAGAGATCTACAGACAAGACCGTCCTCACACCCTTTTTCTCGAGAGAGCTGAAACTAAACTGCCTGTTCACTTGTAAGAACGATTGAGAAGGCTAAGGGCTTACGATACAATGATGGTCATCGGACGGGGATATTGGGGTTACCCAGAGTGAAGCTACGAGGTATCGTAGGTACCGGTATAGGGAGTGAGAGGGTGCGTGGGGGAACGAGCCAGAGAAGGGGGTGTCTCGATAGTTGATTTTCTGTGGAAATACTCGTACTTCGAGATGTATGTAGACGGTACATCGTGGGTGGAGGTCAGCATGAAGTGGCGGTGAAGAAGCGCCACCTAGGGCCAGTTCATTACGCGGGGTGCGTTGGATTTTCGCATCGTCGTAGTGTCAAAAAAAAAGTAGTCCGTAGTCCCGTCGAGGGTACTTTCGCCCGCTAGGAGGTGGTCTTAACAAGACTTCTTGGTCCCGAATATTATTCCCCATAACGTCGAATGTACGATACGGAACGGGTTTAGTCTACGCAAGTTGGGTCTTAAGAGAAGAGGAGTTTGACAATTGAGAACGCTAGGTAGGTAGGGAACTGATTGGACTTTTCGGGATGCAGATGCCTTTTGCGATCGCCGTAAGGTCCTAAAAAAGAGACAACTTGCACTACTGCGCGCTAGTATAGTGCAACTCCGTCGACGGTCGCCGGTGGGAAACGCATCGCAGCGGGTTCGTTACCCAAGTGTCGACACTAGGGAAATAGTGCTGTGTCTAGGTGATGGGGGAAGTCCTCGTTAGGTAGGCGGCAGATCGAGACAACGATGAGAGAGTTACGAGTACCTACCTTAGGTAGTTAACCAATGGTTAGGGGGCTCAACTCTGCTCTGTCTGTACCTTGCCTCAGTCCGAGCGAGATGGACGATACGTTAAATCCGATGTTACTGCGTTGCTTCTGTGCTGCTGTATCGCAATGCTTGCTGTATGCCTGCTGTATGTAGGTAGCGTCGTCGTACATATGGACGTCGGTAGAGTCGCAACGGGGGTGGAGCATGGGCGAACAACGCAAAGATACCCTTTCCCACGTTGTTCTCTCCAATTGGACCAGCAAATCCTCAAATAGAAGCTATTCTTCGTACCGAAGCCTGGTGTGGAAACACTGGAAGGACACTAGGGAGATGGAATGGAAAGATAACCAGCGGCCGATGTGACCGTACGGGAATACTTTACTCGTACAGAGGACGAAGACGAGGAGGTATCGGTACTTGGCTTGGTGGATGATCTCACGATGGGGACGGACGTGTTAGTGATTAGTTTCTTCAAGTCTCTTGGGTTGTTTCTTATGGATCTGGTCTTGTCTTGTTGTCTCATGGTATCTCGACGCCACAAGCCAAAACATCTCCAACGCCACCTTGGATTGTTCTTCTTCTTTCTCCGAACACGTTGAATCGTGATTGAGTATCTCCGGACCCTGGTCAGTCACTACTCGTACATAGTACTCGCAATACTACCTGCTTGTCTCTACGGAACATCGTGGACGACAAGGTCGGTATGTTTTACGTATGAATAGTATATTCAAGACAACCACTGCATCGACCGTACATATCTACAAGGTCGTAGTCCATATGTAGCCTCTAGCACGGATAACGGTCCGCTCATGCACTGCCAGGAGAAATATGGAGCCGTGATGATGTGCATGTAAGATCACCCGTTCGAAGGATTCGGCCTCTCAGTACTCGTACTTCTTCTTCTGTCTCGTACTTCGTAGTTCGTACTTACAAGTATTTCGTACTCGTAGGCATAGCAGAGAATTACTTACATAACTGCCCGGTAAGAGAGCAACGAGTCTGATCTCACGATATGCCTGCCTACACTAAAGATGTACCTACCGTACCGTAGTCAATTGGCAATGCAATCCGTGGTGTGCAACGACCCAGTCGTGGTTAGTTAGTAGTTAGTTAGTTACCTTGCTAGCTACTATCTGTCTTAATGCCTACCGGTAGGATGCTAGGCAGTGGGTTCCTATCCACAAGTCGGCATCCCTGATCGCTGATCTGCCCTGCTATGATCTCTGATGACGGAGGTGAATCGAGGCGTGACAATCAGACCATGGAGGTACTTTACCTACCCTATCTAGATCCGGGGGTCGAACTCCTACTCCTATGTACACAATTCGCAAAACTACATTCACGACCGGTTCTTGATTAGGTAGTTGTTTAATCCGGTGGGCTCTTCGTTGGAGAGGAGAGAGAGAGAAAAAGAGAGAACGAATCCATCATCATCATTCTCTCTTTTTTTTTCTTCCCCGTCCTTACCCTAGCGGCCAGGACCTAGTGTCCACATCAGCTGGCTGTGTGTTCGTTGACGTGGACAGCGCTGATTGGGCCGTGGCAGGTTGCTTGGGACAAGGGCCTTGGAGGGTGACGGAGGGGAGGGGGGGTTTGGCACACAAGAACGAGAGCTGAGGACAGCGAGAGAAATAACAATTCTCTCTCTCTCCAAATGTAGCCTGTACTTCGCTAGGTACGAATTATTGCTGACTCTGATAATGGAACGGAAAGCGACCAGAGGATACGGAATATCTAGCGGCGCTCACACACTGTCTAGGCAAGTGCCGATGGGGCCCCCCAAGCGAGGAGTTCTCTTTTTTACGACCTCAGGCAAGATGTACAGTGACTTACAGACCGATCGTGGGAGTGTAAGTACGAGTAGATACATACGATAGGCATAGGCAGTCGGTGATACGGTGTTCAATGTTGAAGTGGCGTGGCAAAGGGAAACGAGCATATCGGATTGAATTGCCTGCCTTGATCGTCGCCCTGGAGTGCCACAGACCGGAACACCAGAGCAGAAAAGAAAAAAATAAAAAAAAATCATTACCAAGGTCAGGTCAGGTCGTTCAATAGCACGACGGGGTATCTTTCTATTCTGTAGCACCATTGACTCCATAGGGTAGGCAGTTCCGGGGACAACGAGCAGCAGGCAGCGTGTTTGTCTCGTTGGTATCGTATCACACGCGAGTGCTGTTGTTGTTCTTGTTGGGCCCATAATAAACGACGAGAGATAGGGTAGGGCAACCCAAGAGAAACAATTGTCCATTCTTCTGGGACTGCAACCATCCACGAAGAGAGAGAGCCCACCGAATCACCCTTGGCCCGCGCGCGCGCGCTGTCCTTGTCTCTGAGTTGGTAACGGGGGAGTGGGACCCGTGGAGGGAAGAGGGAAGGGGACGGGGAGAGGAAGAAGAGGGGAATCTGGACGCATCCATCATTGCGTGGGGAAAAAAGAGAGACAGAGCGACAGCCGGAAGAGAAGCCGCACCAGGAAGAAGGTCGCAACCGTGATCCTGATCCCGCGTCCCTCTTTTGTTTTGATCCATCCATCCATCCATTCATTAATTCATCCTTATGGCGGAGACGAGAGGCCTGCCTGAAACGGGGTAGGTATGACCCTTTTCTCATTCATTCACTTTATACAAGAGAGAGAGCAAGCCAGAATGCTACGTTATGACAATCCAATCCATCCATCTTGCTGGCAATTCTACTCGTATTCCATAGACTTACAACTTACAAGCACTCGCAAGGCTGGACGATATCGTTTCCGTTCCCGTAGATAGGTAGGTAGGGTAAATAAACGACGTTCCCTTGGATGGCTGTCCTGCAGCACGCAGCAGCAAGCAGAGTCGCAAGTCGCAGCGCAGACCATGACAATGCCAATGACATGGGCGTCGGTAAACCCTGGACCCATGGGGTAAACAAGAGCGGAATGGGCTAAGGTAGCACCTATGCTGATGCATAGCCGTGCCCGCTGTGCGTTAGTCGGTGCGATGCAAGTGCTTTTCTGAATCATCGTCGACCACACGCCCTCCTAGAATGTACTCGTACGAGTACCCATCGTAGCTATGATACTTACCTACGAGTAGAGATGTACTCCCCCTGTCCAGTACTTGCGGAATCGTTCCAGTGCTTTGCCTCTTTCCCCTCACTCCCTCACCCTCCACTCCCTCCACCTCGACACCTCACTCATGTACGGATCAAGTCGACGATGATGATTTGTCCAGTACAGTGCATGCGACAACGCGCTGACGGGAGAAGCTTATTTCGGCAGCCGTTGAAACGGTTTCTGGGTCATTATCGTAATATTTTTGTTGAGAAAGAAAAAAGGAGTCCATAATAGATAATGTAGGTATCTCCGATGATGATAACTGATCCATTGCTGATATCAATTCCCGTGAACGTCTCCCGTAATTCCCGTGCAACTACGACTCTGCCTACGTGTTCGATATCCGTACAACAACAACGAGAAGACCCAGACCCAGACCAGACCCCGGACAAAAAGCCAAGATGCCACCGGAATCGGGACACGGATGAAGTTACGGAATGCGGACTAGGGAAACACCCAGACTTGTCAAATGTCCGATGCTAAGGGAAGATAGTGTCCTAATTAGTGTCCCAATTAGTCTCTCTTTCTCTCTTGCTCTTATGCGCGACGATCAATCGTCCTAAAGATTCTCTCATCCTCATCCTTGCCAGCCGGGCTTACTGACACGGCGCCGTACTTCGGAGCACACACGAGATTGGTAGCGTCGTGGATGAGTTGACGAGAACCGTAGTTGTGGTTACCGGTAACTCACGGACCAGAGCATCTGTGCTGCATTTCTATCATCCGTTCTTACATTGCCTATTCCCGTAATCCATCATCCATACAGACGGGTTGCTGTTCTGCGCTGCGATGTTCGCCGGGATCTCGGCTGCACAGCACAACCCAGTCAGTCAGTCAGCACCACCATGACCATCACGTCCTGCCAACACCACTAGTAAAAAAATGATTTGAATTGGCGACTCATCACGATCTCTAACCCATGACAAGGACTAAGCAGGGAGTTAGTCTGAAGAAAGGGATCAGTCAGTCAGTCCCTGTTTGCTTGCTTGCCTGCTGCTGAGGCTCAAAAAGATTGGCGCATCGGACAGAAAATCGAGAGATGTCGTGCATGCCAGTTCGCATCACGTCGCATGCGCCTTTCTTATTTCCTTCCTACGACCAATTCCTGTCTGTCTTCTCTTGTATGGTTCTCTCCTAAGAGAGGCAAGTAGTATTTACATATGCGAGTTCTCTCTCTTCTCGTTCTCTCTCGTCTTCTGCACTCCACCTCGTTGCCGAACAAAACGTAAGAAACCCGTACGAATGGATGGTAAGTAAGCGTCGTGTATATGTAGAATGAGGTAGGTACGGGTTTCCCGTCATCCTGTGAGGATATACGCCCGCCTGCCTGCCTGCCTATACATATACATTACATACATTTGCCTTGCCTTGCTTTGCCTGCGCACGCACGCAGCGCAGGAAGCAGCAGCAGCAGCAGCGCTGTGTGTCAAACACGAACGTAACGATGGCACGAGATCCCACGCGCGCATCTTGGATACCTGTCTATGTGTGCATCTACGAAATGCATGGAGAACAAGAGAACGAAAAAGGGGGCCAAAGATATCACTGCATGGAAGCCTGCACCTGCCCGGCGCCCGCGTCTCTGCTCTCACGGGAATGTAAAAGCAACGCAACGCAGAGGCAAGCAAGCAGCTACCTACCTATCTAAGGGTCTTGATTCGAGGACATGTTTGTCTTTTTTTCTTTCTCGTTTCCGACAACGTGGTTCTTCTTGTCCAAGGGGTTGGGAGCAACTTTCCCGTCGGCTTGGGTGCCTTAACTAGGAAAATAGACGACGAGACTGGTCATTGCTCCGGCTGGTTTAATATATTCGCTGCCCAGTAAAACGTCTCCTATCCGTCTTATACAAGACAAGACGGCAACGAGACAAGACAGGGACAGAACAAAACCCTTGGCACGTCGTTGTCGCCGTCATCATCGGCGCGGAACCAACATGCCCCGTGCCACCGAGTCCAGACAAAGGAGAGAATCTAAAGTTATTCGATAACAAATGATGTTTTGTTTACTGACCCCGTGATACTTGTTCGGACTGTGTTCAACGCAGAAACATGCTCGTTTCGAATCATAACCTTCTTCGAAACCCCGGAAAGTCAACAAACTGGGGTCTCTCCATAGCATTGAATCCCCCATACATAAACTGTGCAAGGGTTGTTTCATTGTTTACTCAACATTTTCCGTCGTGAGTAAGTTCCTCGTCGAAGTTCGGGAAGAAGACGCCATGGAATCTTCTCTCTCAACTCTCTCTCACTCTCTCTGCTTAGTCCATTATCGACGATAACGGAGCGAGAGTTGAGAAGAGTTACGAGACTTGTTTGTTGTTTAGCCTGCACGTAATGTACGAGTACGTCATAGTGCCTTAATGACGAGATGTCAAGTCCATGGGATCTGACTTAAGACATTAGCCTGTCGGTAGTCTCTGAACCCTCTCTCTCTCTCTCTCTGCTTCCCAAGTCACCGATACAACCGCCCACATACTTCCTAGCTAACCCTTCGATTCCGCAGTGGCACAGCCCAGAAACTCACCCCATCATCGTCGCTGTTTCAAATCCGGCATGGCGTCGTCGCTCCGGCGCCCGTTCTAACGCCGGCCCGGTAGGTAGTCTGCTCGAGTTATTCGCGATAGGGTTTAGGTCTGTCTCTCTTTTTTTCTCTTCCTAAGGCCGTCTTTCCCTTCTCTTTGCGAGGATGTCTCTGGGTACTTCGCATTAGCGCTGGCGGTCCCACCCACTGTACGTGTCCCGATTCCCTAACGTACAAAAAACAACCCTTGTTGTTGGCCCCGATTTATCGAATGTACCAGTGGGCAAAAAAAAGCTATTCTTATCAAAGTCGCTAAAAAATCTCAGATTCGCTTTTTGGCGGCGGATAGAGATACACCTCCCGGCCGCAAGTACCGCTGACATCGAGATACCTTCTCCGCCGTTGCGAGATGCTGCTGCTCGGCGCTAGTGTGTGTGTGCTCTTGTAAGTATCGTAAGAAAAAGGTCGTTCCCAGTTTTTATCGTAAGGCTCCATATCCCTAAGGGTAGATCTCCGGCGAACGAAGCGGGAATTGCTATGAATAATGGGATTATTCGACTCTCTCGAGAGAATTAGGTAGTTGTGAACAACAGATCCCGTCGGGATCGCGGAGTTTGATTCTTACTGTCAGACTTTTATTCGTGTGTTGTTCACCTAGGTATTCGTCTTCGCAACCTTCACCCTGGACGGGACACACACACACACGAGAGATCGTCTCGGCGGTTAACGCAACTAGCGTAAACGGAATTGGGTCTCTCGTTACCAGTTGTTTCGTCCGTCGAGAGATTCTTGACGGGGTCTTACATCGGGTCAACTACCTAACCTACCTACGAATTAGTGCCGTTATGTAAAAAGAAGGTCGTCGTCGATACCTCAACCCCGGTCTCTACGCATGTACTTACTAAGAATACTTCCTAGTCCTTGTCCTTGTTCCCTACGAATGAATCTAATCAAGCCCGCTGCAACCCTTTTGGTTATTGCAGTGTGCAGTAGTGTACCGGTTTCTATAGCCCAACATATGTAGGGACTTCTTTTGATTCTCTGTTCCATCGTCATCAGATAGGTAAGGGACATCGTTAACAATCGTCTGTAACCCGGCTACAATGATTAATATGTGCGTTCCGTTATTACATACTCAGTTAACATTGGTACTCGTAAGTAGAAAGAGCTTCTTCTTGGCCCCCAAATTTACGAGTCACATTTCCGGGCACGACATGATGTAGGTGTAACGACGGGGATACAATGTTATTATGTATAGGAGTAAGTACGAGTAAGTATCTACATATCTCGTCGTAGGTAAGACAAAGCCTGGTTTCTGCCCGTGGGGAGGACTACCTACGTGGTATAGACCGGTATGGGGCTACATACGAGTCTCCATCCCGATGGCACGTCGAGGTCGAAGGCCTAGAAAACAAAAGATCAACCTCGAACGTTCTTCGACCTTCGTTGCCCTCAGTCAAATCAATGCCAATTCCCTACCTAGTCCCGCCAAGAGAAACGCTCATCTCGATCCGGGTCAATTATCCAGCGACGATGACGCTGACGATGTCCTCGATGTTGACCGGCGGTCCTGTATGTTATGTATCTGTCAAGAGTACATCATGTACGCAACAAGTACCTACATTCACGAAGCTACACGAGCTTGCACGCCGTCCCTGCTGTGCTGCAAGTGTCCAGGGTGGAGAGACGGTACATACATACATACCTACATACATGCCGCCTACCCTCCCCTACCCTCCCCTACCTTGCCTTGCCTTGCCTTGCTTTACCGTTGCTGTGCGTTGCCTTGTCGACCCTACCCGACTATTCGTCCTGGTAATGAAATAAACTCCTACCCGTACGGATTACCATGGCCCTGCTGCTGCTGCTTCTCCTGGGCCCTGACTGATCGCATGCATTGGTGCCGTCCATCTCGAACACCCTGTCCTGTCCTGCCTGCTACCTAGTGTATTTCGTAAATATGTAGGCAGGCATGTATTTCGTACGAGAACGACAGTAGTTTGCAGCGTCTCCTTTCCTTCGACGAAACACACACTCACACAGGAAGCATTTGCATGTATGTTCCTATTGTTCCCTTGTCCATGCAGAGAACATCCAGACGGGAATTTCGAATCAATGTCCATCTTCTATGTATACCTAGTTCGAGTCGAAAAAACCGCCGTCCAGGCTATTGGAAACTCGTATGTACGTTGTTTATTTTCCATGTATGTACGTTGCCTTGCCTTGCCTAGCCCGTAGGGAAAACAAAAGAGCCCCAATCCCGCCATCATACCTCCCTCCGGAACACCCACGGTACGAATAGTTTTTACTCGTTCACATTGCCGGCGTCTCTTTACTTTACTTACCCAATGTATCATCGAAAGCCACTAACAACTTGCTCCGTCCATCACCGACACACTTGAGGTGATCGTCTCGAGCCGGGGTTTGCGTGGATCTCTCGGGTGGCTGCCAGAGCCTGATGAACGACCGACCGACCAACTATTCCCTACACTAGATAGATATGTACACTCTAGTGTAGTGTACATAGGTAGATAGGTAGGTGGTGTAGATCCCATCCGTGACCGGGGTCGAGAGCCATCAGAACACTCTCGGCCAAGCTCGTCAAGAGAAAGAGGGGAAACGATGTGAGCCAAGAAGTCCCACGCGGAGTACGGATTATCGAGAGAGAGAGAGAGAGAGAGAGAGGCAATCGTTGTTCTCCAAAGTCGCCTCGCTACCGTACACCCCCCCATACGACGCTACTATTATAGTAACGTGCACTATTTTGAGAAACACACAAGAAGAAGAAGAGAAAAATAAATTGTTGTAGGTACTCGTCGTAGGTGGTAGGTATGTACCGGTAAAACAGAATGAGGCGAACCAAGGAACAGATGACCTTTTTTCGCTCCCTCATTTCGTCCGCAGAAGCGATACCATGCTGGTTGGCTTCGTAGGGGACCGCAGAGCGAATGATGAGATGAGCGATGTTTCACAGTTACTGACGTACCAGACTTGAGCTGGCTCGTTGAATGAAGTCAAGTCTTTCTCGCACACCGTCGGATGTTGCAAAAGGTATCGTAAGCGAACATCGGCGCGGCTAGGGAAGATGAGAAGAAGAGGCCCCGCCCAACCACTGGCACTTTTATACAGCCATCCCTTCGTTCATTATTCATTCAATCGGCAATAAGACGTGCGCTAGGGGATGAGAATGAGGAGAGCGCCCCGTATCGTATGGACTCCGCTTCGTGAAAATGGAAGGAGTTGAGTCTTCTTTCTTCCCTGTCCTGCAACAGGTAAGACCAACGGCCGCGTCCTGGGTCGGACCAGCCCAGTCTGACTGTTTTTTGTTCGATTCTCGATTTTTTTTTTTTTTTTTTTTCATTTTTTTTGACATGTCCCGAGCCTCTAACCGCTGTTCCGGCGGCTTCGAACCGATGTATGTAAGAGACAGACCCTTGTTGTTGTGGGCTACCTACGCCGAAACTTGGACGGCTTGGCGTCTCGATCTCGCGTACGAGATTCTCACAACAACAATGAAATTACGCGGCCCCGGTGTGTCGATGTAAATCGTAGTCGTAGGTACTTTTTTTTTTCCCTCTGGTTAACTGACACCCTAGCGCGAGGATCTACTTACTTGCCCATAATCCTCGTATGTATTCCGTACATACGTAGTAAGCACCTTTTTTCCCCCTGAGGGGCGTTTGTTGACATCGTCACTCCGTATCCTTGAAGTGACTCACCCGACTCTTATCATCGATTTCTCATACGAGACGGAGTCTTTGAGAGAGTACTAGGTATGTTTCGAGAGTTGGTACTTCGTACGCCGGAATGGCGTCGATTCGGCACTTGTGTCAGTACGAAGTACTTGTAGGTTATACGACCAAAGTACGGAATACCGTCTCGAGAAAGGAACGCAAGGACTCGTAATACCCGTACTCTGTCAGAAGCCACTCACTCAAGCCACCTGCGCGGAGCGTGTTGCTCTTGTGCCACGATGCCACGCCAGGATAGCGTGACAGATTGAATCCGTACCAACAGGCCGAGGAGCCACACCTTCGTGCTGTTGACTTCTGATTCGCCGTGACCGTCCATTCAGGCGGCGTGGTAAGAACGATCTTTGCCTATTGTTTGACCCCTATTCCGTACTTCTCCCTACGAGTACGAGTACTTGTAGGTAGTAATCCGTAGATATTCCGTAGGTGATACGACCTTCACCCTGTAGGTACGGAATACCTCGAGGATACCTAGGGGCAGTGACGGTAAGTGAAGCAAGCGTGCCTATTCCATGAAGGGGATTATTCCGTACATACGAAATAATGTATGTATGTGCATGCATCCGGCAGTGGCACGCATCTACCGGTAATTCGTCCTGGTGGAGGTCACTTACATGGCTCTGGTGTATCTAAGCAGGGAGGTAGTAAAGCCACAGATAGTCCGTGATCGTGATCCTTAGATTCTGTCAAGATCGGGCAATTGGGGAATCTCTGAAGACATTCGCTATATTTCGCGGTGCGATGGTTGATGCCAGGAGTACATGCCTCCTACGAGTACCTAGGCCAGTCATGTAAGACATACATGCATCTCCGTACCGCGGCGAACATCTCTTCATCGCGATGGTCTGTGTATGTATGTATTGCGTACGAGTAGGTACGAGTAGAGTATCGTATGTATCGTGTACCGGATTAATGGACCGATTATACTTGACTGTACGAAGTAAGGGCCGGCTTCAAAAGAGGAAGCCAGCTGTACGATATAATCCGTGGCATGTAATATGTAATATGTAGGACACATTAATGGAGATGCCCTCACCGTTGCGCATTCTGCCATGATGGTCGTAGTTTATGCTGCTGTGCTTCCCACGAGTGCAGATGCCGAAGGGATGGCCCACGCCGACGTACTGCGTACTTACATGTCCATCGACCACCACATACGTCGAAGGTCGCAACGAGGGTCGCAACGAATGTGAGCGCGCAGCGTATTCCGTACCGCGTACATACATCGAGACGTAGGTACGAAGTACGCCAGTGTACCTACATGGTTGAGTGTGGTGGTGATGCCGGGATGGTCATCGAGGGCGGCCATTCGACGAGCCCCAAACACCAACCAAACACCCCTGGACGGACACCCTTGGCGATGACATGATCAAGTGAAGATGGGAGAGAATGGCTTTTAGACGTTGTGCTCCCCTGGCATGTTATCAACGCCAGCACGCCCTTTTTTTTTTTTTTGCTTTTGCCTCTCTTCGCTCGTCGCCTTCTCCTCGTGTTTGCGCTTCGCATCTCACATTTGCCGCGCGTGATCTCAAACCGGACTTATCTGAGGATAATCCGTAATCCACGACTCCTGCCATCTCCGCAACGACGCTGATGCCGTCGGTGTCTCTGTACGACCCGCCGAGAGGGATGTATTCCGTATGTGTATCCGTGCGGTACTCGATACTCGTACTTCAGACTGACTTGGGCAGTTGTGCTCGTACGGAATACTTCCAGCGTAGCTTGAGGTCATTGAGGTCGACTGTTGCTGACAAGGACGGAATACGGAATAGAGAGAGCGGAGAGAGAGAGAGCCCTAGAGAGCGATCCATCGCTCGTAAGGCGCAGGATCTAATTCACACTGTGCCTAATCGGCCCACCTGTCGACAGGCCACCCGGACAGCGGCCCTCTTGCTATCCGGTCTCCACTCTGCATCGACTTAAATCTGCCTCCAGGATAATCCGTACACCTCCATTGACCCGTTCTTCGATGCTGGTAAGTTGTATGTATGTACGAAGTATACATACTCGTACGCAGTACACACACACATACCTACCTAACCTGTAGCCCGCACATATCCGTACGTACGAGTACAGTAATCCATTAGGTAGGTAATCATGACACTAAGATAGCCCGTCTGGAATCTTGAGAGAAGAGTTTCAAGTTCTTACTCGACCGAGGATTTACATGATGTATGTATACGGCAGTGCACGTGTGCTTTTCCCGACGACCGACGACCAACTGAGCACGAGAGGAAGCAACGCCGAGAGAACTGTGAGTATCGTACAAGTACTCGTACCTCCCGATCTTTAAGATCAAGATTCAGATTATTTTTTGATCTTTGTCTTTTACGATTTCTTTTACGAGTATCCACCGGTATCTGCCTTTACTTCCATCTTTCTACGAGTAAGAATCTATTCGTAGGCAGGTCACTACGCCATCGAAATACATGCATGGACTATTCCGTAGCCGCAGACGTGACATGGCCGTTTCAATCGACCAGGCATCGCGCTAGCGTCTGAAGCAGTGCTCGTACCTCCCGGGACACTTCACTGCACTCTGTTGGGCGACACGCCAATGGTAACCACATTGTACTTCGTACCCACGGATTACTTCGTCCATCTGGACTTATCGGTACACTAGCGTACCAACTACCGGGGAGATGTACGAGTACACAGGTAGGTGATGGTACTTTGCACCGCAGGTTACTGCAGATACACCGCGAGGCAGCTTATTCCGTTACATACCTAACGAAGACGATACCTATCGTGCTTGTGACCCGTAGGTATTTATGTGTAGGTACGGAATAATAGCGCCTACGAGTACACCACCGACGTATTAGCGTATCTCCGCTAGTGTGTAACTGAAGGACACAAGCAGCGAAGCCATTCCATACCTCACTAGCACGGACAAACCCACAGCTGACAAACCCTTGAAGAAGCGTTGTTGTACGAGTGAGCCTGTAAAAGAGGCGATCCGCACTTGCCTGTACCGGTACCTCTACGGTTCACGGTTCACACACAAGTTCAGAGCCGGGATGCGTCTTTGGTAAGAGCTATCGTACGGCGAGCATTCAGGTCAGTCAGGTTTCCTCGTAGCGACCTATTCCGTAGCTCGGGGCCGAAACTCAGAAGCACCAACTCAGACTGTCTTGTACGAAGTATCGTACTCGTACAGTAACGCGCTCGATGATCCACTACCGGCAACTATTTCGTACCTACCTTCCATTTCAACACTACGAATACCTACTCGTACACACACGCACACTTGATAGCTCCGACTTGTGATGATGAAGACGAAGACGAAGGTATGCCCGGATCCATTGCATACCTCATTGCTGAAGTCTGTCATGTAAAGAAGCTCTTACGATTACTAATTTTATTTATTTAATTTTTTTTTTTTGGTTTTCGCTCGCAGCAACCCATGTCCCGTACTTACGTTATGTAATGTACCTACGGGCTACTGTACTCCGGATTCGTGCACTTCGATAGGCTCGGAAGAAGGAGCAGCGCAGAACACAGGGTCTCATATACACCCCCCGGTGTAGAGAGATGAAACCCTACCCTAGATTTGTTGATTGTGCGACGTTATACACAACAGCACTAATACCTTGCACGCTATGGCAGGTACTTCCCCAGGTATTCTGTACTCGTACTTCGTACACCACACTCCAACAACGCTGAGCCCGCTAAACAACGATGACCGAGGCGCCCCTGCTCTAATCTGTCGATTGAGGGTTTTTTTTAGTCAGGGCTAAGACTTTAGGACAGGGAATCTCGCAAAGTGCGTACAAGTACCTACCGGTGGGTCGCTGTGGACTTGTACTCGTACATACGGATTACATATCTCTGAACATGGTGCCCACAGTTGCGCACAGGGGTTCCTGCCAACACCACTAACCAAATCCATCTCACCATTCCCCACTCGTCTATACTAGCGCAGATACGGTACAACGGTGCGCGCAAGAGCGCTCCGGCACGGTGGGATAAACAGCAAAGAACAGCGAGAAAAAAAAAAAACAGCGTGGGTGGGGTGTTGTTGTTGTTGTTGGTCAGGTCATCAAGCCCGCTCCACTTCTTCACTAGGTACCTAAGGTAATGCACCAAATCCCATTGCCTGCCTGGCCCTACTCGTAACCTCCCGCGCTGTGCTGCCTGCCTATGCCACCTACTCGTATGCCACCTATCGTGCGGATTACCTTCCTCCTACTCGTACACACTGCCCACCGCAGTACCGGCGAGTGCTCGCTCCGTGGGCCAGCAAGCCCCAGCCAGCCGAAGCAGTAGCGTTAGAGGAGGAATAGGGATGGCGCCTGGGCTGGGCTGGGCCCTCTTCTCTCGCTGGCAACCATGGCCAGTGCCAGTGCCAGTACTCCGTACATCGCGGAGCAGGTACCGTACCCATAATGTACCACGACAACAACTCACTGGGGGAGAGGAATTGCCTGCGCCCACGCCCACGACGCCCATTAGTCCCCCTAGTCACTGGTACATTGATGCTGCCCCGGCGCCGAAGTTTCTTTCTCTCCGCGCTAGCGTAAGTACCTCTGGCTGCCGCTATTTCCGCGCAACATGCAGGTATCGCGGTCCGCCGGGTACTTGGCGCCGGTGCCCTCGCAGGTATCGGCTTCCTAACCCAATCTATCGCTGCCATCCCATCCTATCCCATATCGCCTTCTCAAGTCAACCAACCGTTCTGTTCGCTCGTTTCTCTTATCCACCGCAACCTCCTCCTTCTTTTTTCTCCTCTTCCTCTTCTACCTCCTGCCTCCTCACCACCGACTAAGGAGAGACTTCCCTCGTCTCGTCTCACACTTCCTCTCCTTGTCTCCCCTCCGTGTTTTCCTCTTGCCCTGATCGCTCAATCCTGAGGTCCTGAGGTCCCTGCAGGTCAAGGTTAAGGTCAGACGACAAGCATAAGGTCAGTGCAGACAAGAGGCGGCAGTTGCAAGATCTACGAGTAGCTTGTAGGCCGGCCCGCATGGCTGTCGGCAACAAAAGCTCCCCCCCGGCCAACTCTCTCTGCATCCTCACGCACGCATCTAACGCATCTGCAACAGTGTAAAGTTTATTTCATGTTCGAAGCCCGGCTGAAAGCGTGTTTGCTGCTCTCGACTTCTCTGGCACACTGGCTGTCATCCTGACCCCTCTCCGGCATTGTCGAAGTTAAAGACCCCCACCAGACGAAACGCCTTGGAAATATTTCTCCTTATATTCCCAAGACGCCGCTCTCGATCCTTCGCCTGTGTTCTTCTCCTCTTCTTCACCCTTTTCAACAATTTGGACAAGACACACAACACCAACACTCCGCCATTTCTAAGAGCTCAGGGCTAGTGGGCAGGCTTTCCCACCGCCATTCTGTTGTAGCCAAGGTCGCCCCTCGAGACGTCGAACATCCAACAATCACGCCAAGATCCTCTTCGATCCTGCCATTGTGTGCTCAATTGATATTATTTTGATGCAGTCTTTACGATCCGTCACGACAAGTCTACGAAGTTATCGCTAAGGAAGAAGAGGTTTACTGTTTTCGAAGTTCTCTTTTTGGTATTGTCGTGAATATCGCCCATTACCGGCTGGTTTTCCTGTCTCGAATCTTAGTCATTCCGACGAACTGATCCCACGCCCACAGCTGTACGCCACAGCTCGCGCACGTCGATCCGTTCCCTTTGGACCGGTCAATACTTGTTTTATTTTTTGCTCGCTTGACGGCTTGACTGGGATCTTGTTCCCCTTGTCGTCGAGTCGCCCCTGCTTACTTGCCTAAGGTGCCTGATCTGCATTGGGCCTGGGCTTGTTCGAGTCTCCTTCTCCGGACTTTTCGAAGCCGTTAAGCTGGATCTACCACCGATTTCGTATCTGCCCACCCGGGGATTATCCGACATATCCCAACTCTACGGTGCTCCCAGTAGCCATCGCCTGCCGTATTTAAATGAGAAGCTGCCTACGCTGCCTCTACCACAACCCCTAACAGCTTATTCCCCGAGTGCCTCGTCTCCCCGGGTCAACTCTATTGCCTCATCGACGAGCATAAGCGGCGAATCACAGTCGTCCTTCACCTCAACTCAGTCAAACGGTCCGAAAACTCCGTCTCCGAGTCTATCCGTCTCGACAGCAATAGCTGGAACAGCCCAAGTCATTGGTTACGATACTTACACTGCAATGAATCCCCAACAAGACATGTACTACCCTGCCCAGCATATGTCGGGTGGCCCTGCGCCAGCGCCGCAAACTGTGACGTCTAACGCGCTGCCGCAGTATGCCCACTCACAACCCACTCTCTTACAGCCTGGCCCGCAATATTCCGCGGCGCCTTATCCCTATGGCTACCACCCGAATGGGTTGACCTCACCGCAATCAGCACCCCCTGCTGTCTCAGCTCCGATGGGCGGTACTAACGTCTTGCCCTTGCCGGCGGTTCCCAACCCACCAGGCATGCAGAGTCAGTACCAGGGCTTCGACACCTCGGGCCAGATTGCCCCACCGGGTATGAAACCCCGTGTGACAGCAACACTCTGGGAAGACGAGGGTAGCTTGTGCTTCCAGGTCGAAGCCAGGGGAATCTGTGTTGCCCGTCGCGAAGGTATGCTAGTCACCCCATCAGCAACGGCGGATTCATCAAGCTTACTCTCTCGCAGACAACCATATGATTAACGGAACCAAGCTATTGAATGTCGCGGGTATGACGCGTGGTCGCCGCGATGGCATTCTGAAGAGTGAAAAGATCCGACACGTTGTTAAAATAGGTCCAATGCACTTGAAGGGTGTTTGGTATGTATGCCTTTCAAATTACGAAAAATGAGTGGGATTCTGACAAGACGGTGACTAGGATACCCTTTGAACGCGCGCTTGATTTCGCCAACAAGGAGAAGATCACCGAATTTCTCTATCCCCTGTTCGTACACAACATTGGTGCGCTCTTGTATCATCCCACGAATCAGAACAGAACGAACCAAGTTATGGCTGCTGCCGAGCGGCGGAAACAAGAAGCGAGTCAGCTGCGGAATGGCTCGATTGCTGGACCAGGAGGCAGTTCCGGTCCGTCACCCCCAGGAGGTGTGTTGCCATCCATCCAACAGCATCACCACCACTTGGGCCTTCCCGGCCCACAACCTTTGGCGGCTCACCGGCCCTCGCTTGACCGAACTCATACGTTCCCTACACCACCGACGAGCGCTGGGAGTGTCCTGGGACCGATGGGTTCTACCGAACCCTACTGGAGTCAACAAGGCATGAACGGTGCGCAGAACGCTAGCAACATGGCGATTGACACGAATTTAAACAATGCTGGCCGGTCAATGCCTGCGACGCCAGCTACGACGCCTCCGGGCAACTCGTTGCACAGCATGCAGTCTTATCCTCAGGCTACTCAGCCATACGATAATTCCAGGGGAGTTTATAACCACGCAGGGCAGCAAGCGCCATACCCATCCCACGGTAGCCCGCAAGATCGGAACGTGTACAGCCAGGCAGGAACCTATATGAAGAGTGAAATGGGCCCACCCGGGCGATCTGTCGGTTCGGGAGTTGCTGAGGGTTCAGATGTCAAACCCTCCAACGGTATGATCCAGCATGGTGACGCTGTTTCTCATCCCAATGGTGAGGACGAGGCTGAGCATGAAGCGGAATATACTCATGACAGCAGTGCGTACGACGCAAGCCGGAATACGTACAACTACAATCCGACTCCCGTTGCGCCCATGTCCAGCGACCATGCGCATTTGTCTTCGGACATGGCCGGATCGCCGGGCCACCAAGCTCACTCGGGTCGGGCTACACCTCGAACAACGGCGCCCACTCAGCCTTACTATGGTCAGCAGGCTGGTTACAGCACACCACCGCGTGTGCAACCTCCGTCTAGCCTGTACAACGTCATGAGCAATGACCGCAGCGCACCTCACGGTACCTCGGCTGCCGACGTGTACGGTTCTCAGGGGGATGTGAACCCTAGCCTTCAGAATGGGTATGCTGCCGGGCCCAGCTTGAATGGTGTCGCTGGATCTATGAAACGAGGCCGCGATGACGAGGACGAGCTCCAACGTTCGGCCAACGGCGGTATGGAGTTGAAGCGCCGAAAAACGCTTGTTGAGGGTGTGATTCCTGCGACGGGTTATGATGCGATGAACAGGCCCGCGTCCACTGTTGGTGCTCGAAGACGGTAGTAAACGAATGAAAAGGGACAAGGACGGTATTTGGGACCCAGAGAGTTTAATGAATGAATTGATTCGGGGCGGCGGACCAGTGTTTTCTTGATGAACCCCCATACACGACGCCTGGGGGCTAATGACGAGGCAAACTTTTTCTGTTGGTGGCATCCACCTGCTTGAATCGATGGGCAGATGATTGGTGGTAGCCCTTGTCTTCACCTACTTACGAGTTTACGATAAATTGTCTTTCTACAAAAAGGGGGCGGGTGTGTGTTTTTGGAAATGTCTCGGGTAGCAAGGTCATGAACTGAACGATGGATTAACGATGGACTAAAAAGCTTCACCTGCCTTATACACACTGTTAGATTCAGAGCTACTACATACATTTCAGCACAAAAACAATGGCCATCCACAACACCTGCTCTACTCCTATCATGTGAAGGCGCTCATCCTGCCTATATAACCTACTAATGAACCGAGCTGTCGTAGGATTCCGACAGTTCTGCTGCATCACGAGTGAGATATGACATGCAGTCCACAAGTCGAGTCTGCGACGGCGTACCTGGTCTACGGTCGATGGCACTCGTACCTACATACATACATGCAACCCGAATAGACAACACTGCGTGCGAGAATACATACCTACCTACCCGCGATCGCACTGGAAGGTTGTGGGTAGGTTTAGGCATAGGGTATGGTCGACGCGATGGGATAGGTACTACCTACGTACTGATATGTATGCATGCGGTTTATGTCTTTTGTACATACATTGGGAATTCCAGTGATTTGGGATGGGGATGAGGGCGGATTTGGATAGGGGTTTGTGATGATCGTGGGGATCGTGGAGGGTGGATGGTAGGAGGATGTTTGGTGGGAGGATGGATGGATTTGGTGGAGGGGGGAGGATGTTTGGTGGCGGATGTGTGTTCTCGAGGACTAGGTCGTCCGTGAATAGCAGAGGATAGAAGCAAGAGAAGGAAGAGGGGGTAGTGCTGTTGTTCTATGGGGTTAGGCTCGTCTGGACGGATGAATGCCCCGTCGGCGACGACTTGGTTTTTTCTTGAGGGCGGGCACACGGGGAATAACGAGCGGAGTACGTGAGAAGCGGAATTCTGGGATGGATGGGACGTCAGAAGCAGTATGTCGTGCAAGCGGGACACTGGATGGAAGGTCGTGTTCGTGTGTTACGGATGAGGGTTTGAGGGGGGATGTTATTAAGAGGGACGGTGGATGACGCCCTGCTCGTCGTGTTGAAGATGGTGATGAGAGAAAGAGGGCGAGGGATGCTTGAGATGCGTTGTTGCTTGACTTGAGAGTTGGATGGTGAGGTGAATTATCTAAAAATACGCCTCAACCTCTACACAAACTATCAAGCTACGTCCACGGATGTGGATTCAGTCTTTCTCCCATTCATGGAGTTGTCACAATGTCATGTTTACCGGACTGAGGATCTTCTACGGAGAACATATCAGCAGTCGCTGAAACCCTTCCCCGAAAATTCAGCCTCCGAACCACAGATCCTGCGTGTCGGTGCCGTCGTTGTGGTCCCTGTGACGTTCGTATCGCCGTGGAAGATGATACAGTCTGTTCTTTTCTTGCTTCGGGCGACTTTCGTCTCGTGTAAGGAGACGAAGTATTTACAGAGATGAGGGATTCACGCTATATGTTCGCGGAGTATAACCCACGCAGGGAGGGACACGCACGACTCTATCTCGGGCCGTGGCATGAGGGCGTGGTACGACGCCAGACTGCGGAGAGAGAGACTTTGGCTATTGGTTGTCTTTCTACGTATAAGGAGCGAGAGAGAGAGACAGGCACAAGGGAATACACGACGTCGGAGAGGATAGGTTGTTGTTGGGTCGAACCTCGTTGTCGGTGTTGCGGTGTCTGTCCTGCCGGTCCCAGGGCCTGTTTGGGGGTTTCACGGGTGGTTTCACGCGTGCGAGGGTGTTTGGTGCGCTGTCAGGTCGGTCTATGTATGTAGAGGCTGGATTATGGAGAGGGTGATATTGGGTGCTTGGGTACGAAAATGCTATTCTTCTGTAGTCATCGCAATACTTGCCAAAGTTGCCAGAGAGCATCGATACTTCCCCGAGCGAGAATGGCGTCGGGTTTGTTGATCGTACTGTCCGTGAAGGTTTTCTTTCGTACTCTTGAGTTCACCCTGAACTATCGCCTTTGGAATCAGTCCAGAGAAGGTCTGGTCTATTCTGCCATTTAGATTTCTATCTGAGATACTTTCTGACTCGGAATCTTGAGCTAGAAATGAGCCGCATCACCATCGCGTCCATCCCTTTCGCAGAGTTCGACCTGCCTTAGGTAGTCTAATGGCCACACGGGCAAAGCGAAGGACATTTTCCGATGTCATTCATACCATACCTGCCATTATTAATCCGCGGATGGCGTCTTCAGACTCCCTCAAAATGAAGCCCCATTAGTTCCGAACTGACGATGTGGATCCCTCGTTTATAGCGCGGACTACGCGTCCGTCTTCCATCACCAAGTCAGTAAATCAGCATCAGTGGTTTAGTGGTAAAATCCATCGTTGCCATCGATGGGCCCCGTGTTCGATTCACGGCTGATGCATTCATTCCGTCACTGGCTTGTCTCTCTTCTAGAGACGTGATTTCCTTTTTTTCTCTCTCTCTCTCTCTTAGTTTTTTGTATGTCGCTTCATTTTTTCCCGTCTTTTTTCTTTTTTGTTCTTTTTGAGGGGAATATGTCGGTTTTTTTTTTGTCGATTGATCGAGCGATTGATTGTATAGATGAGTGTGAATTTTTCACTAGGTCATCTGCCTTCAAGGTATTCAAGATTCTTCGTCGCAGTAGGTAACAACGTCTGTCATGAGAGTGATAGTCGTCTCTCAATGTCCCAGCAGCCCCGAGCAAGCCGCCTAGATCGCTCTGACTCATCGCAAGCACTTGTCGTCGGGGCAAGCGAAATCGATCCTCAGATCAGCTGACACGGCGCCGGAATCCCATTTCCCCATAAGAAGGCGTGATCACCTCCGACCGCCACAGCTATTTCGTGCTCGTACACAGTTCACCGACTCACGACCTCCTTTCGCAAGTTGTTCACAGTGTCTGTCGTTTTCGACCCCTCTTCTCGAACTCGTCATTGAATCTGCCCCTACAGGACAGTGTTGAGTCTAGAATCAGAGTGAGGAGATAACAGAGGATTATATATGGTGGCGAAGTCTGGCTGAAACATGTTGGTCGTGCGGGAGATGCGTTGCGATTAGCAGACAGCAGATGAGTGCATATTTGTACACGATTTGCCCATTGATCACGAGAGAATAGCATGTACTCGTCACGACTCTAGTCTCGCCTCTCATCGGTTGACAACCCGAGTGAGGCACTGATGAATACCTCGGGTTGATTGCGTGATATGGCATGCTTGTAGTTCCCGAAATACGTATGACTGGACATGTGGATGACTGTGCTAGTCTACACATTAGTGCCGGGATATCCCATCATCGCCGTAATGGTCTCGTCATTACCCGACTGACTTGGTTCACAGCCAGATCGATCGACGATCTATCCGCGAGCTTATCGTCGCTGGCAAAGTAAAGTTTAGGTCGTCTGGCTTGGCGGGTTTCGAGTTAAGAAGGACTAGTAAAATAGTAGGGAGGGACGAATGGGCGAACGGAGACATGTGATAGTTGACGATAGTAGAGAGGTACGTAGTTGTAGAGTGATGGTTGCGGCTATAAACGCCCATCGCGATCTCAACGTTTGATTTCAGGACTCGGGTTGATGACTAACCGGATCGGCGGCGAAGTCGACCATTGTCGGTTGAGGGATTACGAATCTCCAGGATAGACTCTTTGGTGGCAGAAGTGCGATCTCGTCCAGGACGGCATTGCATTCTTACACTCGAAACTGTAAGAGCCGGACATGACAATGGAAAGACCGAGGCCGGAAGATGGATGACTGTTGGATCCATATATCAAGCTCGGGTGGCGACTTGTGGAGCGGTTAGAGTGAGTCGTGACTGATGAGGAATAAGGAGTACCGTAATGATTCTTTTGAGGCTCTGACCTGATAGGTAAGACATCGGCAGTAAACCTCAAGGATAGTAAGAAAATACATATGCGCGACGGCAGCACCCTCACCTCCGCATATCGCAACGCACGACCTGCCTACTGCCGCTTCAATCGCATCGTGGCCTTGCCCTGCGACTTCTACATCTACATCTACTTCTGCATCGCATCTGCCGACATATACACATACATACTCGTACATGCTTCGAAAATACTATCACATTTTAAACACACCCCATTACCCTTTCAAGCCATCACAGACGCCGCCGCGGGACAAAGCATCCCCGTTCCTCCGCGGTAAGACCACGCCGGACATCCATCATCGTACGTTGAATCCCATTCCCCAGCGGCGTCCGCCGCGCCGGGGACTTGGACTGGTCTAGATTCTGCGTACGGGGTACATGTCCCGATGCGGTATACATAATTCATACACAGCAGAGAGGAGCAGACTTGTGCTTCACTTCACTTCACTTCACATTCCATCCATCCAGCCAGCTCATATGAATCTAAACCTCTTCCAGCGCAACGTACTGCCCTCGCTATCTACGAACGTCATCGACACATAGCCGCGATAACGAGCTGAATCATCCCACGTTAAGTGCGTGCAGTAGTTCTGTCCTATCAGGTTCACGGCGAACAGGGAAGTGCATGTATGTCATGAGTAAGTCGCCTGCCTACATACCGTAACCTCGCATACAGTCTACGTACTAGCGAGGAATTCCTTGAATCGAGGGGTTTTGACGTAGGTAAAGTGCGGGGAAGACGTAGAGAGACCGGGACAGCAGAGCTACGTGAACGACGATGGTTGGTGCGAGATAAGTTGAGGGCTGAAATATGCAGGTCTGTGGATGGAGATTGAGATGGGATATCTCCTTGCGATCTGGTGAGAGTTGGGTGCAGATGAGACAGGATTAAGCTTGAATTGACGTTTCATTCTTTTAATATTCACGTTCAAAGAGCAGTAAGAAGAGTTGGTGTGTTGACCATGTAAATGGCATCGAATGGAGAGAAGATCTCATCTCCAAACGACATATCTTCAATTGAATTATGGTAAATGATAGTATGTAAATGGTAGTAAGTATGATAGTTATGTGTCCGTATATAATCGTAAAGGGCATTTCATGATAAAAATTTCAGCCAACAAGCGTTTCAATCTCCTGCCCTTCAGGAGAAACTGGGTGAAATCGTCGTGTTTTTTTCCCGCGTGGAAAAAAAAGCAAAAAAATCCAACGCCGTAAAGAAAATTACAAAATCCATATACCTAGAAAGAGACGAGAAGGGGAAGTCTTATTCCGAACCGTGCAGAATCGTAGACCCTCACACTTCTCTCTCCGCTCATAGGCAATCTCGCAGAGCTAAGCGACATGTTCCCGCGCCGTGGGGAAAAGAACATCATTCCGCCGTGAGAGAGATGAAGATAAAAAGAGAAAGACGTTTGATATCAGATCAAACGTTAGAGAGCAAGTTTGCCTTTACTGCTCTGCGATTGTAAAACGTCGTCGACGAGACCGCGCCATAGACCCGTCAGCATGTGCGGCAGGCTCTCGGCAGGCTCGGCATCGTGGATAAACTTGAGCTCGACACCGTCGACGCCCATACCCTCGATTTCCGTGAGAGCAGAGGGCGAGACGAGATCCGGGTTGGCGGCGATGATGTTGATCTCGGGCGTGACCACGGGTGCATCCGCGGCTTCGGGGATGTGCTGGAACATGGCGTTGTCGGGGAGGAGAGGCACGCGGATGTTGTTGAAGGGGTCCTGGGAAGCACCGTCGAAGACAGCCGAGCCGGGGAAGACCATGTTGTCGATGGACTTGGAGACGATGGCCTCGGAGGGAGAAACGCTCGAGAAGGTCTGCATCAGACGCATCGTGCGCTGGGGAGGATGAGGACGGTTGGCAGAGCGAGTGTAGAATTGACGAGGCGCCTGTTTGTCGATTTTGGTCAGTCATCGCGTGTAAGTCAATGGACAGTAACGAGTAACTCTTACATCAGGATCAATATTCCGCTCGCGGAGGAGATCTGCGTATTTTGTCGACAGAGGCGCCATAGAAGCAGGACGGATAGCTGCTCGCTGAGCAGATGTGCTGAAAGAGCGAGCCAACTTGGCAGCAGGTCCAGTAACGCGGGGGCCGGCCATTTTGAAAGATAGACGTGTTGATGCAAAGCAAACAAAAAGCTCTATTCAATAAATTCGATGGTTAGCTATCGAACAGTTCATCAATAATGCGTGATAAGAAGATGTCATCGAGTGTAATGGAAATGTCACGACTCTCTCGGTGGCTTGTAAGCCGCGGATGTCCGGAGGTGGACGATTCAAGAGAGTGATCCAATGTGAAGGACGACTGAGGGGTACACAGACGAGACTCACCAGCTAAATGGATGGATGGAGTGCGATCAATTCAGACTTGGAGTACCCAAAAGAGCGTCCATCGAGCCTGTACGAAGAGGGTGGTGGTTTTATAGTCGTCACCGATCTGGGGGACAACTGCACCGTGCAAACAACTCTCTTGCACTATGCCTCTTAGTACTGTCTTATAGCGCACACGTGGACATCTTTGTAGTGGCTGGACTCGTATCTCTACCTGGAATCCGACTGCAAACAGTTAACCCCCAAAAGTATCGCTACCTGGAATTTTGTATCGCAACCAGCTAAACGGGGTGCTCTGTTCGTATGGACCCCTGGATCTCTCTTTCAATAGCGTGCACGATAAGTACAGAATTAGATACCGTGCGCGCTACACTTCTGGTACTTATGTACGTTATGTGTAACTCCCATGCATCGTCTCAGGCGGTGAAAGGGCAATCGCCATCGTTCCTTCTCTGCTCTCTCTTGTCGAAGACGAGCACAGTAAGCTGCCCAACTTGTCCAGAAAGTTCTCGTTCCCATGTTGAGTAATTGACTGACTCCAACACCCGTGCTATGTGTTGTTATCTCGAAGGTGCCATTCTCGCCATGACTCAATTCCGGATAGAGAGATATCCCTCGATACAGAGACAGAGTCTTGACTGGACTGGGCAAGCACCTACGTAAACCAATGTGTTACGTAGGCACCGCACCTCCTCCAGCTCGAAGTCGATGATGGTTAGCGCAGGAAAGCGCCGACATCCAGCCAATCAGGGCAGGCCTATTAGCTCATAACTGGTCCAAAGCCAGAGTCCGGATCGTGGAGGAACTGGAGAGCAGCATCGGGCTTGTCGAATGGGGGAGGGTCCCGTACCTTCCTCTTTCCCTCTGATGCCAATGCCAATGGAGGGGAAGGGATGTCACTGTTCACAGCCGCTCACGGACCACTGATGAGGCCACAGCAGCAGCTTCACCACTCTCCCTCTCTCTCTTCCCCACGTCGCTCCACTTTTCTCATCTGTTGAGAACGAGAGGGAGCTCGCTCGCTCAGCTCAGCTCCCCGGTCGGTGGTTCACTGGTTCACTTGCTGCTGCTAACGTGTTTACATCGCGGCCCTTGACCAGTCATATCGCTGAACCACGTTTCCCCCTGCGGAGATGGGATTTAAGAAAGTCATGCGCTGAACGAGGGGTTCGCGCATCGTTTGATACATATCGCTTTCATTTGATGCTCTATGGAAGGATGCCACCCCTCACGTTCGACCTCAAATCTCTTCAACTTCCTTCCGGGATGTCTCATGCCAAGGCCTCAATCTCAATCGTGTCTCAGTCATTACCAGCGATGAGCGGTTTCAAATTTGGCATGGAACAGGCTGTTCACAAATGGCTTCAATACAGGGATTAGGCCCGACAGTTGCATAGCCTGTAAGGACCTTGGATACAAGCATATCCTTGGCATCGCAACTGCTCCTTGGCGGCGCATTCGTTCGAATCGACTTCCGTGCAGATATCGCTACAGGGGGATAAGATCTGCCTATTGCGCAGGGTCAACGCATTATTTAGACACGAGGAAACAGCCCTAGAAACGTGTTAACGAAGATCATCGAATCTGCGAGGATCGGGTACGAGTACTTTCGTACTCGTACTGCGGCGCAAGTGTCCGCAGTCAACTCTCCAGCTGATGGATAACCTGGTCAACAAACAGAGAAGACCGAAGCTGTTGACTTATCGTAGGTACACGGCGCAATTCGATCACCGAGCTCCTAGCCTCCTCCTACCATCCCTATCTTAGCGGCTCACAGTTACCGATCTTTGCGATCTCGGCGACTACCAACCAACCGACCAACCAGCCAACTACATTTTTGACGTCGAGTTCAATCTCGTTTCATCTCTCTAACACTGAACTACGAATTAGACAGCCCATCTCTAGATAATTCTAGCGCCGCGCGCGAGATGGAGGAAGAATAAAGGACTTGGCGGACCCCAAACCCGGTACGGAGACTACCGGTAACTAAGGCTAGTTAAGACTGCCAGTTCCAGTGTAGTCTTCATGCAACCGCTTTGTTGTTAGGTCCGTCGTGGACCAGGCGTGCCAGGGACTCACGTTGAGTCACGGATCCTTCACGCTCTCAGCATTCAGCCAGCCGTCGACACATTCTGTAAACGGCTCTTCCGTTTCTCGGACGTTCATGACTGGTGAAACCATAGGACTCAACCTGTAAGTCTGACATGATTGCGCCGTTTACCTGCTTTAATCCATCTTTACCTGCGCAGTACGCTGTGCATCATGTACGCCGCAGGCAGGATGCAAAGTTCCTATTTTGTATTCCAAACTGCAACGGTTATTGAATCCGAGTCATGTATAACAACTCGGTATATCCCTTGAATCACTTACTTTATCTTACAGGTTATCCAACCGTTAAGAGGTTCCCATGCACTCAGCATGCCTCTTCCTTAACGTCGTCGTATTCGTTTATACGCGATTCAATCCAATACGATTCGACAGGGCCCAGCTGGTTTACTACCAGGGGACCAGGTCAGCACCTTACCTAACAATTCGCCCGAGAAATGCCCAACGCACGTAACCTGTCGCGGTTAGTTCCGCACGGGAAATCTCTCGCCACTAGACCCGAAGTGGCATTGCTTCTTAGGGAATGTGGAGATGGCCATCTGCGGCTTTGTTTGGCTCGCGACGGTGCTGCACGACGACGTAAGGGGCCTAGCTGGCTTACCTTAGCTGAGAGCCTCCTGATGAGGTCCTGCCTGCTATCTTTTCATTAGCGAAGGGGGGGAAGATTCGATTTGAGGAAAATGACAAAAATAATGGAGAAGGGAGAGACATACAGCTGCCACGTGGAAGGCATGTATGTGAGATGATGTAGGACGGGTGATGTGTTGTGGCTGTCTATAAGTATAGACGGAGCCCCTGTCGACTGTGTAAGTGGGAATGACTGAAGTCATTCACACTGCTGGATATCTGAGTCTTTCTCCAACACCATCACTACCCAGTGGGCAGGATGGCAAGTTTTGCAGTTTGAATTCATCGCCAGTAAGGGTGAGAATAAGCTAAAGGCAGATGAGACACCTTGTTGGAAAACAAGGCATCTTGGAATTCTGTCTCTGCAGAGCGAGTCTACACGATCACAATGATCGATCTCACAAATCACATGCATATCCTCATAGTTCAGCAGAGATAGCTCTCTATTTTCTGATCTTCTTGCAAATCACCCTTGCGCCCTGCACGCCTAACACCTGGCCTTAACAAACAAATAACAACACAAGGAAACGAAAATCAGGGTCCTAACATCCAGCACACTGCCTTGGCCGTAGCCACCACATACCACTTAGCAATGACCCGACCACTGAAGCAAGAAAAGGAAAGAAACCCAGAAGCAACATTCTCAAGCCACCACAAAGAAAAAGGAAAGCCACGAAGAAAACAATCCCCCGGTCCAAAGTAAGCTCTCCACGAGCACCCATACGAGGCATCGCGTCCGTCGCCTACTAGTAGATACGCTCAATACGGTTTAGAGCGGCAAACAACAGGAAGCCGATGTAGACTGCCGGCGTGCCAGGGACGTGCACGGTGGCATAGATCAACCGCGTAAAGGCCGCGTCGGACCATTCATTCTGCATAGCAATATCGAGACGGTCCAAAGCGTAGGTGGAAAGAGCCGGGATATCGTAATAGTCGCCGCAGAGGGCGACCTTGGCGTGGTGCAACCATTCGGCAAATATCCGGTCTGCGTTCGCCACGTAGTTAGCGTGTGGGAGGGCATCTTCCTCGCCGACCGGAACGTTGACGGGGTGGAGCGGGGGATCGTTGCGAAGAAGCTCCAGCGCTTCTATGGCCACATTGCGGAGATAAAACTCCTGCTCGGGAGTCATGGTTGGAGCCGGAAGCGGCATGTTGACGGGGAGTGCGCGGGGGTTGGGTCGCGCGATGTGAATTGGCTGATCCATGGCCATGGGCGCTGCCGGGGCGAGACCGAGTATGGCAGTTAGCTCGGCGTTAGCGATGAGTCGGGCGACGGGGCCGAAGCCGACCATGGCGACGTGTGGATGATTAGCCATGAGAGCGGCGACGGGGCCGCCTATGGCAACTTCAGCCGGAGTGGCGTTGTTGGCCGTGAGAGGCACTCCGGGGCCGTGACCGGCCGTGACATTCTGCGTCGCGTTTGCGGCGACTGGGCCAGTATTGCCGCCCGCAGTGGCATTGTTGTCCTGCTCCTCATCGACGGTCTCGTCGGCTGAAGAGAGTTGAGAACAATATGTTAGTGAAACTGCGCTTGGGGCAGACGCGGTACGGTGATCCAGTGTGCGGATGAAAGCAGCAAGAGGACGAAAGAAAGCCAATTGGAAGGTCACAATTGCGAAGGGGAACGTCCTCTTCATTTACAAGGGAGGATGAGGAGGACGAATACGCAACTTACAATCAATGTCTGGAGCTGGGTAGAATTCGGGATAGCTACCGGTATAACACCACTCCAGGACAGAATCGACGACACGGGCTGTGTAATCGGTCATGTTCAAGACCGGTGGCGTGGTCTGCTGAACATGGCCGTGTCAGTAGGGACTTTGGGTTCTACAGGGGGTAGGGGATGAGAGCATACCGTAGCGGAGTTGAGGGCGATAGTGAAATTGGCGGAACATCGCGACAGGACCTTCTTATGGGCAAAGAATGCTTTGTGCATGCAGACCACCATCACATCTGGCGCCGTGTCTGGTTCAGCGTTGGGAGGCATCGTGATGACTTGCGAGGATGATGCTTCTTTAAGAATTCTTTGGGTATGGTGGGAAAGATTATCTTGAAGATTATCTTGAAGATTATGGAGAAGAGTGATGGACGATTGCGTTGTCGAGGAGGATGAGAGGAGAGGTTGTGTTGCGGAAAGAATGAGAGGATAAGATGTGTCGCGAAGGGGGATCAGAATAGAGGTTGTGTTGCGGAAAGAATGAGAGGAGAAGTTGTGTCGTGAAGGAGGATGAGGAGAGATTGTGTTGCGGAAAGAATGGGAGGAGAAGTTGTGTCGTGAAGGAGGATGAGAGGAGGGATTGTGCTGTAGGGGAACGAGAGCGGTAGAGGGGACCTCAGTAGGGTGGACCGTTTAGGGGGATCAGTGCGCAGTGTTCAGGGACGGATAGGGCTTCTCGTGGGGGATTTACCCAGTAACCAACGGAGTCCATCAGTTCAGAGGCGTACCTACCCTACCTAACCGCCAGCGCTGGAGCCCGGCATCGTGAAGTTGACTGTTGACGTTGTTAGCAACAGATACGCTATACCCCTTTGGGCCATTTCTCGAGGGCGCCTTCCCCCTATACGCGGTCAACTACGGCGCTCATTGGTGCTCGCTTTCAGCGGCACGTTCACTGGCTCCACTACAAGTCGCTTGTTGGCGGGCCGTGCCATGTTCCGGACGTGTCGTTGATGGCAAAGGGGAAGGCACGACGGAGCTACGGAGGCAGGTGGGGCTTTTTCATCCGGAGTCGGGGTGCGGAAGTATACGGGTATTTCACCGCGGCAACCGGGGATTTAGGGACGTTTACTGGGTTGTGAGTGGTACTGGGTTGTTATTGGTTCGGATAGAAAGTCAGTTGTTTAGTTTGGGGAGTTTGTTGACGGTTATTGGCGTTATTTTGGGTTTTGCGGCGTGTTGCTGGTAACGGAGGGTGCACCTTACAGTGCGTGCGGTGTACGGAACGGACGGACCTTCTTCTTGCCGTTTTAAACGGTTATCACGCGAGGACAGTCAGCAGGCGATAAGATATGCGATAGGAGATATTGATCGCTGTATTGAATGCATTCTGCTCGTTTGAAGCGTTGTCTATGGAATTCACGTCTGTGTTTGTAAATGATGATATCCCCCTTTTCACCGTCGCGAGGCGTTGCGGCACCATGGCGTCCCCTTTTGAGGTGGCGTCGTCTTGTTTTACGGGAGTCGACGTACGGGAGGGTTAGGTGTGAGGTGATGCTATCTGCCTGTGGATTATGCAGCTTTGCTGTTTGGTGACTGGAAATCTGATGAAATCCTAGGTCCTGGTGATTGACGAGGCAAGGGATTTTGTCCATGTAGGAGCCCTGCCGATATCCCGCTCAGAAGTACGTTCATCCTAGGTCTTCTGAACGACTCGACTAGGTAATAACAACGAGACCATTCATCTCCTCTTTGCAGGCAAGTGAGCTTCACGATGACCGAGAAGATGGGTGAGATTGACGAGATCCCGCCGTGAACTTCAACTTCAACTCCAAGCGCAGCAGATTCTGTATATGAGCAGAGATACATTGGCGGTTCTATCCCTTCACTCGACAGACAGAGAGAGAGATGAATTCTACCATGAGACGGACGACCTTCTTCGGATGAGATGGTGAACTGTCCATCGGTCGCAATGGTTGGATGATAGATGGAAGTCAAACGACCGCTGAGGCTGATCGTCAATAGGCTTGACTTGATCAACCCTCATCACAAAGACATGTTACCTTTCGTACAGGTGACCGACGGGAATCAGGGGAATCAGGGGAATGACGGGAAACGGTCAATTGGCTGACTCCTGGCTGACAGCCTTGAGATATAACTTCTTTGATCGGCCGGTTAATAACCGGCAGCCAGCAACGGAACAGAATAAGCAGGCATTGACGATGAAAGATAGGCAGGTGAAATTTGCAAGTCATCAGAACCGCCGGTCTTGGAATGCTTAACGATTGCTAAGTGTTGGTATAGCTATTCTCGCAGATTGACCATTCTCATCGGTTTGATTTAGGACTGACCATTGAAGTTCAAATAATCATCTCTGATACCTTACATTCGACAGACAGATGACAATCTCCACGATACGAAGCAAGTATACGAGCTCAGTCCGGTTGGATCTTTCATCAGTATCATGACCCCGAGAACAAGACGAAAGTACGCTGACATACAATCAGATAACAGAACAAACGAGCTCAAACCCCCTGCCGTCTACAATACCAGGCTTCGGACGTTCCATCGCGCACTCGGCACGAAGCGACCGAATCCGAGCCGAGCTGAACATTGAAACACGTTCATTGTTACAGATTCTTAATGGACTTTTGAAAAAAGGTCCATACACGGATAAAACGGAGATTCTGACAGTTACATACGGAATAACGTTGTCATCCGGATGGCAGGAACTTTAACGGCCGACGTCACGTCTTGGCGCCCGACGAGCAGTTTCCCTTTTTGAGGAGTTCGCTCGTGATAGCGTTATACGGAGGAAGGAAGGCACCGGAGATAAGACATCACTGAAGGCAGGAAGCAATGCAAGATGAGGAAGGCGAGACGCGTTCACGCTGCGGAGAAGGTTTTGTCTAAGAATCGGTCTTGATCTTAGCTTTGCTTCTAATCCTCCATTCACCATTCATGAGAGATGTCTTTCACAGTCACTGCATTTCGCAGCGTGAGCTATTCTGCGTGCTGATGATGCCTCGAATCCCAGATGTACCTTTCGGAGGTGTTCGCTCATACACATCCGAGTCGCGAAGATCCAAGACCTTATGCCGAGCTCTTATTGCTGTCCCGGAAGAGAACCAGCCGAGGGCAACAACGTGGTTAAGTTGCAGACAGCTCCCAAGACGACTCTAACCAGAAACATAAGGAATCGTCAGAAAGACCCATAAAACTCATCGACGCCAGAACATTCGAACGGGTTAATTCTCACCCTCATCCATGAAACGAACATCAGACTTCAGATAAACGAGCGACGGGTCGAGCCGAAAGGGGTTGAGAGTGTGACTGTATGACGGCATTGAGGACTTGGTCTGCCTACTCATATGGATGACACTACGAACTACTACTACCCCAGGTTCTGAGGATCCTGGCACGTGTGCAGAATGGCGATCTACAAGGAACCCGGCTAGCCCTGGTTGTGGGCATGAACCATGGGCCCGTTCTGCCAAATTACGCTGTCGACAATGTCGTCCCACTTGGTCTTTTCATTAGAAGAACAGGGCGTAAGTCAATTCCCCCAGATGGTCGGTGCTTGTCTACCCGAGATAAAGAGTTGACAGGGAAATCATCTTAATGTTCTGTCTCTATAATGGCCGTGATGTCATGGAGATAAGGATGGATCTCTGGTCTGTGAGTCGTGGATCTGAGCTTCTGTGGGGGGAGTTCAGAAGAAAGAATGGAGAAGGATAGGCGATGTGATCTGCACGAAGCTCATTCTATTCTTCGTACTCTAACATGAATTGATCCAGGACAGGGCATCACGGACTCGGATACTGCCACCAACGTATAGGAATCATTCCAGGAGGTCAATTGGGCATCAATCGAACGATGAAGCGTGATTCAGTCTGAGGTGAGCGCAAAAGGGAATAGCTGCGCACATCGCATGAAATGAACACCAGAGCGCCAACGTGATCATCAGAGTATTGCCCTGATAGTCGCAGACCCCTCCTCCATCGATGGGTAATATGCAGTACTCTTCGTGGCGCTGCTTGGCCTTGGCGGGGAACCATGGCGACCATTCACATGCGCCATGAGCGACATGCGGCACGTTATCTCAATTTCAATGGCCACGGAATATGATGCAAGACGCTGTGCCTGGAGGGGGTCTACCATTCATGTCCGGACAGGTCGAATGTTGTCTCTCGCTTGTCTTCCCCGGATTCAATCGATGATCGACAGTGGTGTTGAATGTCAGAACGGATCAAATCAACGACGTTGACTGTGATAATGTCTCGAAACTCGGATCAACACGCGAGTTGGCCAACAGTTGCTCGCGTTCACGGAGCACGAGCTGCCATCGTCGTGAATACTGAAACATGCGCTCACATTGCTCCGGCTCTTGAGAGTATCTCCTATCATCCTTCCTACTTTCAGATCTGCTAACGATCGATAACTCCCAGAGCGCCGAGAGTCTTGATTATCTAGTCGAGACTCGCATCGCGGGGCTAATTACGCCACGAAACCCCAAGAGCTCTAGTTTCCTTCCTCCGGCCCATTTCAAATCATCAACGGCGACCTGATCTCTCTCCCGGGTAAGCAGATGCTGCATACCTGATGTCAGGTGTAAGCCGTACCTGGTGTTAGTCCAGCCGCGGAGAAAGCTGAATGCTACCTAGCAGGCACCAAATCTCACTAACTACCAGCAGAATGGATTTGACGGCTTTGCCACGAGGTTGTTTATCTTAGTCCCGACCCGGCTTGTCAGCGCGCTTTAATTTGGGACGTTCGGAAATCCTGTACGTAGACGGCGCCGGCAGATATCACAACTGCGCGCGATCGCATTCTACCTACCTGCCGATGTGCCTTCACATGAACGCGTGACCCCTTTCATCCCACGACGTTATATTGCATCGGTGCCATTGGGCCATGGAGTGTCACCGACGAGCTTGGACGGCGATCAGAAAAACAAAAACCAAATGAGTGTGATCCGACTGCTGGATGGAAAGAGAGACATCGCACATGTAACGAGGTTGACAAAACAAACCACGACGGCTTACTCGACGATTTTACGAACAAGCACACGGATCCGGCACCTCGTCACCCTAAGCTCACAATAGGTAGCGTCTCTCGTAGCTGAGCAAGGCCCCAGGAGATTAACCACTGCAACCATGAAAAGCCCATCGGCCCCTGCAACATGCCACAGCTCATTCACCATCTCACCAGCAACAGAGAGCCGGAAATTATTGGCTGCCCATCTTCGCGTGGTCTGCGGCAACTCTGCTTGTCGATCCCCAAGGCCCCTGGTAGCAAATCCTCTTTGACAAGTTTCACGACAAAAAGACTTTTCCAGACCGCGATGCCGTCTGCTCTTTTGCGGAAAGGTTTCGAAACCCTTCAATAGTTGCGTTTTTAGTGTGAGCGCTAACGAATGCGCAACATCGACTGAACGGACGCGGCGTCATCTGTGTATACGAAAAGAAAGAGGGTATATATAATACTGCGTAGTATACCCAATATGTGATGTTGATGACATTAATATGCCGTCTTCCTGTTGATTGATGACGGTTGTGTTGATATAACCAGCGAGAAGAAGCAAAACAGTTAAGACGATCAACCAACCCCGTGGTTCTCTTTCTTGTTTAAAGTTGTTCCATTCAATTCATTCAATTCAACTACCCTAACTTATTAGTGTAATTAGATACTCTCACTTGGCTTCATCACACTTACTTACTTAATCAATTGACTCCCTTATTTACTTTTCACCTTATCCAACTTCTCGAATTCAACTCTCAAGCTTTTTTCAGCCTTCTCGATCCCGATGAGCCGTGCGCTTCTCCATTCGATCTTACCTGCTGTTTCGTACCCGCGACATGGCGGCGCCCGACAAGGTGACGAATCTCGTGACGACGTCGTGGGTGCTGGGCGGGATTGTTATTGTTATCACCATTGCGAGGGTTCTCGGGAGAACCCGTGAGTCCCCTATTTCACAAGAAACCTTCAACTATCATTGTAACTCACCATAACTCAAAACGTAACTAACACATGCGCAGTCCTCTTAAGGCAAGCGGGCTGGGATGACTTCTTCATGGTCCTAGGCGCAGTAAGTCCCCCTTCCCCTTCCCTCCCTACCTCTCCTATCCCCTTTCCATATACCTAACTAAACAACCCCCCCAGCTCTCCGCAATAACCTGCTCAGCCCTGATAACCGTAGGCGTCTCCTACGGCCTGGGCCAGCATGAATCAGCAATCCACGACCCGGCCATGCTGGCCGAGGCGATCAAGTACAGCGTGCTGGCGCCCTGTCTGCACTTCGTGTCGACGAGCAGCAGCAAGATCTCCATCCTGCTGGGCCTGATCCGGCTCATCGGGATGTCGGCGCGGCGGTGGCATATTTATTTCCTCTGGGGCATTGGCGTCACTCTGACGGGGCTGAACTTGCTGGCCATTGTGGTTACCGTGTGTTTTTGTGATCCGCCGCAGAAGCAGTGGAGGCCCGAGATGGAGGGGAATTGTTTGCCGCCTTATTTGTTGTAGGTTTTTTTCTTTCCTATCTAAGGTATCGAGAGGGTTGGACTTGCTGGTGCAAGAGGAAAGGGGGAAGGGAGATGCTGACTGGTGATAGGCTCTACATCGGTTTCATCCAGGGCGCGTATTCGGCCCTGACAGACATCATCGTCGCCGTGTCGCCGGCGCTCTTCATCACGCAGCTGAATATCGCGCGGAAAATGAAGCTCGGACTATCGCTGCTCATGGGCGGGGGGATCTTGTAAGTCTCGCATCAACTTTTCCCTCTTTTTGAAAGGATTAGTTGTGTCTGACGATGTCGATATGAATAGTGCCGCCGGCGCCGCGATCGCCAAGACGTATTATATCATGGACGGGAGTATACGCGCCGACACGACGCTGTACTGGACGACTATTTCGCTGTGGTATACGTGAGTCTCTCTCGCCTCCCTTGACCCCCTTATTCCATACTAACGAGATTCATAGGGCCGAAGTAAGCACTACATCCTCCTTCCCATTGAGTCTTCTCCTCCTGAAGACGAAGTACTTTTTCGTGTAAGACGGAACTAACAAACTCCCAGATGGACGTCCTCATCATAACCGGCTCGATCCCGGCCCTCTGGCCCCTTGTCCGATTACTAGGTCGCTGTGGCAACAAGACCACGACGCGCGGCGGGTATAATCGCGTGCGCAGCTATAGTAGTCAGGAGCCGTCGAAGCCGGCGGCGGGGTCGATGACGCGGGCGTTGGCGGAGGTGGATAATATGCAGACGTATGCGACGTGGAATGGGGAGCAGGGATAATTCGGGCTTAGGTAGACTTTGATTTAGGAGCAATATATGAGTTATGGATATGTGCTTGACTTGTTTCGTGAGGTGCTTGGCTGGTTTGGTGATAGGGAGTTGTTGGTGGCTTGTTGGTAGTCGCACGTCCGTCGTTAGAGTCATAGGATCGAGGGAGTTGCGGAGTCTAGCGACTGGGTCGTTCTGGCCATGGAACTTATGTCGTATGGGAATAGGTCGTTCGTGGGGAAGGATCCGGGGTAAGGGGTCTCGACCACGTGGATGTCATACGTCCAGCATGGCTCGAAGCCACATTGAATACCTAGTCCATGTCGAGAGAGTCACGGGCCATCACCGGTAAACACCGGCGACCTGAACGAAACCGAGTCTAAATATTCAGCGAATCTAGAAACAAACAGGTTCATAGGTAATAGTTGTTTTCTCTCCTCTCTTCTCCTCTCCTCTCATATCAATATCATCAACAACACCCAAGCCCACACAGAAGACATAACCGAACAGAAAAAAGGGAATCAAGTTGCCTTTTAGTTTGGAATCTTTCGCACTCGCTGCCTGCCTGCCTACACATGTCCATGTCCATGTCTATACCTACAAAGAATGGGGTATCGTGTTTGGAATCCGATCAGCTGACCAACCCAAGCCTCTCTCTCTTTCTCTTCTCTCTTCCTCTCTTTCCCAATAGGGGAAGTCCCTTATTCTTGGCTCCCACCACCAATGTCTACTCTTTTTTAAGATATGTGAAAACTAATCCTCCCCATGATGTGTGATGTGGAGTTGTTATTTACAAACATAGGGATACTCTGCTTCCCAAAGCGAGCAGATTGATCCCTAATAATGATTGACTGACTGTTGCGGTATGGGTGTTCTTTTCATTGTCCGTCTAAGGTTCGGCAATGGTTTGCGCGTCCACGTCCTCGGCTCTCTTGCGCCGGCCCTCGGCTTGCTCGTGGTGGAAGAACTTCATAACATATTCGTATGTCATCATGGTGACCGTTGCCGCGGGAACTGCGCGCATCATGTTCACGCCCATGCCGGCATACAGAGCCCTCCAGCCCTCTTCCCGTACGATCGTGCGGAACGTCAAGACCACACCTCGGTACTTGGGTTGATGGTTCACCTTCTTCTTGCCCGACTTGGACTTGTCGCCAGTCGGGTCATCTTCGTGTAGATATTCCACACCAGGGGTGGGACGTCGCTGCGTTTGCAGTCTTGTCCGGATAACCTCATGGGGATAAGTGGCCGAGCTCGCCATGATCTTCGACAATATCGAAGCCGATAGCACACCGAACCACTGACTCTGCTGTGCAGAATCTGTCATCTCACCCATGCCTTGACCCGTGAACTTCTTCCGCAGATATTCATAAGCCGGGAACTGCACCGCGACGTGCGAAAGACCAAGAAGAGCAGGCGTAAGACCAGAATAAAATGCAAGGACGCCTTCGGATGAATACATTTTGCGCGCAGCGTCGATTGTCGAATGATAATACCAAGGGGAGTTGATAGTCGGTCGCGAAGTCGGCGTGTTAGCAGATCTCGGGAAGACCGACATATCTCTGTTGTAGCCGCTCGATGACTGAGACATGAGCCGGGTCTTGATGACCCAAATCGGATTCGTAACTACGGTGCTGCTGGCTCCGGCGATAATGGATGAACAAAAGTTTATAGCAAATTGATTAGGCACTGAACAAGAAAAGCGTGGTTAGCGACTAGGCTTTTGACAGAAAAACCAGGTGCATCTCCTACTTACCATGATGGTCTGCCAAATACTTCTTGCTGTTGTTGTAAACGGTGAACCAAACGGCCCAGGTGGGAAGATAACCAAGAACAATAGGCCCTAAGCCTCGGTACAGGCCGCGGACGCCCTCCTCTCTCCATATCACGCGTGCTGTGCCGATAAGGCCGGAGTAGACCTTGCGATGGCCAACATGTCTCCCCTTTGAAACTACCAAGAAGCCACCCTGGGCCTGTAGCTTTGTCTTTATGACATCGAGGGGGCACGTGACGATGCCGGAGGTGAACCCGCCAACGGCGCCGGCCAGGGCGTTGAACTGAGATTCGGAAGCACGAGAGGCCCACTTCTGCAGGGGCGTCAAGCCCTGCGAATCGTGGACTTCCATGGCGGCCACGGGGAGGGGGGTGGGCGAGGGGGAGCTCGTGTGGAGATGAGATGTGTCGGAAGAGCCGGCGTAGGCGGCTGTCGAGGGGGTCAGATGGGTGATGCCCGCATATTCCGGGGTACTACTGGACACCGAAGGATCTGGGGAACGGATCATGCAGTTCCAGTCCAGAGGGGCGAGAGTAGTCGACTAGAGCGAGTGTGTGTGCTCTAGACTCTGCACTGACGTGCGAAGCGAAGACGACCGAAAGTGACCGGTGATGTCTGGCGACGGGGGGTGTCGAGGTGATATCAGGTGTGGTGTAGGTACGGAACGAAATGGGAAACGAAGAAGCGCAGCAGTCGCCGTGTGCACGGATGAACGAGAAGATCAAAACAAATCAGAGCGGCCTGAGCAACAGGCGATACGTCGGAGAGATACAGTTTCAGCAGTCTTCGTCTTCAAAGGTCCAGATCCAGAGCCCGGAGTGAAGACGGATGGATGCGCTCCTCGTGCGGTGTGCGGGGAACAACCCTCGCCGCAAGCGCACCGTCGACACAGGAACTACCTTCTATCGCATGCCATTGGCATTCACAGAGTAGGCCAATTGATTCGAGATCCAGGATTCGCGCAAGGAGACGGTCGGTCATTCGTAGAGGGGGATGCGCGCCGGCGTGGGGGACGATGGAAGGATTACCTGGATAGGCAAGTTGCAAGGTGCGGGTTGCCAGGACGAAGGCCGAATTATTATTAGGTAAGGGTCCCTGAAGCAAACGGAAGCAGAGAGAGAGAGGCGAGAGAATATTACGAGGGGATCGAGAGGCACCGCCGGGCCGCAGACAGCTGTGAGAGGTTGGCGGCTTGAGATTGTCTATGTCATTATGTCATCCGTCTAGGTCAGCAGGTTTGCCATCAAACGTCACTTCTTCTTGGACGGTTGTACAAAACTCATAGATGAATCACATTTATGAGACGAAATGACGATAATGTTGATGAATTTTCTTTATTTTGAGTCCTATTTTATGTGCTGAGGTGGAACCCTTACCGACACATTCACTTACTCCTGTTGTGAAGCTATTGGAGCTTTTACGCTGTTGGCGCAGGATACATGAGTAAAGACAATCTAGTCCGGGCCGTCAGAGCCCAAGCAGCTGCTCTCGGCCCGATCGATGCCTTAGGTGGGGAAATGCTATCTTTCATCGGACGGGAAGGGGATGGTCCGGTTTAACCTGACAAACCAACCGTAAGAGCTGACTTATACCATTTCACCGGACTCCTTCCTATCTTTCATCGTATCCGTACGGATTACAGTAAAAAATAATAAAGTAACGTGAACAGTTCCCAAACAATGCTAAGACATACGAAGTCACAGAAAAGTCGCAAAACCCGAATATCGCTTCAGAATGTAGGTAGGTTCTATCTCTGGACCCGATGATCTGGAGCTAGGGTTACCCATGCGTATCCGTGCTTCGTCAGGGACGTCGTACGGATGCGACCCCAGCTTGCCAGACCTGCCAGAACCGAGCCGCCAAGCATGCGTACAATCTCTTGAACTCCTTGTGTAACAATATGCAGTAGATATGGGCACCTTGGACGAGAACACCTTGACAGTCACCATCAGGCACCAGATACAGAGTCGTAAGTCGAGACTTAGAACGTTAGGCCACAGCTGCAGAGAGCTGTCTGATCAGATACGTCTGAACTGGGTATCTACCCTCGCCATCACTGAATATCAGACTGTCGTTCGAATCGTCTGTTGGAGATGTACAAGATCAGCAGTTCGGAGTACATGAATGATCCAGCAGCTCGGTAGTCGCACAGGCCAAGCCAGCGGTTGCATCATGCATTCTGTGTCCCGATAACTGTCTGGACATGCGATTGAATCGTGAACCCCAAGCCGAGAAGGCCAGAACTCTCCGTGCCAATCTCCGTCCCGAAGCACTTACTCGTACATTTGCATTGTGCGACATAGTCACTGCTCTGTTGATCTGGTGCGCTTTTCTCTCGTTTATGTGACAATAGTATCAAAGCGAGATGATCGGTTTGCACAGACGGAGTCAGGCTGCCTTTTTTACTCCTGATGCCAGCATGAGGCCCGTAGATGAGACGATAGTGTACAACGCTTCACGGTCCGATCGGAAGAGCGGATATCACGCTTATATCAAGAGTAAGAGCGGAAACACATGCTTCCGCTTTTATGCAGAGAATACATACGAGTACACGGAAACCCCTGACAAGAGAGCTTCCGGCATTCCCAGTATGTAATGGCCTCATGTCCCTGTAGCCAAGATGAGGCGGCTTACAACAGATGAATCGTTGAATACGTGCGCCGAGGGCAAAGCTTTGAGTACGAGTAGCTAATCCGTATTGCGCCACTGTATGTGCGCGCCGAGACACGTACTGATAGTGGCGAAACAAACCGCCTGATCGCATATCGGCTCAGCAGGTACGGTGACTTCCGATATACGGAATCTTTGATATCGTGAACATGCGACGTAAGAAGAGGCTCAGAAATAGGTAGATTCGCAAGACACCCAAATAGGTAGTGTGAAATGATTTGAAGCGATATGCGATGAAGTTATCGCCAATGTCCTGGCTGTGATCTCAAGGTACGGCCATCCCAACCCATTCGCATTGCCCCTCCTCACATTCCGAGCCCCCATCCCACTGCAGAGTCGCAAATGCGATATCAGCCCAAGTGAATGCAAGCCCGATGCATCTTATATCAGGAGACATCATGCCATCATGGACGCGCTCCAAGGCGACATGACATTACTCAGCCATGGAAGACCAAAACTTGGAGCATGTCATCGATCGGGTGGGGGAGGACCTCACCTCACGGGCATCCGGCTCCATTTATAACAGCCGGGTAAAAGTGGGGCCAGTCACATGACCAATCCCATGGCCCCCGGCGCGATTTTGTCCTACAGACCGGACGACCTTGGAATCAGCTGGCTAAGCTATCATAACCTAACCTCCGTCCCGAATCGACAACTCTTTCGCATCGTCCACCCCGCGAAAAAGATAATCAAGATGCCTTACGCCAGTCTCGCCCCTTTCGTCCTCAAGCGCCCTTGGCTCAACAAGCTCCTCCAGCCCCTTGCCGGCTGGTACGCCAACGCTGCCGGCTACCGCCAGCTCGGTCTTCGGTTCGTCGCTCCCTTCCCTATATATATCCCCCACTGCGTTTCCGACGTGAGGTAGCTGGATCGACGCGATACCCCGTCGACAATTGGGGCGTCGAAGCGCAGTCAGCAAGAGGAGGGCTATCGCCGATGTCACGGTGCCATTGCCACGAAGAACAAGGAGGTGTTGATTCGTCACAATGGGAGGGAGATCACCACAGAAAGAGATACAGCAACACACACAGAGAAAGGGAATGGAATGAATGAATGCTAACCACCTACTCCACACACCAGCGCCGATGACCTCATCGTCGAGGAGAGCGAGGAGGTCCTCAAGGCCCTGAAGCGCCTCCCGCCCCAGGAGGCCTACGACCGCGTCTACCGTCTCCGCCGCGCCATCCAGTGCAGCGCCACCCACAAGCTGCTGCCCAAGGACCAATGGACCAAGCCCGAGGAGGTAATATCACATCACGAAGAGGGTGGCAGGGATGCGGAGCGAATGCTAATAACGACGACAGGACGTCCCCTACCTCAGCCCCATCATCGCGCAGCTCCGCGCCGCTGAGGCCGAGAAGGCCGATCTTGACACGATGACCGTTGTCAAGTCGCACTAAGTTATACTTCCATGCGGTCAGGAGGGGGGCGAGTTAAGAAAGAAATACGAGATACCGGACACCTGAAAGGCCCACCTGAAAGGCCCTTTTAGGAATCCGGACGCATCGACCGCCCGGAAGATAAAAAAACACAGGGGCGGTCGAGAAACTTTTTTGTACAAAAAACTGTCATCCTGCAATAGAAGAAACAAAACAAACACACAAAAAAAAAACCGCTCTCTGGAAATCTTCTAGTCTTGATGTGACGTCACGCCGGAGATGCGTTGGGTTGTGTGAAGACAAGGCCTTGATTCAGGGGCGGCTATCCTTCTCAACTCAGGTATCCTCCCGGCTCATGAGAAAGGTCTGACATATTCTAGCTAAACGACCAGAACCGGGATGGAATCCTAAGACGTCTTCGGCATATATGATATGACTCGAGGACGGCAGAAGATATCATGAAACAATGGTCCATCCGGCGTCTCCGAGTTCACATGCGATCAGAGTCGCCACATCACTTACGAGGCGAATATGTTGCGCATCAACAGTTCGATTAGATGTTTTGCGTAGGTAAGTAATATGTTGTGCTCCTCGGTTAAGCCCCTGTCGAGACTATGGAGGACATACTCACGTCGTAGGCACGTACAGCTCACAGGTTGTAGTATGAGAACCCTCTGGGTAATGAAGCCCATTCTCATCATATCACATACATACACACTCATATCATAATAGAACAAGATGATACATATTATTCATTTACTTCTACACTCATGAGCATCCCAGACACATACATCTCGCTGCAATATATCATACGGGACAGTCGCCCCCTCCAGCTCACGGAGCCGATCGCATACATCCATCCCCCATGGTATCCCCGCTGTCAACTCTGTGCCACCCGTATAGCCAACCCTTCTTGCTGCCGGAGAAACTCATTCATGAGAGCCACAGCAAACATATAGAACAGTCGACAAAGCTCAACCAAGACCCGTCCATGGCAGAGCGTGTGGAACAACAGTGACTCCCATCGGAGCATTATGCGCGTGTACGGCCTTCTTTCCGAGATACATCTTTTTTGTTTTCATGCGCTGTCGTCGTATCCAGTGACTTAACGGCACAATTACTCGTCCGTAAGTCTCGGTTTCTGCTGCTCGGAGCAGACAAAATGGTGTTACGAAAAGTGAAGGAAAAATATAAACACCCAGCGCTTCCCCCTAACTCCTTAGTTGGACACAAGGTCGAACTTTCCAGGCCTATACAGCTGGGTTCCTGTAAAGCCTTCTTGTCCAGCACTGTCTATGCTTCGGGCTTTTGCGAAGTAAACTGGCTGTTCGAGAAAATCGGTTCATAGAGAATATGTACGGACGACCGGACGCGAGCGTAATGGTGAGAAAGTAGGTTGATGTCAAGCGTAATCTAGTTAGGTACTCGTACTCGACTAGGCATTTCCAGGCTTCTCTTCTGTGTCGATGTGCCAGACAACGTAGTTAGGCAGACCAATGACTTCGTAACCAGCTCTTTTAGCCATCTTAGCAAATCCTTCGGTTTCGGCTTGATTCTCGAATGCGTAGCATGGGAAGTTGATGCCTATGAAAAATGATTAGTTTCTGGGAGAGGTAACCCCTGAATCATAATAACCAACCTGATCGGTGGACATCAGCCTTGACCAAGATGTTGACACCGCCAATACCATCAAGCTCGATCTCCTCGAACCGGTTCGCATGGCGATCTCCCATCTTGGCCATGTAGGTTCGGCCGGTGTCATACTGCTTGTATCCTGCAAAAGATATTAGTTGATGAGCGCGGACATATAAGGGCGAAGCGCATACCTTCGGCCAGAACAACATCCTTGTCAAGCTTGCTTGCAAGCTTCAATCCCTTGGGCGACTCGACCCAAGAGTTGTAGTCGACTGTTCAATCGTATTAGTTCGCTGCATTGTATTACCCAGTACTACGAAGTACTCACATCTACCCTCAATATCATGGTTATCCTTGTCGTAACGGTGGAACCAGATGTCTGTTAACGTTAGCCGGTGAACCTGAAGTTTCGCATGGACTAGAATGCGTACTCGGAACCAGGATGTCGCGGTCAAGAGAAATGAAGTCCTCAATGATATTCTCAGGGTTCTCCACAATGTCAACATCGCGCCAGTACACCCACGAGTGTTCGGGCTTCAGTGTCGAAGCAAGGAGGTAGTTTCTGGCGCGTCCCATGGCCTTCCGTCTCGGCCCCTGAGCCTCAAAACCATGGCGATCCTCAACATTTTGGCCAAGAACGAGTCCGAAGTCCTTCTCAATGATGGTAACGCTCTTGAACGGAATCTTATCCTTGCGCTTCTGAATACGATCCAGCTCCGTAGCTAGCACAGCAAGGGTGTCATCGGAGGTATCTCCGACCAGGAAACCAAGGTCGATGAGGTGATGCGGGTAGGTTAACTTGACAAGGAGATCGAAATACCGGGAAAGGTAAGGCGAAGCATCCTTGAGGGGCGTGAGGATGAGGATTCGCTCTTCGTTCTCGACGGCTTGGCGCGTGGAGTGGATTTTGTTAAGGTCGATATGCTCTATCGAACGCTCCTTGATCGTGACAGGGGCGTGACGGTTGAAGATGACAGGTGTTTGGAGATGAGCGTTCCATGCCTGCTGCTCGCTCAAAGACATGTCCATAGGCGGCTTAGACGGGCCCCAGCAGTAGAAGCTAGACGAATATTGGTCAGTACATGGCGGCAATGGTCTTGGCTCTATAAATACGTGAAGACAAAAAAAGAAAATTACCTTTGCATCTCGCTGGCCGAAGAGCTGATGCCACGCCATAATAACATAACAATCCCTGCAAGGGCGAGGGTAAATAGAACTCGAGTTCTCGTGAGGTATACCCATATCGCCCGGGATGGTGGAAGCTGTGATCTGGCAGACTTCCAGGTGAGGCCACCTTTAGGAAGCAACATCGTGAGCTCTCCAGTAGCTTTTGATTACCAGTCGGATTCGTATAGAAGGCTCGCAGCGGCCGGGTCTGGTGGAGATGCTCAAGGCCAAGGAGCTCTGGCTTGCCCTAGGCGCGAAGCTGCGAGACTTTTCGAAGCTTGTGATCGCGCAGAGGTGACGTGAGGAGGGGGGTGAGTCGTAGGTGTTACCGCTGGTTGGCGAATGGCTGTCGTCAGAGCAACGGGCTTCGGCGCGACAGCGAAGTGTGACGAAAGTAGACGCGAAAGTAGGCGACTTCGACGTTTCTTTCGTATGGAATACCGAGATTATGATCTGTGCTGGGCACGGACGGGAAGCGGGATTGTCACCTGATTGACAGGTGAATTGGGAAGACTAATAGCTGTACGTAGAGGGAGTCGTATCAAGACAAGAGCGTTATGTCGTCGTCGTTACCGTAGATCTCGGTTCGTCTGCTGGATTGAGGGGGAAGAAATGGACAACTCCTATTTCACAAGGGAGGCGAGGATGCGATGCAGCAACAGCAAAAGAGGCGGCGTAAAATGTTATTATGGATGGCTTGTCACATTAAACAAGCCAAACAGAATTAGCGGCGGCTAAAACAGGAGGGAAGAGGGCCAGTTCGACGCCTGTCGGGTTGTCGTGTCCATCTGAAGAATGTCAGAACCGTTGAAACATCCGGGTGCAGCCCCCCAAAAAAGACATCCAGGATGCGGAGGGAGAGAGTAAGGCATGGGAAATGCACGCACAAGGTGGTAAGAACTTGAGGAGAGCAACGGCTCCGGCTAGGAGTGGTCGCTGGCAGCAGGCACGGATTAGGTACCTCTCAGGACCTCTTGTCAGGCGGCTTCCGTGGGAGTCTGACACGGTCGGAGATAGCACCGCTAGGGACTGCGACTACACTAGACTAAGGCACCCTTGTAGTTAGTGCCTTAGTGCCTATCTGGGCAGATTTCTCCATTTTATCCCAGCGTACAGAACGGATTCCTTAGGTTGGTACCGTGTCAGGACAAAGATAGCGGCGCAATACAGCGGCACCGAAATCTACAAGTGCCTGCTACCTCGCCGATGCAGCGCGGACATCGCCCGAGACGGGTAGCCGATACGCCCATCTGCAAAACGGCACTAGCGCCGAAGACCGACTAGCGGCACATGTGAATTTCCCTATCGGACTAGATCGAGGAGGAATTGAGTTCTAGCGCATTCTAGTGGGGGGAAAAGAGCACCAAGGTTAGCCTAAATCTGAGAGCTCCTGGAATCTTACGTGCTTAACGTATGTAACCTTGACGCTACCATCACTCGCAATCCGGAATTCCGTGTTTTTGACGTTGCGATCTCTCAACCTTGAAACTTTATCTCAGTCTCTATCTTAATGATCGACCTTATGCCCGAATATAATCGTCTTCGACAAGTGCCTACCAACTGCCAAGGCGCAAACAGACCTGCTCCACTCGCCTACGCCACGGTAGGGCGCAACGCTAGCGGTATTCCCGTTGCCCATTGTGTGGAGCTCATTCTTGTTGCCTTCCGGCTGATTACGCATACAAAAGACTCCAACTGATTCGTTTGTCCGTATTACTAAAGATCTTATACCAAGACTGCTCGCGACACAGCATCTCCGTTTAGGCAGCCGTCGATAGACACAGGCAATGTCTATCTGAATGTCCTGGCGTGGCTCATCGCCTTTTTGATGTTTACATCGAAGAATATAGCGATGGCTTCACTTCCGTGATATCCGAAGGACACGGACTCAGTTCATGACCATCCTCGAATTCACGAGGTGTTCAGTTTCAGCCATTGAAGAAAGATTCCTGGCAATGATTATTCGGCCTTCTCAGTTACAAGAAGCCTCAATACTCACAATTCGATCTCTTAATTGGTTCTTGGGAAGAAAGTTAGAAGCCATTGGTCAAAGATATCAAAGAGACCCTTTCAGACTTCAACGCGACTACACAATTATCACAACTCACCTTAGACAACGGATTGCAAACGCTCAACCCGTTCTAGACATGTCGACTCGTAGATCAGCGCGGTTAATGGCCGCTGCTAAAGACACGGCTACATCGGCGCCCTCGCCAGAAGTAGCGACCCCACCGGCTCCAGCGCGAAGGGGACGCAAGAGAAAGGCCGACACGGACAGGGGAGTAAGCTTACTAACCGATGAGGATTCCAAGAAGACCCCGACAGTATCCCGTCAAGGACGCAAACAAAGAAACAGTACACCGCCTCCATCTACGGCGGTGCCAAACGGCGTGGGCCCGATAGAGGAGCCTACGCCCCTGGGAGATGCCGGCCTGCGGACTCCGGTGGCTAAGAAGCCCCGAGCCGCAGCCGTAGATCGGCTCGCGGATTCGAATGCGACGCTGGCCACACTCCTGTCTCCCGAGACATCCCGGATAATAACTAGCAAGAATGCAAGGGCACGTTCGCCCTCTGCATCCCCGTCAAAGCAGGCCGTGCAGAGACTTCTGCAGGTACCCAAAACGCCCGCGATTTCCAACATACTCGAGGAAGCAAACCGGCATCTTATTTCCGTGGATCCGCGAATGAAGCCGCTTATCGAGAAGAACCATTGCCGGATCTTCTCGCCTGAGGGCCTTGCCGAACGAGTTGATCCCTTCGAGGCGCTTTGCAGCGGGATCATCTCGCAACAGGTTTCAGGGGCTGCGGCAGCAGCCATAAAGAAGCGCTTCATTGAATTGTTCCGCGAAGATGGCAGTGACTTGATCATTAAAAAGGAGAAAGATGGAGACGAAAACGAGAGTAAGATTCCGGGGCAAATTGAGGAACGCCGTTTCCCACACCCATCGCAGGTCGTCGACATGCCCCTTGAAAAATTGCGCACAGCCGGCTTCTCGCAACGAAAAGCCGAGTACGTAACCGGCCTGGCCAAGAAATTCGTCGATGGTGAGCTCTCAGCGCAAATACTCGCTGACGCCCCCTACGAAGAGGTCGTCGCGCGCCTCACAGCCGTCCGTGGTCTCGGCCTTTGGTCTGCCGAGATGTTCGCCTGCTTCGGGCTCAAGCGCGCAGACGTCTTCTCGCTGGGCGACTTGGGCGTTCAGCGCGGCATGGCTGCGTTCGTAGGCCGTGACATCGCAAAGCTGAAGACGAGCAAGGGCGGCAAGTTCAAATATATGAGCGAGGCCGAGATGAAAGAGATTTCCGATCGTTTCAAGCCATATCGAAGCTTTTTCATGTGGTATATGTGGCGCGTCGAGGCGACGGATGTGAGTACGATGGAATGAGTGTAGGAATGTAAGTCATAGCGACGCCTCTGTATGATGATATCGGTGCGTGCGTGCGGCGACAATTCATCATCACCTGCAGACACTTTGGTGTGAGATACAGTCATCTCCTGTCACGTCGTTTCAGGGGTGGGGCCCAGCTGCGTTGTATTGCGTTTCATCGTCCTCGTTTTCACTCCTGTACGGGTTAGATCTCGCGAGCGTGGAATCCATGGACCAGGAACCATTCCCGCTTTAAACTTCATTGCTGTGATAGGAACACAATAATGACCTCAATGGTCACACCCTCAGGTGTCGCCCTGAATCCAGCTGTAACTTGAGCGTGGCTTGTTCAGACTAATAGTGAGTTTTGGATGAGTGTATCGTCTTCTTTGATGTATAGGGGCCCGTTTCATGCTCGAATGGAATCTTTCGAGCCAAAGTCACAACGATCGCAAAGTCAACGTCGGATCTCAATCTGGGTGATGAAAAGGAGTAGTGACACCTACTGACCTCAGTGAGAGATCGGGAGACTCATCTTGGTTGTATATGAAGGATTGGCTTGGTGCATCTCATCGAACCACACACCTTTCCTGTTCTCACCCGGGGGTAGGCAGGATACACCAAGGTTGATGATTGCCATGAGTTTCAGTAGGTTCATGGTTGCAGCTGTCCGAGCGGTTCACATGGCCATGAACACGGCCCCGCAAATACGACTGGATGCAGACGCAGCGCATCACAAACTGCCCAGTCTGACGATGATTCTCATGTCGGCACGTCGCCAGTTTGCTTGACTCAGCTGCGGACGGAACATCCGCCCGGCGGGAAACAACACTTTGGTGCTACACGGGGAGACAGCTTCATCGTCGACTGAGCGTTGTTTAGGGGCTTTGGTCCCAAAATATGGCGTGGGGGCTTTATGGTCTCCACCATCTTCATGCCCTTTGCAGAGCATGTGATAGGAATTGCCCCCAAAGAACTGGCTGGCTTGACTCCCACACTTCAACCCTCATGAACTGGTGAGAGACGGCATCACATCAGTAACAGTGATGACGAACGGGAAGCGCAATAGCGGCAATCTGTCGGTGGCCGTGGCAAAAACATGATATCCGGCGTTGATTGCGTGTTTGATCAGGAATAATCCGTGCGGATCGTCTTAAAAAGGAGTAATCCTGAGCCAACAACGGACGGAGGCGTTTCAAAATCCCATGTGTAGGATGATGGACATCGAACACATTTACGGATTACATACATGTACATGGACGAACAGTATGAATTCGTTGCCCAGACACTCGTATCATTTCGGCTGCCCAGGATAGCTGCATGAAAAAGTCGGCACAGCAAGCCGCAAAAGCGCGCAAGCCATCTCACGAGCGGGTGGGCTGGGATCTAGAAGACTGCCTACTCCGTAAAACCTGTTAATGCCGAAACCCGAAAGGAACCATACGCAGAATCGGGTCATGAGTAGGTAGGTAGGTATTTTTGTGTCTTGGTCTTGGTAGGAGAGAAGAGATGTCAGAGGGGGATCCAAGTTGGCGTGCTCCCCGTACAATATGCGATCCCGCGTACTTGCCGGGATAACAATCCCGACGATGAACAGGGCGAACTCTCGACACACTGACGGTCAGGTATAATTGTAGTATAATAAGTCATTTTCATCAAACGAATTGAGCGTGTGATCATATCAACCCCATATGAGGTCGATGAGCAGTACCAAGGAAACAGGACATTATTAATCTGCCGTAGAGTGTTTTTGTAGGGCGGACGGGAATGTGTTTTCTGCCCGAAGAAAACAAAACAAATTGGTGTTGTTTGTTTATCTCTGCGACTCTCACTCCTCTGGCTGCCAGGGCAGGGTGCAGTGTCTGGCAGGGTACTGTACCTACATAACTCCGTGCATCTGTACATAACCCGTACATACAGTACGGAATAGACTGCTTATTATTATTTATAGGGCCTCGGATCGTGCCATGGCGCGCGGAATAGTGACTGACGGAGGGCCCCCAAATTGTGGCAAACCTCGTAATGTCCAGACACACCATGCCATCACATGCGTGCGATTGGACAACTGCGGGAGAAAAGCCTACGCAGTACAGGCTGTTTAGAGCGTGGGGTGTGTGGTGTGTGGTGTGTGTCGTGTCTAAGAAGGTCTTGCGTCAAAATGGGGTTGCAACGACAATAGAATACGAGCATGGGGTGGCCAATTCTCGTGTTCGTGGTGGCGTAGGTTGGCGTTATTGTTCCCAGCGACGAGGCGCAAATGCGTATGTATATGTAAATGATTTTTTTTTCTCTTTTTCGATTTCGACAGGCCTTGGTGAGTGAGAAAAAGTTCACCTCCAGCACATGTGATGAGAAAGACAACATTGACAACACTCATTATTCATGGATCGCATGTCCAGAGTTGATCCGTCTTTTTGCTGTGGGTACGATGGAGACGAGAGACAATAATAGCGACAGAGAAGAGTGGAAGCGTTGATACCTGAGGTACCTGCGAGTACTCATATCGGAGCCGTTGTCATTTCGGAGATGGCGCATGATAGACACCAACGCGGTAGGTGGTATTCCGCCGTCCGCCGAACGATCCTGTTGGATTGCGACGCAAGAGAGAAGTCTGGCACTTACATGGCAATAAGTCAGGAAGAAGCAAGTATTTCCGTAGCCCGTCCAGCCTCAGAACAGCCATCTTGGGCCGGCGACCGCCTATTAAGATCCATATAGGGCAATATTCACTAATTGGCCAGGTAATTTCTGGGCAACGAATAGTTGGCAGCATATTGCCACGCAATTTCACCTTTCATTATGGCATGCGCCTAGCAAGACCTCATTATTAATGAGAATGGCAAGTCGATTTCCGGCCATGCTGCGAACGCTGTAAGTCAACAGATGTAGTGTACCAACACTATAGATTAGTGCAGCGTACACGTCGAAATACCAACCTCTTATGGGCCCAACGACGTGTTTCACCAGCCGGTTTAGGACTGTGTGGACGGCGATAGTTACGTAGGATGGCATCCGTAGTCCGCACCCATTCCGGCGTGGACTAGGCATGTAGGTCTTATCCACCAGTCCGTTTCGGTCTGGAGCTGTCGAGCCGTTCCAGTGCGGTTGCAGCGGACGCCATGGGGGGAGGGAGGGAGGGAGGGAGGCGTAATCCGTATGTATCTCGTAATGCCTTCGCTTTTCGTGTTTTTTTCTTCGTTTTCTCGTGCCAATTCAACGCTGATAAGGCCTGATAAGCAGCAGAAGTTAGGTGGAAGCTGAACTTCTCGAACTGCCAATTGGAAGATCTCATAGGCCGGCGTGTACAGAACCCGGCCTGACTAGGGCTGAAGAGCCAATGATGGCGAGATCTCAGTTTCAAGATATATTGACGACGTAAGAGGATCACACGACCCTTGGCAATTCGGAATAGCTCGCTTGACGCAGCCCTCAAGCGTGCTGCGTGCGTGACCACGGATCGGGGCGACATTCAGACCTGATCGATACGGATTATGCGTTGTTCACTAGATGGACGGCCAGCTCTTGGACCACGACCGCGTCTCGATGCCGTCACAGTCGCCCGCCCGTTCGGAAGTGCCAGCAAGGGTGACGGAGGTTCGAAAGCCGCTGCAGTCTCGTTCGTTGTGCACACAGTCACACACACTCACTCCCACTCACTGGCATACCGAGCATGAGTAGGTACACACACACATACTTTATATATGCGTATGTGCCGATGCAGATGCCGCCAAGGGCCGGCCAGGAAGTGCCTACTCGCACACTACTGAAGAGGTCTGGGTGTGCGTACGCGGGCGATCCCTGTCGAACGAGCGAACAAGACCGCTGCGCTAGCTACCTCTCACTACGCCCACTGCCTGTGAGCGAGGGTAAGTCTATGACAGCCAGCCATTCGTCGCCGGTAGCCTGTAATCCGTAGCCCAGCAGCCAGTACAAGTATCGATGGCAGATGCCACCGAGGGCCATCACTTACCTGCGTCGCCCATTGTCTCTATCCATGCACATTGTGTGCGAGTGGTGGAGGTTGGTCCAGGTCGGTGCCTGCTGTGCACAATAAACCCGGTAGATCTGCGACAACTTCAAACAAGACCTAATAAATCGTTTCATGAGAGAATTAGCCGGCATGACCGTCTCAGCTGTACAGTGGACCTGACGGTGGACCTGACAGTGGATAGATAGCGAGCTAGCTGTGTTCCTACTTATTTCAGGCCTGCGCGTCTAGATTCAATATGTGCATTTATTTTCCGTACTCGCCTTAGCCTCTGAGAGATGAAGAATGTGTGCCAAACAAATGTACCTAACCTACCTATCACATGCCTTTTATACCCCTTTCAGAGCGAGAAGGGAAAGAGAACACCTGCGGGCCAACTGGACCACAACAACAACTGGGCCAACTGGGCCAACTGGGCCGGGCAGCCAGGGACACCAGCGCACCACACGGGAAGTGACTCTGTACCTGGGATCTTGGGTACAAAATCAGCACTAAAGCAACTACCTCCAGGTACCTACTGCAGGTACATACCCTAAGCGCCCCAGAAGCTGGACCTGGGTTCAACCTGGGTGCAGGATTTCAGCATGGACCAATTTCAAGCGCATCGTGCACTAGTCCCGGATAGGCATGTAGTGAGCCTGATACGTACTAGCGTCTGCGCTACGCGACTAGTTATCGAGTGTAGCGCGGACGCGAAGTACGAATAGGTACCTCCACCATTCTCGAAGGGCGTTAGCTCGCTGCTGACTAACCTGGAGTATGCCCGCGCTGGCATTGGCCTGATATGGCTGGAAGCATGGATGGCCGCAAAGGTACCTGTTCCGTCTAGAGTCGTCCGCCGTCGCGCGAGAAGCTGGAGGTGCAAGCCATGTATTCCGTCCAAACCACCCACCCTACCTACCACCTTACCACCAAACCTACCACCTCGTGCCAGAACTCCCATGCACCTGCGCAGTTACAGTGTGGAGATCCCAATCTCTGCCTGTACAGTGCGTGATGTTAAGACAGCTAAATATACTTAATGACTAATCGAATCTGTGCTAGTTTTTGCTACCAAGACCGAGGTCAAATACCAGTTGCAGTGGACCGCTCGTTTTACATAGCCTGGACTAGCAGCCCCTTTGGCGAGGATTCCAGCAGTCCGGGGGAACCCAGACCACTTAGCTGGCAGCAGGCGAGCCCACTATAGCACAGTACGAGCCATGGCTATCACAACTGTCTCCTTCATTCCCCCTTTTGTCAAGCACTGCAATTGAGGATTTAATTCTGACTCTACCCTCACGCCCCCTTCCTTACCTATTCGACGTTGATCTTCCTCTCGCTCCCTCCTCTTCTTCCCACCGGCCATCCCGCCTTTTACATAGCGGATTCATTCGTTTGTCCATATTCCTTGATAGAGGAAGCGCACTCGCTCCATTACTTCCTCCTCTTTAATACACGTTTCCGTCCTCATTCACCGAGTGAACTCAGCTGTTGCACGACCACCCGCTATTCGATACCGTAGACTCTACACCACGTCGCCCCGTCTTGATATAGGATTCGCGGAGCCAGATTCGACGACGGAACCCAGAACGATACCAACGGCAGTATTACTGTAAGAATATAATAATTTGAGAAGGTGAGTTGCCATGTTTCTTCTGCGTCTTCTTCGTCTTTCTCTTCGTCGTCGCAAGCGTTTCCTGCGTTCCCACGGCAGTCGACTATGATATGGATTGCTGCCATCCCTATTTCGCGGCCCATGATGATGATACACAACCGGCTTGAGAAGAAAGAGAGAGAGCGAGAAAGAGAGAGAACGGATATGGATGGACGAAAAGGAAGATGCTTGAAGCCCACGTGCCATATCAGAGAGTGCTTGCTACTGGTGTCTTGTTTCGCGGCGTTGCCCGTCGCTGGCTTGGTCGTTGATCGTTGATCTCGACCTTGACCACAGCGACACCAGTAGCGACACCACACTCTCTGAGTGCCGCGTGGATGCGGTATGCCTGGATAGCCTCGAATTTGACCAAGTACGGATTCACGACTCTACACCGCCTCCCCAGGGCCAATTGCCCGTTATCCGTTGCAATACGGCATCTGGATAGCCACCGGCTGCCTCCCAAGTGCGTCATGCACTGCACAGCAGCTTCTCGGTGGAAGCGGCAACCAAGACTGTCAAGGAAGCTGCCACAAAAAAAAAGTCGCCTGTCCACCAAGCCAAAGCCCTAATCACGCTTGGCTTGGATTATCGGCGTATGGCGAGCCCGACAGAGGGCAACTACACCGTGCCTGGGAATCTCGCCCGTAAAGCACACCTGCCTCCAAAGTCCTATCTGGTCATCGCGGCTTCTTGCTTCAAGTGCCCTTGCTTAGTTGCAACCTGGGCTTTGCTGCACCTGCGGATAACGACTGCTATTGTCTGGTCGCAGCTGCCGTTCAATCCCAGCTGTCCCCTGTACCGCCGTTCTTTCTACTACCGGCAATCCTCGCGGCCAAACCCAGCCTCCCAACTCTTCCACATCCACCATCATCTCTCTACTTTCATCAACATCGCTTTTTGGACGTAACCTACCGCATGGTACTACGTTCTCTGTACCTACGCATCACAACTTGGCTGCCTCGTCTAATTCGGTCGAGGACGCCTGCGCAGTGCTTTTTTTCTGTTTCGACCATAGTTGTTAAGCTCCCGTTACTGACCATCGCTCGATCAGTAGTCAAGATGCACAGCAAACAGATTGTTTCAGCCGTGACGGCTCTCGGCCTTGTTTCCGGTAAGTTCAACACCTCCAATGACGATTGCGAGAACCCGATACTAACATGTTTTGCGTAGCTGCCGCTGCTGTCGGCTGCAGAGACGACCCGGTTGAGATCAGAAACCAGGAGGACGCGACCCAGATTGCGGACTGCGAGATCATCACTCACGATGTCGTCTTCGACGTTATGGCTGGCCCCACAATCAACCTCAGCGGCGGTGTTTTGACCGAGATCAAGGGTAACTTCGTTGTTAAGAACAACGGTATGATCCAGAACCTCGCTTGCGACTCGCTGCAGACCATTGGCGGTTCCTTCCAGTTGAACAATGTCACATCTCTTACCTCCGTCAACTTCCCCCACCTTAAGGAGGTTGGAGAGATCGACTGGGTTACCCTGAGCAAGCTTCCTGAGCCTACCTTCGGCTCCCCCGGTATCACCAAGGCCAAGGCCGTCAAGATCTCGGATACCTTCATCGAGAACCTCGATGGCATCAACGTGCAGGAGCTCAATGACATGGACATCAACAACAACCACCGGTTGACCAGATTCTCTACCAGCATCAAGACCCTGAGCAACGTTCTGAGAGTCAACGACAACGGCCTCAACCTCACCATGGAGATGCCCAACCTTGAGTGGATCGCCAACATGACCATTGCGAACGTCAGCTCTTTCTCCGTTCCCTCCCTGAACACCGTCAACGGCTCCATGCGCTTTGACTCCAACTACTTCACCACCTTCCTCGCCCCCAACCTCACCGAAATTCAGGATGGAGACTTGTCGTTCGTCAGCAACCCTTACCTTAAGAACATCTCAACCCCTCGCCTCAAGAGTGTCGGTGGTGGTTTCACCATTGCCAACAACACCGACCTCACTAAGATCGACGGCTTCAGCTCTCTGAAGAGCGTCGGTGGTGCTATCTTAATGCGGGGTTCTTTCGATGACATCGAGCTGCCCGATATCGACAACGTTGTTGGCACAGCCGAATTCCTCAGCACAGAAGACATCCAGGACTCCTGCGACAAGCTGAAGGGCCTGAGTGGCAACGTCGTCCAGGGTGGTGTCACTGCTTGCACTGGTCACGTCGCCTCGGCGAACAACAGCACCGGCTCTGATGTTGGCGATGCCGGCAGCTCCGGCAACGGCGACAACGCTGCTTCCCTCGCTAGTGCTAGCATGTCTACTGTATTCACCCTGGCTGCTCTCGGTGGTTTAGTTGCTACCTTCTTGTAAGCTCGGTGAGCGGGTTTCACGATGAATGGTGGAGTTGATCGGGTTTTCTTTTAGTGTCACTGAATTGTTGTCAATTGATCTGCCTGTTTTTGCGACTGGAGTTGCTACGTACAGGAATTCTCTAGACTTAATACGGACGCATGTGTTACCTCCCAATTCATGACTCTACTTACACCCCCAATCCTGCATCAGTGACTGTTATGACTCGACGTTAGAATCACGCCTCTCATCCCTCAATTCCACTTAAGACACACACTCCATCTCTTCCATGCCTTGCATGCCTTGCAACCCAAATTTCCTTTGTCAATGCTGCGTTTCGCTTTTTTTCTATTTTCAGTGTTTATTAAGAGACATCTCATGTCGATTACCTCTTTACCCGTTTTTTGAAGAAGGAAGGCAGGCAGGCAAAAAAGGGAAGGGAAAGGGAAAAAGGGAGAAACCAAACAAATTCTCATTGATACCACCCTTGAAAACTTTTTATGTACACTAGCAAGCAAGCAAGAAAGAAAGAAAGAGGGTTTATCATCACTACGTAGATACGTACTTAATTGAGTTACTGCTACTTATGTTTTTTGTGGTTCTTGAGATTGAAGTGATGAGTAGGTAGGATATGGGATTGTTGTGATGGAGGAGGACGAGTGGGATTGGAGATGGGGTGTCGTGGTGGGTTTGGGGGTTTGTATTGGTGAGGGTTGTATGTCAGGTTGTTTGGATGGATAGGTGAGGTACGGGATCATGAGTCGAGAGAGTTTCGGGCTCTCCCGGTGGCGAGGAGGGTTCTGTAGCGGGATGTAGAGGTGTTGTAGAGATGGATTGTGAGTACATCTACGTCTGTCTGCTTGGGATCTGTCAAGGTAGGTATTTACTGAGGGTCCACTGTGGTGTAGACGGGCTGGTGAACCGTTTTGGTTTGCTACGCTATGGCTGGTAGGAGACCATATAAGTTCGGCTTGCAGACTCAGTAAGGTGTTTTTGGGAGCTTTACGTTTCAGAGGTTTGTTTCACGGTTTTTATTTGAGACTATGGGAGGTTGGTATAAGAGTGATTTGTTTGCGGGTTTGAGGTGTCTCATGTTCGTGAAGCGTCGTCGATGGTTGACAGACTGGCAGATATGGGAGGTAGGTTGGTATTGAGTTTGAGAGAGATGAGAATAGATAGGACGAGGAGGAATCCAAACGGGTATGAAGCTAATTGTGATGTTGATAGGGGTATCTTTGCACACGTTCTCATTCTTCCTGGCTTCTCCTTGGTATCACGCCCGGTAAACGAATCGGACATGGACGACATATGTAGTAGAACCGGAGCAGTGTTTCTCTGTCGATCCTCTTCTTCATCCGTGACACGACGCTGGATTATAAGGAATAGTACCTAGTATGATTTGTCCAGAACTTCTGCATCTACTTGTTCATTCGTAGATGCGCTTGTCGAACTGATCGGGGTCGTAGTACTGTGGCACGATGGCGTTTCCGGCAAAGATACGGCCGTCAAGGGCATTGACTGCCTGTTGCGTTATTTGTAATTAGCGGTCGTTCTCTCGTGGTTTTATACGCCCTTGAGGACGGATGAGGACAATGTAAACGGGGGAAAAGAATGGGGAGAAAAGGGGGCGTAGAACACAGGACGTGAATAGAAATGTAAGACGTACCCTCAACGCAGATACCTGATCCGTAAATTTGATAAACACCCGCCGGCCCTCAATGTCAATATGTAACCGCTCAACACGGCCGTATTTATCACCGCACTCCTCGCCAATTTCTTGCCCAAGCCCGTTCTCCATCTCGGCCTGCAAGTCATCCATGCCGTCTAACATGTTTCGTAGCACAATGACATTACTCATGGGGCCAAACTTGCCGGCACTTGTGGACGTCGAAGATGATGTGCCTGCACCCGTCTTAGATCCTATGATCTTACCACGACCCCCGGGCTCGGCCCAGCCTCCACCCTCAGCATCTGACTTCTTCTTCCTCTTCTCGACCTGCACGCGCAGGGGTTGAAGAATACCACTCCCTTCCGCACCAAGACCTTGGCCCTTCGACCACCCATACTTGGACATCAGACGAGCGGCGAATCCCTTCTGACCCGGTCTATTAGTCCGGGGTGCAGAGGTTTCGTCCTCGACTGTAGTCGCTTCTGGAGGCACATATTCGGCTTCATCGTCCTCATCCAAATCCATAGAATCTGATGTTGTCTGTTCTTGGACTGGTTGTTGAGATTGTACATAACGGACGGGCTCACGAGATATGGCCGTGGAAGATGATGGCTCAGGTTGCGGTGGCGGGGGAGGTGGAGGAGGAGATGTCAGAGACTGGGGTGGGGGAGGTGCCTGTCCCTGAGACATGGCTAGACGACGTGCATATGCATCATCACCAGTCTTATCGTCGGGCAATGGAGCGCGCGGAGGTGAGGGTGGCGGAGGCGCGAAGGAATATGAATCTGGCGGTGCGAACTGGTCTGTAGAGCAAGAAAGTCAATAACTGCTTCTCTCCGATCATATACAGGAGACATACTGTTAACAGGACGATGGTCTTCCTCCTCTTCACTGTCCCAGCTATCCTTCTCACGTTCACGCCGGCGGTGCTTGTAAAGCAAGGCTTTCCACTCCTGTACTTCGCGTACTTTTTCGTCGCTCCAAAGATACTCGTCAACATTGGTCGGCCGGGAAGGGTCGTATATCTCATCCCAGTCCGTCTCGGCAGGCACAGCCTCAAGCTTCTTCTTCTTTTTCCGTCGGCCGCCTCGTGCCCTTTTCTCAGTCATCCCGTACATGTACTCGTCCTCCTCGTTTGCGGCCCAGTCGGCTAACGAACTCTTGGCAGGCGCGGCACTCGTACCATTGCCTCCCTTTGTCGAGTCGGCGGCAGAAGTACTCGAGGCATTACCGGCAGCTGGGAGTACCTTTGGGAATGCGGGTTTCGGCTTCTGGATCTTCTGCTGGGGCCGTCGGATTTGCTGATGTGGTTGGAAGCGCAAAGCGGAGGCGACGGGCTTTTTCGCAGCTTCCTGCTCCTTAGCAGCCTCGAGGGCCTCTTGCGACACTACGGGCGCGCGTGAGATGGATCCTGGGGCACTCGTTTCGGGATCGAGCAGATTGGCATAGAGAGAGAGACCTCCACCCGCTCTTGGCGGAGGTGGATCGGAAGCCATTGAGATGTGTGTGTTCGTTGATTTTCTGCTGTTGATATCTCGCTAATAGTCCAGACTGATAGACTTGAAATTGGCGACTTAAATTCAGAGGACTTGGTGTCTCTCAATAGTAAGACAGGAACATGAAGACGTGGAGTTGTTTGTACAGTGGTCGAAAGCTTGCGGGCATGCGACTCTATGATTTGCGCTGGAATGTCGACACGACGCTAAAGGCATAAATAATGTGGAGACGCGAGCTCCTTCCTCTCCTGCGCCGGCGACCGGTGACAAGCTCGTGCCTGAACGACGTAAGCCGGGTAACGTCAATGACCTGCATACTACTACCAGAACTGGTTAGTAGCCGTATTGGACGGGTAAATAGAAGCGGCGATTTCATGATTGGTCGCTGGCGTGATCCGTGAGTTTAATTAATTGGATATAACAATGGACACATGAGAGTCTCATTTATACCAAATATGCTTCTATCAAGCTTCGCAAAGTGTTGCAAAGACTGAAAAGACTTGATCTGAATGGCTATTCCATATAAAATTGGGTCAAAAGGTCATCCGTTAATATGGTATTTTCGAGTTTCGACTTGTTTTCTGTACTCAACGATACCCGTTTATGGAGAATAACGAGAACGGAGTCCCTCCTCGGACATCCTGTGCTCCTCCGGCACGTTCTCCCGTAAGTCCGTAAGTGAAAGCCATGATATGCAAGGGATGTTTGAGGCTCGTCACTTTTCTTTTACGATCTTACCTCGTTTTACATGTTGGTAATGTGTAATAAGATGAGGAATTATACCGAAAACGAGAGGTAGCGTGACACTGAGGCGAGCGTACGGATTACACTGGCTAGCATTGCGACAAATATGCCACCTCAGGCCCGCGAACTACATCATCGGTGGCCACCCGCGCTTTTCCCTAAGGCGCGAATTGAGACTTTGGCCGGGTTTAGAAAAGCGAGCTTTTGGTCTGCGACTCTGTGCCTCCTTCCTTCGGACGTAGTACTGACCTCGCATACATGGATATGATGGATATGGCTATGACTCTTTTGTGTACGTAAGCAGGATAAAGTCCCAGTCTAGGTCCAAGTCGGACACTTCCTCGGCGATGGGATCCGGGGCCCTTTCTGCTAACGCTCATCACGCAATAGTCAGAGCGGGATAATCAACCAGGCTGACCACCGGGGTTTGTCTGCGAGTCTGATTCATTCTTGCGCCGGATAGGTACCAACGCCCTTCCGTTTGCTCTCTTCTTTCTTTCTACTGTGCCATTTAGCTGTTAGATCTCAGTTATAGAAAGACTTTCTTCTTCCTGGATTTGTCTTGTCTTGTTTTGTTCTTGTCCTTGTTCTCATCTTCAAGAATCTCACCCGCTGCGATGGCGACTCTTAAGAGCTCGATCAACGGCGCCGGCGCGTCCGTCGCCGTCATCATCCCCTCAAAGTCAACAGCCTTGACTGTGACCTACCAAAACCTCCTCGCTGACTGCTCGTCGTTCCAGCGCAAGCTCGCAGCTCTCGGCGTCTCCCATGCCTCTCCAGTCTCCATAGCCGTCGTCAACTCGTACGAATTCATTGTCTCATTCCTTGCTACCTCATGGCAGCGCGCAGTTGCTGCGCCTTTGAACCCTGCCTACAAGCAAGCCGAGTTTGAGTTCTATATCGATGACATCAAGTCGGCCTTGGTGTTGGTGCCAAAGGGCGCATACGCCGCCAATGCGCCCTCGGTGAAGGCCGCTAAGAAGTTCAATGCTGCCATTGCCGAGTGCTATTGGGATGCTGAGAAGAAAGAGGTTGCGCTGGACGTAAAAGATCTTGGCCAACTCAAGGGCGCGAAGCAGTCCGCTCTCTTAGAGCCCCAGCCTGACGATGTTGCGCTTGTTTTACACACGAGGTAAGGCAAGGAGTATTCGGGGCGCATCACGGGGTAGTCCGCTGACATGGTCGTTCGCATAGCGGCACCACGTCGAGACCGAAAGTTGTATGTTGAAATCGCATAATCATGGAGTAGCAGCCGACTGACTGCTACCATCAGGTTCCCTTGACGCACCGCAACCTGACGCGGACAATGAGTGAGCTTGTTTCTGAATGCGCCTCATGGCGTGATCACCCCAAACATGAACAGGACTGATATGACCTTTAGAAAACATCCAAAACACATACCAGCTCACTGCCCAGGATCGGACCATGCTTGTTATGCCCCTGTTCCACGTCCATGGCCTTCTCTGTGCCCTTTTGGCACCCCTCTTCTCGGGCGGTTCTATGATCGTCCCTACGAAGTTCTCGGCATCTGAGTTCTGGCGAGACTTTATTGCACATGGGGCGAACTGGTACACAGCCGTGCCGACCATTCACCAGATCCTGCTGAAGAGTCCGGTGCCCAGCCCATTGCCCAAGATTCGCTTCATTCGCTCTTGCTCCTCACCATTGTCGCCCACCGCTTTCCACCAGCTGGAGGAGACATTCAAAGCCCCTGTTCTCGAGGCTTATGCCATGACGGAAGCAGCGCATCAAATGACATCAAACCCCCTACCTCCCGCAAAGCGGAAGCCTGGTACGGTGGGACTGGGTCAGGGTGTCGAGGTGAAGATTCTGAACGACGCGGGTGACGAGGTACCCCAGGGCAAGGAGGGCGAGATTTGCATCCGTGGTGAGAACGTGACGAAGGGATACCTGAACAATGCCACGGCCAATGCGGAAGCGTTCACAAAGAGTGGCTACTTCCGCACTGGCGACCAAGGCAAGAAGGACGAGGACGGCTATGTTATCATCACGGGCCGAATCAAAGAGCTCATTAACAAGGGTGGTGAGAAGGTCAGCCCCATTGAGCTTGACAACGTCTTGACGACTCACCCGGCTGTGGGTGAGGCTGTGAGCTTTGCCATCCCTGATGAGTTGTATGGTCAGGATATTGGTGTTGCCATCGTTCTCAAGGCCGGTGCGAAGTTGACTGCCAATGAATTGAAGGCCTTCATGGGCGAGAAGTTGGCCAAGTTCAAGACGCCCAAGAAGGTCAGTCTCTTCCCTTCAAACTGTTTCGTGAACCCGATTGCATTGAGACGTGTGAAGAAGCGCTGTTTGTACTGACACTCATCCAGATCTACTTCACCGAAGTCATGCCCAAGACAGCAACGGGCAAGATCCAGAGACGCATTGTTGCGGAGACGATGCAGAAGCAGGAGAAACCAAAAGCAAAACTGTAGAACCAACGTCGGCAGATCAAAAAAGAGTTGATTGTGCGTACCATTTATTGACGGGCTTGGGAACAAACGCTGCAGCCAAGAACAATCACCTTTGGTATCAAATCACATTGTGACTTGTCAACGCGATGACGCCGGCCGAGCGCTTCGGTTACGTACATAAGGTGATTCACTTCACTTACATACATACTACATAAAATCACGGTGCCCCTCGGTTCGTTCGTTGAACAAACACACCGCGTCCTTCTCGCGTTATTGTCCCTCTTTGAAGTTCGTGAATCTCTCTGCCCATCTCATCATCTCTCAACAATTCAAAAACGCGGAAACAAACAAAAATGACCGCCCCCCAGACCCCCCAAATCGTCTGACCCCCAAAGACCACAAATTCATCCTCAGGCTCTTCTACGACGAGAGCTACACGCGGGCCCAGATCGCGCAGTGGACCCAGTTCTCGCGTTCGCAGATCCAACGCGTCATCTTGCGACATGCTAGGAAGCAGCAGCGCCGGTCGACCAGGCTTCGATTGGAGCGCAAGAGACACGTGGAACGAGGGTTAGTTAACGCACATCTTTTTCCCTCTACCCCCTTTCCAATCCAATCCGCCTTGATCAAGTGAATGATATTGATATTCTTACTACCGACAGTGAACTCGACGCCATTGAGGGCGACTTAGTCCTCGCCATGTTGGAACAAATTGAGGATCTCCTCCGGTATAACGGCTATGCGGACCTGATAGGTACCTGGCGCGTCAACATGTCCGCGGAGTTGGAGAAACGGCTGAGAGAAATGATCATCGACACCATTGGGAAGGAGGGCGTCGTGATGATCCTCACTATGTTCTCGGAGTTTCGATTGCTCATGGAGGAGCTTCGCAGAGAGGAGGCTGAGAGCGATGCGGAGGCTGAGGAGGATGAGATGAATGTTGACGAGGCTAGTTAGGGGTAGGCGAGGATGAGTGTGTGGAAAGGGGTTGGCGCGCTGCCCCTAGCCGGTGTTGTTGTTTGGAAGGATGGTATGGCGATGATGGCCACGACATAAAAAGGGGCAGATGTTACGAACAGGATCGAGAGTTATACAAAAAGAATGTGGGTTTCATAGACTGTCCGAAAGATCACTCGCCCTGCTTGCTTGCTTGCGATTCATCATATTCCACCAGCCCCAAAGGAATGATACAAGTGTTCAGTCCTTCCTCCTATGCAAGTCGCCTGCAATCCAACATGTCCAATGACGAATGAGCCTCAAGGAACATGTACACCCAACGACCTAAACTATGGCGAGGAGATCGTGGGTATGCAAGCCGCTTGCCGTCCAAGGTCCCAAACGGACGAGGGGAAATTATATCTCCCAGAAATCAACCCGCTCAGGAGATTCCGGTGATTCACGAGCGTCCAATACGGCATCTCCAGCGGGGGCTGTGGTCAGGGGTGGAGCTGAATGGGATCGGGATGGCCGTTGGGGAAGGGGACTGGATGGAGCTAGGGGGGAGCGGACCCGATATGTTGACGGGGAGGCGGGTCTGAATGCAGGTGGGGACCGCGATCGGGATGAACGTCGAAGAGAGCGGGTCCGGAATGAGCCTGGGGAAGCAGGCCGATATGGAGGTGGGGAGCGGGTCCTGAATAGGCCTGGGGAAGCAGGCCGAAACGGAGATGGGGACCGGGGTGAGGATGGGCCTGGTGATGGAGGCCGATATGGAGCGGGGGAGCGGTTTCTGAATAGGCCTGGGGAAGCAGGCCGAAACGGAGATGGGGACCGGGGTGGGGATGGGCCTGGTGATGGAGGCCGATATGGAGCGGGGGAGGGGTTTCTGAATAGGCCTGGGGAAGCAGGCCGAAACGGAGATGGGGACCGGGGTGAGGATGGGCCTGGTGATGGAGGCCGATATGGAGCGGGGGGGGGGGTCCTGAATAGGCCTGGGGAGGCAGGCCGAAATGGAGGTGGGGAGCTTCCAAATTGAAGTGTTGGTGGGGGGGGTTGGTACGGGGACGGTGAGTGAGGTTCTGGGGATAGGGGTGGGGGTTGACTCGAAGACGAGTCTGAGTCCGAGTCTGAGTCCGAGTCTTGGTACAAGCATCCACCTACGCTTGAGCAGGAGGTCGGCAATGAGGCCTCGGAGCGGATATCTTCCAAGCTGGCGTCGCCCAAGGTGTGGGATGATTCGGAGGAGGGTGGAGCGGGGGATGGGTTTGTTTCACTTTGGTTGTCTGGGTTCTCCAGGATGTCCTCGTCGACGTGTTGTGGTGGGGAGGGCGGAGGGGTTGGTGGTAGCTGATTTAGTGCGTCGACGACGATCAACCCGGGGGGGTTCGCGTTGCCCTGGGGCGCAGACAATGTGCAGGCTGCTGTGAATGCGAAGTGGGCGATTGTGGGTGCCATTGTGATGTGAATGCTGATATGCTTGATCTCAGGGGTTGACTGTTGACCGTGATGGCCTTGTGTGGGTCGGAAATGGTTGTGCGTGCTGGATGTAAACAAGAGTGCGTTGTCACAGGACGAGCAGCGGGATCAAGATCTTATCTGGATGGAGATGGAGATGGTAGGAGAGTAGAAATCCCAGGGCACAGAGGGGACCCATGTCGGACTATTTATACACGGAGACATGCTGAGGATTCATACTTCGCGGGCACGCTGATTCTCTGATTTAGACTCTACTCCGGCAGCAAGAATGCACATATATACACAGTGGGCTAGGGCAAATGTGTCCATCTCCGTTCACGAAAAGGTTGAAAAAAATGCACTTTAACGGGCTGCACTTCTGCGAAGTTTCACGTCGTCATGTCGGGTCGGGGCTAATCAGGGCGCGAGACCCGACATCGATACCGTTGACGACAGGGTTGAACCTGTCAATCACGCACGTCCGGAGTTCTTCTCGCATTTGATTTTCACCCGAGTTGAAAATCTTGCGACCAGGCAAAATGCCCAATGACATGACTGTTGCAAACCTCCTGACCGTTCGAAGACAGTATTCGCTCCACGCTACGAAGCAGAAGAGGCAGAAGACTCAATGGAATTTCTATCACCAGCCGAATTAAGATTCGGCCGTACCTAGAGACATAAGTTGCCTGTTTACCGATTCATCCTACACCCTGTGAGTCGCCGAATTGTTGTGTTCGATTAGTTAAGGATATATAGCGGGAGTTACCATGAGCAACCCAAAAAAAAAAGTAAACAAAGTTCTTCTTTCCATGAAAGATCTCGACGTGCAGGAAGACGTCACAGGAAACACTAGTCCGTACGTCATGCCGAAGCCGCAGCAACGAGATCGTCTCGTTAGTGTAAAGTTCCCGTTGACAAGGGTCAGGGATTTTGCAGAGAACGATGTTATGTAACTGCCGAGGTAAAGGGTATGGTTCGCAATTCGGGGATTGAACAGACCGCATCATGAGCTTGCCGTGAGTTACAATTGGTTAATTCTTCCGCTTGATTTCTTGTTGTGCTTCGTAGGCTTGGCTTTGAAGCGCATTGTTCCGCATCTCAGGGTACCCACGTTGTTAATAGGTGAAGGTATTCCGCACCCGAGGATGCCTCACGCCCTTCGCCTCACCTCGGCTATTGATTCCCCTCCAACCGCCGCGGGGTTCAGACAAAGGTGAAGTAGGTACTCAACGAGATAATTATCAAGCTATACGAAATAAAGTCATGATCAAAGAAACAAGTATATAAAAATCCCCAGCGGAAGAGTCATGTAGTTCTTATTACTCGTAGGTCCAAGTGAAATCGGCGATAACAAAGAAGCCGCCTCGGCAATTTAGCCCAGAGCTAGGCAGGTCGACGATAGCTCCGTATCCCGTAGATAACCGTGTCATGTCAAATCAACCGTAATCCGTAAGGTAGGTGCGACCAGCCGTACTCCGTCATAGGTACATTCCTTTACTCGCACCTCTCGTTCACCCGACACCTTCACTCTCACTCCCTCATGGCATCCTTCCGAACCCGTCTCCCCTCCCTCCTCACCCCCAGAATCAGAATCATCCCCCAAAGACCCAACTACTTCGCCTTCGCAAACACGATGTCTTCCGCTGCTGGTGCTAAAGTCGAGTGGCTCGTCGTCGTCCCCGACAAGCCGGGTATGCAGGCGAAGCGCCTGGAGGTGCGCGCGTGAGTGTTCCCGTTTACTTTCTACATATCTTACAGACCGAGGAGAAGAGTCAGGCTCGGTCTCTGCTGTATGGATACTAACAATCTCACAGAGAGCATCTCGTCGGCGCAAAGAAGCTCACAGACGCTGGTTTCATCAAGTCAGGAGGTAAGCCTACTACTCCCACAGCACCAAACTCATGATTCCACGTTCATAGATACTAATCGCATGAAAGGCCCCATCTTCAATGAGAAGCCCGAGGGCGCCGACCCCAACAAGTTCAGCTTCTACGGCAGCACTCTGGTCTGCATTGCCTCTTCAAAGGAGGAGGTCCTTGAGAATCTGAGCAAGGACATCTACGTTGCATCCGGTGTTTGGGATCTTGAGAAGGTGAGTTTTTTTGGAATTTTATTCAATTCTTCCCTATGATACAATAACTCAAGGGGCAAAATCAAAGCCCTTCTTTCCCTTCACCTCGACCGCCTGTTCCTCTCTGCGTGAACAATGTATACTAATAATGCTATCTGACTCAGGTGCAAATCTGGCCCGTAAGTCTACCACTGTCCCGACCAAATTTACTGTCGGTGATCCTGCTAACCCATTTGGCGACACGTAGGCCAAGTATGTTCTGTGAGAAACGCAACTCATGCGCCGGTAAAGGAAGAGGGTATCAACTGTCCGTATCCTACCAGTATAGACAGCAGGTCATTAAACAAAACTCAACCCATGCATGCGTCCAAGACATGCCTGGTAAACGACCAATTTCTGTCCATGACCACAAACTCTCGAGGTGCCGGGATTGACACCCGAGATGATGATAGTAAACTGCTGCAAGTGATGCAGTGAGACCGTGTCTTTCGACTAAGTGAAGTTGTACGAATACCACCTTAAATGGTTCATGAAAACTTCGATCAGGGGCGCACAGCTAGTCGTGGCTCCTATGAACGCTGTGAATGTGCCGCTCCAAAGCTACGTAGCCGAGTTACGCTCACGAGTTAGGAGTGTGTGATCTCGGCGAATCTTCGACGGCGATTCTGAGTTCGTAGTTAAGGTCGAAGCACTCAGAAAGGAGTTCCATGACGCTGCCTTGGCCCTCCGGAATATCCTCGCCAACCATGAACTTCCCGTCGACTTTCATGTTATCAATCGAATTGAGCTGTCATCGGGGTTAATACATCCCATGGGACGGGCTGGGTTACTTAGAAAAACTCACCTTCATGCTGTACGGGTACAGCTCACGGACCGAACTAACACCGCCACTGTTCTTCACCTCCACGAGGCACCGCTTCAACGTCTGCAGTTGGTTGTAGATTGGCAGCAATGCCTCGGAGACCGGCTCCGATGAAATCATGAGATGATAAATGTAGCCGTATGACCGTCGAATGAGATACAGCAGTGTCTATATTCCAAAAGTCAATGAAACCCTTGTCTCTTCATACGGGTTCTGCAGAGAGGATACATACCCGTTGGACGTAGAGCTCGGCGGGTTTTCCCTCGTCGTCAATCCAATTGCCGTCGACTCGACTCTCATCGATCTTGTCAAGCTCCCGTTGAAAATCGTAGAGGTCAGTTTCTCGCAGAGACCAGGCCTGCGTAAGAGATAATTTGTCGAGCTCGTTCCGAATATTGATGAGAACGTCATAAGTCGGCTTCCACTTGTCCGGAATTTTGCCGCCCCTAACGAATGGTATAAGCAAGAGCTCGAGTATTATATGGCAAATAATGGATGGACTAACCGTTCCAATAGGAGTCCTGTATAGCCCTGGCATCTGGCTAATAAGGCAGAAATTTCGTCGCTTCCCCGCAGAACATTTCCATCATCGTCGACAAAGTTGCCATCTTTTCTCAGTTCGTCAATCTCCTTCAGCTGTGCTTCAAATTTGTGGATATCCTTCGGTGAGAACTTAGTAGGACCTGTTAGCAGCGGTTGAGGAATGAAGAGGACAGAAAATGCTCACCTTAGACTTGGTGTTGATAATAGCCATCTGTCTGATGATAGAAACCAGTCTCTCTGCAGTAGATCTGAGGGGCTCCGCAAGATAATCCACCTTCTTCTGGAGTTTCGCGAGGGATGCACGACATCGTTCAATGCGACCTGCGATTAGAGCCTCAAGCCAGGGAGTGGATTCGGCCGTGGGATAGTTTTTTACTATTCCTGACAGATGCTTGAGGGTATGCGACATGCTCTCAAGATCCTTAGCTGAGAATATGTCGGCCTCGGTCAGATGATCCAAGAGTCGCTTGATCGTCGAGGTCAATGCATAAGCCGCAGGAACCTCATTATTCCGGCCAATAGTCATGAAGAATAGTGATAGTAACTGAAAGCAGCTATCGACGACTCGGTCAACTGTATGGATTGTTAGTGAGCGGGCGTTCCCGCTTTAAGCCAGCGATAGTGACTCGGTGACAATATGTAATCACGGACCTCTGTTCTCTTCCACATTCTTTCCCTTCCGAATGTCATGGAGATGCTTAACCTGCTGGATAGTCTCATCGTAGAGACTCATGACATCCTGGGAGCGGATATAAGTGGTGCGGTCCAGCTTGCGCAGCAGTAGCTGGTCCCGAATGACAACGAGCTTCTCCAGGACTTCCATCTCCCCCTTGTCCTGGGGAGCCGGGATCTTTGGCGTGTCCATGGTATCGATGTCGCCTGAGTGGATGCTGATAATGTCTTGCTGTTTTGTACGCCGATATCGATGTCGACGTCGACGGTGATATTGACGCTGATGTCGGATGGACGAGTATAGATATGATGAGGGTGAACGTAGTGTGGAGATAGGTATGCTTACGGCTGAGTCGAGGTTGGAGAGATATAAGAGATAGAGGTATGACTTAGATAGAGGAAGAGGGAGTAATAAACAATAGCGCACGATGCCGGCACCAGTCGAAAGCTGATAGCAGGAAAAAGAAAGTTTTAGCCCCTCTCGTCCGGTCGCCGGTCGTTTCTTGTCTTCAGATGGCAGTCGCAGTGTGCTGACGTAGAAGTCGAACCTTGGTCGGCATTAATAATCACGGATATTAGATGGCCACCATCATGCGATTCGGAGTCACGGGTTATGTCAACTGCGAACTTCCAGCTTACAACAAAAACCACACCACAAGCTGCTGCTGGTTTTCGTCGCCTCGTGACTTTGAAAATGATCGTATTATAGATGACGAAGGGGCGTCGAGCTGCACAAAGGGGGTTGTTTATGAAGGAGTCTCTTACTGATGCTTGCCAGGAGGAATCCTGAACAGATACCAAATGCTGCTTGCGATCGACTGCTGTACGGATTACGGAATAGAGCTTCCAACAAGTTCAGGGATCACGACGGCATAGCGTAACATTGATGGTGGGGAAGTCAAGTCAATAAAACCGCCTGCGTAAATTGCTATGGGCAACTTTGGCCCGCCGAGCCGGCGTCGTCGCGCAGACCCGAGATCGCCATACAAGCATGGAGCTGGGTATCTGCATGCTGTTTAGCAGCAAGTTCTTTAACGGGTGCACACTAAGGCTGTGGGTACCGATACCTGGCTATACCTATCCTGACACTAGCTCCGCAGTGGCTGCGTTCGTACCACTGGGTAGCTGATCCACGCTAGCCACGCTAGCTCCACATATTAGTGGAGACATGGGCGGACCAACCGGCGACTCGTTTTTCCCTTCGCTCTAGCCCTACATTTCCGCCCACCAAAAATTTCCATTCCATTGACCAAGCGACCTGCTTCGGGTAATTAATCTATCTCCAGAGCGCAAGACAACACCATCTTCGAGGCGTCCCATCCTGCCAATTCGCATCAGACAACACATCCTCCCAGTCGTCCACACCCACCACCGTGAAAATGTCGATTGCTGAACGCGCCTCGGCTTACGCCGCTCTCATCCTCGCTGATGACAACGTTGATGTCACTGTGAGCGCTCCCCGAACAGACCATCCTGCCCCTCCTCGCATCTTCGCAGCACGCGAACGCTTCCGCGGTGGCGGGGAGGATACACGTAAACGAGCGGCCTAGTTTCTAACATACTCTTCTCTCACAGGCCGACAAGTTGAACACCCTCATTAAGGCTGCTGGTGTTCCTGAGGTCGAGCCCATCTGGACTCAGCTCTTCGCCAAGGTACGCACGAAAGACTTCACGATTCTGGACAAACGCGAGGAGGAACGCAGATTCGCTGATACTAGGGGAAATATAGGCTCTTGAGGGCAAGGACATCAAGGACCTCCTCAGCAACGTCGGCTCCGGTGCTGGTGCCGCCGCCCCCGTTGCTGGCGGTGCTGCCCCTGCTGCCGCTGCCGCTGAGGCCGCTCCCGAGGAGAAGAAGGAAGAGGGTACGTTCCCCCATTCCTATTACCACCATAACTGTTCTTGCTTCGCATCTCAAGGTGCCGACCGCGCCGCGTGTGGATATGCTGACAACCGCTGCAGAGAAGGAGGAGTCCGACGACGACATGGGCTTCGGTCTCTTCGACTAAACTGGTTTCGTTACGACAAATTCTTCCCTTTGTACTTCAGATGCATGGTTTGGGGTTCCATACACCATTAGGTGTGGCGTGAGGGGGGCACTACTATAGGGATGCTTAGGGCAAAATTCCTTCGGTCATAGGTTTAAAATGACAACTGCTTTTGCAACGACCATCCCGCAGCAGAGGGTCTTGTAGAGCTCGGCTCAATGCCCCCGTTTACGATGTGATTGCGATCGAGGACCTGAAATCTGGTGTCGCTGGCCTTAGGACCGAAAAAGAAGTATCTCGGAATGGAACTGGCGGTTCTCTGCATGCATTACATACGAATTCTGTTTTACGTATGATCCGAGATCATCGCCTACCACAATGATTATGGAACCACAAACTATTCATCAAGCCCACACACGCGCATGCATTACCTCCTGTGATTGCTATCTTGAGAGTTTCCTTGATACATGTCTGCTGCGACTTATAGCAACGACTTATTGCACGATGAGAGCTGCGCTAGGGACTAATCCTGCCTCTTTGAGTGTCTTGCCCATATCCGCGGGTCCCTCGAAGACCTTGCGAGGGAAGTTCTGGACGAACTTAGTCACGGTCAAGCCGTTCTCCGTCTCCAACATCTGGGCAACCTCGAATAGGGTAGTCTCAACGGGCAAGGTCTTCATGACGTTGCCGCCAGGGGTCTGTAAGCGCAGACGGGCCTCACTATGATTGGCAGCAGGACGCGAAGGGGCAGCAGCAGGAGCCGGAGCGGCGGCAGCGGGGGCCGTCACACCCTCTCTGGCAGCCTTCGCCTGCTCGGCCTTGCGACGACGCTCCTCCTTGTCGGCTTCGATTCTGGCCTTGATGCGCTTCTTTGCCTCGATGTCGTCGGCCTTCTCCTGGCGCTTCTTGGCTGCCTCCTTGATCTGCTCCTTGCGCGCTAGTTCCTCCTTAATGTCTTGTGACTCCTGCGTAGCCTTCTGACGGATTTTCTACAAAACAGTCAGTATGAAAACAGTACCATAAATTAGAAGTAAAATACGCACCTCATTCCGCTTGGCTTCCTCCTTCTCGGCAAGCGCCTGGTTAGCCCGCTTAGCCATGACCTTCTCACGCAGCTCGGCAAGCCGTTGCTTCTTCTCCTCCTCGGTCAGGGGTGCTATCTCCTCCGTGGACTCGGAAAAGTCGGCATGGCCGCTATATTCTTGTAAGCGCATAATAACTTTGACCGTGATTCTTTCGACTCACGACTTGTTTGCGTGAAACTCGGCCTCGCCCTGCGACCGGAACTTCTTGCCGCACTCATTGCAGACAAGCGACATGGCAACAGCCTCGGCGTCCACCTTGGCGATCTTCGGTCCGGCTTCCTCCTCCGCAAGCAGATCCTCCATGGGGGTATCCTGGTTCTTCTCAAGCCAGTCCATGGCGTCGGGCACTAGTAGGATGTTTAGTGACAAGAACAGATACCGATATCTTGAGAGAAGGGGGGACTTACAGCCGTCGGACTTCTTAACAGCGAGCTCGGCACGCTGCTGCTCAAAGCCCATTTCGAGCAGCTGTTCTAACACGGACTGAGACATCTTGAAGGTTATTCTGCTGACGACAAAGAATGGAGAAGAGGAGTGAGTTGAGGTGAATGCGCGGTGAGTTTGTTGCCTGTGAAGGGCGAAGGGTGGGGGGAGACCGTTGGACCGGGATGGATGTGGATGCGGATGTATTAGAGAACCTAGACTCGGATCACGAGCCGGCGAGGTGAGGATTGCGCGGAACGAACTAGAGTCCAGAGAAGAAAAAGATGGCGGGAACTCTTGACGTCTAGACGGATTTGTTTGAATTCTAGAAGCGTGGAAACCTCGGAAGGATTTTGAGACACGAGATTTGTGAAAAACAAAAAGAGCACGTTGACAGTTTCAATTCGATGTGGTCCATAAAGTGCAGTGATGGTATTAGTGGCACGTCATTGTCTTCCGCGGGCACGCGCAATTCACTGATCAATGCGTACCACTGGAAGCCTGGCCTGGCAGTTTCCGCGCCTTAGGCACCTCAAGCGCTTGTAAAACACCCCATGCAGCTTACATAACGGAGGGACCCTACCTAACCCACCTCAGTTGTTCTCGCACCTAACGGATTACGGGCGGCTTAGCGTGCCTCGTTTTTAGGCAGGTACGAAGTTACCTCGGGATTGCTTGTTCGCAGTCTCGACCCCGTCACCCCGTCACTCTGTCACTTTGTCACCCCGCTAAAAGAAACCCCTGAGCCCCTTCCCGCGCCAGCTAGGTAAACGTCACAGAAGGGCCCTCAAACTGTCCAGGTGGTAATATTCCGGGCTAGCTAACGTAAGAGCCACCTCAGCACCTCAGCTTGGAACTACCTAAAGCCACTTGGCTGTTGCAGCGCGAGTGCTAAGTACCAAGGCGGATATCTACCCAACTAACGGAGCACGGAAGCGTGTATTGACAACGTATCTTCTCCATGTAGGGCTGTGCCAATAGCGACTTCATCGATACTTCAATGTCAAAACCCAATCTAATATCGAATCGGCGCTATGTACCTAAGGCGCATATGTACCTTATTGGGTTTGGGATCTGCATTTGGAGAGGTACCCAACTTATTCTTAACCAACTTGCACTTGGCACATGTCTTCGACGTCGAACTTACAAAAATACACCATCCGTGTCTTATAGCCCGTTCCATACATAGTTGCCATCGTCGGTATCGATTCTCGCACGCCAGCTATCAGAAACCATAAACGTCTACCTCTAGCTCTAGGTACCAGTAGCGCACGCGTCTCCGTCTCGTTGATGCATGCATAGCTTTGTCCCGAAAAACACAACCTGTCAACCCCAACGCTAGTATCCATCAACAACATCCTCGTCCTCGTCGTCTTCTCGCCCGGTGTCCGTCGCCGAAACCACCTCGACCGAGATCCACACCCGTATACATATCAGTTGCTGTAGATCATATCCAACATGTCTGTCGAAATCAGTCCCCAGGAACTCGGCTTCCACCGTACGTCGCCATCGTCACTCACTCGGTCCGATCTTTGAGAGACGGCGCGATTGACAAAGATGCAGGCCCTTTCACCGTTGAAGTGGTCGAGAACCTCAAGATTAAGAACTCAACCGCCCAGCCCATTGCTTTCAAGGTATGCTTGGATTATCACAAGTCGCGTTCGCGATGTCTGTCTGCCAGCTATCACAGCTGCTAATATCATGCCACAGGTCAAAACCACTGCACCCAAGCAGTACGTCTCCCGTCACGATGACTGCGAATTACTCCAATTGCCAAACACTAACACATGCTGTCTTTTCTCTCAGATACTGTGTCAGACCCAACTCAGGCCGCGTCGAACCGAATCGGGAGGTTGAAGTGCAAGGTTATTAATATCCAATATCATATCTATTTTTGCCACTGCTGATGCCTCGACAGTCATTCTTCAGGCTATGAAGCAGGAGCCTCCCCCGAACACAAAGTGCAAGGACAAGTTCTTAGTGCAGTCTGTTGCCATTACGCCTGACAAGGACTTCACTAACCTCGCATCCATTGTGAGCATGACACCTATCGACTTATACACCAGCCATTATGTATTCTCTGTCACTAACTGCCATTCTAGTGGGATACAATTGAGAAGACTTCCGTACAAGAGAAGAAAATTCGCGTTGCTTTCCTGGATTTCGAGAACTCTGCTGCTGCCGCCGCTGCCGCTGCTGCTTCTTCCGATCCTGTTGCCGTGACGCCGAGTAAGCCCGCGCCAGGCAACGCTGTATGTTCAATCGCGACTAGAACAAGTTCAGACGAGATCTAACTATTCTCTCTAGAGTGAATTGATGCCCGAGACCGCCACGGCAGTCTCATCACCCAACGACAATGGCGCCGGACAGACAGAATCGGTCGCCACCACATCTGTCAGCAGCGAGCCCAGCCGCGATGAACTTAAGCAGCAACTCCTCGAAGCCGAAAAACAGATTGAACAACTGAAGAAAGACAACAGCGGATTGCGACTCGAGACCGAAAAGGTGACGGCACGACTCAACGAACCCAGTGGATTGCGACAGCGGACGACAGGCAGCACTACAGATGAAAAGGCGGGCGCAGTGGCCATAAAGGTTGCCCCTGACACACGTCCCGTCAACGCTGGTGTGCCCATCAATATCACGGCTGCGCTCTGTCTCGTGTCGTTCATGCTTGGATACCTCTTCTTCTAGACGTCACGTGCAGTCATTCAGCAGAGATGTGCCTATACCAGGATGCGAGGATCGATCAGGATGCCAGCTACACTCCCAGCTTGGCCATCGTCAGCAACAGGCGCTGCATAAGGTAGTGAGGATTCCCGGCAAAGAGAAGCATAGCACAGCACATACGACCCGGCCTGCCACGGCGGGACTCACGAGCCTCACTTGAGGCTCACAAACCATGTACTAAGATGATTGGAAACTACATAATTACCTAGGGCTGGAATTATTGGGGAATTCATGGGATGGAAATCATTGGAAGGACAGGGGTTTTCTTAACGAGAAAGAGGAGGAGAGAGAGAGAAGGAGAAGGGGGGAAGAAAAAAAAGAAAAATGAGGGTGAATTCTCACACCCTTTCTTCATACAGACAGCACAAAAATTCCTTGTTCTGTAACACTTACTTAGCACGCTACGCCAAACATAACGTTTTTTTTTACTTTTTATTCTTTTGTTTCTGGTATGATGATGGTGGGTTTGAGAGGGGATATTGAATTTTCTTGATTTCTCTATTTGAGCGTTGAAGATGAGTGATTGTAGATTGTATACTAGGTCCCTGGATACGGTAAACGTGACTATCGATCTACCTATATCAACCCACGATATAGCGAACTCAGATACGAACATGGTCGTTGCGCAAAAGGGGCCAAATGGCGTAATAATGGAGAAGAAATGAGGGTCGGATATCTTTCTATTACGCAGTCTATGGTATGGTATTACTTATTTCGCACGTCTTCGAAACAAAATTTTTTTGGTGGAAATCCCCATATCTAGCAATCCGTTTAGCTCTCTAACTCGTCATCTTTCCAGTCTTCTACCGGCTTCTTCGACGCGCTCTGTCCGACCTTGCGGCCTCCTTCCTTCCGCTTCACGCGCGAGCGGATGCCGACGCTTTCGTCGAAGATGAAACGCCAGAGCACGTAGGTCCAGGAGGTGTGGTGCGGCAGGTCGTCGTAGAACTCATGCGCGATGGCGTTGAGCTTGTGCAGACGCGTCCAGGCGACGGCGGGGAAGTCGTGGTGCTCGTTGTGCAGGCCGACGTTGTACGTCAGGAAGTTGAGGGGTCCATAGTACGAGTATGTCTCTGGGAGAGGGATCCCGTTTGCCGGGTCCTTCTGCGTGGGCGTGACGGTTGAGTAGACGTAGTGCTCGGCGATGAAGTGGCCTGCGAGCGGGTGCAGACTTCCGGCCAGGAAGGAGGAGAGCAGGAAGTAGAGCATGGCTTGCACGCCGAGGGTCTGCAGGATCACGGCGTCGAAGGAGAGTTGCACGGCGACGTTGAGCGCGGAGACCCATGTGAAGGGCACGCTAAAGACGGTCATGGGCCGGATGGCGTAAAAGAGGATCTGGAAGGTGCAGAAGAAGGCCTTGCCGAGGATCGAGTCGAGGAAGACGGCCTCGAGGGCTGTCGGTAGGTCGGTGTCGAGGCCATCGACGCCCAGGGACTTGTGGTGGGTTAGATGGTAGGGGCGGAAGGAGGCGCTGTAGGGAATGCCGATGGGGAGGTTCGCGAAGATGGCGAGGAGGCGGTTCAGGGTGGGCGAACGGAAGGCGAGATTGTGGCTGATCTCATGGATGGCGAGGAAGAGGTTCTGGTTTGCTGTCGCGCCGACGATGTAGGCGAGGGCCCAGAAGTAGGGGGAGAAGAAGGGCGTGTCTCGGAGTAAGTAGGCACAGAAGACCTGGATGGAGACGACGAGGAGCACGACATATTTCGTCAGAGGCTCAGGGCCGCAGAGCTTGGTGACCTAGAATCGGGCCGTGTAAGTCTTTGAGGCTGAAACAACTACTTGGGGTCCTTTTTTCTGTCTTACCTCTGGATGAGCCTTGATAATCTCCAATCTGCGCGTCCGATGCGGCTCTTCTGTGTACGTCCAGAAAAAGTCGCGGTACTTCACCTCAATGGGATCGCGGGGGATCTCGCCAGTCACGGCAGCCCCTCCTTTACCGTTTGCCGCCATGCTTGTCTCCTTGCTTGGCTAAGGGGTAAAACTCGCGACGACTTGAAGCTGTCGATATCGTCCGACGGCGGCTCTATTTCCGGCGACAAGGTCTCGAAATTTATGAGTGGTGACGACCGGGATAACGGGTCATAACAGCAACGCAACCCGAAGAGACAGATGGACAGGATAGACAGGATAGACAGATGATCCCCCTCCTTGTGATCGCCAACTGCGAACTACTATCTGGCCACTGAAAATGCGGTTCGGGACTGCGAGTGGGCTGACTATGGGCCCAGATAATGTTGCTCTCGTCTGGTCTGGTCTAATCGTCTGGTCTAATCGCGGATGGCGGGGAGAAGAAGATCTGGGCGGGACGAGGAGGGACACGTCTGGGAGAATTGGCCAATCGTATTACACGGTACGGATTATTCAGGGCTTGCATCCAATGTAGACTCTCACCTAACTTTATATGAGGAGATACATAGCATATCCCCACCTTGTGTTACTCTTTCGGATTAGACGGTTGTCGGATTTTACGTGTAAATTACGGTAGCCAAGAAATAATCCGTTAATTTACACGAGTCCCTCCTCGAACCCTCCAGAGTGGCTTGTCCGAACTACAACATTGTCGATGTCGAATGGAATCTTGTTGGAGGAATCAAGACAATAATATGCCAATCTACCGAGCTTATCACCGTGTCATTTGTTCTCAGTATACCCACTTTGGAAATTATGATTATGTCCTGCAGCTCGACAATGCAGCACCACAGCGGCACATGAAATGGTGTTCACGACAACCATTTTGAATCACCATCTTCTTCTATCGAGGAAGCAACAATACCCGTGATACTTACATATATCACAAACTCGTTTAGCAAGATATGCGACACAAGCCGAGGGAAAGATGCTCGTGTTAGCCAGCATGAAGGCAATGGGTAGTACCCAGACTCAAACAAGGGGGGACAACCTGCAACAATCAATCTCAGGGGCAACCAACCGATCGCCCGCGGATTCAAGCAGGACGTATGATTCACGAGCCTCGTTGGAGATAGATCCTACATTCCGAGGTCGGGTAACCTGTTACTATCCTCACTTGACAGCCTTGCTCGGGGTATGTAGCCTCTATTGGAATCCACGTTCCGAGCCTAGTAGGAGGGGTTGCAACCGCCATGCCCGGTTTGACAGCTTGGATGTGACGTGGGTTAAATAAGCATCTGAGGGTATGAATCATAATGGCTGGGGAGGCCTGTGATGGGTAGAATAAGCAGGCTGGGTGATCTACAGGGTGTAAGCGACTCGGGTCAGTCCACGTCTCTCGCCGTTGATACGTTGACCCGTAGAGCCGGAGCGGAGAACACGTAGGGCTGGATTTGAGCTGTAATATGGACAACATATGCTGTGTGTGTATATATAGTGTTTGCTGTTGTGGATTCGACTCGGGCAAACATGTGGTCGACGTCGACGAGTTGGGTTTGTTGTTCAGAATGGCAACAGTGACGCAGCAGCAGTTACGAACTCCCCTTATTTGTCCGTCGAAAGTGAGCTTATGGTAGGTGGACCAACCAGTGAATCTCATGGTCAATACATTTCTAATGCCATGAGAACGATCAGGGCCTCGATCTTATCATAATGGATGCCTGATTCCCTGATTCCTTCGTGTCTCATCACAACCGGGCGCAGCAAGTTGTGTACAGGGATCAGACGATTGCTGCCTTATCATCGACCTACATCACTGAGGGTACGGCAGTCTAGATGTCTAGATATCAATTGGTGTAAATTGCTGCACGAGTTGTATAGGTAACTTCCTATCTGATTCATCCAAATTATAAGAGCTCTTGTTCCCTCACAATGCTCCCGAAGCCATGTGTTATTTTTAGCTATCACCGGTCGGGCTTACTCGAGAACAACCGAGCTCAACTCACTGCTTGACACCATTCTGACTATCGAATCGAATGATTATGGGGTTCAAGTATACACCAAAACCGTTGCCATGGTGGAGATTCCCGCATAGCTGCGTCTCTTAGGACAGACCCTCGCATATGCAGCCAGCAGTATTCCGTATAGCCAGAGGGTCGTCATCATGATCCACCAAGCTGGCCCTGAAGTACCTGGACTACCTATTCGAGGAGGACAAAAGCTTACCGACCGAAAAAGAACTTGCGGCGTATCGTGGAATGCATGGCTCTCTGAAAGCGTGCCCAGCAATCCGGCCCCCCAGATCCGGGTGGAGGGGGTGGAGGAGACAAGTCTGCCGACGGAACTGGCACAGCATCGAACGATGGAATATTCGTCTTTCCGTCAGCTTCGCTACACATCATCTCTGCCGTGGCCCCCAAGGAGACGTTGGGGCTACACTGCAACATTCCCTTCGAACTTGCGGAGTAGTAGCCCGCAACTGGGTCTTCCCGAGAATCCATGTGCGAGACTCGTTGCCCTACAAGGTTTCCACCCGGTTCCATGTCATCGAACCGAGTTGCAGAATCAAAACTGAGAAGTACTATGTTCTTCGTTCCCGTCGTAGAGTCGTGCATTGCGTAGATGATTGAACGCTCGTCTCCAGCTGCAGTTACACTACCTTGATGGTCTTCGGCATTGAGTACTTGCTGGACCTTTTCAAGGGAAGGTTTCAAGAATGGCGAGCTCTTCTCAGGAGGCCACATGAATATCTCATTGTTTTGAGGAGGCGGCGTTAGGAGCGCCGCGTTGGTGGCTTCGTTAAAAGACGTAAGAGATGATGGAGCGTACCATGAGGCATTCCCTGACAATAGCTCTGTGTTGGGTTCAAAAATCTTGTGACCCGTTCGAAGGCGGAGTTGCTGCAAAGGAGGCACATCTTCCGATGTCTCGTCGATCAGGTCAATAAAAGTGTGACAGTACCGGATGTAGGTGCAGAAATAAGTCTTGCTTCGCACTAAAAGCAATGCAGCTGTGCTGTCGTCACCCGCATGGACATGGCGTGATGGCCGAAGCGGAATGGGGGTATCGGAGTGCGGATGATCGCCCAGTCTTCTGGCTGTGTTAATCGTGGCTATCTGCTGGCCGTCCAGACCAGAATTTTGACGAAATATGACTTCTGTTGTGTAGTAGGTGCGTCGGCTTCCGCTCTGACCCCTTAACCATTCTTTTCTGCATTCGAGAATGACGATGTTCCCGTTCACCTCGTCTTTTTCCAAGGAAAGAAAACCCCAACGATCGTCGATGGGACCTTCGGAGTGCTGCCGTCGCCAGCTGTCCTCCTTGCTCACCACTTGGGTCTTTTCAATGCTAGGGTTGTTCAAGGGGAAACGGAAGCAGTAGTAATAAGATCTCCATTCAGGGTCTTCGGCTTCGGATAGAACCTGGTTAGAAAGGCCGTAAAAGTAGTCGCCAAATATCTCAAAACAGACTGTTGATCCTATGACACAACCAGCCACTTGTAAGAGGTGCAATCGTGTCTGAGGCAGCCACGAAAGCGTGCTCAAATCAAAGCCTTTGAGAATCCATTTCCGCTGGCCATCGGCTCCATTGCCGGAGTGTGTGCCAAAGTAGAGAAACTTTTCGTTATTCCTCACAAAGATCCTCGCCGTGGATTCTAATTCATAAGCCTCCAGAATCCGCTGCTCCTGGGGCTTGATAATAAGAAGCCAGTTTTCCGTTTCATGCAGAGCAAATGAAAACAAACAGCTCACAATACCGGCCGCTTCGTAGAGTATTCGGAGCTTGTATTTGCGGCAAGAAGCTGCTCGCGGAATAGCTAGGCGGATGAGAGTAGGAATATCCACCGTGAGCTCCCACTTGGTTGATTTGTGTAAGTCAAGGATGTGAAGAGACCGTGGCGGGCGTTGCCCAACGATATAACACAACTTGCCATTGTAGTACCCGTACGAGTCGGCCTGAGCTACGACTCCCATAACGTAAGGAGATGCTGTTGACAGAGCGTTGCGTCGCTTCACAAGGCGACGCAACGCTCGTGAGTAATTGCCGGTCTCCAGTGCATCCCGCGCCTCAAGGGTGTGAGCTGCTTTGGTCTAAGTCGAGAATGTTAGTAGGTGAGCAAGTATACGCGAGTCTCTCTGACTCTCTGAGACTCGTAGTCATCATGAGTTTGACACTCAAACTCACCATGACGATGGGCTTGCAGAAGCGGTCTTCTCGTATGATATACTGGAAGTGCTTGCAGCATAGCGACCAGTGGAAGACATCTTCGATGTCCAAGTGCTGGACGATGTACGCCACCAGCTCGTATGGAAGATATTGGATCCCTGATATCCCGTGCATAGTCGTTTGATCTGGCCCCTTTCTTGCCAGAGATTTCTTTCACCGGCCAGAGTCGAATCTATGAATAGCACTGGGAATAGAACTGATAGGTTGGGAAGGCCTCCCTCGGTCTAGGTCCATGCCCGGCCATCATGCAGCTTATAAAGGAGATGCGGCTCTGCTCCCATGAGAGCCTCCATCAGGCCTGGTTCAAAATAAGAGGGAGGCCGTGGCAAGGATGGTACTCTGGCGTCAAATGATCGAGACAAGCAAGTTTGAGCCGCATGAAAATACCAAGTGTGGGTGACTTCCATTTCGTGAGAGGCTTCGTAGTACCTGACTCAGTTGAACCTTCTTCACTTGAGTACGAAATCATAAAAGACAGTATTACCTTATGGGGTTAGATGCATGACATCAATGCGTTCCATAGGAAGTAGCAGCCTAATCTAGGGCTGTAGCCTGTTCACTCGGTACCCAGATTGCCTGCAGGAAGTTGGTAGGCAAGGGGTACCTCCCTATACCTACCCCATTAGGACTCAAACCGCAACACGACGCTAGCCTGTTCGAGTACCTTAGGTAATTGATAATTTGATACCCGGAGCTGCCCGGCTAGAAGCGCTGTACTCGTAGGTCACCCTATCGGGGAATTTACTTTGCATGCGCTCGGCAAACATTATGGTGAGAGCCTCTTTATTCTTTCCTGTACATACTCTCACCATGCTCATTCCCGGCATTGTTCACCTTCAGTTAAATGACCTCATGCTCTGCTTGTACTCCTATGGCAGACTAACAACTCAGCCTTTATACGTGGTCCTTACGGATTACATTGACAGCTCACGACTGACACACATGCGGATTTTACGAGTACAGCCAAGCAAGAAACCCTTGGACCCTTGGCCACTGAATCGCGATGCTCGACGACGTATCAGTCTCAGTCTCCCTCCGTTCAAACAGATCATTTCCTAGATGAACACGCATTGTTCTTGGGCTGTCGACGTTGGCATAGTACTGCCTATGACCGGACACCCCCGATGTCTCGAACGCTGCTAAGTAGCTGAGCTCGTTCCTGTGAAGTGCCTCTGATAGACTGTTCCGACTAGTCTCGACACTGCGATGATGCTGGTGCAAAGCTGACGGGATCCGAACACACCGCACTTCGAGATCGATGGCCCAGGATTACTAGCAGATCCTTACATTACATGCCCTGGCTGTGCGCTATCATCACCGACTTTTTACTGACATTTGCCACCAGAAAGCGAGCCACCAGTTTATATTGCGTCCTCTCGGAATGGAAGCAGTTTAATACCATGCAAGGCAGCTACGTCTATTGCTCGTCGCTAGACGGATTCAACTCCTCCTAACTGTCACTATTGGTAGTTGCGGGACATCCGCGAGCCTTGGATTCTCGTATTCTTCGTGAAAACCCCCTGAGACTTGAAGATTGAGAAAGGCACATGAATAAAATCGAAGTCTGTGCATGAAAACCACTACTCAGCCAGGCAAACTCGTCACTCGACTAAACTTCTAGAGCTTTGAATAAAAGCAACTTGGTACCATGCCTCCAACTAACCGTCGTATAGGATACGCCGTACTTATGTCGTATTACTGTTTGGCTCGCACTGGAGCGAGCATACAACGCCTCCAGCTTTGATCCGATCGTCTGGTCATCGCCTCGGAATCTGCTCCGAGTATCCACGAATCAATCTTCGGAAACTCATTTGTTCTCGGAATCTGGTGTTCAGGTGGCCAAGAGCTCCAATCGTCATTCCATCGGCCTAATCAAGTGTCTGTCCTTGATAAAGGTTCGCGTCTCTCACGCGATGGCTGGGATCATTATATTAAAGACGTTAGGAAAGTAACGCTCATGAAGCGGACTACCGGTCTGATCAGTTCGTATTTGCGAAGCAGATGGCGATGCGAGTGGCTCGACGACGCCACCATAGATTCCTTGTCAGCTGACGCTATGGATATGCCTATCAGCCTGCAAGTCGCTATCGCCCCCTCGGATGCGGCCATACGGAATATGCGTGACCCAGAAAATAATCCTCGGGAATAGCCAAACACTTCCCAGGAGAGACGTTCGGCCCATTCGGTCGAGTGAGCGGTGAGTCCTTCATTTCGCTGAAAGTACGGAGTAGAGCTTGTCTCTGACTCGAGTCTCGGAGTAGATATCAACGCCCCCTTGTTATACCTGCCGTACAGGGTCTTGGGCCATGATTATCCGAATGCCTGCAGTCTCTTTTGCTTCTTCAGTTCTGTGATACCCTACGACAAGTAAGTACAACCTCACAATTGATAGGTACGCATTATCTATCAGTAAGGGGAGTATTATATGAAGGGGGAGTCGTCTCAACACGAAGGATCCTCCTCCAACGAATGGATTTCCAGACTTACGCAGCAGCAATCGGTTTGCTCGACTGCGTACACGCATGGCACCGACCGACCTCATGGAACAACTCACCAGCGAGATGTCATTCTGAGTGGTGTAGCCGTGGCCGCGTGAAACAGGGCAGAATGACCATGTCTCCTTGCGTGTCTTGAACACTTAAATGGTGGAACAACAGACCAAGCTTTCGGGCGCTCGTACACATTGACAACCTGCAATTCGCATGATGCACGGGACTTTCAGCTGTGAAGCTCTCGCCAAGTACGGAATACTCGCATCCAGTGACATTTCTTTCGGTGCCGGGATTGGATGAAGCACTCCTCCTGAATGCGCGGGTCGTGTCGCAAACCACGCCGCGTTGGGCGTGTATGTAACGTTCCATCAACACATATCTCGGCACGAATATCTCATGTGCTAAAAAGGTGGGAAACGACTTATGAGGCTCTGTTCCAAGTTTGTGGGCTACAGTACCTGTCATACGCAGCTATACAAGGTGCATGGATTCAGGGATTCAGGAGGCAGCCAGAGGGCCACCGCCACCATGGGGGCGCAGTGTGCAACCCTTACGAAATAGCCTCTGTTGACCCGTGTCCCTGCTCAAGTTTGCTGCATCGAAGAGCCTCAATCTATGGAGTGGGGTTACTCGTACAAGCAAGAGGCAGTCACGTGTAAGTCAACTGAAATAAATACTAAGGGCTGAGGTCTACGAAGTAATAATACGTACTGGAGGCCTACGACGATCACCTGGCATCACATCTATCACATCTCCCCCAACTTTGGGGGGTGGAATGGAAGCCATCAGAGCACCTGATAGGCTTCCAGAATAGGAGAGAGCCATCCCTTGACCACAAGTACTATGTATGAATCATAGCTGGTGCGACCAACTTGATGAATTTATATTGAAAATGATGTCGTTTGGGAACAGACGAGAGCGATTGCTTTTCTGACTGACGCCTCCAGTGAAACAGAACTCCCGTCTGACAACGATGAACCAGTGAACAGGCACGAGGACTCTTGCTCTTTCGCTAAGCTGTTTCGGTAGATATTCAGCCACATCTGCTGAGGGTATTTGCGTACCTGAATTTTTCTCGTATCTCTACGAATCAAGAATTCTCCGTTTCCCTCTCATTCATCCCTGAGACCCACTCGTCGACCCTTGACTTTTCTGAAATGGCGATTCTAGTCTTTCCCATCTTGACGTATGTATGCCATAAACCCATGAGATCGCAGCTGAGACAGCTATTATTATAAATCTCCGCCACGTGCCTTGCAGGGAGATAGATGGGCCGGGCCACTGTCACCGCTCAGACCTTCCTACATAACATCGATGATGCCACCCCGGCAGAGCGTGTCCGGGTGTATCTTCCGATCGTTCGCTTTCCATCCCACCGCCGCGAATATGCAGCTTTGCGTCGTATTCCGTATGTCCAATGAGAAGAGCCAAACTACTCTCCCTCTCTGAGGGATGAGGCTCTTCATGATGCGCCTATCGTATGAGTACCGAGGCGAAACAAATCGGAACATCTACCGCCCTTGAGAGCGACCGGGCTCATTATTCTCAGGCGGCACATTGCCGTCTTGGCCAGGCCTTCGGCTGCGATCTTGTTGCTGTTGATGCGGTGTTAGTTCGTGAGAATTGGGCAACTGGAGACGGGGGACTGCTACGCACGGCGTTCCATCTTGCTTGGTTGATGGATGAACGTGTGTATCTGCGTGCGCCCGGCTTAGTGTTTGTGTTGTCAAGGGGGGGGGGGGATGAGGTTGGTGTTTACGCAAACAAAACCCATGCCATGCAGAATGCCGCGGCCGGCGCCATGATGGTCTAAGGTCGGTGAGTTAGCATGTGTACCGTCGTTTCTGGTTTCTGTTCTTGGATTTGATCAGTACCTTCGGGTTAAGGTTTCCTTTCGGAGGCATGGTGATGGATTATGAGATTAGGACAGAGAAGTGAACGACGATGTAAGTCACGATGATGAAATGAGATCTCTCAATGAGCTTCATTCACTAATAAGCCAGTGAACGCAAGTCGTTACATGCTTCGTTCTCGACGGTTCGCAAGTCGCACGTTCTTAGCGTCCACTAGCAGTAAAAAGTCATGAATTCTCATACGATGGTGCACCGCCACAGCGCTGTTAATTCCTGGTTTGGTTGATGATTCGACCTTTTCACATTGTGGTATAGACTCACGCGATCGACTCTCAGATGGTACTTCATGAGAAAACGCGCTGCGTCATTGGCAAGCTTGTGATGTGGCTGGTGTGGCTGGTGTGGCTTCTACTGAAGTGAAGCAAACAAGGTCCTCCTCAGTGTCTGGTTCGGAGTTTTGCCAACCGAGACCGGCCCGGCGAGATGCGAACACCGACGGATTGCCATTACGACATAGGTGGCATGCCAGCAATCGATCTCTCCCACGTTCGCATTCGACAATCAGATCCCATACTTTGCATCTTCGTCTTTCAAACCACCTTTTCTTTATACTACACCTTGTAATTCGCTTTTCTTCTTCGCCATAGATTAGTGATAATTCGATTCAAAACGCCATGATATAGCTACCACTTACATGGTGTTATCTTCACTGCCGAATCTACCTAGACAGACGTCAACATGTCGAACGGCGCTTTGTCACTGCTGGGATGGATGTTCCTCCCGAATGTAAGTGTCTTGCACCATCGTGTCTCTCGCTGTAACCGCAGCCATTGCCGTGCATCTCCTGTGAAATCCAAGACAAATCGACGCAAAGCAGTGTCTTTTCTAACATGAAGTCTCTCCTCCACACAGCTCGTAACCGGATGGGTGCAATCCATCTACTATGGCCTCACAATCCGAGCCGGTGACCCCCGTCCACCACCAAACTCACCACGCTTCCAACTCCACCGGAAACGCATCCACACCCTCGTCATAACCCTCTACCTCCTCTACACCATCTACGAAGCAGACTGGGAACTCCAGCGCGACGGCAGCTTCTACCAAAGCCTCGGCGTCCCCTTCAACGCCAGCGAGCGCGACATCAAGAGCCGCTTCCGCCGTCTCGCCGCCCTCCACCACCCAGACAAAGTCTCCCGGCCCACCAACACCGACAGCGTCAACGCCGACGCAAGCGACTTCTTCATCCACCTCAAAACCGCCTCCGACATCCTCACCGACCCGGCCCAACGCTTCGCCTACGAGCGCTTCGGCCCGGCCATCACGGGCTGGCGCAACTGCGTCACCATCCGCGACTACGTCTGGCGCGGCCTGCAGACGCAGGTGATCCCGCACTACGCCCTCGGCGCCGCAGCCCTCTACGGCCTCGGCCTCCTCGGCTACCTCGAGTTCGGCCGCTACTGGCGCTGGGTAACCCTCCTGATCCTCTGCGCCTTCGAAGCCAGCACCATCATGCGCCCGCAATTCCCGACCTTCGTCGAGTTCTTCCTGAATCCGTTACTCTTGCGCTTCACGCGGCACCCACCCTATCTCCCCTTCCAAATCATCGCGCTTGCGCGCCGCGCCGTGATCGCTATTTATATCGCCTTCGGCCAGCTCGGTCCCATTTTACAGGGCGACCAGCGTAACCAACAACTTGCTGGTGAGAAGGCGCTGCAGCAGAACCTTGCGCGATTGGAGCAGACGGCGCACGTCTTTGAGGCTGACACGACAAGGCTCATGGAGCTGGAGATGGCGCCGTTTGCGGGCGATGCTGAGGTCGTGGGGGATATGCGCGCTAAGATGAAGGAGTGGCTCGTGCAGAATACGATTCGGGCGGATCCGATGGTACGGGATGCGCTGGGACGGTCATTGCGGAAGAGGAGGGTCGATGCGCCGGCTGGTGCGAAGGGGACGAGGTAATAGGGGCTTGGGGTTTGGGTTTTGCTATCATCGATTACTGGGTTGGCTTAAAGGAGCGGGCGTTTGTTCTTGGACACGGCGTTGGGATGGACCATGGCTATTACTTCATAGCTTGCTAGATATTGCTTTGCTTATTTATATACAATACGTTACATGCATCGAGATCGTGTTCTCCCTTATAATCGCTGTCTCCCCCTCGTTTCAATAGGGATCATAACCATCCCCACAAACGCAGCCAGGATCAGCGCCGCGGATAGATATACCGGCGTCGTGGTCCCGTCCCCGGGGATATTCGCCGCCAGCAACGGCGCAAGTAGTCCCATGACGCGGTTCAGAAAACTCGCGACGCCGGTCGCCGCGCCGCGGACCGGGGCGGGGAATATCTCGGGCGTGAAGGCGTAGAGGACGCCGTACATGATATTCTGGCAGAAGGCTTCGATACTGGTGAAGAAGAGCTGCCAGCCGGGCGTTGTGCCGAGGGCTACGAAGAGGTAGAGGAAGACGGCGGAGACGAAGGTCGAGATGGCGAGTGTGCCTTTGCGGCCGAGGAGGGGCGATTTGTGGCCTACGGAGTACGCGGCGAGGAGACTGCCGGGCACGCCGGCGATGGAGATGAGGGCGTAGTTCCTGTATGTTGGGGTTGTGTCGGCGGAATTGGCGGAGACGTCGTTGCTGTCGCCGCCGTGCGAGAGGTATTGGGGCAGGAAGGCGTTGAAGAGCGGATAGCCCATTCCGATGGAGGCCCAGCAGAACCAGATCAATGCGGTCGCGAGGCCGAGTTTACGGTTTTGGAAGAGGGGTTGGATGTGTGAGAGGGAGAAGGAGGCGAAGCTTTGTTTGAGGAGGTTGCGCGCGGAGACGCGGATGGGGGCTCGTTCCGTGTCTTCGGTGTCGACGACGGCGTCGAGGATTTCTTCCGTTAGCCAGGTCTTTTTGTTGTTGCGGAATGCGATGCCGTGGACGACGGCGACGGCTTCGGCTTGACGGCCTTGGGAGAGGAGATATTTGGGGGATTCGAAGAGGTGGAAGAGGGCGAAGCGCACGAGGAACATGATGAAGGTGAGGATGCCGATCGTCGCGATGAAGAGACGCCAGCCTTGGTCGACGGGCCAGTTCGTGATGAAGTACCAGGCGAATAGGGAGGATACGAGTTGGCCTACGGGCCACCATACGGATAGGAGCGTCAGGAGTGAGCTCGAGGCATCCGGGAGGAACTCGAGGAATAGGGCGCCGTCAACGGGGAGGTTTCCACCTACTCCCGTGCCCATCAGGGCGAATAGACAGCATACGACGGGCCAATTGGGCGAAAACGCGGCCAGCGTGCCGAAGAGGGCTGTGATCAGCAGTGTGAGGTTGAAGGCGATCCGTCGGCCCATGATATCAGCTCCTAGTCCCCATAGCGCACTGCCGATACTCAGACCAACATAGAGAGAGCTCGTTGTGTACCGGACCTGCTTCTCCGAGACGTGAAATTCTTCTGATAGGGAAGGGAGAGTTAAGGAGACGCCCTGGTGAACGAAAGGGTCAGTAAGACATGGCTGCGAGACAAGAGATATTTGGGCCCTCGTGAGAACTTGCATGCATCCAAAGACTAGATAGAACAGAATTGTATTGTAAGTATTTTGAAGATCTATAGTATTATCATCGATCGAGATATATTTACGGGTTACTCACTTATCGGCAAACCAGCCAAAACCACACAAAATAAAGAGATGCCAGTTATATCGTCCCATGCCGATATCCTGGATGGCTTTGTTGATGATTTTGGACTTCACTACACCAGGGTCAATTCGCGACTAGTCAGCTACGGGCCTCCATGGGGCCTCTATGTTATCGCGATCATGGCCATGCAAACTCACGTTCGTACTCCGTCCATCTTCTCCCAGGTTCGCCCTTACGTGCGTCCCGTCGCAGACCCTCGATGGTGTACTCGGCCGCATCCATCTGGAGCATGCCGGTACCCTCATCGCTGCGATTCTTGAAGGCAGTACCTAGGGCTGTCTCCTCATCCTCCTCATAATGATCGTTGTTATCATCGTCGGATGAGGGCCGGTCCTCTTCAAACTCGGTCCTGCCGCATCTTGCGGAATGACTATGGAGATGAGCCTTGTCTAAGGGGACCAGGACGTCGGAATAGTCGTGGACGGATTCCTGCCGCGCGAACCAGGACCAGAGAAACCGGCTCATGACACCTGGGTTTATGGATGATGTAATGGTTTATATGTGAGAGTGACTTTGAGCAAATCGTGGTTTTCACCTCATATGCTTGAGCTCAATTGGAAACAAAAAAGAATGACTTTTAATTCCGTGCTTTGTTTCTCTTTGATTTAGAGACAAGAAGAAGAGAAGAGCTGATATCCAATGCTCTCGTCTTCACAGGAAGGCAGTGATTCAACTACCGATCCGTATGTAAAAGTAACGATACCCGGAAACAGATCTAAAAGATACTTAGAGAGAGAAAAGAGAGAGAGAGAGAGACAGAATGACCGAATAGTCTTAGAAGCGACTGCGCGATGATCGAAGCACCCGACGATGTACGGAGAAATATTCTATCGTAGGTGATAATCGGTGTGATGCGATCGGTGCATGAGATCGAAAGCGCCCCCCATGCACGTACTAGGTAAATGACTGTAGGGGATTATGCCGAGACTAGATCCTCATTTGCTCATGTGCTCTGCATGAATCAATATAGAGTAGCCTAGATGGTATTGCATCAGACGTGGAGGTGATGATCAGCCGGATCATCGGAAGCTGATCTTGTGCTTGGTGCTTGGTCTTGTCCGTAACAAGTTGTAAGGAAGAGGAATGAGAGCCTGCCTCCAAACTCGTAGAGGACGTCATCCCCACGCCCGAATCCGTGACCAAGCTAAGCTAGTCAGGGAATAGTAAGGGAAAGCCGTTGAAGCGCTAACGGCAGCTGGCGGTTTTGAACTTCCAGGCCTTGACTCGCCTAACCCGTATTCAGCCATCGATCGTGGGTGTTTACCGGGGGTATTTGTAATCATTATCTTATCGCTCAGTCTGAACTCAACTCAAGTTACTCAACAACCGCCGTTTGCGGCGACTCAATCTCACTGATCTTCTCGGCAGTGAATCCGTGTGTATAAGTCACGTCGAGGTTCCAAAACTACAACTTTTACAGACGGCAGTTTCATGCTTCAGCTCGCATCAAAAATCACGCACGCTTACGCAAAAGGGTGCCCGATCATCCTCCCAGAATTCGGTTCACATATTTAGCCCTGGTAGGTAGGTGATCCGTACCTCAGGTAGCATCACATATGAGACAACTCCGCGGACACCCCCCGCATGGTAGCTGGACGCGTGCATTCTCTTCCGAATCATGTTTCCTCTTCTGGCTATCATGGGTCCTAGGAATTTGTTACCAGCTGGAGATCTTCGAGAGGCCTCGGATGTAGTGCTGGGGATGTTCTGTAAGGTACCTCCTACGACTCACGAGTAGTATTCCATACCTACCTGGTTGCGACTTGTATGGATTTGATCAAGGGAAGCAAAGTAGGCTTTGGAAGTAAGAGTCTTAATGGCGACAACAATACCGTTTCATATAGAAATACACTTGCTATCCATCTCTATCATGACATGCTGGATACACCAGTGAAATGCGGAGACGCCGGCTGTCAAATAGGTATTCGTGTCCATAATCCGTAAAACACAGCTTCTTCCGACTGCCCATATATGGTCACGTCTTTGCTAATCGCAGCAAGTCTATCCAGGTATACCGGGAACTAGCGAGTCCTCGGACGCATCTTAAACGCCTTAATAAGAATACATGATGGTATCGTTGTTGTGAGTCGGAGCTTTCATTGACCAGTTGATTATGGTCAGGGTCTGTATGTGAACACACGTTGTTTACTGGGAGTTAGAGGCCGATGAATCGGCGGCGGCGCTGGCAGCAGCAGCAGCCTTCTTCGCGTTCTTCTCATCCTTCTTCTTCTGCTTGGCCGCCTTCTTCGCGGCGGCCTTCTCCGCTTCCGCTGCCTTCTGTCTCTTCAACTCATCACCGCCAAACATCTCTTGCCATTCCGTCGCACGGCTGGCTGGGATCTGAGAGAACAGCAAGGTAGGTGTGCCGAGCTTTTCGCCGGCCTTCAAAGTTTCACCCGTCCAGACGTCAGGGATCGAGATTGTTTGCTTCTCCTTTGGCACACCCAACTGGGTCAAAATAGATGAGGCAGAGTTGGGAGCAAAGGGAGAGAGAAGGTTGGCCATAAGGTGACTGCAAAATGTGTCAGCCACAGAACGTAACGCACACAATGGGGTCAGAAGAAGCACCAATCCCGACGAGAAAGGTCTTCCAAGTGACTTACATGTGGTTGAGAGCGAGGTAAACGACGGCCGCGCAACGCTCAGGGTTCTCCTTGAGGAGCTGGTTGCCGAGGCCGTTGTGCTGAAGGAGCTGGTTGCCCAATGCCGAGACGGCGAGGACAGTGCTCGAACTCTGTCTGAGCTTGGTGGCTTCCATGTTGGCTATGTACGTTTGCAACAAGGCGTTGACATCGGCCTTGTGTTTCTCGAGCGCCTCATCGGTGTATTTGTGTCCATCGGGGATGGTGGCATCGAAGTTAGCGTGAGAGAACTTGAGAACACGCTGGCAAAGGTTTCCCAATGACTTCAGCAGGTCGTTGTTGTTGACATCGAGGAAGTCTCTGAATCACCATGTCAGCTATTTCCCGCCAAATGTGGCCATGCCTAGTTGGTTGTATCTTACTGCCAGATAAACTCGGCATCACTTGTCTCAGGCCGTCTGGACAACAGGTAGAAGCGCCACACATCAGTGTCAACGCCCGTGTCCTTGACGGCGGTACCGAACACGCCGATGCTAAAACATGCCAGTCAGCAGTCAATCCTAGCAAGCCCTTAGAAAGGCTTCTGCAGCTTGCTCTAGCATAGCCGAGAGCATGTCGAGTTGGGGAAAAGGGGGTGACTTCAGTTTCATACTTTCGGGACTTGCTGAATTTGCCGCCTTCGTAGTTCAAGTACTCGGTGGTCGATAATCGTCCAACCTTGGTCCAGTCCTCGCCAGTTCCAACCTGAGTGGCCGGGAAAACAATTGTATGGAATCTAGTTTTAGTTAGCCATCGTACACGGCTTGCCCTTGGTTTCAGGGGGAAACTCACGGAACGTTGTCCTTGCCCTAAACAGAAGTTAACACCAGCTAATTCGGCTACTAAAGAGAAAGAAGGGGCTAAACAGCCTTAGTGCACTCACCATGAACTGGTAAAGGGTTACGTCCTTGGGGTTTTTCCACCACTTCTCCCAGTTGGTGCCATCGAGATTATCACCGTCAGTGTAGTTTTTGGTAATTGACGGGTAGCCGATCTATTATTAAATAGAGTGTCAGTAGGTGCCTCTCGTATATGCTGAGCTTTGGCAACTTACACAGGCATCAAACCAGACGTAAAAGACTTTGTCGTCGTAGGCATCGTCAGACAGCCCCTTCAAGCCTTTGGGGACTGTTTAAGGAACTGATGTTAGTAAAAGAGTATCTCGAATAAATATGAAGGGGGTACTTTCTAGGTGTGCCCCATTTCAAATCTCTCGTAATTGAACGGCTTTCAAGTCCCTTGTTCAACCATGACTGCGTAATGGCAACGCAGTTCGAACTCCATGGCTCCTTGCTCGCTTCAAACCATTCTTTGACTTCCTTCTCGAGGAGGCCTAAGCGGAGATAGAGGTGTTTCGTGTTTCTCGCTTCGGGTGCTGTGCCATCGAGTTTGCAGCGAGGCGATTTTAGATAGCCTGTTCCCTTCGCGGCAGTACTGGCAGGGGCATCGGCGTCGGCCGCAGGTTCAAGAGGATCGAGCAGGTTTCCACAGCCGTCGCACTATTGGATCAGGGGTCAGAAGACGACAAACGCTATGACAACGTGCTATGGCATCGAGCGCAGTGCCCTCTAAGCTTTGGCTTTATTAGCAGAAAAAGTCTACTAACCTGGTCACCGCGGGCATCATTGTATCTAAGAGCAGTGTATGTTAGCAAACTCTGCTGTCCTTTAGTCGCCATTGTCATTTTACTAACCCGCAGATACTACATATTCCTTCAACGAATCGGTCAGCCAAAAATGACTGGTGGGTTGGGCAATAGGGCTGAATGCTTGATCGCTCTTCGATGAAGCCATTCTCCCACAGCTTGGCGAAGATGTCCTGGGTGATTTTGGTGTGCTGCGGCGTCGAGGTGCGACCATAGATATCAAAGGAAATGGAGAAGGTGTCGTAGATCTGCTTGTGAATCGCGTTGTACTTGTTGCACAACTCGGCGGGCGTAGTCTTCTCCTCGAGTGCCTTGGTTTCGGTGGCTGTTCCGTACTGTTGGTTTCGCGAAATGTAAGTAGAGGAAAATGGGTGTCGTCGGTCGAGCATGCGTACCTCATCACTACCGCAGATGAACAGCGTCTTCAATTGTCGGGCCCTGCAGAAGCGCGCAAAGCAATCGGCAGACTAAATGGCAGTGCGTGGTCAATATCGAGCGCGCACACACACTGGCGCAAACGCGCGCTCAAGGACCCGACGAGGAGATCGTACCAGAACACTGCCGATGATGTTTCCCAGGTGAGGAACATTGTTGCAGCTGTTTGCGGGTTAGATAAGGGTACACCCCGGCGTCAGGAGTCGACTTATACTGACTATGGCAAGGCGCTGCGAAGATTGTTAGAAGACGCGACTCCCGAATAGAAGCAGATGATCCGCGAGCAAACCAAACGCACCTGGTGATCAAGATGTTCCTCTTGCCGGGATCGGGCAGGATGGGGTTGGTGACGGAGGCCATGGCCGCGTCGGATTGATGAGTAGGCGCGAGGCGTAGAGGAGTGAACGGATTAGTGAATGCACTGAGTCGCCAGAGACCGTCAAGGTCCTAATGATAGGCAAGTCTGGATGGGTTGATTGAACTGTGCAAGTGCGGAAGAGTGAGTGGAGGAATCAGAACAGTTCAGTTCGTCCCCAAGGGCAATATGTTTTTCACTCCTGACTCATAGTGCTGTATCGAGTACGCGAGTCTCCTAGTGAGTTCGTCGAAACTAAAAGTACTCGGTACTATGAAGGCATTGTACTACGTAAGCACGGTCCTATGTCGGCATAAGAACGAGGGGCAAACCTTATGGCCAGGGGCAGGAGGTGGGGGGAGGGGCATACGTTTTGTTTCTGAATATGTCCGACAGACCGATATCTGTGGCCCGATAAGCACACAAGTCACGGCGGGATAGGAAAGAAACCGCAGGTATCGTCTAACCCGTAATCATGAATTACTATAAGCAGCATAAGGTATCTCTTGTTTCTTTGGCATCGCTTTTCTGTATGGCTTCTCATCATCTCTTCCTCCTCACACGTAAATGTCTAATTGTTAGCGCCCTTGATCATCAAACCCGCTAATATCGCATGACACTCAAGTCACAAAAGCAACACACTTCCCCGTGGGCGCAGGTTCCCTCTCCGGGCCTCTCAACCTCGGGCACCCATCATGTCCATCTTGCTCGTCAGTGCTTGCGACTTCGACAACGGTCCTGAGAGGCCGTTCACGGGGCGGGGAACTGAAGTGCATCTTCAACTCCATCGCTCCCTCGCTGGGCGGTAAGAATTGGCTCTCACCGGGTGGTGAGCAAAGTCTATTGCAGTAATAGCAAAAGCAGTCGCCGGCGCCGATGCTGCTGTAGCCAGAGTCCGATCTGCAGACCCTGCTTCTTGCTCTGACGTCCATGCTTGCGGCTGCGGCACTTGAGATGAGACCGGCATGTGGTCCGAAGTAGTCCTCCCCGGAAATAGGCGAGGCAAGACCGGCATGAGGACCGAAGTAGTCGTCTTTGGGAGCCTGGCCGTGAGGAGAGACACTGATGCTGCTGCGCGTACTGACGTTTTCGAGATAATGGTAGTGGTTTATAGGCGGAGCACTTGGCCACATGACGGTATAGAAGCTAGGACCCGGTGTGGCCGAAACCATGCCCTCGTCCATGTTGGTGCCGTTCCAAGGGCTCCAGTTGCTGTTCCAATGACTCCAGTTCGGCCCTTGGGCCACTGAGTTCGCCACTGAATTCGCAGCTGAGTTAGCCACTGAGTTCGCAGTTGAGTTCGCAGCTGAGTTGGCACGCTTCCTCTGCTCAACATGTGCTCGTCCATCTAGCCGCTCGTATCCATCCCACTCGTCCCAGTCAGCGTTAGGTTCGTCCGTCGAGCGGCCCGGTATCCTGGAGTACTCTGAAGGACGTCTCAGGTCACTGTTCGAATGGGGTCGGCCGGACGCAGAACCGTGCGAAAGTCCTAGGCAGTCTTCCCACCAGCTCCTATCGCGTGACCCGCACTGCTTCATGTCCCCTAGAGCATCTCTAACGAAACCCTCTTGACGGGCCGAGAGCCGAACGACGGGCTCCGTGATCTTCATCGTGGAGGGACATATTAACGTCCTAACGTTTTCGGCTCTCTCAGGGTTGGCCTCGCGCCGCACAATTTCATTCTCCAAGAGCGCGGCGGCATCAAGTCCGTCTTGCAGCTTCTTTGGTAGATCATCAGAGGCTGCCAGCCAGCTAGAGTCCAGCTTGAAGACGATCAAGTCGGCCAATGATATATAGGGCACCTCGCCGTATAAGAGTTCGCGAACGAAACGTGCGGCTCGGGGTAGGTAAGGAAACTAGCCTTCATGTTAAAAGGGGCTAATTCAGCCAAACGTTGCGCTTGGCAAGGGGAGGGAGTTCTTACAAGCCATTGTGAAGAGAACTCAACCCGAATGTCCCAACCAGCAGGACTACGGTAGAAAAGGTGCTGTTCCCGTTCACTGAAAGGTGACCTTGGGTGCTCCAGTAACTTCTTCTTGACGAGACTGGGAGGCGTCGAGACACTGGTGATGAAGTTGATGTTCTGCGCAGACAATGAGCTTCGTCGTCTTGAGCCAAATGGGACTCCAATGTTCAAGGAGATATCTGAATCTTACATCGGTTTGCCGATGATCAGCAAGGTAGTGCCACAACGCTAGGCCTCCTACGACGGCCAGCCTCAAGCGTTCGAGCTCTGGAATCTGCTTGATGATCTGGACGACATTGCAAACAGCGTCCTCCAACTCCTTGATCGGTTGCGCCATTCCTTCCCGGTTTCAGACGAGACGTGGCAAATAAATGTCAGATTGCCCGAAGGATGAAAATAAGGATAGTGTAAGGTCGACGTGACCGGCACGTCCGATCTGTTTAGTAATCCGCACGGGCAACAGCAGCAGCAGCAGCAGCTGGTCGAGCAGCAAAGTCAAGTCTCCGATTGTCTAGTAAGTGAGCGTGTCGTTGAATCGAAAGAAAGGAGGAAGATAAATAAACGCAAGAAACAGGTCGACTGAGAAAGAATTAAGGGCGCTCAGACCCCCTTGCAACTAGGCATTCGAAGATGAGTGCCAGTAGTTAATTGAGTCGAGCGTGAGTCCCAGTTTCAACGAGTTGAGTCGAGCTACGGCGAGTTCTTAATATACATACTGGCCTTCCCTCCTAGCGAAGCATGTTTCTACGCTAGCCGTCGTCTCCTTCTGATGGATCCAACTCAATTTTCCTAGCCAGGCAATCTAGATTCTCGAGCAGTGACCAGTTGGAGACGCTGACGGCGGCATCCACAGCTCAGTACGCGGCATTTTGAGGCTAGAGATAGGAAGTGCCGGGTATGCCCCCCAGGGCTCAAGGAGTCAAGCGGGGGAAAAAGCGGGGAGGAGCGAACGCTGCTAAGGGGTGGTGGGCAGGGTCGAGGGCGACGACGTCTGGATCTATTCTGAAAAAGAGATCCGTTCCAACTATAGTACGAACGTATATCTCTCGCCTCGCGAGACCAAGACGCTTGTCCACCCTCCTTCATGGGCGCTCTTGGCCAGGGCCGAGGACCCAGGGCAGTGGGGATCCGGGAAGCCAGGAACATGTCGGGTAGCGAAAGTCAAGCACCCTCCAACACCCGTTTTCGCTTCTCTGCTTGTTCCATTCCAGCGAGAAGAAGAGCGAGCAGAGAGAGACTATCGACTCTAGAGGGAGGCTGCTGTTCTAGACAGGGTTTATGACACCTCTGGGCCGCGCTGCCCTCCCTAAGCAGAAGAGTCGAACAAAACTCTATCGCCATGACTCGATCGCCAGAAAACGGGTTCGTGCGCGCTGCCGACCGGTTCCAGGGCGCACCACCGAAACAGCCAGAACGAAACGGCCTCTAGTAATTAAAGACCGTCTGGGCGAGATAAGAGACCTCCATAATCTCTTCTCTCTCTCGGCTTAAGCCAGGAGTAGTAGTCGTTTCCGTAGTCTAAGCAAGATAGTAAGTAAGTAGTCGGGCAGCATCCGAACCGCCCTCTCTCTTTTTTCCCATTATTCCCTTGAAGGTTTTCTTTCCATTCCACGATGAGACCACGGAAGTGTGTTGTGGGTGTGTGTGGGTGGATGGTGAGAAGGGGGGAAAAATGGATCGATTAAATAAAGAACATTCGACACAGGCAAGATGCCTGCAAACATGCCATCGGATCCAGATGACCGTCTTACCGTTCACTCGGGCTCAACACTCGCAAGACGGCGACTCTAATACCACACATCCATACACGAATCCCTACCTACACAGCCATACACAAATAGATCCAACTCATCAAGGATGTAAAAACCCGTAGGGCAGCAGATCATACATGTCAAGGCAGTAGTCGTCAACCCCCCAACAGGCAAGATGCCTGCACACCCGGGTGCCCATCATGCCCAAAACCCTACATTGCCGTCGCCGGGCGGCGCGCAACCCTACCTACCCTCCTAAAGCGAGGACGGCGCTAAACAAGAAAACCGAGGCCGACCTTTTTCTAGGTAGGGTCGTAGTGTAGGTTGTTAGGTCCGTCCGAAACTACCGGTACCGGTGCCTTGGGTAGGATGTCGAAGAGGACGGAGTCCCTATGTACTAGGCATTACCAAGAGCGTCTACCCTACCTACCTGACTATCCTACGCGAAGCGACAGTCGAGAAAAAAATAGGTAGGTCCGGAGAGGCGGAGTTTAGGTATGGTCCGTCCTGGTCCCTAGACAGACCATGGGCCGGAAGGGCGTTTTTAGTAATCTTTTCTCTCCTCCCTCTCCCTCCTCTGTCTTCGCTTCTGATTTTAGAAAAAAAAGCCTGCCTGTCTGTCTAGGACTCTAGGTTGAAAGTAGTTCATATGCCGAGATAGGTAATCTAGACGACTCATCGGGCACGCCACCGAGGCGATCTCCTCGGTCTTTGCTGTCTTCGGGGTATGCAAATGGTTGATTTTGCATGGAGGCGGAAGATAGGTCGTCTCATCACATTCTGGTCACGTCGAGTTGAGTCTGGACGGATGGCATGATCATTGTCTGGGCAGACAATATGAGGGCTTGCTTGGTCGGGGCTCGGGAGGCGAGGGGGCTTAGACGCAGATGTCCAATGACAGATAGACAAACGCAGCTACGTTACAAATCTAGCCGATTAGACTACCATCACACTACCAATTCATCCATAATAGACCTTTAGAGACAGTTAGCAGGTATAAAGGGATCGTTCTAGTCTCCCATCACATGACTTGTCATCGAAAGGGTATTATCCCGTGACCATCACCATTAAAAACCAAGTTTGATAACTGTAGCTAATGACTAGTCTGAGCGTACATTCCAGCAATGCTATCATTTAGTCCTAGAGAAGACCTCAATGAAAGTGATTATAGGCCCAAAACCACGTCAGCTCGTATGCCCATATTGGTGCTACAGTTTTCAGATTACCTACATACCCCCTGGTTGTTGTTCAGTAGGGGTATGTATGCCAGTGCAACGCCGATCTCTGACCACAAATGACAGTAACCCTCTCTTGAAACATGCTTGTCTTGATATCCACCCTCCCCAAACGCCTTACTCTCATGGGTCTCGAGCAGCTCTAAATCCGTCATGATCGTGCTCAGACAACGGGATTTCCCGCCCGTTGTGGGAACCAGGCACATGACCACTAATTGATGAGCTTGTCGAGGGCCCTTCCTCTAGAATGTCATAAATGGATATCAACGCGTTCATCGTGTCTTCCGAACTTTGAGACCACCTTATATGTACTGGCCTGGGCCCAAAGGTCTCCCCCTCTCCTACTGATGGCGTGCCAGTACTTGTAGGTGGCGTAGTGTGAGTGGCAATAGCAAATGAATCCGACGGAGCATCAAGTGTAAATGCTTCGTCCCATACCTCATCACTTCGACGAGGTCGTTTCCAAATCTTCAATCGTTCCATACGAGTTCTTCGCCGGCGGTTCCGACGAGTCCGGTAGTTTCGGAAGAGAGTCTTCAACTACAGGAGTACTCCTTCTTCATCACCATCCTGTGCAGTCTCGTCTTCGTCTTCCCATTCGACCTCGTTGGCCAAAGCCTCAGCCTTGCGTTGAACCTCGGCCAATCCGCTTATTTCGGCCACGTACTCTTTGTCTTCGAGAGCACGCTTAACAAATTCCCAGTTATCCTTTCGATACGCCGAAAGAATGGGCTCGCTGCAAGCACTGCAGCATGGATAAGACTCTCCTTTGATGACAATGTTTTGAAATCGGTTCAGGAAGCCACGGATTTGGTGAGGAACAATACCCAGTGCGTACTCATCATTCGAGCTAACCTCCTGCAACGTGTTAGACGAAGCCGCCGGCGCCGGAGCATGATGGCCCAGGGGATGCTGCAATAGGCTCGTGAGGAGTTCGACAAGTAGAGCAGAGGCAATGGCAGCGATGCCAGGGCGTGTGACGGTGCATTGCTGATCGAGTGTCAAATCTTTCTGCGACTATCTGAGTGTCAGTAGTGGAAGATAATAAATAGGGGTTAAGATCGCTTACATCGCCGGGCGCAACCACATCGTTGCAAAAGTAACAACCCAAAGCACTGTCACCGTCATTCTTGGGCTCAGCACCGTGTCTCATTACCACATAAGTATCGAAGCCAAGCGCAGCGTTCATGACGATCTTTCCAGCGGCTTTGCCCATTACCGTTGGGAGCCATCTCGACTCACGGCTGTCCATGAGCAAGAAAATCGCATCGTGTGCATCGATAAGTGCTTTGAGACGCTCGAAATCGCCTTTAGTCTTGTCCACAATTGGATGACCAAGCATCGGGACAGATAAAACTTCGCCATGGCTGTCTACGCCGGGATAGATCTGCTTCAGGGCTTCAGCTGCTCTGGTAGCTTTGGCAGCTCCTCCGTTAAGACAATCCTCGTACACGAAAAGGGGCTGCCGAACGGGATTAGAGAACGAAACAGCGCCGTAGTCGACAAACGTGATCGTGCGGACGCCCCATCCCATTAGATTTCTCGACACGTAACTGCCGAGTGTGCCGGCACCAAGGAGCAAACACTTGGTGTTCTTGATGATATCAAGGTTGAGGTCAGGCGCGATTCGCCATTTCATGAGCTTCAAGTTGAGATCCACGGACTGGTCGGCGATACGGGTTGGATCCATCGACTCAGCAAGACTGACTGTTCTTGCGGTTAGTTTGTTCGATGGGTTGCGCTCCCAGCCTGTAGCTTTAGGCATGGTGGTAAGGACCAATTCGTCGACTGGATCCATGGCTAAATTCATGATGATGCTCCGTGCCTCATCCCTGCGTGAATGGATATCACGGTAGCACATGATCTGGACTTCCCTGAGCTTGTAGCGCTGTCTCACCAACATCAGGAGATTTCTCAACGGCCAAGATGGATACTCGTCGTATGTGGAGGGGTCCACAAAGGCCACATATCTGTCCTCTTTGGGGATCTCGTCAAAGAATCCGTGCTCGAACTGACGCAAGCTACCGATCTCCCAAGTGAAACCAATATCATCGGCCAGGGACTCAAGGCTGGAAGAGGAACGGCCAGCTCGAACTTTCTTAGCTAGGAAAAATCCATACTGTCTGGTGTCCACAGAGTAACGCCAGGTTCCTACTCGGTCGACCAAGGCAGTACTCTCGGCAGGCCTCAAGTGTTGCAAGTCGCCGATACGCTTCCACGCGGGATCAGAAGGGAAAGCTGGAAAGCCAAACCAGTAGGTCATTCGGTACTTCTTGAGATCGGCGTAGGAGAGTATGATGTACGATGAGAGCAGAGAAGGGACCGAGTAGATGGTTCCATCCTTGATAGCATCCCATATCTGCGTTGATCAGTATGGAGTGACACACGGCGAGGTGTAAAACAGAGTATCATACCTGACTGGCAGAGTTGTTGAGTACCTCAATCTTATCCACCTGCTTGAAGGCATCCAAAGTATTGGTGTTTCTGAGGACACCTTCGGCACGTGCCGCATTCATGGGCACACTATAACAGGCAACGCTTCGCGTGAGCAGACGGTTCTTTTGAAAAAGGCGCAAGCGTCACAGTGCTTGCGCAGAGGTAACTTACGAGCTGGTTGTGAGAGCATTAGCCAGAATCTGCATCTTGACACTATCTGTTGGTTCATCGGTGGCGCGGTGCTCATAGATGCCCACGACGGGGCGTGCCGAGTCGCTCAGTTTGTCATGGTCGAGCTTAGAGGCAAACAATGCCGAGTAGAACGGCAGCTCGATCTCCGAGGAGAAAGGCGCAAACTTGATGGTGGTCATGTTGGCCGACAGGTTTCGTTACCTGAAGGTGAACAAGTGACCGTCGTGGAGTTAAGTCCGTGAAGCTGCGTCTGTTGAGGTTCGCAATGCGCTTGATATGGCGGGCGGGTTGAATGATGGAGTGAATGTCCGCGCGAACTAACGCACAGGTTCGGATCGCAGTCGCGAACAGATTTCGCAGGCAGTGATGATAAAAATCTATGATGAGAATCGTAGATTGAGGTAAGGGCAGGAGAGATGATACGGAGGAGAGAGTGTTGTAGGGTATTGAAGTGTGATGGGAGTAGATGTGAGAGACGAGAGGGAAGTGAGAAGAAGTGCGGTCGATGTACGTTGACAACGCCCGCAGGTAAGCTGGAAGTTGGCGGGGCATCAACGTAAGTGCTTGTATAGGCAGGTACCGACTAGGTATCTGTAGATAGCTTCAAGTGCGGAATGACTGTGTCTAGGGGGTTTAGTTACTGGGCTGTACTAAGATGGCACAAAAGGAAGTAACGCACTTCGTACCTGTTCTAGGTGGAAGCTGCGCCTTCCAACAAGTTCGATTTCAACGTCGGCAAACCGACTCTTGTTCGCTCGTCGCTCCTGCTTTAACTTTCCTTACTGTGTCTGTGATTCAAAGAAGGAATCGGCGCTCGCCAAAACATTCCCCGAACGTACCTGCCACTTACTTAAGATACCTAACGAATACTTCAGCTGGCAGGTACGGAATAGGTTGCAACTAGCCCGAACCCCAAGCCATCCGATCTCTAAGCATCAGTGAATGCACCACACACCGCCTGCATGAACACTCTATAAATACAGCCATACACCTGACGCTTCTTGTTCTAGTTATTCGCAGTGCTCCTTGGCCCGTGATTTTGACAGAGGATGTCACATGTCGTACCTCATCAGGTGTTAGACTAATCAGAAACGCCTTACAGATCTACGGGGAGGACGTCGCACTTACACCGGAATCCACAGAGGGGTCATGCCAGTGTCATCACCTGAAGCCTCGAGAGATGACGTGCCTTTGTTGGGGTCTCGGCTCCTGCCAGGCACGCTTAACCTGTCACCGATCCGATATCCCCGATACAGCGATATGTATCTTCGTATCCCGCACTCCGCCAGCTGCAGCTGCCAGCAGCGGACAGCTTTGCAACTCAGGGCTCATAATAATGAGTGGGGGTTCACATCGCTTTTTGCGTCTGTCCTGTGTACCTACGTAATTTGTACCTACCCGCCCTATTAAACCGTTAACACGTTCAAGCGCGACCGACCGCGTCTCGCGTCGTTGAGATTCCGCACCGGCTAAGGCGATAAGATTAATCAAGTCAGATTGTCTTCGACTTTGAGACTGTGATCGAGAAAGCTATCACTGCTTACCTGTTCATCAGAGTCTGTCTAAGACTTCATCGCCGTATTATACATCACCTATTCGAACCGCCCATTCACTGCAAAATACAAAACCTTCGTGACTCGCCCCGTTATCGTGGTTACATCTGGTTTGCGCAACGAGTTGTGCTGTCGCAAAGATGCTTATCGGTTTATGCGGAGGTACGGAGTGCCTTTCATAATGTTCCCTTCCGTCTTGGCTCCTTTTCTTTTTCTTTTTCTGCTCTCTCAAGGCTGATGTCCCTTTAAAGCGAAGTGCGCCGGGAAGAGCACAGTTGCACAGTACCTCGTTGAACACCATGGCTTCAAGAGGTTGGAGATCGTAAACCCGGCATCGAAACCCACACAGAACGGAACCTCAGGCGAAGAACCCAACGGCATTTCGTCTTCTAGTGAGTCGGAAAGAAACTCTACGGATGGGAATGGTGTACGTACGGAAAGCATCGCCTCTCGGTCGACGCCACCCGTCTTCGCGACTGGACAGGATCTCCTAGACTTTGTAACGAAACACTGGCGATCGCGATGGGTAACAACGGATATCCACAGCGAGGAAATCCTAAGCACCCTGAGCCGACGCCCATTCTTCATCCTCATCAGCGTGGATGCGCCCGTGATGGTGCGGTGGCGGAGGTACCAAGCGCGCCAAAAGCGACTCTTCAGTTGCATCCCCGAACTCAGCCTCGAAGAATTCGTCGCCGAGTCCGACACACAGCTCTACGATGCCTATACCGGCGCGCTCCCGCTCATGTCGCAGGCCGCGATCCGTCTCCTTAACACCTCCGACTCCATCGCCCACTTGTACGCGACGCTGGGGAAGCTGGACCTCACAAACGGCGACCGCCTGCGCCCAAGCTGGGATAGCTACTTCATGTCCCTTGCTTCTCTCGCGGCACGGCGGTGCAACTGCATGAAGCGGGCCGTGGGATGCGTGCTGGTAGACAGGAAGCGCCGCGTGATATCAACGGGCTATAACGGAACCCCGCGACACCTGACAAACTGCATGGATGGTGGCTGTCCGCGCTGTAACTCGGGTATCGCCACGAGCGGCGCAGCACTGGCTACCTGTCTCTGTCTGCACGCTGAGGAAAACGCCCTCCTTGAGGCCGGGCGCGAGCGCATCCGCGAGGGCAGCGTGCTGTACTGCAACACATGCCCCTGTCTCACTTGCAGCATCAAGATCGTGCAGGTCGGCATTAGCGAGGTCGTGTATAGCCAGGGCTATAGTATGGACGGCGAGACGGCGCGCGTTTTCATGTCGGCTGGTGTTAAGCTGAGACAATTCTCGCCGGTACGTTTTCCTTTTTTTCGATCTTTAATTGCCATCGGGTTCCATATTAAATGCTAACGCAATCATAGCCGGCCAACGGTCTCGTGCATTTGGAGCAAATGGATATGGATTATAAGCCGTACCCCCTTTGAGGTCCTGAAATGCAAGACCTGTACCGTACGGAAATCGGATCAATACACCCGAAGCCGAGTTTCAATTGAGTTACGAAGCCGACGAGTCGAATTGAACGTATAGAGAGGCAGGACCGAACCGACAGCCCCATATCTTTGAGCAGGGAGTCCATGATTTGTGAATACGAAAGCGGAAGCGATTGTATTGTTCACATGAAAGAAAAGTGACTTACTGTATGATACCCAGTCAGCATTCGCTTTCGGCGTCGAAAAATGCATGCATCAGACACGTGGGAAAGAATGAGAGCAATGTAGATTCAATCAAATCTACCAATGAATCAATGAAGCAAACAAGCAATCAACTAATCGAGAAAGCAAGCAAGCAATTGCGAAGGGAAAAAAGAATGGGAACACTGCGGGTATAACAATTCATTAAGATATGTTTTTCATCACTAGTTAGAAGAGGAAGAATCGACAACTAGTGAAAAAAAACACATATCATTTTTTGCTATTTGACATCAAGAACAAGTCTCTTGGTAACACATGCGTGGGTATTGATTATCATCGTATTATCATCCATCCATAACCTGAGGCTCTCTCGTGTAGAAAAGTCGACGTGGGGGAGGGTTTGTTGTGTTTGTGTTGTGTGATTTCCGATGATGAATACGCAATTATTCACGAAAAAAATTGTGAATAATCGGGTATCCATCATCGGGTTTTTATTTCCCCTCCCCAGGATTCAATCATTCCCCTCGATCTTGCTCAACATAAAATCGAATTTCCGGCGTGTTGATTGAGATCAGTCAAAGCGCCTATTAGGGCAGAATAGGTCCGTTTCGCGGGCGTGGCATATCGGGTTGTCTTGGCGTTAAAGGGGGGAAAGTCGTGGTGTGGTGACCGGTCGGGCCTTTTTTTTTTGTGTCATGCCTTAATAAAGTTTTTTTTCCCCTTGTTTTCTTTTGTTTTTTACTGTTTTTCGTTGTTTAACCCTCAAGGGCGGCCTTCTTAGCCTTGCTCTTGCTGATGAGCTTGGAGATGAAGAGGGCAAAGAGACCACAGCCGACGACGAAAACGATGGCTAAAGCGCGATAGTTAGTATACATATGCAGGCATACTAGTTGGTTCCGCTTCATATCGGGTGGACCAATGGATGTGTCGATGTCTGGCAACCGGGCCAGCTAGCGAGGTAGTTAGTACTCACCGAAGACGACGATGACACCGGCTTCCTTTTGAGCCCCTGTAGACAATCAGTTACTGTAACAATTGAGTGGTGAACCAGCACGGATCGTGCTGGATTCAGAGGGCTACTCACAGTTCTCACGGCGGGCGAGCTGGTGGACAGCCTCGCGGGCAATAAGGGCGGAGTTAATGGCGGCCATTTTGATAGACTGTATGAATCAGTGACTCTGTTGCGCGCGCGACGAAATAGTGAATAGTGGAAGAAGGAGTTGCTGGTGCAGGGTAGGCAAGTGGTAGGAAGGTGTTCAATCGAAGCGGATTTCTTGGCTAGCAGCAGTCTCTTCAAGTGCCGCGACAGTCGCTTTTATAGGACCGCCAAGTCCCCTAACTTAGATGGATCCGGGGAAGAGCACGTCCCAAGAAATGGCTCGAGCGCGCAGATACCGGGGGAGCAAGGGTGCCGGCAAAAAAAACTTGGCTTACATAGTGTGGAAAAAAGCGTCACGAAATAGCGGCTGATCTGAAGAATCGACAAAGGAATTGGTCCGCGAACAACACGAGCCTCGGTTTGGATTGGAGAAGGTGAGGTTGAGAATTAAATCTGCGCAAGGACAAGTGAGTTAGGAGGAGGAAGAGAAGAAGAAGGAGGACAAAAAGCGACTCGGGTGGAAAGGACGCAGCAGGAACAATTTAATGGGTAAGCTTAGGTTCTCGAATCGAGTCAAGATCTGACGGTGGAAGGTACTCGTGTGTAGTGTGGTACTTGGGTGGAGGGGGCAGGTGGCGGTCTTTGCAGGTGGAGTGTTGCGCGTCGCGAAGTACTCGTACGAAGTACCCTTCCGAACCTTGCTCTTTTTTTGCAATGCTTTGCTCAACTTTCTTCTACGGATTACGGACGCTGTCGTGCGTGGACAGCAGGATCATCACGGTCATGGAGGTTGGTAAGACAGGGATAGCTGCTGGTAGTGCGCACACTTAGCAGAGCCGAACAGGTCAGATACCTGGAGCCGTGGCGTGCTTTAGGTGCTGTGGGCAGGTACCTGTACCTTCTGGAGGTGGTATAGGCAGGTGGTGTTAGGTGAGGGCAGGTGGTTGGTAGGTACCGTAGTGCACATGTGTAGTGTACCTCCTAAGCCCGGAGCGTGTAAGCGCTTGCTAGCACACGGTACAGAACCCTCTCAGAACCCCAGCAGCAGAGCGGCCAGGGCAGGGCTCGGGGCCCGGGGCTGACCGGTTTTTGTTGCCCTCGCAATCACGCTAGGTACTACCGGCACACATCTGCGCGATTTTGTCAAGCTCAATCGCTCAACCAACCAGCGAGCCGGCTGGTTATCATCAGACCCCAGTACGGGCAGCCAGATAGAGCGCGTTCCCTCGATAGGATAATCTGGGTACGTACATACATACGTACTGGATGGGGAATGCGACCGATGCAAATTGGGAAGCGACCTCGAAATTTTCAAAGTCGCGCAGAAAAGCCGAGGTGCGGAACGGGTTTAGTGTTCATGTGACGGAGCGTCGGAGACTCGGTAATAATCGCTGCTGTCGTGTGCGGAATTGGTACATGCACGGACGAGCAGGTATTTCGTACAGTGACTGATAATGGACTCTGTGAAGACGGCGAGATGCCAGCTACTACCTACCTACTACAGGCGGTCTTCACCGGGGGATGCTGGATACCTAGCCTTGCTACCTAGATCCCTTGTGGAATACGCTAGAAAACATTTGTGGACTTGGAAAAGACGCAAACAGGTTGGAAAACATGTTCTCCGAGGACCTACCAGCTCGGAATTCGAACTTTGGTGTTGCAGAAACCGGAGTTTGAAGTCGAAAGATGTCAAGAAAGGCCGGAAAAGTTGGACGACACCTCTAACTCAAGAAAAAGCGGGCCGTTTTCGTCCCAACATCGCGGCCCACAGCGAGCAAGAACTGACGAGTAAGAAAACTGGATACTTGCAGAAAAGGCCGAGCTTCCGCGACGCTAGTACCTTTTTGGTCGATATCTCAGCCAATGAGCGAAAGGTGTGAATTTTTAAGGTGACATAACATTACTAAGCGCATAGATTTTTCCAGCGAAGGCGCATCTCATGTCCTCGGTACATGCGCTCAAGTACGCTAGCGTAGGTACGAACATCTAGCGTGACACACTAACCCAAACCCACTAGTGGATACACACTAAATTACACTAAGTGTACTGTACACTGTACACTAATACCAAACCTGTCTAACCGATTGCGCAAACCTACAGTGCATAAGAATATATGGCACGGTAATTTACGCAGACGACGACACTGGACACCAACACCAGTTGCCTCAGAAACCCAAAGCGCACACACAAGTTCACAACCAACATGGTCCGGACTCTATGACATAACAGACTCATCCTGTTCTCAAGCAGTATTCCAAAGATGGAGATACGGCAGATGTCATAGCGAGCTACGGATTACATGGACGGTGAGAATACCATATACGAAGCACAAAGAACGTCGTTGTCAGCTAATGCGCTCCGAGCGTACGGCATGCATTCTTACTGAAAGCGTCCTCGGTCTATGGGTTCCAGAAGGTTGGACTCACAACATGCCATCGCGGCGGTCAACCGCTTGATGACGAGAAAGCTTAGCGACGGGTCAAGTTCGGTTTTCTGTGACGGAAATACATACCTGCCGGCATCTTCTCGCACAGACTCCAGAGCGACCGCCAGGAACGGTGGTGTAGGTCCGGGATAGTGTGCCAAGTAGCGCGCCGTAGCGACGGCGTAGCGTGTGAAACCCGCCGCTATAATTTACTAAGGCCGCACCGTGCTCGCTCCTACGGAAACGACGGTGAGCATCCAGGTACGGCAGACCTTGTGCGGTGTAGCTATAAGTAGACGTCTGGTATCGATGAGGAAGAAGAAGAAGAAGAAGAAGGTCCCGTGTTGTCAGTTTATGGCAATTGAATATCGGTTAATATTGAGAAAGTGGAAGGGGGATGAGTGTACGGATGAGCACGCAGGGACAGGACGGGAGAGCACAATGAACTGCATGGCGAATCAACCACGCGGATCAACGCGTACACGAGCGGTCTCTGCAGGATGATTTCACTCGGCTTACTACGTTGACTAGGCACGTTTTTCACCTGTATGTAGTGTACAAATCAAATCGGGTAGGTACATGGCCGATGATCCCTCGGTCCGTTGGGCAACGCCAGGTCACTCGTAATCCTCAGCTCAGGATCGCATGAGGGTCGAGTCGGTACCGCTACCGGAAGCGCATCGGAATACGTACGGACCTCCCAGATCGTCAAGACGCATGATCTAATAACGGCTACGGAATCTGGCCGTCGTCTTCGAAATCCTCCTGAGAGTTGGCTTCGTTGGCCTCGAATCCTCATCCAGCTTGACTAGCCGATACCCGAGCTATGCTGCGGCCCCTTTTTACGGATCTTACGAGTACATACGGACTACCTACAACCTCGACCTCTTGAACTGAGTTGCCCGGTCGAAGGTAACTTCGTATGTTCAGTTCTGAAAGACCTGGCCAGACTCGCCTTATCGTCTTTTTGTGGTTCCCAATTGCCACAGAGGAGCAAACTCACGACACCGACAATTGTGCTCCTTGCAACAAGCAAGACCTCAGCGAAAGTCACAACCATGGAATCCATTTTCATCAAGTGTGGAAGTTGCTAGCTGGGACCTTGCTATCGTCCTCATGAGCAAAATGTCAATTGTTTGCTCATTTGAAGAAGGCCGACTGCTAAGGATGGCATTCTGATCCGAAAGCACTGCTGTCTGCATCCGAACATGGCAGTAACTAACTCACAATCTCAATTGCGAGCTTTTTACCTCTCCCAAGGCTTCAATTGTCAGCAATGTTCACGCCGCTGATGAGAAAGATGCCTCTGAGGGAGCATGAAGATCACACGCTTATAACTTCATACAACCCCTGGGTCAGAATGTCTACCCGCTGCAGCTGAAACAACCACAGGTAAAAAAGATCAGAGAGATTTGATACTAACCATCAACAAGGCGGACACCAACGAGCCTCAACTTGAAGCAACAAATGCCAGTCACGTGAAAATAAGGGGTTCAGGATTGCAGAATCAACAAGTCGTTTCTTGAGAAATACTTCATCTAACAACATCCAAGATGCTTGCTCGCGTATATACTCTTTAACCGGCGAAATCCAAGACGACCGGCTGTCTACATCCAATGCATTGCAAGGCGAACTTAAAAGACCCTTAAAGCCCCTTTTTGCCCTTCGGGCCTTACGGGAGCCCGGATCGAAGATGCCAGGCTCACATAGGTAAACTCCGATGACGTGCAAAAGAGGCCCATCATTTCCCAGGCCACTCCCCACCCTTTTCGTGATGTTGTACAGCGCTTTATCAGGTCCAACACAAGGAATACGGCTGCTGTCGCAAAGAGTCGCTAGAATGAGCGCAGCAAGAGGAGGGCGGATGCGGTTTCGTGTCGTACGTGTTGAATGAGGGGATTTATTTTGTTCCCAATTCCTCGCTCACAACTTGGCGGTCTCAGCCAGCTGGCCGATCTTGAGCTTCTCGCCGTGCTTCTCGAGCACGTTCTTGCCGTGGTACTTCCAGAACTGCTTCGTGGCGTCCTTGCCGGCCACGCGCTTCAGGATCTTGGCGCCACCCGGGTGCTCGTCGAGGAAGTCTGCGCGCGACAGCGGGTTAGCCTACGGGAATAGGATGGATAAGAACGGATAGGCAACTAACTTGTGATGTCGTAGACACCCGTGTCGACGATGATGTACATGCCCTTCTCGGCATCCTTGTGCTCGCTAACCTGCTTAGCTGTGAAAGTCTTCGACATGATGGGCTAGGTGGTTTCGGATGTGCGGAAATTGTGGAGTTTCGAAGGATGAGGAAGGTTCGTCGCGACGATTTGTTTGTCGCTTTCTGCTGTTCGCGTTTGCGTATTTGTAGATGTCGTGAAAGAGGTGTCCCTTATTGTTGTTGTCGAAGATGGCTAAATTGCGAATTGAACGCTCGGTTATCCATACGCCGAATGCACGCACGGGCAGAGGTAGAATCCCAGACCATTCTTCCCCAAGAGCCTCGGCATTGACAAAAGTGGGACGGTCAGATGTCGCTTTGTCAATACCTTGACGCTTATTGGTTGGTGATAGGGGTTTTGTGGGGGGCTGATAGACGGATGTCCCCGAACGAGGAATGATGGGCGCAACTTGGACCGGATTGTGTCAGAGGCTTTCGTCGCGATTTGCTCTGTGCGCAATACGGATCGCGATGGTGTTTAAGGAGGTGTTGATGTTTAAGGAGTCGTTGCTGTTTGTTTATTGATCACCCTTTTCAGAGTTGGGAAGAGTTAAAGGGTTAGAGTTTCTGCTCGGAACATCTTGACTCAAAGTATCTGCAGCTCTCCCGGTTCCCGATGATTCTTCAATGTTTTTGTTTGTCCATTCACACCATATCTTCACGGCGCGATTCACAGCCACGTGATTTACAGAGACCCCCTGAGAATAAAAGTTGAAGCAAATACATCGACTGAACGCCATTTCTATCTCGAGTGCAAGGTGAAACGAGTTCCAAGTCTTCTATGCCTCAAAAGCTCAAATGCCTCAGTCTTAGGAGAAGTCTCTGCCACAATACCACAAACGTACACCAAGCGGCATGCCCGGTACTGAAACACATGGAGTCCTAAGACATTCTTCGTAACTGCAGGAGTCAGCCGGGTTATTCGGATTTCACAGAAGGACCCGAAGCGGCGGCTGACTTGCGATCTGACTCTGACTGTACTCGACGTCGGACAAGGAGCGGATGACGGCGTTGAGTGAAATAACTCGATGTCACCGAAGAGAGTGAATCACATGGCGCTATTGTAGTTATGTAGGATGAGGGATATTGGATTTACGGCGTATACAAGAGACTCTGGAATAGTTGAGGGGACTTGTGGTGTACTCTCTTGCAAAGGAGTGTGATATTGTGTCACGGAACCAGAAGTACAGGTCCAGTCATGAAAGGTAAGATATCTTAGGGAGTTTTTCTCTGTCTACGTGCCAAGAGCAAGGATATGCCGAACTGAGCGATTGATGTTTAACAATGCATATGACTGATTAGGGTATGATTCGTCTGCCTACACTGCTGGTATCGTCAAAACACTATATGTCGTCCCGTCGCTCCATAACCGCGCGCCTCTCTAATGCTCGTCTGAACAAATTCGCAAACGTAGCCGTCCCCTGACAATCACTTTCGTGCATCCGATCCAGAGCTTTCGGCATCCACTCTTGGATCTTTTGTATCCGGTTCGTATTCTGTAAGACGCGTTAGCTACGATTCAAGATCACATGCTCAACTTCCCTTCAGATAGAATGGATGTGGAGTAGAAAAAGGGGGCAGTATACATACCGAAGGGTGAGTGCTCATCCACTCAGGCGGCTCCTCTTGACTCGCCTGTTTCATCCGCTCCCAGAATCCAAGAGCCTGCCGGGGATCATAGCAAGCCTCAGCCATCATCATGAGCCCAATATAATCCGCCTCCGACTCTTGACGCCGGCCCATCGGACGCGAGAAGATCAGATCCAGCACGGACGAGCCAATATACGACGTTCCGTAAATCGCGAGCCCACCCGTCAAAATGATGAGCGAGTAGAGCAGAATATTAATCCCCAACTGCGAAGACATGCGCTCGCCCACATGTTCGGCAAGATTATGCGCAATCTCATGGCCCAGCACAGCCGCCAACCCATGCTCATTGCGCGCAATCGGTATAATGCCACTGAAGACAAAAACCTTCCCGCCCGGCAACACGAACGCATTCGCAACGCCCGGCGCATCAATGACCTTGACCTCCCAATCGGCATCCTCAATCCCACTCACCGGGATAAGCCGCTCCATAACCCTCTTGACAAGCCGTGTGCGCCAGTCCCACTCGGGCAGGAATCGATGTCCCTGTCGCTGGAGTTCGTACTCCAACCGCTTCGCCTGCGCATCGCTGGCCGCGCGCACGTTCTCCTCGCTGAAGCAGTTGAAGCGCCGTCGGCCCGACACGGGCACCGTCTCGACGTTCATGAAGTAGAAGATTATGGCCCCGCCGGCTGAGAGGATGATGACGGTGCGCAGACCGGGAGATTTCGCGAAGTGCGAGAGGCCTTCGGTGCTGATTAGGGGTTTGGCGCGCGAGAGCTCCTCGTGCGGATCGCGGCGGCGCGGGTCGCGCCAGTTGTTATGTTGGCGCGGCGAGTGCGAGAACGGGCGATGTGAGAAGGGTGCTGGTGCTGGGATGCGCGACAGTGGGAATCTGATAGGAGAGGGCGATATAGGCGTCCACAGCGGAAAGGGTCTGTGTGTGGTTAATATGCGACTGCCCGGCCGCGCCGGCGAAAGCAGGCGGAGGGCGCGCATGGTGATGATGCTGCCGCCTGTGGTCACGAATGATGAGTTGTGTGGCAAAGAGATGGGAGTAGAGAATAGCTTTGCGATTCTAGTATGAATTAATGGTTACTGTAAGTACAGTATGGGTTTATATCTATCTTACAAAAGATGTTGTTTTCCAGGAAAATACTCTACTAAGACTAATACACGATGAGCGATGGTATGATGACAAGATATTGACCGGTAGACCGAGGAAGGTTGCGATGGAAGAGCTCCGGCGCCGAGTTACGTAACGCGGATGCTGCCTGTTAATAATCACGTGAAAACAGCCCGATGGAATCAAATGGCACACAATTTGTAGCATATTTTTGGATTGAGTTTATTATTCTTATGAATTCATTGGTATATCGAGAGTATCCTGTAACCGGGTAATAAACAAGAGCCATGACAAAGGAAATAATAGCCGGTGCACCGCCACGGCGTATAGCCACCGATGGCTGAGTAAATGTACAAGTACACTTCGACTTTAACAACGCGTCCTCGTCGTTGCAGACATCACCACCAAAAGTCATACATCAGACAGAGGACAAAAGAAACAAGTTTATGAAACAAAAAATATGTAACTATTGACATATACAAGTTATATAAGGGTCATTCCCACTTCAGAACTGAGTATAGACATCGCGAGACGACGTATACGACCCGGTATCAGAAGGGGAATGGGATCGAAGATTGAAACAGAGGACCATGCGGGGACATTCATAACCATCCAGGCCATTTCTCTAGACATCGCCACGTCACTGATCCATCGTTTCCTCTCAGCTAACTGTCTCCAGGAACTTAGACAATGAAGGCGAGGATACCAGCAACAACCGCGAGGGTAGCGCTGACGCCAGTCTTCATGGCACCGCCGGTGGGGATGACGGAGGGAGTGACAGCGGGGTTGGTGGGGCTGACGGGGATGCTGGAGAAAGAGGCAGAGGGAGTGATGGCAGCGAAGGTAGAGCGGGTGAGGGTGCTCTTGGGGCTGCCGGAGTAGCTGGGGTAGCCAGTCATGGGGTAGCTAGAGGGAGAGGGGATGACCGAGTCGGTGATGTAGACGACAGCGCTGCTGCTGGGAACAGGAGTCTCGACGGGGTAGGACTCGATGGGGTAGGTCTCCTCAGGGAAGCTGGGGATGGACTCGCTGCTGGGAACGTTGACGGGAGCAGTGCTCACGCTGGTGAACTCAGCAGGAGGAACGCTGACGGTGGGGTAACCGGCAGGGGAGGTGGCAGGAGTGGTAGCGGCGCTGCTGCTGGGAACCTCGACGGGAGCGGTGCTCGCGCTGGTGAACTCAGCAGGAGGAACGCTGACGGTGGGGTAACCGGCAGGGGAGGTGGCAGGAGTGGTAGCGGCGCTGCTGCTGGGAACCTCGACGGGAGCGGTGCTCGCGCTGGTGAACTCAGCAGGAGGAACGCTGACGGTGGGGTAACCGGCAGGAGAGGTGGCAGGAGCGGTCTCCGAGGTAGGAGGGACGTAGACGGTCGTGGGGATCCAGACAGTCGAGGTCGTGGTGGTGGTGGACTCCTGGGGCTGGCCGGGGGCGGTGGCAGGCTGAGTCTCAGTCACGGGGCAGATGGTGGTGCTGATGGGGATGGTGACAGTGGTAACCTGGCCAGGAGCAGTCTCGACATGGGTGGTGGAGTAGATGGTCGAGGTCGTGTAGACGACAGGGGTGGTGACAGGAGTGATCACAGGCGCAACGCTGGTGCTCGAGAAGGAAGGAACACTGCTCGTCTCAGGCGACACGCTGGAGCTGGAAGCAGCGGGAGTGGTCTCGGTGCACGAGGTGCTGGCCGAGGGCAAAACGCTGGTGCTCGAAGCGGGAGCGCTGGGGTGGTGAGAGAAGGAGTGAGGCTGGGTAGGAACCGAGCTGGTCTCAGGCGAGGCGCTGGAGCTGGAGAAAGGAGGAACGATTCCAGTGGGGTAACCAGGGAGGGAGCTGGTTCCAGGAACGTGAGAGAAGGAGGAGGGCTGGCCAGGGACGGTGCTGGTAGCAGGCTTGGAGACAGGCAGAGTGGAAGAGCTGGTCACAGCGGCCGGGGTAGAGCTAGTCTCGGGAGCAGGAGTGGAGCTGGTCACGGGGACAGTCGAGCTGCTCTCGGTGCAAGTGGTGCTGGTTCCAGCAGCAGGAGTAGAGCTGGTCTCGGCAACCGGGACGGTGCTAGTACCAGGCTGAGAGACGGGCAGAGTGGAAGAGCTGGTCTCAGCAGCAGGAGTCGAGCTAGTCTCAGCAGCAGGAGTAGAGCTGGTCAGGGGAGCCACGCTGGAGCTGGTGGTAGGAACAACGCCAGTGGGGTAGCCGGGGATGGTGCCGGGAACGGTGCTGGTGCCAGGCTGAGAGACAGGCAGAGTGGAAGAGCTGGTCTCAGGGGCCGGGACGGTGCTGGTCTCAGGAGCGGGAGTAGAGCTGGTCTCAGCAGCAGGAGTAGAGCTGGTCTCAGCAGCAGGAGTAGAGCTGGTCAAAGGAGACACGCTGGAGCTGCTGCTGCTGGGGGTGGGGACACCGACAGTGGGGTAGCCGGGAGCGGTGCCGGGAACGGTGCTGGTGCCAGGCTGAGAGACAGGCAGAGTGGAGGAGCTGGTCTCAGGGGCCGGGACGGTGCTGGTCTCAGCAGCAGGAGTAGAGCTGGTCAAAGGAGACACGCTGGAGCTGCTGCTGCTGCTGGGGGTGGGGACACCGACAGTGGGGTAGCCAGGAGCGGTGCCGGGAACGGTGCTGGTGCCAGGCTGAGAGACAGGCAGAGTGGAGGAGCTGGTCTCAGGGGCCGGGACGGTGCTGGTCTCAGGAGCGGGAGTAGAGCTGGTCTCAGCAGCAGGAGTAGAGCTGGTCAAAGGAGACACGCTGGAGCTGCTGCTGGGGGTGGGGACACCGCCAGTGGGGTAGCCGGGAACGATGCTGGTCTCGGGCTGAACGGGAACGCTGCTGGTCTCGGGAAGGATGCTGGAGCTGGACATGACCGGGACGGTCTCGGTGCCCGGAGTGTAGACGGGGTATCCAGTGGGGGCAACCTGGGTGCTGGCGCTGGGGCTGTAAACCGGGTAGCCCTGAACGGGGTAGCCCTGGGGAGTGGCATTGGCAGAGGCCGCGAAGATGGCAGCAGCGGCGCCGACGGTCTGGATGAGAGAGGGAGCCATTGTGACGGTTGTAGAAGTTGTCGATTAAATTAAGTTATTGCTGTTGCTGTTGAAATGAATGACTTTGTCGTTGCTGTTTTAACGAGTGGATGACGTGAAGAACGTCGGCGAGCAGTTTCTCGCTGGTTTGTGGTTGTGGTTGATGAGCTGAAAGATTGAAGACTGCGTAAAACGAGAGGAAAGGTCCTATATATCCGGCGTTGTGGGCTCTACTCCGTGTTAAATAAGTGCCTCGCTCGCTAATCCTAGTTCTTCTTCATCCTCCGTAGTTCTCACTCGCATCCCATGTACTCGTACCTACATCGACCAACACCACATTGCACGATTACAACGTGCCTAGCTGGTGCCCTGCTCCACCCCGACGCCGATGCGGCGAACCTACTGGCTAGTCGAAGGGCGATCAGGGCTAGTCTTCGCAAAAGTGTCGTGTAAACTAGCCTCGCTCCAGGTCTGCATAAGCCCATGTCGTTCAGCATGGATGGCTCAAGCCCTGCTGCTCGACGATTGGTGGCCGGTCCTGTGACGACCCATTCTCTGCTTGTACTGTAACACCGAGTCTTTTTGCCGCCTCTCTGCTGGCCTAGGTTCCTGGTCTAGCGGCCAATTGCCCAATATCGCTACGACTGTCTTGGCAAGTTATGCATCGTGGCGGCAGGGGTCAGCCCCGGTTGCCATCAGTCATAGAAAAGGGGTGCGAGATGAGCAGCCGTCCTTTAATAGAAGATGGGCTAAACTCCCTAGTGTAATCCGTAGCTGAGGGGAACTGTACTGTACGAGTAGGTAGCTGACAACAGCACCGGTGGCCTCCATTTCTCTGCCAAGTCGTCGCTATTCTGTGCATTATACCGGGTATTCCGGGCCTGGCGCATGATAACGTGTGGAGTTGCTTCAACGTCCTTATATATGGGATCCCAACGGCTAATAATTCGACGTTATTATCCTACGGCACGTGTCAGGCCTAGAGCTTAGCGAGAGGGGGAGAGAGACACTGAGAGAGGAGGGGGGATCAAGAGAGAGCTTCGTCCACCTGGATTTTCCCCCCGATTCCCCTCAGCCGTCGCATGTTACATCAGGCATAGTGCAGCGTACTGTATGCATGCACTAGGGCTAGCACCAATGCAGGTACATGACAGTCTGCCCTGAATCCTGATCCGGCTGAAAGGGTCTAGCGGCATGCGAGGAAACGACGGGAGGCAAAAAGGAGGTTCGCTTAAGCTGGTCGTGTTTCTTAACGTTGCAGTTCCTTGCTCGTGCCTGAAAAGGGTACCTGCTTTGTGCAGATGAACGACTTGCTTGGCGACAGAACCTCTTGCGAGCAGTTGCACCAAACCTCCTAGGCAACGGTATCTCGAAAGTACCTAGGTACCTATTATGACCTACTGCGTCTTTCTCTGCCGTTAGAACACACACTCTTCTTAGTGACTGTTTAGTGTTCAAGCCACTGGGTGAGTAGCGTGGTCCCCGTGGCCCGTTCACATGCGTGCTAAACTGCTAAGAGATGGGGTTGCGAAACGGGAAAGGCCATAACTCTCTTTTGAGATCGATGCTGCCGAGTCGGGAAGAGACCTGGCTATCTAGATCACCCACAGCCCGCGGTATCGTGTCTCCGTCTGTGAGGGCGGTTGTGCCAGGGAGGGACACTAACATATGACGTGCTTATCGTTCCCCGGTCTCTCATAACGTGTGTTGTTTACTCGTACTTATTCGTAACCCTCTTCGTAGCCACTTCCAACCAAGCCAAGTCCACACCGGTACGCCATTATAACTCCGGTCATAATGGGAGACTAGGCCGGTTCTGTACATAAGTCCCTAGGCCCTCGCTCCGTATGTGAGCTTCCAGTCGTACTTCGTACGTCTTGTTAGGGATCTCGTATTCCGAAACTACAACGTGTCAAGACACGGTGTAGATCGTCATGTTGTACCTTCTTGGACTGCTTAGCTGTCAGCAACTCGCAAGTAACTCTCCAGTTATGAGAGAACCAGAGATGAGATTCGTACTGTCCAAGCTGCCCGTGGCCATTCGCCCATCTCTGGGACTAGGTACCAAGATGCGCTAGAAAGCCAAGTCTTCTCTCTTTTCGATTTGCGAAGCCCGGATTGGGACACCACGCACTGCACTAGAAGACATTGTTGCTGCTACGAGTAAGCATCGACGCCCCAGCCAATCAAAGCCTGTTATTTTCGGAACCCGCAAGACTTGCCCGGGGGATGGGTTGTTTACCTTCTTACGTTCGTAATCCGTTCTCTCAGATCACTCTTGAAAAGTTGAGAATCTTACTCGAGAAGCCCCCACACCGTCAACTCCCAATCTGTGAACGATATCCGCATTTTACGCATAAATACATACCTTGGCGGAGGCTAGTGCGTGTAACCCGTTAGGTACCGTGACCTTCAAGGTGTCCATGGTGCAAAGCCACCGACGGGCTCCACTCTTTTCATTCAATGCGACGGCAGAATTTGTACAGATTATGTATGGCCCACCAGACGGTCCCCGACGGGACAAACGGACGAGGCGAGGAATATTCCATTAGCCAGAGATATTCACATACGAAGACCTTCCGTACGACTTGGTCCGGATCGCAAATTCTTACCCGTTCCGACCTGGATTTTCACATTTTGGACACATAGTTCGTATGCAATCGTGTGGTTATGGCGCAATAATGTGACATCTTCAGCGCATATATCGGTTCGTAATCCCGTCAAGTCATTGAGAGCGGTCAGAAAGAGGCTTACAAATTCGGCAGTGATCCTTCGAAGCACACTACCCAGGTAGTTGTATGCATCGGGTCGGCCGGATTCCTGACGGTCGCATACTCCCAGCGAGGCTCTGCTCCCTGCCGGGTTACGAAGTGGGAAAAGTCTCGCCCCTAGTGCCCATCTGGAAATCCGTTCCTGGTCACGGCGGACTTCCCCCATACGAGGAGGCTACGGTACCTGCCTTCTTGTCCCTACCTAGGCTTTCTCCGTGATTATCAATTCCGTTCTCGAGATTGGTGCGTAGAAACGCCTGAATCGAATGCTCATCTTGTTATCTTAGGTTGATCCTTTGTTTGTCCCTGGATCCCGGCCTCAAGGCTCTGGACCCTCGATTCCAGACTCTGGACTCTCAACTCTGTACTCGTACGAGTATTCTAGTATACCGTCCGCCTGGGTCGATACCTATTACAGCTACATGTGACGGGATAGGGGCCAGAAATGACGAGAGGGTGTGATGAGATTGCAAGAAGTTGTGTGACTACTACCTACTTTGGAGCTCCACGTACGAGCTCTGGACCTGCATGCGTTGTCACGTACCAGGAAGTAGTGTAACTACCATCACGGGCGTCCACTACCTCCTCCTACCACCGACTTACGGGAGTACTACGCTTCACGTGTAGGGCTGAAGATTGTTCTGTGGTAGGGCACGCAGTGCATAAGTGCAATGTTATGTGCTAATTACCGATGATAGGGTTCCATGAATCCATACCGTGCTCTCTCTACGGGCTAGACAAGGACAGTGCACCGCCTTACGAATGGATTACCAGGTAGTTTAAGGACGAAAGAAAATCCTAATATATCTCTTACCTTGCTGTTCCTTGTCCGCGTATGGGCGCCCTCTGGTCCGTTCACTCTCTGCTCTTCGATATACGAATACACACGCTAAGCACGTAAAAGGCCCGTTTCTGAACTCGATATCCATCCAGAGACGCCTATCGCTATACCCGAGCAACACTGGTCGGAAACGCCGATTCTTATGTCCATACCCGGATTCGCTTGTTCCCTTTGCAGCATATTCGTATACTCACGACTTACAAGCTTCCCAGACTCTACACTAGCTATCTCTAACCGAGATATTCTCTATCCTCCTAAGACCTAACTCCATTCTGCCTTCTTCATTATGCATTCATTCACATGTCATTGTCTCGACCATCATCCAATTTCATTGTCAACCTACCGAGGACCACGGTGCCATGACACGTGAAACTTGATCCCAAGGTCAACAACCGCTACCTTGATGTCGAAGCGTGACACGCCAATTCCTGGTCGTGGAGGGCTCCGAGTTCCTGACGCACTCATGGCGGCGCTGTTGTACTTCTTGCTTCTGTGTTCCCAGGGACATGAACATACTTGCACAGACTGCGGTCTCAAGATGTTTTTGTCCCTGTGATCGCAGCTGCTAGCTCGAACGGCGGCTGTCATATCTCGAGAGTGTCCTTGGCTTACACATGCCATGGTTTCATCGCTTGGAAAAGTGAAACGCGTTGGGCTCCTCTGAAAAATACTATGATGCAAGTACGGATACTACCTATTGCCAATGCTATTGGTGATTTATTTGGCTAGTTCGAAGCGAACAGAAGGACGAGCCCGTACCAACTTGATCAACGGCAGCGGCGTCTACTCCAATACGTCGTCCTCTTGCTGCTGGTTTGAGCGCTATTGGTTGTTGGACTACATCTGTAGTATATGGTAAGGTATTGCGACTGTGGGACGTTGAATGTTGACTACTTGTACAAGTCCAGGGCCGATGTCACGACCTCCTTCATGTCGAAACGATCGAACGATGCTTGACGTATCAAGTCTCTCGCGTTTGCTATCACAGAACAACACCACCTACCGTCATACATACCATCTAGTACCTATCCAACTATCCTTCTCCATGCAAGGCATTGAAATGAAACAGATGGGTTACGATACATTGGGTTCGGGGAATTCCTGATCACATCAGATTGTGATACATATCATGGACCACAACCGCTACCAGATGTGAAAGACTTATGGCGTGGATGACTCAAGCTACATATTGGGACGCCGAGCCATTGCGCTGAAATGCGTGGTCCTTACTAGGTCCGATATCACCAGGATTTCGCCGGTTAATCTGGCTGAAACTCCGATAGGGACAAAGCGTCGTCCCATAAGAACATGTATCGTGGGACATACCGGTATCACGCGTTGAGTGGCACGTCATGTCAGAAAGTTCTCTGTCATTTTTCTTCTGCCTCAGAGAACGAACCCGATGCTAGAGGCAAACGGTCCTACCAAACCTGCGGCAATGGTGGTCGCAATCAAGACGCCCACCGCCAATTTGCAACGGTTCTCTGCATTTCCGGGAACACTTTAGACCGGAAGGCGTTTCATTGATGGCCTAACATTTGTACCAGTACCGAATGTCATTTCATGGAACATATCCATGCATCTTCCGAGCTGATTACCACTCACCGCGATGGTGCCAAAACGATGACAAAAGGACCTTTTGGTCGATGAAAACGTTGGGATCCACGGTATATATTTTACGTACCGATATCCATCGACACGCAATCTATGTCTGGGTCGATTCGGGAAACAGGAGAGGAGATCAACACAATGGGTCGCGGGTCCTACGAGCCATATCTCCGTCAATCAGAAGCCAGAAATGGCTTCATTGCTGCAGACATTCTCGAATACCTCGCCTGACTGAACACAGTCCATATGGCTGATCAAACCCGATGCGGCAGTAATTGGCTTGATGTACGTCTTTACCTGCCCATCTCACATAACAATGTACAATAAGCTGGTGACTTTTTAGATAGGGGTAGGTTTATATTTCCAGATTATGAAACGAATTGAGACAATCGCTACATATATACCGAAGGTGTAACGTCTTTTCAAGCAAACCAACCTGTGCGACTCAGGTTGGAAGACCATTTGATAAGGACTCCGAGATGCTAACGATGGATCTCTGAGCGTCAAGAAAATCGAGATGTCTATGCCCCCCCTTCCCGGCAGGCACACCGCCCAGAGTTGCAGGCAGGAAGGGAGTATAAAAGGGCGGAAATCCCGTGGACTATTCACTTCTCCTTTTTTCATCTCCTCTCTCATCTCAGATCATACGTTTCGTTTTCCTACTCAGCAATGATGCTCGACTCAAGCTGCAGATGGTGCATCTATCAAAGAGATCATTTGGTTCCAACGGGGCTATCGCCATTCACCGGAATGTCGACATCCTCCGAGCAGAGAATACCGAAGAGCTAGCCGTGAAACAGAGCTTCAAGACCGTGTTGAGTCGGGGGTGATGATGGCAATGGATGATCTTGACATACTGAAGTGCTCGATCGCTACATCTCGTCGTCCCAAAGAAGCCGGAAGCAACAGCCCTAAACAATACGACGCGCCACGTCTTCTTGAAGGGAGAGGCACTCAAGACTCGCCAGCTTATCGTCCAGACTAGGCCCTCCTCCGTAGAACAGCATTTAGGACACACAACTTCACCAGAAGGGACTATATAAGATGCGGAAAGCTCTCGGATGAGCTGATGATTGTCACCAAGCCAAACCATGGCATTATACCCAACGCACACAGCAGGGTGTCCTTTGGCTGGCGTTGCCTATATATACATACCTACATATATGTATACATGGATTCCACAACAAGCATATCTGGGTTCGCAGAATGTGCGGCTCCATAGTATTGCCCACCTGCGCACAGATGTTTGCACGTCATATCTTAGAGGAGGTCACCATCAACGCGAAACTTGAGGAATGGTACCAGCATATGTTTGCCCTGATTGCAGTATCCAGATCACTTCGGCCTACCAAGGCACCCGATCCCCTTCGGGCGCCTCTGGTTATCTCCGCCATTCAAGAAACTCCGTCGCAACGGAACGTTCTCATGGGCGTATTGCTTGTTTGCCAACTACCCGGTGCCAAACGCCGCTCGAATCCGTGCGTGTTTCGAGCTCGAGACGGTTGATTACCTTGATTCATCGATTCAGAGCCCGGGAAAAGCCAGGTCACTTATTTGGTGTCGTCAACAATAATAGAAAGAAGATGACCGGCCTACCTGATGGCCCCGTCGTCCTGGAAGTCACCACACCAATAAGTGCAAACCCGTCCGTCGAACCCGCCGGCTGCGGTGACCCATTCGATCTCCTCGCATGCTGTGCTATGCGTCCATTTCACGTCATGACGCTGATGCTACGTTTTCTCTGCCCTTTCGAATCTTCCCAGGGCGAACTATCCACATTCGATCTCCTGGCGGGTTGTCGCGGCCGACTCGAATCGCATACGATCAAGAAGTTGGACTTGCGAGTTACTACTCCCAATAGCATCCTGTATCTTCCCCATCATGCTGCATTACTATATATATATGTATTGATGATGAAGAACACGAGTACGATTCAGAGCCAACTCAACAGTCAACTAGCCATCCACGATGCACGTTTCGTTAGCACACACCGACGCTCCGAGTACGATTGCTGCCGCAGGAACATGAGCAAGGTCTCTCAGTCGACACTCTCCTGAATCGAAATGATGCGATACCTGGATTCAGTGCACGGAAGCCTGGGATCATGTGAAGAGTGACTCAAGTGCCCTGTTCCTAAATGCTCATTGCATGGCCTTAATACCGGGCTAGTAGTAGCGAATGCAGCCTCTGCGTATGTTTTGCTGGAGGCGGCCTTCGACATGTTCGGAACACCGTAGATACCTACCTATATATCACGTCACGATCGCCATCGGAACAGTCACTCGTAACATGTTGGGCTGCGGTAGAGATGTATTGGGGGCACTCGCGCTCCGAATGGCCAGAATCAGGAGGTTAACTACCTCTTGCTTAAGGAGGCCATTCTCAGCACACACCATTATCATCATTTGCCCTTTACATGAGTCTTATGGGATGCTTCTCTGGTGTTTACCGATTCATCAAGAGGGATGCCATGAAGAATGAGAAAGATGTTGGCATTTTCGGTTGGTGATCGCATTTCGTCGAAATGAACAATACTGAACGTCTTCATACCCGACGCGCGTGTAAGTCGTCTTCGGGCCAGGGAGACAGCTCCCGGTGGTGTATTCCGTCCGTTTTGCATTTGCTCTGACAGACGAGATCATGATGGACTTTTAATTCTCAAATACTTCCTATTGAAGTTTTTCAAGTATATGAATTAAATACGAAATATCCCGTCTTGCGAATGTGCGATTAGTTGGTTGGGATCGCCCAACAAGTGGCAGTTAAAAGTGTGCCCGGTGATCTGTATTGCTTTTGCCGGTTCAATTCTCTCCAGTCGGCTCTTGTCCAGGTCAAAACTCGGATCTCCAGCAACTTCAGCTCACGACGGGTTACCTACTTCGTACGACTTCATATTAGTCAGTTTTGCTAGTGATAATGTGCTGGCCAGCCATCCATTGCCATTCGTTACCGAGGGAATTCGGATTACCTACTCCGTGCTCAGGGCTTCAATGAGTTTGGTAGGTATGGACATCGATGACTTCATTTCTGATTAAGCCGTGCACTGCACTTGCATTATGCTAGCTGGAGCTCTGCCCTGAAGTGAGAACCGGTCACCTATCAAAATCCGCTTAACAGCTGTCCGTCGACTTACGTAGCGTCCAGCAGAGCCCGTAGTGAACCCTTCGCCTGCGCCCGGGCCTCATCACTGCCAGCGCATCCGTGCGGGGCTGTTAATCCTTTCGATCCCATAGCATTGACGGGTTACTACTTAGGACGACTTCATGCTCCCTTCTTCTTCGACTCTCCCCCCATTCCCAACACTCACATCGTCCCGGAATGATACGAACAGCTACCCAGCACCTACTCCGGATCACGTGAATCTCTGCCGCACTGCGCTGCCGTTGCGCTGCCGTTGAATGCGCCTGGAATCCATTCTGAGACAGTTGGGACGACTGCGCGTGATCGAGGTCAGCTTACCCAGTGTGGGCGGTTGCTCATTGGGCGTTGCTTATAAGCTGCTCTTATAGGACCAAATGTTGTCTCTGATGCTCAGTGAGGTGGTGTCTCCGCCACCGCAGCCCCAACCCCAAGCCGCACCCACCGGCACCTCTCCTCCGGCCCTGCGCTTCCCGGATTATCTACTGCCGAGCTTCATTCGGCCATTTGCCCGTTTTCGTCGCGCGCGTCCGTCATCGGCATTGGCATCGACTTCCACCACCGATACTGCTACGAATTCTACCGGCAGCCGCTCTCCGTTCTCGGGTACTTTGTCGTCGTTCTCTGGCTCCGTAGACGGCTCTGCAGCAACTCCTTCTTCCTTCTCATCTTCTTCTCTTCCGCATAACCCCACTGAGCAGTCCGATGTCCCGCAATTCACCAAGATCCATCCCGACACCATTCGGTGCTCCACATGCGGAGCCGACATTGCGCTTTACTCCCAGATCGTGAGCAAAGGCTTCACCGGTCGCTATGGTCGCGCATACCTCATCGCGCCATTCCCTGAGAATTCGCGATACGCGACAATGACAAAGCAAGGACTGTTTAACATCAATATCGGCACCCCGGAGAGTCGCATCCTCGCGACGGGAACACACACCGTCAGCGACATCTCGTGCGCTGTTTGCCGCGCTCGCATTGGCTGGAAGTACGTCGATGCGAAAGACGAGTCGCAGAAGTACAAGATTGGCAAGTTCATCCTAGAGACCAGGCGGACCGTCAATCATCAGCACTGGGAGGACATCACGTCGGAGGAGAGGCGCGACCTTGATGTAGATCGGCTGGACCGCTATGAAGATCGCAGCTCGGAGGCCATCGTGTTTGACTCGGGAGACGAGGACGAATGCGAGGATCTCTTTATGGGCATCTGGAACCCCAAGACTGCGGCTGCGAGGCGACGGTTGCGCCAACATAAGAAGAAGTAGCCTTCGCCTGCTTCGACTTTGTTGTTTCGTGTATAAGCTACCATGGCAAGGGTTTTCGGCGTTTTTGAGGCGGTTTGTGGTTTTTTACATGACATGCATGGCTGTTACGAGGCTTTTTTTAACTGGCTGGGATGAGAGAATGGCGCCAACGGTCGGAATGCATGAGACACGGTTAAGGGGGACTGACGAACTGACGAACGGAGTTGTAGGTTACGGCATGCTCACAACATCGCAACTATGTAGCAATTATATCCCATTCTATCTTTTCTACTGCTCGTCTATCAGCATCTATGCATATCTCATGATCTTCATGTCTAAATTCTTGACCGTTCCGCTAGCAGGTTCTGGGTACCAATACGAACTGGCCACAGAATGGACGACAGCTTCATCTGTGATAGGTACCTAGCTTAACCTAGCCAGAAGCCGCTGGTGCTGGGGAAGGACTCGGTTTTGTCTCAGGTTTTGGTGGAGGAGAGACTGAAAGCTCTAATGTGACCTTTGGGATTTGTTAACAGAGATGATCCAACTCCAAGCAAAGGGGGGTTAACGCACGGGTCCATCATTTACCAAGGCAACTTCCATCATAGCTTGGAACACGCCATTCTTGACCTTTTCAGGGGCGTAACCTTGCTGGACCTTTTCGAAGAAGTACTGATACAGATTCTTGGCTTCCTCTCCACCGGCAGCCCCGTGGAAGTCGGGCTTGTTGCCTTTCTTCGTCGAAGCTAGGAGAGTGAATTGAGAGACTGATACCGAGGTCTACTATCAGTCCGGGGATAATAGAGATTCGGGTGAGAATGGTATAATAGAAACCTACCGCAGAGGACTTCTCCGCCGATCTCCTGGACGTTCTTCTTCCACTGGGAAGCGATATTCGAGTCAGATACGATGGCGGAAAGAGGAATATCACACTAGAAAAAGGGAAGATCGGCACGATCACACGCCCGGATCGGTGGGTAGAACGAAAAACAAAGAGACGAAGGATGTGATTTTAAATCATACTCTGCCTCCGGACTCTTCATCGTCCCATAGCTTCAGCTTTAACACCTTGGCAGCTAGGGAATCGGCTTCCTTTTGCGTGTCGCCTGGAGCTACGGCGGCGAAGACAAGGATGCCTTTGCCTATGGATGATACGACTTCCTTCTCTACCGTGACGGAAGCCGACAGCACACGCTGTAGTATCGCTGCGATGCATGCATGAATAAAGTGGTCTTTTATATTTCAGCTGCAGATCTGGCTACGTACCTTTCATGTTGTTCTGGATTTCTTTACAAATATTACAAAGAAGAGATGAAGAAGGGACACAAGTATAGAGACAGAAAATAGAAGTATTAACAGGTTATGTATCAAATTCAAGCAAGCACGTGCCCATCAACAGTTGAATGAAGCCTGAAGATGACGGTATGCGTCAGCGTAACCACCAAGCTCCGAAGGACTCACGAGAACACAATGGATGCACTCAATGGAGCTCACCTAACCCAGATAGGCCAAGGGCGCAATCGATGTGGGCCAATCTGTGGACCGCACGCCGACTTGTCCTCGAACTGAGTTTCGCTCGAGTACGGTATTCGTATCTCCGTATTCCGTACGTACAAATAACAAATAATTTGAGATTACTGAATACTACCTACACAGAACTCACTTGCTTGCCAATTCTGAACTCTTGAGCTCGTCAATTATCGACACGGCACAAACGACGGTGACATTGACGAGATGACCCTGCCGGTTGAACCGATTGCGGGCCACCAAGGTACCTATCAGACCGCGCCGGCCCGGAGAAGGCGTAATTACGGAATGTCCATGCTCCCTTTGCACAAGTGCGCGGATATGTAGCCGATAGGCTGTGGCTAGGCACATGCAGGCAGCCTGTCCACCTGCCTCTATCGTGCACTGCAACCCGATGGCGACAGTGAGCAAGATGCGTAAGCCACGGATCGCAGTGCCGTGTCTGTTGGGCTTTCCATCCAATTCCAAACGGAATCAATGGACCAAATTGCCATGCTTTCCGTTTCTCAACACAAACAGTGCAGGTTGCACTTCGTTTGATGCCGAAAATTTCACGAATTCGAGCTCATGGAAGAAAGTTGCAACCTCTTTGTGTGTAAACAAAAACATCTAGTGCATCCAGAAGTCATGACTGATATTATATCTGGGACCTCCTGCCACAGGAGTCCCCTATTTCGTTCGACGGCAGGTCGAACCGTTCTGAACTGGCAAGTATCTAGTACATCCCAGGTGGCGGCCTAGTGCTGAATCAACCCCGCCACTGGCAGTAGCGAAGTATCTTCGACTTTTGAAGTTAGTGTGATGCCTAATACAATACATCGCGATATCATCACATTGGCATCATATTGGTGGCAGATGCATCATTCCGAAGTATAGCACCTATTCGGGAAGTAGATAGTACCCACTTCTCCGAGAAGAGTCGCAGACCACTGCCGTTAGTACGAATCCCATGTGTACCGATACATCGTCGCTGCTGAGTTAGGTGTATGTAGGTGCGGATGGAGTGATTGGCGTCTGGTCTAAAACACCATACCTAGCAACTTCCTCGACGCTGCCAGAGAGCACGATTCAGCCTTCCCCCAGATCCAACACCGCTAACTTCGCCAGCTAGTAACTGGTCCTAGACGTGCAGCAACGACCCAACAACCTTCCAATACCTACAGGCAAGCAGGTCATCTCTTTCTCCTTGTCTTCATTCATTTGCCTTCTGCACCCTTCGCCCTTCACCCCGCCTACACCACCAGCAACACAAACGAATCGTGCTCCTCGGCTGCGCTGCTCTCGTTTTCTCCCGCCCTACTTATCACCCTCGCAGCCCCCCTTGCGCTCGACGCGTCTCTGCCTGTAAATTATTAGCTTGCAGGCCGTAAGAATAGCCTAACTGGTCATCGCAGGATAATCTCTACACATTCGCTCCCGTTACCGCTACCGTCCTCCCCCAATTCCTCAACCGCCTGGCTTTTCCGATCATTGCGCCGTCCTCTGAATTTCCTGTTGCGGGGCACGTCCCTTGAGGAGAGCATTGCCATAGGCACAGCTATTCACCATGGCTGCCCGCAAGCTGCAGCAAGAGATTGACAAGACCTTCAAAAAGGTGGCCGAGGGTGTATCCGAGTTTGATGGAATCTACGAGAAGATTGAGCAATCGAATAACCCCGCTCAAAAAGAGAAGCTCGAAGATAACCTCAAGCGTGAAATCAAGAAGCTCCAACGGTTGCGCGATCAAATCAAAACATGGGCCGCTAGTAACGACATCAAGGATAAGGCTCCGTTGCTTGAGCATCGGAAGCTGATTGAGACGGTGGGTGCTTGTCGAGGGAGACCGCGAAGCTACCACGAGCCGAGCTTAGGTATAAAGCTAACTCCGTGATCTATAGCAAATGGAGAGGTTTAAGGCCGTCGAGAAAGCCATGAAGACCAAAGCTTACTCAAAAGAAGGCCTGTCCGCTGCTGCCAAGCTTGATCCGAAAGAACAAGCCAAGGCCGAGGCCGGCGAGTTCCTAGGCAACATGGTTGACGAACTGGAGCAACAGATCGAGGCCCTCGAGGCCGAGAGCGAGCAACTACAGCTAACGATGAAGAAGGGCAAAGGACAATCCGCCAAAGCAGAGCGAATAGCTTCTATAGAGCAATTCATCGAGAAACATAAATGGCATCAAACCAAACTCGAGTTGATACGCCGGTCGTTAGAAAACGGCGGTATCGAGACGGAAACCGTCACCGACATGGAGGAGAGCATTCGCTACTATGTTACCGACGGCATGAACGATGATTTTGTGGAAGATGAGGGCCTATATGAGGAACTGGCGCTTGAGGAAGATGAGGACAACTTTGGTATGAGCCAAGATAACGATCGCGTATCCTCCCAAGATACACAATCCATACAAGAGGAGGTAGCGGATTTCGAACCAAAGCCCGTCGTCAGCTTGCCCGCTAAAGCACGAACCGCCGCGATCGACCCAGCTACTGCCCGAAGACCCTCTTCCCAATTGAAGTCCCCATTGCCGACACTAGCTACATTGCACACTCCACATGCCAATCTTACTAGTACTGGCGTCCCCTCAAACTCGAGCATGAAGCCTGCCTCGTTACCCCAGAGACCGCCAGGCGAAGGACTCAAGTACGCTTCGGCTGCCGCCGCTGCCGCCGCAAGTGACAAGAACAACGTCGGTATCGCCCCTCTGCCACCGCCGCCGGGTTCTCAACCGGTTTCGGGATCTGGTATTTCACCACTGCCCTCAAATGCCTCGTTGAAGACGAGTGCCGCAAATTCTCCCAGCACGATTGCCATCCAACCTGCACCCTCCGAATCCAAGTCAGCCAGCCTTCCTGTGCCTGATCCCAAACCTTCTGAACAAGGGACCAGCATGCCAAGTACAAGCAAGAAAGCCGAGAAGTCATCCAGGTCATCCGGCAAAGTTTCTAGCGCGGCTGAAGCGTCTGAAGCCCCCAAAGGTACAGAGACCGTATCTGCAAAACGCTTGGCATTCATCTTACTAACGAGCACGGTTAACAGCGTACTCCAATGGAGTTACGAATGGCGTCAAGGCCGCTCCAGAAAAGGAGGAAGAGTCTATTTTCCACCTTCCTGCTACCTTGCGGGATCTCGTAGAATCTTACGAGTTGGTCAAGAACAAGCGTACAGCTCCGGCCAATGCGCCGTCGAACTTGCGCATGATGGCGGCCTCGCAGCTGTACATGAATATGATGGATGCATCTGATATGGAACCGCCGAGGTTTAGCAGGCCGGAAACACGATATCCCACGCCATCTGGATACCCGCAAGAGCCTCTGGCGATCCTCGAGGACCCTCGCATATACTCGCGCATAGATCCCGACACGCTCTTTTACGTGTTTTACTACAAGCAGGGAACTTATCAGCAATATCTAGCAGCCAAGGCGTTAAAGGATCAGAGTTGGCGATTTCACAAGCAGTACCAGACGTGGTTCCAGCGACACGAGGAACCCAAGAACATCACAGAGGAGTGGGAGCAAGGTACCTACCGGTTCTTCGACTACGAATCCACTTGGTATGCTCATGAGCTCACGACACAAGACATGCCTCCTTTCCCCGCCAACTAACCACGGTTCACAGGATGAATCGAAGAAAGGCGGACTTTAGGTTTGCCTATCGCTACCTCGAAGACGACATTTGAACGGTATGTTTGCCTTACTGGGCCTGATGATAATGCGTAGGAGAGCGGAGGGAGGCTGAAGGTAAGCTAGCCGATTGGCGAAAGGGGCAGTCTTTCGTCGAACAGTGTAGGACTATGTTCATTTATGTGCTTCGACGTAATATGGGAAGGGTTCTGATGGCTTGTTGTCGCCCATGCGCAAGGGCTGGCAGTCTGCGCTTGCGTGGGCCTGGTAACATGGCAATAAACGCTTTCACACGCCTACGCTAGATACTGTGGTGATACGTTCCGACTTTTACACTTGGGTTGCGAGGACGTTGAAGATGGAACAGAGGCGTTCGAAGTTGCGTGTGTATTGAAATAATACTGATCTCTATGTACGAGTAGCCATCGCGAGACCGCATGCTAATCGCGAAATAATTTTTGACCCCTCCACCAATCGGAATTGTTTTCTGCGTAGCCAACAACTTGTGGACTTGAGGGGTCGTCAGGGGTCTTGGAATCGTCAGGGCGCACGGCGGTAGGGGCCTTGAACTGGTGTTTGCTGCTTTCTCGTGTCGCCCGAGCACTGCAAGTCAAGATTTGTCGGGCATGAAGGGATTGGGGTTCTTTCCACGGGTATTGGTGCGTCGTGGTCGAATCACGGCGCTTCGTCTGGTGGCGATGCTCGACACGTGCGTTTGCCTACGCGAGCGAGCGAGTGTGGGACGGGGGGGAACGAGAAGGGTACACAGCGTCTCGATGTCGGAACCGAGATTGGTTGTTTGGGTAAGTATGTACTTGTTTGTTTGTTCTTGGGCCTGTGGTGTCTTGGAGGGAAATAATATTGTACGGCGGAGTTGATGGTATCCCGGCCACGAAAAGAATCACGACTAACTCGCTTCGCAGAAGGACCTACACTCCTGCGTTTCCAAACCGGCAGGACTGAAGTGATTGAAGTAGAGCTTGAGGAAGAGCTCGGGTCTTGGCGGGGGAGATGTGGAGGTGGTGCCGAGTCGCGGAAGGGGGCTTTGGAGGTCTTTGAAGGTTGTTGCGATGAGTTCGTAGGCTTTTAGGTCTATGATGCGCGGAGGGGAGGGTTGTATGGTGGTAGGTGGTATGGGGATTGCTCCTTCGTATGGGTTTGGGATAGACAGGGAGTTGAGCGTGAGGAGAGGCGCGGCGTTTGTTGGTATGCTATGTCCTTCGGAGCCGGGGCTTGAAGTGTGAGGTGCTTGCAGACTGGTTTTGGTTGATATCGATATTGAATTAGAAGGTATAGCGATTGATTGTTCGTGTCGTTCAGATATTACTTGCTGATATTGATCGTAGGACAGGACGGCCTCGGGAGACGAGTGCGACGGTATAGACGGATGGTGGTATAAACTCGCCAAATCTTCAGCTCCTAATTGAAGGGAAGACAACCTTTGCAGGGGAGTTTGATTCTCCATGAATGGCCGAGATATGATTCTTCCTCCCATAACATCAGAGACACCCGATTCAGGAGTCAGACTCCAGGTATGCGTCGGCGTCTTCTTAGACCGAGTCTCCTCCGGGTAGAAGCAACGCAGAGCCTTCGCTGTGCATCGCTGGCATGGCTCATCCCTCGAGCATCGTTGTCGGACCCTCGCACACTCGTGACAAGCTCGTTTCCTGTAGGCGTGATCATCTCGTCTTTCACGGGGCTTGTGGACCGCCATGTGGCGGGATAGGATGTCACTTAGACGATTAGGATGGTGATGAGACTCTGCATGCGGATGGAACTCACCTCCGCGCGAAGCTCTTCCTACATGTTGGACATACGTAGTTTCTCGAGTCACCGTGCCCACGTTGGTGCCTTTTGAGGTTCTCGGGTCGTTTGAAAGTTCTGCTGCACTTGGGACATGTGTATCCTTTTTGGGAAGGGGTTGGAGGAGGAGAGAGAGCTGGTCTCGTCGGTCCCCCTTCACCACTAAGACTGATGATCTGATCTAGCATGATTTGATGCCTTTTCTAAGAGGATGCTTAAAACATAGAGACAAAATCGAATATCATGGAATTTCTGATACGAAGATAGAGACTGGCAGGTCTCATCTCGAGACCCTGAGTTCACGAAGAGACTGCACCCTCACACGATGATCCAGGAGCGACTCTTCTGCGAGCCATCTTGACCATGATCAACATAATCCGATGAGCGTACTCATGCTTCGGACTTAAGAGACACCATTTACCCATCCTGAAATCCCAGTGGCGGGCTTGCAACCCCGTCCTTCGGATAATCATTCAAACCTGCCTGCCTACATGACATGATCACTGATCAACAAACCAAGCAACAAAACAAACAACATCACGATTAGAAATCCAACCCCTGAACCCTCGAACCACAGCATGAACAGCCAAGACCAACATCGCAAAACTCCAAGGGCCAGCATGAATAACAATGCATACGTTACGTAGTCACCCGGTCCACGCTTGCCCGCAAAAGGCAACGAGATCGGGTCCCGGCTGCAGGGTGTCCGTCGCCGTTTCATTGTTGTCCGAAACATGAAACCTCTCTTCCCCCGTTCATGCGACGATTCCTAAACCTAGGATATGTTATGCTGCAGCGCTGCGTTCCATTTCTCCTCCAACCCGGTCTCGACGACCCGACCCAATTAGCGCGCCAGTGATATGGGTTGAACAACAACTCCCTTAATCCCTTGCTATGTAGTTGACTTGACCTCGGCTTGGAAAGTATGCTACCGACCGGCGACGATCCATGTGTCGGATCCAGCCGATCGCTCTGTGTTGAGGGACTCATTCATATTCGTGAAGGGTTTGATGCTGGAATATATCGAGACTCAGGAGAATCGCGATGCTGGTGAGGAGGTAGAGTCCAAAGGCTTACCCGGTCGGTCTACATACTTCCATGAAGCGAGTTGTCACAAGAGTAATCACCATGCGTAAGAGCAGCCTCGATGAGATGGCCTCGTATTGATTCGATGAGCAACACGTCAGGCTATCAGGTAGGAAAATCAACCATCTGAATTATAACGCCCATCGGTAAACCACCCATCTACCCTTCTGCACCCTGCCATGCCAGCATCGTCCCCCATCCCCTCATCGCAACGGAAAATCAACAACCGCCACCGTCGAATTCGTACGAAGGGGATCCAGTTCATACGAACGCCGTCTCGCCGACCAATCACACACAAACAGACCATCCGGTGAGTGATCGATGACGCGGGCCTTCGTACACATCTTCGGAGCCGCGAGACAGTGTCCCTGCGGGGCGAGACGCAGAAGGCCGTCTAATGGGACGTATTCTTCTTTGAGGAGATCTGGTCGTGCTTCGGTGGCGGCGGAACAGCGCTTGATCTTGCAGCCGTGGATGATGAAGCGCTCTCTGCAGATGTAGAAGTGGATGCTGCACATTTTGACGGCGTAGTCGGTAGGAGGATCTTGTGCGGGAGATTGGTAGGTTTCTGGAGATGCGTTATGTTGAGTTCAGATGTGATGATGATGGTAGCAGTGCCTGTCAAGGGAAAAGGAGGCGGAGTGAACGAGAAAAGTATCGGGCTCATTTTGAGGAGTAGAGTAAGCGAATATAGATAGAATATCGTCGAGGCAAGACGCTATGATACTTGTCCCATCATTCGTATTCCTGTGACTCAAGCACAATGTGGTGAACTTCCTGCTACGTAGTCTGATACCCAGGAGAAGTGCAAACATGAGATCAGAGGAGACTTCGAACATCACGATATTTTGGTACAGTCAAGCAATAAGGTAAGAACCAACCAAAAAATGTAGGCATGACACGGATGCGATGTCCAGACAGGTACAGACTACCTAGAAAACTCGAGAGATAGATGAAAGCTGAACGGTAAGGGTCGAGATGGTGCTGGTGCAGATGCTGACTCCTGATACACCATCAGGAAAGGATTCCTTTCAACCAAGCAGCTTCATATTGTGACCCAAGTGTTCTTGGCCTCCAAGTCGATGCTTCGAACTGGCAAAGCCCACGTTGGAAATACTGCTCATTCCGTCTTCCACTACTTCGAGCAACCCGATCAATAGTCCACAACGGCTTCTAGCCTTGGGAACGACACATGCTGCATTCTCACGCCATCTTTATTATAGTCCTCGACAGTCCCATCCTGGCGTATCCTTCTGAATGAGACCATACAGCATTCTGACCACTAGACATCATATCAGTATAAAGGGGGCGTGGGTGCAAACACCTCTTATTACACCTGGCCCCGGCGTACCTACGAAATGAATGGAAGACCTCTACTTACCATGGTCATGCTACATCCAATCAACGGGCACCTGTATACTGAGCATACAACACAGCCAGGCATACAGCACCGATCATCGTACTTTCGCTTATCAAAACTGCCGCTGTCGGCAGGATCGGAAATAACGGCAGCTTCGTTGACGCGACTCACGGCTGCGACAGGCCCTGCTATAGCGGAGTATGGGACCATGGCCATGGCAGCTAGCAGGAGTGTTGCGGAGTGCATGGTGAAGGGCATACGATGAGATGCGCGGCACGCTGAAAACGTGGGAGTCGTGCTAATTCGCAGCGTAGAGAGGAAAGGAGATATCAAAGAAATGGTTTCTCGGATCTTACTTATACCATTTCGTGACAAGCTATGCTAGGCACATATGCTGTCGTCGATGAGTGAAACAGTTCCTCGTTTGAACGTTCAATCACATTGCAAGGTAGAAGAGGAGAGCATCGTGTCGTGCGACAGGATGGATTGGGCACGTAAAATTCCAGTTTCAGGAACGACATTATTCGCGGCCTCGGGGTTCCGTACTCAACAGCTTCGCTACCACAGTCTACGCCGCCCACAACGTCGTGGTTTCCATAGCTCGGCTGGCTTGTAATGGCTCTATGCATCCTTTTTGTTTTTTTTTTTTCTTTCAGACGCCTCCTCAGATCATTGCCGTACGACAGTGACGAACTCTGAGCGAGGGAGATGAATATCTGTGTCGTGACGTTGCCACAGAGCCTAGAACTCGGCTGGAATCTGTCTCGAAAGGCCAGATAGTAGACACGATGGCATCATGACATACGAACGCATGCTGCGGCTTTTGACCGAAGTCACTGGGCAGTCTTATTGGGCAAAGATCCAGCAGCTCAAAGTTGCCCACGAACGGACTTGGACGATCGAGAATGCTTGTGTTGCTTTCTCGTGCGATTCCAGGAATAGAATGCAACTGTCCGAAAAGTGAAAGCCCTAACCTCCAGGGGTCCTCGATCTGTCTACTCGTAGCAGTCACAGATCACCAGGTTGTCTGTCGGTCGGGTGATTGCAGCGACCTCCATCTACGGCGGACTGAAGGGGTCAATGTCACGAAACCAGATTTTAGCGTAAGACGTGATAAACATACGGCGCAGTGTGAATTCCATAATGCAATTTACCAGCGACATCCCGGCCGGTAATCCGTATAATTCGTCTCGATAACTAAAGCTTTTCAGATAAATAGATTGTATCTTGATCGATATGTGTATCGACAGATCACGTGATGCAAGACCCTGCATCTTGCATTTTAAGGGTTTTATTTATTTCCACAATCTTGGCAATCAATCAAAACTCTGCAATATAACTTGTATGACTATATATTGTACCTTAAACATATCGCTTTATTGATCATTTTCACTTCACATTTATTACTTTATAATGCCATGTGTCGTGAATCACGTTGCCTTCTTAAGGCAGACACCAGGAGTTATATCATGTCCTGATTGCAACATACCACTCAAGGCTCCGGATACGATCGATTTGACGGTCGACTCTCCACCACGCTTCAGTCTCATCGTTCCCGACCAACCTTCATCGCAATGCCATTCCAGGCTTTTTTGCCACGAACATCACGGTCAAAAATGAAGCCATTCAAGAATACACCTCAGCGCATCAAATAGCCAAAGCCAATCTGGCTATGAGTGTTGCTTCAACTGCAAGACCAGCTGAGGAGATAATCAATCGTGTCGGAATCAATATTTACATTGCGGAAGAGCATATTGACTTTATTGGGAGTATGGAGGTGGTGCGACTAGAGAAGCTCAAGCGATGTAAGATTATGTCGGCCAGAAGCGTCTCCCTGAACACCATTGTGACGCGGGTCATATATCGCTAGGGACCTAACCTGTAAGACAAGGCGTGACGATAGTCTAGTAACGGACTGCACGGGATATGGATCAATAGCTAGAGGCGCGGAACGTAGTTCAATTCAGCTTATAATTGATTATGGTCGCGAGGGTCGCTATGCTTCTACTCCTCCTTCCTTCTCTAACTCTCAGGACTTGCGACCCTCTTTATAACTCTCTCCTACGGCCTTCGAAGGGCCTATCGTAATATCGCTATAGTGTGGTCGGGCTTGTTATTTGGCTAATTCCGATCACCGGAATAGCTAATGTCTCGGGCGTTTGCTTTCGTTGTTTGGTTCGTGAGTCACGCGGTGGGAGTGTGTGTTCTTGGGCTTTGAACTCTGCTTTCCCATATACCCACCGACCCCACTTAGGAGTGGGGCACGTGGGAGAGTGCTCAGCCCCGCTTAGGGCATTTCCGAAAAAATTATTAGTATGGTGAGCAACCCACGGACCCTGTGGAAATGAAAGTCCTCGAGAGATTATTGATGACGTCTTAGTCGTGTGAGACTCGGGATTTGTCCTGAGTCTAGAAGGGTCTTTCGGGGGACCTAACGATAACCGTAGGGCTCCTCATTGGGCTTGTGCAAAGCCCGAGAGCCCGAACATATAGTGCGATGTCGGCAGTGTCGCTTCGGGGGGGACGGGTAGTTCGACAGGGACGCCCCGAATAGTGATGATACCTGTAAGCCTCCGGAACGAGCTGCCGTAGAGGGTGAGAGCCCCGTAACAGGATATCATCACAAAGAGCCACGGCGGTTGAGCCGACATGCATCACCTCGTGTCGAGAGCCATGATGTCACGGAACACCCAAGGGGGTAGAGACCTACCCGGGAGACAATTAATTACGGTACCTACCCGGTGGCTACCGGGTAGGTCGCGAGTGCCTTGGGCGGACGAAGGATAAAAAGATTGTAATTAATAATCCGTAGTCCGTGCGCCGCGCCGTACCTATTAGTGAGCGTCTACCGCTCACGTAGGCCGGCGCACGTACTTAGAAGAATCATCATTATTATTACTATCATTACTACTTACCAATATCGACGTGACTATTTCCGTGATAAATGGTGCCGTGATACGATGATCCCTATTGCCTCAGTAGGACAACCTGAAGCTTTACGCCGACGCGAATAATTTCATTCGCGATTTGCGCCGACGCGACGACGCCGTCGCGAAAAAGGGCTCAGCAACGCGCGAGTCCTCGTCACCAACGCGGGACGAAAACACATCACGACTAGGTTTTAATTCCTAAGGCAATAGTACGGTACGCCCTGCTACTCACGCTTAAAACTACGAACGCGATTCCTATCCATCGATTCGGGACAAGGAACGGACAAGAAGAATCGAAACCAGCCGCCGCGACGACGCCCTGGCGCTTCCGACGACCCTAAAGGAAGCATACGACACCCGACAAGAACCTCCGACTTCCACGAATTCCTACACCTCGACGAACGGTCGCCGCAAACAATACCATACCTCAGAAGAAAGCGCGCGTTCGCCGCTCTGCAAAGAGTCCGTCGCAGTAAGTTTTGACGAAAAACTGAACCGACGGGAGGAAAAAGAAGTCGGTCGATTTTTATCAGCCTCGTCAGACAGGCTGGCGATCTCGCCCGCGACACGCGTCAGGTAAACAGCAGTATCGCGAAGCGCACGCACCAAGCGCACGCACCAGGCGCACAGACAATTCTAGAAAGTCGTAGAAACACACACAAAAAATAATAGTACTCTACGAAAAAACCCTAGAGGAGATCTCCCACACACGACCACTCCCACACATACCGTAACCCACAACCCTTCACAATAGTCACGACACTGAGCCCCAAAAACCCCAGCACGCCATCGTAAAATCTACATTCCGCACCCCTTTCGTGACGCCGTAATTGTTTCCGACATTGCCAACCCGATCGGAAACGAACATGGAGGGGCGCACGCGTTCTGGCAGGCCCCTGCCATCGGCAGAGCCGGAGTCTTCGGACGACGCCGAAAGCTCTACGGCCGCCGGTAAGAAGCAAGGAAAGCCAGGCGAAGAAAAAGAGCTTCGAGAAGCGGTACGCCAGGAAGTCTCCCGCGAGAAGGAGGTCTTCGACCAGCTATTTTCAACCGTGAATATGAAGTTCGCTGCACATGATAATAGAATCGGAGACATGAACGAGACATTGTCAAAGGAACGAAAAGAGACGGAGCAGCGGCTCCAGAAAATCGAGCAGAGCATACAGGACCAGAGAAAGGAGTCCCAGCAGATGGTCGCAGATATGATCGAACAAATACAACTCCTAGGCACGAAGATGGAGTCAAAGCGATCATCCAGACGATCATCCAGACGCTCCTCTAGAGCGTCACGAAGATCCGAATCAGCAGGGCCAGATTCAAACGTCGAAGAAATTCGCAAGCCTAACCCAGTTACGCCTACCAACGACTTCGACGACGAGGCTGAGCCCCACCGAGCCCCGAGTCACCGGAGCCACACCCAGCCCACCGTCCCCTTGCTGGAACGGATTCGAGAACAAGAGGAAAGCGATAAACGCAGAGGACGGGATACCGTCCACCCCAGATTCACCTCGGTTCCGACACAACGCGAAGCGTCGCAGCGAGGACCCCGAATTACGGGAACACTGCCTACTACACAGACGCAATTCCCAACATCATACTTCTTCAGGCGAAAACCGCAGAGAAGCTCCGAACCCACCGAAAACCCACCGCCCCCGGAGGAGCCGTACCGACACCCTACGTACAGACAGAGCTATGCTGACACATACACCGACACAAAGAGTACGGCCGGTTCTAAGCTGAAAAAGGCAGACGTAGGGGAATTCGACCCCTCGTACGCCGATGAAAAAGACGACGGTATGGTGACAGAAGGCGGGAAGATCAAGTTCACCGACGTATACGCTTTCAAGGAAAGGATTGAATCTTTCCTGGAAGATTCCTCCACGGCGGAAAACAACGAAGCTCAGATCTTGAGCATATTCCAGACCCTTCTGGGAGGACAGGCCGTACGATGGTGGAACAACGAGCTGACCGCCGACAAGAGACGTCGGCTGAGAGCCGAAGGTCTACAAGCAGTCATGGAGGCCATCACGGTGCGCTTCGCCATGCAACCCGGCGAAGCCACTTACAAATTTAATAAAGGCCGACTGCGAATTACCGACTTACTGCAAGATGATTCCGCCCTATCTTCTTATGTCCAGCGTAAAATGAGATACGCTAAAGCTATGGGTTCTCTACTGGAATCTAACGCCAATTGGCACGGCATAATGCAACAGATCTGGTCCTCGCTGGGACCTACGAATTAAGCAGTACCTCGAACCGCCCCGGCGTAATCAAACGCTGGAGGATTACATGACTTTGATCGAGGAAACTAAGTCCGTACTACTGTCCGCAGCCCGAGAGGCCGACAAACCAAGATGGGATAAGAACAAGTCCGAGTATTCTCGTAAGGAGAAGTCGGACAAATGGCGAAAGCAAGCGTCAGGGATAAAGATAAATCCACGGAAGACGCGAGCAAGTCATACGAACGCCGTGAAACACCATCGTGGAAGCAGAAAGGGACGGACCGTAAGAATAGTAGAGAACGCCGTACCGAACGGTACGAAAAATACAGAAAGGAGAAGGACAAGGTTCAAGTCGCAGAGAACCCCCAGGAATCTACCAGTAACGAGACGGACTCGTCTGATTCTGACCAGAGTCATTCCGAAGATTCGGACACGGAAGCTGCATTTATGGTGACGGACTACACCCTGACATGCGAATATTGCCAAGAAAAATTCGAGAGACCCCGTGACAAGAAAAGTCACACGCAAAAAATGCACAAGACGAGCTAAGGAAGAAATTCATGCTCCAAAAAACTCAGTGAACGACCCCGGAATTTGCAATAACTGTCACTCGAATTTTACGAGCAGGAATGAATTATTTCGACACATCGAAAATTGCAAGGGCGAAAATCCAGCCCAGACCCGCGACAAGTCAGGGACACGATCAGATCCAGCCAGAGCTCGGACGGGTGCCCGAGAAGATCTCGGAGCCGGACCCCACCCAAAATGCCGCACAGATTGCTTACACCTACCTAAAGGTGGACATACGTGCTCGACCCGAATCCGAGGTTGTCTCCGTGTGTCTCGACACGGGGGCAACCCGGAGTGTCATTAGTAAATCCCTCCCGAGGGAGATGGAGCATTCCATCGAACCCAGGGAGCGGAAAAATACAGGGGCATAGGGAAGGGCCGTATTAAAATCAAGGAATGGGCCAAGTTCCAATTCTACATGGACGGAAAAAGCCAGCAAGGCGAGCCCGTACTCCTCAAGATAGAGGAGTCGGCGTGGGTGGTAGACGACGAGATCTACCCATCCCTATTGTTGGGAACCAATTGCCTGGGGGCCCCGGGGGGCGAAAATCGATTATGAAACACAGGGAGGTCGAATTCGCGACCATACCCGATTTCATAATTGATTTTCGTACGCAACCCCGAGCCCGACCCTGCATTCGGCGAGTGTCCCTTCAGCGGGACATTACCTTACCCCCAGGGACGTTCCATGCTGGTACCCGTCAGCTACAAACCGTTGCCGAACGACAGACAGTTCACCTTTCGGCCCGCGCACGAGGCCGCAGATGGAAGCCATCGTGACATCTACGACGCCAGGGCGTCGTACCCCTTTCCAACATGTCGAACACAGCAAAATTAATTCCGAGGGAACGAAGCTGGGATCGATCTGTGAGAGCGACGGATCCCCTTTGCAAAGGACGTCTTGGAATAATTGTGTCACCGCGGCAATTGTGAACATGGTCAACGAAGGCGCAGCAGAAATACCGGACACCGTCGTCCTAAACAAGGAAATTGAGCTGACGCCAATCGTCGAAGCCATCATAGCTGGTACCGATGAAACTCGGCCCCCGACCAGCAAGTCAGCGGCAACGAACGAACTAGTCGACCATGTCAAACGGCTAGAGACAGAGTGGGACTCCGACCCCACCATAACTGTCGATACCCCCTACGCGGAAGGGATCTTTCTGCCGATCCCCAAGCCCGAGGAAAATTCCGAGTTGGAAAACGGCGCTTCTGATGACGCAGAGACACAGCCCAAGCCTCGTATCCCGGAGGTGGCGGCGTCTCTGGGCATCAAAAAACCGTCCGAGACAGAGGAAAAAAGTACTCGAGCACGGCCGGACCGTTTACACTGGGGAAAACTCTCCGGTGCAAGCGATCGAAAATCTGATTGAGCAGATACCTTCGATCTGGGTCGACCAAGGGCTCATCGACATTCCAGTCGACGAGCAGATGAAAGTGCCCTTGGTTGACAACTGGCAACAGACGAAGTTAAACTCACGAGCTTATCCCCTCGGTAAAAAGGATCGCGAGATCCTCGATGGAGTCTTTGACAGGTTACACGAGCAGGGGCGCATGGAGTGGGTCGACGGCCCATGTCCGTTTGCGCACCCGACCTTTGTAGCCTACAGACACCATAAGGGGAAGGTTTCGACGCGACCAGTCGTCGACCTGAGGGCGCTAAATAAGGTAGCGGTCCCTGACAACTACCCATTGCCGCTGCAAGCAGAGGTAATAGCGTCCCTCAGGGGGAAGAGGTATGTATCCGTGGTGGACGCCACGTCCTTCTTCTACCAGTTTGCCGTCCATCCCGACTACCGTGACCGTTTCACGATCATTAGCCCGCGGGGCATCGAACGGTCCACGGTAGCCCTCATGGGATTCCGGAACTCCCCGGCATATGTTCAGCGGTTCATGGACAAACTATTGAAGCCAATGAAAAAATTCTGTCGTGCGTTCATAGACGACATAGTAATTTTTTTCAGACAATGCCCTATGAACACGTTGAGCATCTACGCCGAGTGTTCGAACTTTTTATGGACAGGGAAGATCTCCCCTGTCTCCTAAAAAGTCGTTCCTCGCGTACCCGTCGGTGGAGCTCCTGGGATTTCGGGTGGACGCTCTGGGGTTGTCCACGACAACAGAGAGATTGGACGCGCTACGGTGCATACGTTTTCCAAACCAGCTCAAGGCCCTCGAGACGTATTTGGGGAGCACAGGGATTTTTTGCGCCCACTATTACCCTATTACGCCCAGTGTTCGGAGCCGTTACAGCGACGGAAAGTCGCCCCTGCTTAACGAGGGACGTAAAAACGGGAAGGTGGAAGCGAGCAACCCTGGTAAAAGGGCTGCATATTGCCGGTCGGCGTATTATGAACCAACGGACGAGGAGAGAGCGTCGTTCGAAGCTGTACAGGAGTTGGTGACGAATCATAGAATTCTCCACCACCACGACCCAAGAAAAACACTGTACATGCAAGTTGACGCGTCCCTCGAACGCGGGTTCGGCATTATGCTGTTCCATGTGAAGGACGGCTACAGATGGACACCCGGGGACACAATCCCCAACACACAGGTGTTGCCTGTGATGTTCCTAAGCCGATGCCTCTCGCAACCCGAACTGCGATATGGTCCCTCCGAAATGGAGGTGACCTGCGTAGTTTGGGCTTGCAAGAGGCTGAGGACAACGATAGAGGCTTCTAGGGACCCAGTGGTTCTGTTGACAGACCATTCGGCCACGAAGGGCATTTTAGACCAGACGAGTCTGAATACCTCGTCCACCGACCGGGCAAACAAACGTCTCGTCAACGCGTCTATATACCTGTCCCAATACGGGCTCCAGGTATACTACGTACCGGGCCGCTTGAATTTCGTGCCGGATGCATTGAGCCGTCTACGGACGGTACACGATAAAGAAAATGCGGACGGCAAAATTAAGCGGACCGAGGGACGCGCCCATCCTAGACACGATCTGGATGGGGACGGAGGCCATGATGGACGACGTCCAAAAAGAAGAATTTTTGGTCGCATACCGCGACGACAAAAAATTAAAATCTATCATGGACGACCTCCGGCGGGGGGAAAAAAGGCGAGGGACGCCTTAAACGTTTTCGTGCCCGGCCACCCATTTGAGATCAGGGAACGGTCTCCCGTACAACGTGGACCGGCTGGGAAAAAGACGACTTTGTGTGCCGAAAAAATTAATACCGGAGGTATTACGAGCAGCACACGACGAGAGAAACCATGCAGGCAAGCATCGCATGACGTCCGCATTGCAGACGTACGTCTTCCAGGGAAAGACGAAGCAAATAGCGAGCTACCTAGCTCACTGCAACGGATGCCGCCTAAATGGTAACCAAACGGGCAAAACGCACGGAAACCTACAGCCGATCAGACCAGAGAACACCCGGCCAATGAGCACAATAGCCATGGATTTTATTACCGACCTACCTGAAGTGTCGGCAAACGCGACTCCGTGGCAGCTGGAAGGGCACAAGGAATATGATCAGCTCTTGACGGTAACGTGCGCCGTTAGTCGAAGGACCCTACTGATCCCAGGGCACGCTCGATACTCTGCAGCCGACTGGGCGACGGCCTTACACAAACAACTGATTTTAGCGGACTGGGGAATTCCGTCAGGAATAATTTCAGATCGCGACGCCAAATTCACCTCTGAATTCTGGAAAGGTTTGTGGAAGGCGTTCGGCACAAAGCTGCTCATGACAACGGCATATCACCCACAAGGCGATGGCTTATCCGAGAGAAAAAACCAAACGGTAGAACTGGCAATTCGCCACCATGCGTTCGACGCCCCGGAGAAAACATGGGTGGACCTAATCCCTGCTCTCCAGTGGAACCTCAACGCCGCATGGTCGTCGAGCCTACAAACTTCGCCACATGAGTTTCTCTACGGCTTTCGGCTACCGGCAGCCATGGACCTAGCCGCTGGAGTGGCCGACGAAACGTCGGACCTGAGATTTCTGCGTGAGCAAATGCGAAGGGACGCGGAGTACGCCATGGACCTGGCGGCGGCTAAGATGAAATTGTATTACGACCGCCGGCACCAAGCCATTGAATTCCAGCCCGGCGAAGAGGTGTACCTGAATTTACACAAGGGCTATCACTTACCGGGACGGCCATCGCGCAAATGGAGTCAGCAACGGGCAGGCCCCTTCAAAATCGTCAGAAGAGTCGGGCGATTAGCCTACGAATTGCTCCTACCGGAAACTTTCGACATCCACCCAGTGGTATCGGTCGCTCACTTGTCCCGAGGACGCGAAGGCGAAGACCCTTTCCACCGTACCGTACCGGCGCCCGGACCGGTCGACGACAGCCAAAGCGACGAAGAAGCGGGCGACTCGTACGAGGTGGAAACAATCGTCCAGCACAGGCCGAATCGTTCGAAGGACGGTTTCGACTATTTGGTCAAGTGGAAAGGCTACGGCCATGAAGACGATTGGTGGCGTTCCGAATGGCAACTCCGGTCGGCCAAAGAAGTGGTAAAGGAATATTGGGAAAAGAAAGGAGGGCGACCCGAAATTAAGAAAGAGGTCGCTAAAAAACAAGGAAACCGGCGCAGCGACAGGCTGCGTAAATGAAGAAGACGAGGCACGCAGCGAGGACGCTGCAAACATTTTTGGTGCCCGGCACTTGTCACGGAACACCCAGGGGGTAGAGACCTACCCGGGAGACAATTAATTACGGTACCTACCCGGTGGCTACCGGGTAGGTCGCGAGTGCCTTGGGCGGACGAAGGATAAAAAGATTGTAATTAATAATCCGTAGTCCGTGCGCCGCGCCGTACCTATTAGTGAGCGTCTACCGCTCACGTAGGCCGGCGCACGTACTTAGAAGAATCATCATTATTATTACTATCATTACTACTTACCAATATCGACGTGACTATTTCCGTGATACATGACCTCCACGGCTCCTCCGGGCCTGACCCCCTGCGAGCACAGGCGGTTATCTCCCGCCTATCCTTCACACTCAGCAAGGATCATATATGGGGCAACAGAGCGTCAGGCCTCCCGTGGATGCATGTCTGGCGAGACACGATGACGTGTCCGTGTCTCCCGCGATATGGCCCAACCATCGTGACGAGGGAGCGTCCGGCATCGTGCCTGTCGACTGGTTAGCATCGTGAGCCATGTCCCGGCCTTAGCCGTGTGACATCAGCTCCCCCTTTCTCAAAGGGCGTCTCGACCGATATGTTAAACCTTGACCACCGACCATGTCCTTCGTAATTAGAGGGGCCGCCGCAGCCGAGAGGACTATGCCATAGTGTGGAAGCCAGCTAACGTGACTCTCCTTCGGCACCCGAAGGTCCAGCAGCATTCTGGCCCGGGCCTCACTACTCAAGAGACAATAGCCATCGCGGAGGCTCGCTAATGAGCCTTCCCTGAGCTGTCATCGGCTTAGTGAATATGGCCACTACTCAGGGGGAAGTGAGACAATCGGCTATCGGCTTAACACATCGGTATAAGGAATAGTACTTGTAATCTCAGCTCTCGCAGTCATGGGCCTGATCACGGACGTTGCTCTTGGGCTTAAAGAGAGACTCGCTTGTGAGTCTTCCATGGAACCACCGCTAGACATGTTGAGAAGAGAATCAAGTACTTTTCATAAAAACAACTAAACATGAATCAGCATATAGTCTAAATACAAAGGGACAATCTGAACTCTCCGTCTTAGCTATCCTCCTAGCCCGTAACCCGGCTATGCCTCGGCTTCGTCGGATGCCTGGAGTGAAACTCGCAGGGCATCCATCGCTCCTTCACTATCGAAATGCTCGATAGGTTCCCAGGTCCAATGCTTCTTTGCCGGCCATCCTTCCCATTTCACCAAGTACTTGACAGTGTTCCTGACCTTCTCAGAATCCATGATGGCATCGATCGTATATTCCTCCGACTCTATTGGCCCTGCCTCTCTCAGTACTTGCATTGGATCCGGTCGTCCTCGGGACCCTTCTCGGTACGGTTCAACAAGCGAGACATGGAAGGAATTATGAATTCTCCATGTCGACGGAAGCTGCAATCGGACTGCAGTTGGCGAAATGACTTGCTCGATCTCAAACGGGCCTAACATCTTCTTGTCGAGCTTCTTGGCTGGCCGCTTGGTCTTGATATGTCGAGCGTTGAGCATAACCAGGTCTCCTTTAGCGTAAACAGGACCATCCTTCCTTCGAGCATCGGCCCAAGCTTTTATCCGTTCACGGCTCTTCTCTAGGTGTCGTTTGGCGTCTTCGTGTACTTGAATCATCCAGTGGCTGTAAAGTTGACTTCCAGGGGTTGTGGACTTCTTCGATTTGCGGGTTCGTAGCGACAGGGATGATATCCGTAGTTGGCGTAGAATGGCGACATTCCGATAGAGGCCGACGATGAGTTGTTGTAAGCGAATTCGGCGGTAGGTAGTAGGTCTTCCCAGTTCGACATCTCATAGTTGACAAATGCGCGGAGGTATACTTCCAAAGTCTGATTGAGACGTTCCGTCTGACCATCTGTCTGTGGGTGGAATGCCGTACTCATACGAGGCTTGACTCCTACGAGCTTCAGGAAGTCTTGCCAAAGATGAGCTGTAAACCCGGGAGTCGCGATCGGATATGATGTCGAGGGGGATTCCGTGAAGCCGCCAATACGTCCGAGCAAATATTCTGATAAGGTGCTCGGTAGACTTCTCGTTGACCTTTAATGCGACGAAATGTCCCATCTTAGTGAAGGGGTCTACCATTACCCAGATAGAGTCACAGCCGTTAGACAGCGGAAGGTCAGTAATAAAGTCCATCGCTACCGACTGCCAGGGCTTGTAGTGCAACTGCATGGGCTGTAATAGGCCGTAACTCGCATGCTGGGGAGCTTTAATTTCTTGACAGATGCGACATCCTCGAACGTACTCTCGGACCGATTCTTCCAGCTTTGGCCACCAGAAGCTCCGCGTGATGAGCTCCATTGTCTTATCCATACCGAGATGGCCAGCAATTCGTGTGTCGTGTTCGGACTCCATTATTTGTCGACGAATTTCCTCCGGTGCGTATAGTCGTTGCTTTCGGTATAGGACGCCATCGACTAATTCCATATCGTTACCAGGCTTTTGTACGAAGGCCTGGTATTCCGTGTCGCTTTTGGCTGCAGCCTTTACTTTGTCGAGAAATCCCCTGTTTCCATGGCTGTACGGGAATACTAGCGATGCGTGCTGAGGTGACCAGGGCACATGCAGACCCTCGAAACATAGGGACCTGTCGAGTTACTGAAGTGTTTCTCTTGCAAGACCGACGTTATCGGCTGGTCTTCAGCTCCCCCTTTCTCAGGCCGATGTTGGGGCAGTCGGGACAAAATATCGGCCTTTTCGTTTTGTTTGCCGGGGCGGTAATTAATGACGAACCAAAAGGAGGACAGTTGCTGCGACCACCGTGCCTGTCTTCGGTTCGGGACCTTAGCTGTCACGAAGTAGGCCAAATTCTGGTGATCGGAGTAAACTTCGATCTGATGCTTACTTCCTCCAGATAATGTCGCCATTTGGCGAACGAGTCAACCACAGCCAGAAGCTCCTTGTCGTGAATCTCGTAGTTCATCTCCGCCGGGTGTAACTTCCGAGAGTGATAGGCCACCGGGCGAAACTTCCCGTCATCGCCTTTCTGAGAAAGGACGGCACCAAGGGCGAAATCCGAGGCATCCGTCTCGATGTGGCTAACTTTGTCAGGGTCGAAGTGGGCGAGGACGGGAGCAGTGGTGAAGCAACTCTTAAGCGCGAGAAAGGCAGCTTCGGCTTCAGGGCTCCACTTCCAGGAACGAGCGTCAGCACTGTTAGCATCCGTAATAGGCTTCGCCAAGTGAGAGAATCCTTTAATGAACCGTCGGTAGAAGTTGGCGAATCCAATGAAGCTCTGTGATTCCCTCAAAGTCTTGGGTGATTGCCATTCCAGTATGCAATCGACCTTGTCTTGGGACATGCCGATGCCGTTGATGCCCACATTGTAGCCAAGGAACTCTACCTCTTGAACTCTCCATCGGCACTTGCGTGGCGCTACTGCCAGATGATTATCCGTCAAACGCCGGAGGACCTCTTTGACCAGCCGATCATGGTCCTCCACTGTGTCCGCATAGATAAGTAAGTCGTCGAGGTAGATCAGTACTCCAGCATCGAGCATATCCCTGAAGATATGGTTCATCATGGACTGAAAGGTAGCCGGCGCGTTGAGCAGTCCCATAGACATGACGTTGTACTCGAACAGGCCATACTTGCAACGGAAGGCAGTTTTCCACTCGTGCCCCTCCTTGATTCGTACCAGATAGAACCCGGACTTCAAGTCAATCTTAGTGAACCACTTAGCTGACCGAAGCCTGTCCTGTAATTCTGATACCAACGGGATGGGATATCGAACAGGTATGGTCCCCTTGTTGCATCCCCGATAGTCGACCACCGGGCGTAATAGATCCTTGGGGTCCTTCTTCTCGACGAACATTAGTGGCGCGGCACACGAGGACTCTGATTTCCGAATTTTCCCTGTCTTGAGCATCATTTCCAACCATGGTTTTAGCACTGCGAGCTCTCGTTCACTCATGGCGTAGAGAGGACCAAAGGGGGGGCGTGAAACCTTCCTTAAAGTCAATCGCATGGTCCCATGGCTGGTGGTCGGGTAACCGGCTGGCTGCCTCCTCGGACATTATGGGGACAAACTCCCGAAACTCTGGCGGTACGGCCTCCAGACTCTTCTCAGTTGCCTCCTCTAGTGATTGTCGGTCGTCGAGAGCCTTCTGAACCATCTCCGGAATGGATGCTACGTGAATGACCCCAGGCGATTGAGTCATTACGATGCTGCTGGTACAGTGTCGTTGGCAGTGTTCGGAGGCAAAACGAATCTTCTCGGATTTGTCGAAGAAGTATGACGGGGGATGTTCCTCTAGCCACCATTGGGGGCAGGGATGATGTCGCATTCTGTGTCCAATCCACTGACCTCAAAACTGATACGAGTGAAGTGATCATCTTGGTGACGGAGGACGAGACTATCCGTGAAGTATTTTCCAGCCGTAGGAACAGGCTTGCCGTCAAAACCAACTGTCTCTCTCGGTTGCGTTCGGGCGTACCAGCGGCAGTCCCCATTCCTTGGCCTTGGACATACTCATGACAGGCACACTGCTTCCGGTATCCAGAAGCACCTTTACCGGCTGCTCAGTGGCGTTCCACAAGAGCGTCATTGTAACAATAGGGCGAGATCCAACCTTGGGTTCTGTCGGCGGGGCAGGTGTTGTGTCGTTTGAAGGCGCTGGGTATTTCCGTTTCAAGGCAGCGATGACACCCTTATCAGGCCTAGATGTCGCACGGGGTGTGTCGTGGAGGCCATTTAAAAATCCGAATCGCTGTCTTCATCCTGAAGGTATTCCAATGGACCGGCATCTTGCATGGCGTCGTCCGATTCCATAATGTCAATTGCGTCGATGCGGACTTTCTTTGAACTGGGCTCCGTTTCTCCTTCATCGTCGGAGTCGTCGCCTCGCACTCTCTTCCCAATCGCAGCGATTTTAGCCTTAGGTTTAGGCAGTTCATTACCTTCTTCATCTCGTGCGGCATAACATGCTCGGGTGAAGTGCCCTGGCTTTCCGCATCGCCAACATTCGGCTCCGGCTTTCTTTCTTCGTTCAATAAGGTCAGATCGTATGCCTTGTAGCGCTTCTTTAGTCGTCGACCACACGTCTTCAGCCATGGCGCGGCGAGGCTTTGGCTCAAATGTCTTATGCCGGGGAGCAGCGAGGGGACGGCTGGACCGTTCCTTTGACGATGTAGCTGGGTCTCGAGCGAGGCTTGGGTTCATCTGCATCATCTCGTATAATAGGCCTGCCTTCTTAATAGCTTCGAGGAACTCATGATCGCTGGCTGGAACGCCACCATTTTGGCTGTATAGCATCTCGCCAATCTTCCTGGGCAGCGTCTTGATGATGTGGTTGCGGAAGGTCGTGCCGGACCACTGAACCGCGATGTTCAGCTCCATCATGTCTTGAAGGTACTGGCAGATGTCGTTCTTGTATTCCATGCTTTGCATTTTCTTCGCATTCCGATATTCTTCTGCTTTGTCGGTAAATCGTTCTTCGAGGGCAGCGGAATAACTGGCATAGGTGTCGCTAAGCTGCATGGACATAATCTGCTCGACTCGAACTCCATGCCACATCTGGGCCTTGCCGGTCATCAAGGAACCGATCCAATGAATGATTTGGGCGTCAGTGTCGAAGGAGTCGGGAAAGGCCTTGATGTATGAAGTAACTTCACACCACCAGGGCTTGAATTTCGATAGATCTGTCCCCTCAAAGCTGGAAGGCCTGCGAACACTGGCGGCAGCAGCCTTCGATTTGGCTAACTTAGAGATTGATTGAGCCATGAGATCAATGGCTGACTGATTCGACTGGCGAGTGTTTTCCGGCATATGGTAAACGTGATCTCCCTCGTCGTCATTGTCCGGGAACTCCGGCTGTGCGCGGTAGCGAGGGGGACCTCGTGGTGGCACTCCACCACCAAACCCTGAAGTCATGGGATACCCGGGCACGGCTCCAGACATGGCTGCCCGAAACTGGACATGAGCCTTGTCAGCCGTGGACTTAGCGCGCTCCGACAGCAGATCATGCCCCCTGAGAATCGAGTGTAGTCCCGAGGAGGTGGACTGCTTTGGTTGGAAGTTATGAAACTCATGGCGATTGTCGGATAACATTGGGTCGTGGGCTCGAGACTTTGTTCCTCCGTGACGAATGGGCAGCTGGAACGGTGACCCTTCTCGCTGTCATGCGGAACTATGGGAGCTGGCAATACTCTCGACAGTTGGGCGTGGCGCGGTGCGTGAGGCCGCTCGTCGTCTGATCGATTCCATGATCGATTGATTGTCAGCGGGCCGGTTGGCTTGAATTTGTGCGCGGACTTCGTTGATAACATCGTCGGTGTATCCCCGAATATCTTGTAGCTGACGATGCATCTGGTCCGTCATTTCCTGCGGGCTGATGAAGTCTGGTGCCAAGAGATCAGCAATTTGAGATTCCTTCTGAGTAGCCCATGTTGAAACATCGGCTTGAAATTGCTGTTGGCGTCCCATGTCTTGTTGGAGGCTCACAATGTCTTCTTGCTGTCGAGCTGTGGCTGAGATCAACTGGGTAATGGCTTCCCCACGGGCCTGACTATCCTCTGTGAAGCGGGCAATGGCTCCGTAAACCTCCTTGGCAAAGGCGTTGCTGGCTTCGCTACATTGCTGGCGGAACTGATCAATGAGGCTTTCCGAGTTGGCCATGTTCATCCGGTAGGTAGACATAGTAGCAGTGTAAGCCGTGCATAGCTGGTCGTGCTGTTCTCGTAGCTGGACAATTGTACTCCGATTGTCTTCCGACAGGTGTTGGGCATAGGCAATCACAGCTTGGTGAGAAGCCAAGAGCTGACGATTGATTTCGGCTGCCCACGCAGGTGGGTTGTTCAATGTGTGAGCTCCCGTTAACGGCGGTGCATCAGCCATGACCACGTCAAAGGCCATAGGGTCGTAGACCACAACGGCGTTGTCGTTGCTGGGCTGGGGCGTATGTTCCGACATGGTGATGGTGGGCTCCGTGGGTGTAGTAGGGGCAATGAAACTAATAGGCAATGGTGGTCTTGCCGTAGCAGTTGTGGGTATTGGGATAATAACTGATGAAGTTTGAAGAGACAAGTGCTGCGAGGCTTCGTCCCTGCAGACATAGAGATGCTTGTAAAAGCGACGAGCTTCTTGCGAGGGTAATCAATTATATGTGACGCGGGTCATATATCGCTAAGGACCTAACCTGTAAGACAAGGCGTGACGATAGTCTAGTAACGGACTGCACGGGATATGGATCAATAGCTAGAGGCGCGGAACGTAGTTCAATTCAGCTTATAATTGATTATGGTCGCAAGGGTCGCTATGCTTCTACTCCTCCTTCCTTCTCTAACTCTCCGGGCTTGCGACCCTCTTTATAACTCTCTCCTACGGCCTTCGAAGGGCCTATCGTAATATCGCTATAGTGTGGTCGGGCTTGTTATTTGGCTAATTCCGATCACCGGAATAGCTAATGTCTCGGGGCGTTTGCTTTCGTTGTTTGGTTCGTGAGTCACCACGGTGGGAGTGTGTGTTCTTGGGCTTTGAACTCTGCTTTCCCATATACCCACCGACCCCACTTAGGAGTGGGGCACGTGGGAGAGTGCTCAGCCCCGCTTAGGGGCATTTCCGAAAAAATTATTAGTATGGTGAGCAACCCACGGACCCTGTGGAAATGAAAGTCCTCAAGAGATTATTGATGACGTCTTAGTCGTGTGAGACTCGGGATTTGTCCTGAGTCTAGAAGGGTCTTTCGGGGGACCTAACGATAACCGTAGGGCTCCTCATTGGCTTGTGCAAAGCCCGAGAGCCCGAACATATAGTGCGATGTCGGCAGTGTCCTTCGGGGGACGGGTAGTTCGGCAGGACGCCCCCGAATAGTGATGATACCTGTAAGCCTCTGGAACGAGCTGCCGTAAAGGGTGAGAGCCCCGTAACAGGATATCATCACAAAGAGCCACGGCGGTTGAGCCGACATGCATCACCTCGTGTCGAGAGCCATGACCTCCACGGCTCCTCCGGGCCTGACCCCCTGCGAGCACAGGCGGTTATCTCCCGCCTATCCTTCACACTCAGCAAGGATCATATATGGGGCAACAGAGCGTCAGGCCTCCCGTGGATGCATGTCTGGCGAGACACGATGACGTGTCCGTGTCTCCCGCGATATGGCCCAACCATCGTGACGAGGGAGCGTCCGGCATCGTGCCTGTCGACTGGTTAGCATCGTGAGCCATGTCCCGGCCTTAGCCGTGTGACAACCATTTACAACAATCATATGGAGTTGATCAGTTATCTAAAACATTACTGGAATATCCCGCCACCATTCCGCAACGAAACGACTTGCAGACTTGTTGGATCTGTCATCACTGGCAATGGTGCTGCCGTCTCCGACCTATCCTTTGACGTCAATGGCGCTATACGACTGGCAGATGTCAAGACCGCTATGGGAGAGGGGACGAAGGACAAATTCAACATCAATTTATACTTTCCACAACAAGTTCGCACGGATTCCGACGACGACCATCCATCTTCTGTTACCCCACAAGGATACATCACTGGATCCAAGCGTTCTCGAACATCCTCCGATGGCAAGACTGCAGGGATAGATGGGAGGCAAGCCGTCAAGCGCCGAGGCAAACAGCTTTTACATGTGAAGCAAGAATCGTCCCCCGTGATGGACACATCTGAATCTGCTATTATACAGGGACAGGCTGCTGTGATTAAACATGAGCCTGGGCAGACAACGGCTGGCCGGTATGCTACGTTGGGGCCACCATTGCGAACACGCTCTCGGACCAAGGATGATTCTAATGTCGGACAAGGTGTTCCTATGACGGTGGCGCAGGACAACGACATGCAGGCGCTGGCACATGATGATGAGCCGCAATCCTATCAACAGGAGTAGGATGGGAATAAGGTGGCAGCTCGATAGGTTCATATGCTATACATACAACATATGATAGATCATGGTTATATTGACTCGTTATTGGTTGTACATGATTGTTAATGATTGTACATATTCGTTAATGGTTGTACGTGCTCGTTGATAGTTGTGTCCACTCACATGTATATTTTGACGTCTACCCGGGTCTCTATGGTGTGTCATCTATCTCATCGTCTAGCACCAATTCTTCAAGCCTTTCTATCGGAATAGTCATTTCTTGAAGTCGTTGCTTCACTTCCTCCCAACTTCCACGTGGCTTGTCGCATTCCATCAAGTGTGGCTCCCGCTTCGATAATGAGTACTGCTTGAGATCCTGTCGAAGCCGCTCGTACTCCCGCAAATATGGTGTCTCTTCCATGAAGCTGGGATTAGCACCGAGGCGTTCACCGTAGGTTCGACAAAGCATATCGCATGTTGCCATGGTAGTTGAAGGCAGATATTCATCAAAGTCTAGAGCATCGGCTTGCGCTATGCTCATCAGCATACTCCACGTGGTGTCATGCAATGGCATGCGGCAGTCCACATACCCCTCCGCCGGGTTAGGCATGGTGAATAGCTGGTAGGGAATTCCAGGGACAACGTGCCGTCGTGTACGCTGCCGTCGTATGCGGTGGCCATTCCATAACCGCACAAATTCCAATGTTTCGTGACGAATAATAGGCATGAATATGTATAAAAGAGCGATGCGATCCTCCATCACATCTTTACTCCACAAGTGATTATTTTTGAGCATACCAAAGTAATTCTAAGTCACGTCAGCAACCTCATATTTACATTGAAGTGCGGCCACTTACCCGCCAAAACAGCGTCCGATTTTCCTGTAATTGATTCCACCAGCTCTCAATACGCTGATTTTGTGTACTCTTGCCATATGACCAGCAATGACTCCATGGGAGTGGATCATCATCACTCGGAGTTGATGTGGTCGTACCCTCCGCAAATGTTGGCTGATGTTCCACCATAAGATTTCTTGGAAACCGATTCGTTTTGACCTGTTGGGAGAGGAGATAATGGGCTGCCGCCATCATGGTGGTCTCATTACCTCTATCGGAGCGAATGATTTGGGGGATGAAGCCGTACTGTTTGACAATGAAGAGATATTGTGCAAATATTGACCTTGCCGTCAGTGCTGATGACCCAACAAAGAACCATGTGATAAACCGAGAGTAGGCATCAATGCCCGCGTATATTTCGAATCCATATTGCGCCAATTTGAGGTGTCCATCAACGGACCATATGTAGTTTGGTCCTGGTGTAGTCCATCCTCCTCGTCGTCGGTGTGCCTGCTGCAGGCGTTGTTGAATAGAATCGTTATGAAACTCACGATAGACACAAAACATTGCATCTCTAGAAAGATTGAAATGCCGTTGCCTCATATGAGTGTACAATGTACCCTTGCCAAGTCGCCGCACCATGCCCTCATCCAATCTCTCCTTTGCAAAAAACTCTCGTAATTGCTGTTGTCTTGCTTTGACTACATCCGGTGGCATGCGTCGGTAGATGTCCAAGCTTCGTCTCAGACGGGAGACCTGAGATGGGGCAATCTTGAAGCCTGAACGATGGAGGTCACGACAGATGAGATCGTCCGAAAGGCCGTACTCGAAGTATAAGTGAGCTAGTCGGTCACTCAAAGCCTGAGAATGTTCTGTTTGTTGGCGATGTGGTTGTATGCCCCAATCCCTAAACCTTGCATACAACAGGTTTCGGCTGATTTGTATGTCATGATTGTAACGTAAGACGTCGAGGATTTGCTATACTGGTATGTGATCGCGATAATCCGCTATGATCCATGTTGCATGACGCTCAAGGTCGACCTTCTTTCTAGGCATGCTTGGTGAGACACTGGAAATCTGAATGGAAACTCTCGATTGATATGACTTCAGACGACCATGAACGACCATTAACGACCATTAACGACCATTAACGACCATTAACGAGCATGGACGACCATTGACAACCATACACGACCATGTAGAACCAGGTATGGGCATCATTTATGTCGTGTCAAAATCACCGATACATTTTGTGCGCGGGGAAATGCCCTTAACCCATTATAGTTAATAGCATAACGCAATTTCCTACAGCTTTCAGTCAGCAGTATTCAGTAGTCCAATTTGCTACGCAGGGGTACGGGAAACTATTCCCAAAACCCGGCAAAATCCCTGTTTTTGACGGAATGTTTTCAAAACCTCGTTTTTGCAGTCATTCCAAGAAGCAGAAGAAGGAGAAGGCTGATGTATCCATCAAGTCAAAGGCCGTTTAGATTACACATGGAAGGCACCAATGCAATATGTTCAGGATATGTGTTGACGGTCATTATATTGATAGCCCTGCTACCAACCAAGAAGCCCTTATCGCTCATCTTCCAACTCAGCTGCCATCAATCTCCTCCTTTTTCCCCGCGGTTCTATGTTGACAGTTGACGGCAAAATCCTCAACAGCGGCGATGATGCCACAACTGGCGACGAGATTGAGTCGTTGGCAAACGATTCGGTGACGAATGTGTCATTCGCGAACGAAACCTCTGCGAAAGAGGAATCCGGCAACGGGTCTTTCTCAACTGCCAGAGCAGGAGGATCAGGGTCCCTGGCATCACACGTGATGCCGGTATCATCATCTTGGGAACTGGGCCCCGGCGACGGACGAGGAGGATGTGGCAGCGCGCCGACTCTGGAACGATTCCGGCTTCCACTTGAAGATTAGCAGGTGTTAAGCAAGCAGGAAGAATACTTACTTGGCACGCAGATCGCCAACAGCAACACGGAGACTGGTGATGTCTCGATTTATCTGAGTGACCTGATTTTGAAGGTCGCGTTGTATTTGATTGAGCCTGACCTGCAGGTCGTGCTCGATGCGGTGGACTTCTCTCGTATTCTCAACGATTAAAGCTCGCCACTCAGATAACTCGCTTCTGAGATGCCTCAGATCGTTGTTGTTGTTGTGTCGTTCACGCCGGTGACGCCGATGGTGGCAGCTGGAGCGTGAGGCATCATCTGATGCTTCTGATGGTGACTGACGGCGACGAAGAAGATGAGGCTCGTGATGACGAGACGGATTGTTGTTGTAAGGCATATTGAAGGCGGGTAAACAAAACGGTAGCGGGCGCGTTGAGATGGGTAAACAAAATGACAACTGGCGTGTTGAGGTTGAAGAAATCAGAGAGTGCGGTAGGTCCAGAGAGCGGTGTTTTGAGGCAACGCGAGCCTACCCCCAACGTTTTTCCCGACGACAGTATAGCTCTCATCTTGCCGCTATAGACGTCGTGGGCGTAGTTGAGGGGGACGAAGCGGTGTAAAAGTCCCTCTTCAACCACTTGACTGAAGGTCTTGGGTCGGCAGTCTGCAATACGCAGAGACCGCCAATCAGACCAAGGTATTTGCTACACCGTAATTACACAGTTATCTAGGGGCTGCAAGACAAAGATAAGTCAACAATCAGGCTACATTTGTCGTCTAACGAAGTATTGAATAACTATATAATACTGTGTTGTAATCTGGACCGATTGGCCGTCTCTGCAGACCGCAGGCTGGAAGACTTTGTCGTCACGAGTGTTGACGATATCTCCATTATATCTCAACGTGCGTTATGCTGTTGTGATGGGAGAAGAAGTCTCCTGATTAGTTCTATGCACAAGCTGTCTCTGCCAGTCTTCCAAATGCAGCTGGCTGGCGTCAACGCCCTTGATACTGATCTAGAATGTGGTGATATGGATGGCACAAGGTGATGTAAGCAATGGTTTCGATTCTATTGCAAAACAGTTGCTTAAGGAGAGAAGGAGAATCTACGTACCAACTCTACCACAGCTGAAAGGTGTTAATGGCAGCTGGCCTTTGGCATCCGTGGTGTGTGCTACTGTTGCTTATTCAACCCAACACAGTAGCGCATCACAGTCGCCGCCTGCCAGGCAACACCAGTGGTGGGGACGGCGATGATATGGGGCGGGCGAACAATACAAAGAGAGTGGTGGTGTTGACAGCGGTAACAGCGGTGAGGATGGTGGTGGTAAAGATGTGTAACGCGGAGGTCAAATGCAATTGGCCAGGCAAGGTGATGGCTCCGAACGGCTAGAATTCCAAGAAGTGCGTACGGACGTAGACTATAGCCTGGCCAATCTCCAGGAGGCCTCCGGCCCGGAATTCCTAAATATACAGATGTGCCCCGGAGGTGGGGAGTTTAGCCGGACTTACTCCGAGCGGCCACGTATCCTAACCAGTCTCCGGTCAGCCTCCGGCTGCCCCTTGCTCCGCACGTGACCTCTCCCTTTGGTCCGGTTGGCCCCCTTACACTGCTCCCCCCTCCCCTGACTGCCGGTCTCCGGCAGTGCCTGGGCTGTCGGGTGCCATGTCAACGTAATTGGCCGCGTGTGCCTTGGTCCGGTTAACGTAGAGTCCCCCTCTTGACTGGTGGATAGGTGCTCCGGTTGACGTAATGCCCCCCCTTCCGCGTTCCATTTTCGTCCCGTTGGCGGGTTCGCGTATTGCGTTGTTCGCGCTCCGGTGGTGTGAGTTTCCGATTGACGTAGTTGTCCTTCCTCCGTATCCTATTTTTGGTTGTCGCTGGGGCCCCTGCGCGCTGTGTTTCCCTTGCTCCGGTAGCGTGGTCTTTCCTCCGACGCTGTGCCTGATGGCGTGTTCGGTGGTCTGAAGTCCCGAGCGTGGTCGGTGATGTCAGGGAGGTATGGGTCTGGGCAGTGTGGGTGTGTGACCTCCCTCGTGTTCGGGCATAACGCGGTCGCAGTCTCCGGGGGTAGAGCGGGTGTGTCGCGTGAGTGACGCGGTTGTGTTCGTGACGGGGTTGTGTTTGCGGCCGCCGCCTCCCGTTGACCTGGTATCCGCACAGGCCAGACCTGTCAAGGCCCCCTCCCGTCGCGGGGCGCGTCGCGTGTGTCGCCCCCTGCCCGGGTGTGGGCGTGACTGCAGTGCGCCTCGGAGGTGCATAAATAGGGCTCCCTGGCACCCGTCCCTGCCTCGTCCTTTTCCTCCTCTGTGCCCCGTGATCCCTCTCCCCTGCCATGGATCGCTCAACGTTCCTTTTGTGACGGTTCTGCCTGATGGCTAAGCAGCAACCGCCATCACAGAGCTTGTCATCACTATCTCAGGAGCTCTTCCGCCAGTGCTTGACATAGGAGCTCGTCGTCACCCACCACGGAGCTCGCTTATCTATGGTTGACGCTAGGACCAGCTCATCTGCAGCAACAGAGCTCGCCGTCGCCCACCACGGAGCTCGCTTGTTCACAGTTCACGCTAGGACCAGCTGGTCTCTTACAGCAGAGCTTCTCGTCACCCACCACAGAACCGGGCGACGCAGGGTATAAGAAGGGTTCCCACTCATGTAAACTTAGTTCTCTTTCTTTCTTTCTTCTCCAGTTTAGAGTCTTTGTTCATAGCATCAATACAAGGTGTCAGAACCTGCTACATGATCATAACACTACTCTAAACTCATCCAGACTCGCTGACGAGCGTCATCTAAATACGTCACTCGATTCCCCTCTCGCTGTGGTTAGCGTCCGCCAAATAAACCACCCAAGACCCAAGAAGAAGACCCAAGACCTAAGACACAAGAACCCAAGAAACCGAGCTCCATGACAGACGTGGGAAGCTCCTCGTCTGCAGCTCCTGCACCAAGAAGAAGTGCACGAATTGCATCAAGCAACGACGCCGCGCCGGCTAAGAAACGAGTTACCAACACTCAAGAAGACAAAGAAGAAGAAGACCCAGAAGACGAAACAAGAGAGAGCTCCCCACTATCCGTGATGAGCTCCCCGCACGAGATGGCAGACCCAGCCTCCCATTCTCAGCTCATCCTCGAGATGCAAGCCACCATCCGTCGACTCGAACGAGAGCTACAGCTCAACCATCGTGCCACGTCCGTTGATACAGTCAACACCCATGCCACTCAAGAGAGTGCCTTTGGTGAGGCTCCTTCCGAGCCTCTGGCATGGCAGCCCTGGCCTGCTTTTCGCCTCCATTTCCGACAACCCAGATGACGTGAACTCAGAAGCTTCGAGCTACAATCGAAAGTCCAAGGCTCGTGGCTCAGATCCCTGGCCACTTCAAGGGTGACAAGGAGACTTTTCGACAACTGGCTTGGAAAGCTAGCTGACAAACTAGAGGAAGACCGTGAAATCTTCCGTCGTGAGAAGAGCAGGATGCGTTATCTGATGTCCTTGCTTGAGGGAGACGCAGAGAAAGCCATTGAAACGCGATTCCGTTCCGAGACTCGTCCATACACCTGGCTTATCTGAGATGGTGCAAGCTTTCGGTCACAGCTTACCATGACCCCAACCAAGCAGTCCGAGCCCGAGCTCAGCTAAACGAGCTCTACTACAAGCCTGGCAGTGATGTTCATCAGTTCATCTCCAAGTTCAACCATCTTGCTGCAAAGTCTAAGCTCCCAGAGACAGAGTTCTCACAGATTCTCTGGCAGCACATTGACATGAACCCTGGGAAGTGATGTGTTTGAAGCAAGCACCAACCCAGACATCACTTATGAGCAGTTCTGTTCCAAGGTCACCAAGGCTGTGTACAATCACGAGTATGCATACAGCCGCAAGCTGCGTCGTCAGGAGAAGAGATCAGGGAGCTTCTCGAGAGGCCCCAAAGAGCTCATAGTCATCGTGAGACCTCATCAGCCAAGTACAAGTCAGACAAGGCTGTAACTTCAAGCAAGGCTGGCCGTGCCTTGACAGACAAAGAGAAGAAGGTTCATCGGGATGACGGAACCTGCTTTAACTCGTGGTAAGAAGGGCCACCTAAAGCAAGAGAGTGTGAGGATAAGAAGCATGTCTCTGGCACTCAGCATCACAAAAGACGAGCTTCTCACTCATCCTCCCTCAAGCTCCGACTCGGAAAACTAGGAGGACTGCCACAAGACTCCTTGCAGTCCATCTACCGTCACTAGGTAAAGTAGATAGCTGCAATAAGAGGTTCCGATTTACCCAAACTGTTCAAGTTCAGCACCTCGATATCGCTATGAAAGCTACCGCCCTATGTGACACCTGAGCACAGATCTCTCTGATGATCAGTGGGAAGCTCGCTCGCCGAGCTAAGAGACAGCTCAATGCACGTCTCATTGACCTAGACAAGCCTTTAACTCTGTCTGATTACCGTGGCCTACCAGCTGGTCAAGTCAAACAGCATCTCATAGCTGACTTTGAGATTGATGGAAGAAGATTCAAGAATCAGAGCTTCTGGGTCACCGAGACAGGCTCGGAAGTGATGGTAGGCCTGGAATGGCTAGCAAAGCACAACATCCTCCTCGACCGTGCTCAGCAAAGATTGATCTGGCCTGACGATTCCCCAGCTCTGGCCAAGTTCTCCCCTGCCATCGTGGTTCCCCAGAAGAGCAAACGAGACAGGGAGATAGATCCAGCTGTACAAAGAGATGCTGATCGTCGAGACAAGATGCTGGATCACAGATATCAGATCCTCGAAGAGACAGAACCCTCCTCGGAAGCTCATACATGCTCACAGCTCTGGAGATGAATCCGTGGCTTCTGAGCCCTCTGACGAGCTCGTGATCAGTCAGATTCTTCAGCAAGTAAAGGAACAGGAACTACGGAACCCTCACAGAGGTAAGTGGGCTGAGATCTCAAAGCGCCACACCAAAGGAGCCCATCAGCATAGAGTATGGAGCTCCATCCGACGGGCCATCCATCTCTGCTGTTGAGCATTGGCAGACATTCGACGGCAAGGCTATCCCCTTTCCATCAAACGAGGACCCGGAGCACGTGAAGCTGGTCCGTTCGTTGATACTGCAGAGCAGCTCGCACACCTCGAGTGGGTTCTTTTCTAAAGTTCAGGCTGATACTTTGCCTCCCTCACGTCCAGGCTTTGACGTGGTTCTCGAGACCACTGGAGACCCATCTGACACTCGGCCCTCCAAGATATCGTACCCCCAGTCCAGTACCTGCCCTCGGGAAAAGGAGGTGACGGATCAGCTGTCGGCTTCAGGATTCATTGAGCCACGCATGGAGGCTCAGGCCTCATCAGTGCTGTTTGTCCCCAAGCCTCACTCATCCGACAGACGTTTCTGCATTGATTATCGTTGGAGAAATCAGTACCTTAAGGACAAGATTGTACCAGCCCCCTGACTTACAAGCGCACGATCTTCAACACCAGAAATGCGAGAAGGATGTCCAAGTTTGACATCATCAAGGCTTTCCATCGTCTAAGAATGTCCACTGAGTCCAGACACCTCACAGCATTCCGCACTCGTCAAGGGACATTTCAGTGGAAGGTACTCCCCTTTGGCTTAAAGGTTGGCCCCTGCCTGGTGGCAGAGCTTCATCAATGCCCAGCTCCAGGAGATTCTGGACCTGTTTGCGAGTGCCTATGCTGATGACGTGCTTGTTTACTCAGAGACGGAAGAGGAGCACTGGAAGCACTGTGAGGAGATCATCTACCGTCTTCACAAGCGTCCAGCTCCAAGGGAGATATCAAGAAGAGCCGTTTTAACGTCACTGTAGTTGACTACTTGGGAGTGATTCTCGAGGCAGGAGTTGGGATCCGTGTGGATCCTCAGAAAGTTGAAGCCATCAAGAATTGGAAATTCGAGGAGCTCAACTCTGTCAGAGCTGTCAGATCATTTCTGGGGCTCTGTAACTTCATAAGAATGTTCACGCATCACGCCAGCGACGTAGCGGAGCCCCCTGAATAGGTTGTTGAAAAAGGGAGCTCCATTTGAGAAGGGAGAAGCTCAGAGACAAGCTTTCGAGGCCATGAAGAAGCTGGCTCGTGAGGCTCCCTGTTCTGGCTTTCTTCAGGCCTGGCCAGCCAACGCGAGTAGAGACAGATGCCTCTCGCAATGCCACCTGGAGGCGTGGTGATGCAGCAGCAAGAAGATAAGACGTGGAAGCCCGTGGGATACTTCTCCAAGACCACGACTCCAGCTGAGAGAGCTTATCCCATCCAGGACCGAGAGCTCCCTGGCAGTGGTTCAGACGCTCGAGCATTACTGTCCCTGAGCTGCTGGGAACCAAGTTCTTTGTCGTCACCGATCATCAGGCCCTCCTATACTTCTCGACAAAGCGTGTCCTCTCCACTCGTCAGGTGAGATGGGCTGACTTCCTCTCAAACTTTGACATTACTTTCCAGTACCGTCCCTGGTCAACAGAACGTCGTGGCTGATGCCCTTTCACGAAAGACAGCTGATCTGCCCACTGTGAAAGCTAGAGAAGCAGAGGAACGGACTATGCCACCGATAGAGCCTGCCAGGATTCATGGGGAGCTCGCGGCACTTGAGGCAGAGACTGAAGCCTCCAGGGAAGCTGATACTGTAGACTCGACACAGAAGGAGCTCGACAGAGGTCACGAGGAGCTCGTTCCCCGACCATAGGGACAGAGACTGCGAGAGGAGCTGACCTCGTGGACTTGATACAAAAGGAGAACGAAGCTCAGGGACTGGGCATGCGAGGCAATCAGCTGATTGTCCCAGAGATGACACAAGAGGGAGATATACACCTACGCACTGCCCTCATCAGAGAAGCTCATCACCCCACCATCTCAGCTCACCCAGGACAGAACAAGACAATCAAGCGCACTCGAGAAGGAGTACTACTGGCCTCACATGAAGCAGGACATCAGGAGGTATGTCCGGAACTGCTATGAATGCCGGAGGAACAAGACACCTCGAGACAAGACTCCAGCGCTTGCTTCATCCTTTACCTATTCCCCTGCAGCTGTGTGGAAGCATGTTGTGGTTGACGGAAAAGACATGCCGAGGGATCGTCATGGATATGACTACATCTGGGCCTTCACTTGCAAGTTTAGCAGGCTTCTGATCACGCTGCCTGGTAGAAAGACAGACACAGCAGAGATCATCGCTGCTAGATACTACCGTCATGTGTACAGGCTGCTGGGAGTTCCCGAGGTCTGGATCTCAGACAATGCTGGCCCATTCATCTCTCAGTTCATGAGAAAGATTAACGAGCTCACCAGAACGAAACATCGTCATGGCAGTGCCTTCCACCCTCAGACACAAGGGGCCATTGAGTTTACAAATCAAGAACTAGATCGGAGACTTCGATTTTACATCAACAAGTATCAGGATGACTGGAGCACCCATGTTCCTGCTCTGGACTTTGCCCACAACTCATCATGGCATTCCTCCATTAACATGGCACCTCTGAAGCGTATCGACAGGCACGGAAGTCCGCAACCCCTCGTCAGCGAACCTGCCAGACTCAACCGAAAAAACCGAGCCCGAGACGTTAGCCCGCAAGCTCCTTTCACAAACCCAAGAGGTACAGAGATTGGCTTTGAAAGCAGGAGTTGCCACACAACATCGGCAAGAGATTCAGGCAAACCGGAAGCGTAGGCCCGTCGATTTCAAGCGTGACAGACAAGCGTGTTCCTCAAGAAGAGGGCTTCAGTATCGAATCCCCAACCACCAGACTGGATTCCCAGTGGGTGGGCCCATTTGAGATCACAGAGGAAAGAGGGCCACAGCTTTGTCCTAGACTTGCCAGCCAGCTACAAGATGAAGAATCTATTTCACGCTGATAGGCTCCGAAAGGCTAGTGAAGACCCTCTTCCCCAACAAGGTTCAACCACCTCCCGAGCCTGAAGAAATCAACTGGAGAGGCTGAATTCGAGGTAGAGTCGATTCTACAGTCACGAATACATGGCAGAAAACAGGAATTGCAGTATCAGGTTCACTGGCAAGGCTGTGATCCCGATGACACATGGTACCCAGCCGAGAATTTCAAGAATGCAGCAATGAAACTTCGAGCATTTCACAATGAGTTTCCGGAAGCTGCTGAGCCTCCCGTGAGGCTGACACAATGGATTGAGGCTGCGGCAGAGGATAAGCGAAGCAGGAGATCACCCAGATGACAATCTGGCACAAAGACAAGCGCAGAAACAGAGGCCGTCGTCGACATGGTTAACGTTGACCCGGCTCATCACCGTGTCTCCGTTTTTGCAGAGGGGAAGTGTGACGGTTCTGCCTGATGGCTAAGCAGCAACCGCCATCACAGAGCTTGTCATCACTATCTCAGTGAGCTCTTCCGCCAGTGCTTGACATAGGAGCTCGTCGTCACCCACCACGGAGCTCGCTTATCTACGGCTGACGCTAGGGACCAGCTCATCTCGCAGCAACAGAGCTCGCCGTCGCCCACCACGGAGCTCGCTTGTTCACAGTTCACGCTAGGACCAGCTGGTCTCTTTACAGCAGAGCTTCTCGTCACCCACCACAGAGCTATGGCGTCCCCCACCGCAGAACCAGGCGACGCAGGGTATAAGAAGGGTTCCCACTCATGTAAACTTAGTTCTCTTTCTTTCTTTCTTCTCCAGTTTAGAGTCTTTGTTCATAGCATCAATACAAGGTGTCAGAACCTGCTACATGATCATAACACCTTTCTCGTTACCCTTTCGATGCGGAGACAGGGTGGTCCCATCTCGACCGGACCGTCATCGTCACTGGCGATGATGGTGCGGACGAGACCATGACTGTCCACGCCACGCAGCCCTGCTCCGCCTGCATTATCCGCTGCCACAGCGACCTCCCCAGTCGCTGCATCGTCAGGCAGCCCGGACGTGGTACTTGCCACACCTGCATCGCCGGCAGGCAGGGTTGCCGTTCTGTAAGTATCCCCGCTCTGCTCCTCCCTCCTTCCGTCTGTCGCGTGGTGCGCTTACCCGGTGGTAGACGCCACCAATCCTACTAGGTGCGGCCCAGGCTATTACCCGTTTCGCTTGCTGGGTGGAGCCTTACGCCTCTTGGGTCTCTCGACACTCCCCCCCTTTGTCCCGTCATAATGCTAACCAGTACGCGGCTCTCATCGCCCCCTCGCATCGTATGACCCGGGTCTTGGAGAGTGCGGCATTCGCCTTCCGGCTGTCACACGGCTAAGGCCGGGACATGGCTCACGATGCTAACCAGTCGACAGATACGATGCCGGGCGCCCCTCGCCACGATGGTTGGGCCATATCGCAGGAGACACGGACACGTCATCGTGTCCCGCGAGACATGCATCTATGGAAGGCCTGATGCCCTGTTGCCCCATATATGATCCTGGCTGAGTGTGAAAGATAGGCGGGAGATAACCGCCTGTGCTCGCAGGGGGTCAGGCCCAGAGGAGCCGTGGAGGTCATGGCTCTCGTCACGAGGTGATGCATGTCGGCCCAACTGCCGTGACTCTTTGTGATGATATCCTGTTACGGGGCTCTCACCCTCTACGGCAGCTCGTTCCAGAGGCTTACATGTATCATCACTATTTGCGGGGGTCCTGCCGAGTTACTCGTCCCCCAAAGGATACTGCTGACATTGCACTATATGCTCGGGCTCTCGGGCTTTGTACAAGCCAATGAGGAGCTCTACGGTTATCGTTAGGTCCCCGAAGAACCCTTCTAGACTCAGGACAAATCCCGAGTCTCACACAACTAAGACGTCATCAATAATCTCTTGAGAACTTTCATTTTCCATATGGTCCGTGGGTCGCTCACCATACTAATAATTTTTTCGGAAACGCCCTGAGCGGGCCTGAGCACTCTCCCACGTGCCCCAATCTCAAGTGGGGTCGGTGGGTATATGGGAAAGCAGAGTTCAAAGCCCAGGAACACACACTCCCACCGTGGTGACTCATGAACCAAACAACGAAACCAAACGCCCTGAGACATTAGCTGTTCCGGTGGTCGGAACTAGCCAAATAACAAGCCCGAACACACTATAACGATATTACGATAGGCCCTTCGAAGGCCGTAGGAGAGAGTTATAAAGAGGGTCGCAAGCCCGGAAGATTAGAGAAGGAAGGAGGAGTAGAATGTAAGGGGGCCAGCCGGACTAGGGGGAGAGGTCACGTGCGGAGTAGGGGGCAGCCGGAGGCTGACCGGAGACTGGTTAGGATACGTGGCCGCTCGGAGTAAGTCCGGCTAAACTCCCCACCTCCGGGGCACATTTGTATATTTAGGAATTCCGGGCCGGAGGCCTCCTGGAGATTGGCCAGGCTATAGTCTATGTCCGTACGCACTTCTTGGAATTCTAGCCGTTCGGAGCCATCACCTTGCCTGGCCAATTGCATTTGACCTCCGCGTTACATAGAACCATAGCGACCCTTGTGACCATAATCAATTATAAGCTGAATTGAACTACGTTCCGCGCCTCTAGCTATTGATCCATATCCCTTGCAGTCCGTTCCTAGACTATCGTCACGCCTTGGTTTACAGGTTAGGTCTTTAGCGATATATGACCCGCGTCACACCGGCGCTGCCTGGAAGAGGAGGAGGCAACGGTGAGTAACATTAGCGATGCCTGCCGATCCGCGTACACGCACTTGGAACTGCAATCCCTGCGACGATTCGCTCAATTGAACTCCGAGATCACAATGGTAAGCGCATCCGGTCCCTGCGTAGTGGTGAGTGTACCTCCGGTGCTGGTCCTGACTTCTTTGTGTTTTGCAGCGGGCGCAACTTCGCGACCCCATGCCCCATGACGAAATCGCTCTGCGTATCCGGGACTCCGTTCCCCCACCGCAGTTGACGAACTTCAAGCTCCAGGAGCTGACCTTTTGGCTAGAGGCCCTGGACTCCTTTGATTCTCTCCATGCCATTCCGGATCATTTCCCTGACTGTGCTGACCCCTCCAACCTGGTCCCTCCCTCCCTGGACACCCCTTCGCGCTTCTACCGTCTGGAGTCGAAGTTCTGGCAGGATTTCCGTCACCTGTTGACTTCTTCAACAAACAATGCTCCGGACCTCCTTGGCCCTCGTCTCCCTGGGTTGCGCAACAAAGGACGCCCCCTGATTTTCTCCCGCGCGGAACCTGATACAGCATCCGGCCAGCCTTCGACCGATGTTGGGGCCACCGTCACGACCCATGCTCCGAAGCCTACTAAGAAAACACCTGCCCGGACCCGTGCCTCTCGTGCCTCTCGCCTTCCAGAGTTGGAAATGCCCTCCATTGAGGAGGAGGATGCTCCGGATGTCGACGAGGGTCACTTTGATGACTTGGAGTATCTTTACCCTTCTGTTCCGGTCCCTTCCACTCGGGCCCCAGCCAAGGTTACTCGGTCCCTCTCGACCTCAGCTCCGCGAGGTGTCGCATCTCGTGCTTCAGTCACCTCCCCTGGGACCCATCCGGTGCCTGTTATTTCTCCCATGAAACTTTATTCCACCGTGCCCCCCGAGCGTAGTTCCCTGCAGGGCACCTCTGCCCGTGATCCTGTTGCCCCCGCATCACCTCGTGACGAGAGCCATGACCTCCATGGCTCCTCCGGGCCTGACCCCCTGCGGGCACAGGCGGTTATCTCCCGCCTATCTTTCACACTCAGCAAGGATCATATATGGGGCAACAGGGCATCAGGCCTTCCGCGGATGCATGTCTCACGAGACACGATGACGTGTCCGTGTCTCCCGTGATATGGCCCAACCATCGTGACAAGGGGCGCCCGGCATCGTACCTGTCGACTGATTAGCATCGTGAGCCATGTCCCGGCCTTACCCGTGTGACAGAGGATGACGGCGCGGAGGAGGACGAGGAGGAGGAGATTCCTGCTAAGGTCCAGACTCGCTCTAAGGTGACTAAGACCTATGGCAAGCCGCGGGCTCCTGCTCAGCTTAAAGTGACGGCTCCGGCTCGCGAGTAACAGGGTTGTCCGATTAGTTGTACTTATGGTGCTGAATTCTTGGTGATTCGGAGGTTCTGTGTCCTTGCCCTGTGTCGCTGCTGTTCCTTTTACTTACTTATCCGGTTGAATACATACGTGACATACGGACTGTTCCTTTGCCTTGTCCTGGTCCGGAGTGCTGTTTTACTCGTTAGTACATCTGGTTCGTTACTTACTTGTCCCGTGCCAGTGATGCTTTGGAGTTGTTCCTTCTTCTTCGGAGTCACTTCTTTCTCGGAGCATTGTTCCCTTAGTGGCACCGGGTCTCCCCTGCCTTCTAAATGGTGTTGAATAGGTGTTCTCTCATTCTGATATTCTAAGTCCACTGGTTCTTGTAGAGTCCGTGGCCATGCTCTCCGGTCCACTTGATCTCTGTTGGCGATGCTCCCTGGTGGTGCCAGTGGTCGCATGCCCTGCCTTTCCGGCTCGTATCGTCTTTGTTGGCGATGCTCCCTGGTCGTGCCAGTGGTGGCATGCCCTGCCTTTCGGCTCACTTATCTCTGCTGGCGATGCCCCCTGGTCTTGCCAGTGGTCGCATGCCCTACCTTCCGGCTCCATCCGTGGTCTTCGCCAGAGGTTCTCCTCTACCGGAGGTCATCCCATTTCGGGTGCCTCCTCCGGGCCTTCTTCTCGTATCTCACCAGCACATCCTTACATCCGGTCAAGTTGCTCCGGGGTTCCCACGTGTTGTATTCGACCGGCCACCCTTGCCACTTCACTATGGATAGATGGGTCCGAAGGGGACCCGGGCCCCTTCCACGAGGTCTATGGTGTGCTCCGTGTCGGGTAGCACCAGTAGGCTTTTGGCGCCAGCCTCCGAGTATACCTGTGCGAAACGCTGCAAGCAGTCGGGGAGGCGTATTGCCTCTCCTTCCGGCTGCTCGTCGTCGTCAATCTCCGGGATCGGGAGCTCCCCTTGTGTGACGGTTCTGCCTGATGGCTAAGCAGCAACCGCCATCACGGAGCTTGTCATCACTATCTCAGGAGCTCTTCCGCCAGTGCTTGACATAGGAGCTCGTCGTCACTCACCACGGAGCTCGCTTATCTATGGTTGACGCTAGGACCAGCTCATCTGCAGCAACAGAGCTCGCCGTCGCCCACCACGGAGCTCGCTTGTTCACAGTTCACGCTAGGACCAGCTGGTCTTTTACAGCAGAGCTTCTCGTCACCCACCACAGAGCTATGGCGTCCCCCACCGCAGAACCAGGCGACGCAGGGTATAAGAAGGGTTCCCACTCATGTAAACTTAGTTCTCTTTCTTTCTTTCTTCTCCAGTTTAGAGTCTTTGTTCATAGTATCAATACAAGGTGTCAGAGCCTGCTACATGATCATAACACCTTGTAACCCCAAGCCGGTCATGTTGGCGACGTACGCCTGCTCTCCGGACATCACGACATCCGCAAACTCCTCCGGGTCTAATTCCTCGTACCCCCTGAGCCACCATTGGTTGGACGCGGTATTCAACACTATTCCTCGCCGGCCCATGCCCGGCCGTGACAGCAGGAGTTTTGGCGCTCCCGCCTCCCTTCGTACTGCGAAAAACACTTGGGTGAACGTCCGTTCTACCCCCTTCACGTCGGTCATCCGGACCACAGCCTCGTAGGCTTCGTGGCACGTTAGTCGGTCCCCCGTTCGGCCCGCGAGTGTGGGGATAAGGGTATCGATTTGTTTGAGTCTCTTCCTGGCGAAGTCTTTACATACAACATTGACTTGTGCTCCGGTGTCCATATCCACCGTTACTTCCTTCGCCTCCGAGCCACCTCCTGGTTGGACCTGTGCAGTGACCCGGAACGGGTGGCTCAAACTCTTGGCCTAATTAGTTCCGCCAGAGTAGACTGGACGTATTGTCCTACTCCGGCCGGCCTTTTAACTCTTCCTCTTCGTCCGACCATGCTCCTATGTTCTGGATTCCCCCTCATCGGGGGGCTCAGCGCGCCCTTGGGGTCGTGCGGCCCCCGTCGGTGCGGGGCCTCGGCCGCCATGCATCCGTGCGTCGTCTGTGCGTCTGGACCTGCAATCGCCTGAAAAGTGCCCGCGTCGTCCGCAGTTGTAGCAGCGCAGGTCTCCGACTCGATTTGGGGCTGGGGGTCCCCGCGGCCCGGCGTCGTACGTGTTGTTCACGGGGCGAGGGCTCGCGGATCTGGCCGCCCTGTCTGTAGCCTGCCCCACGTAGGCGTGGGGGGGATCGCGTATCTTGCCAGGAGTCCCAGATGCGCCCCGCATGGAACGCAACGTCGGTACAGTCCTTGAGTGTCACGTTGTCCCGGATCATGGCTCTTTGCAACGAGGGTTGTAACCGGACCCAGAAGTGGTGGGCGTGGTCGCGCGCGTCGGTAAGGTCGATGCCACCGTACAGCTTCCGGACGAGTACCGACCAGCGTGTGTAGAAGTCCGCGGGCTTTCGTCCTGTTTTTGTCGCATCGTGTGTAATAGGTTGCGATAGTCTCGCTCGTGTTTCTCGGGGTCTTGGGTTTCCTTCCGGACGAACTTCCAGAAGTCTTCCAGTTGGGCGTTGAACTCCGGGTCTGGGTAGGGCAGGGTCGTGAGGTGCCCTCGCCATTGCGCCTGCCGGGTCCATTCCATGTGGCTGACCGCCCAGTCTATCTGGATGTGGTCTGGCCGCCCTGGGGGTGGCTGTTGCCTGTTTTGATCTCGGCGATCCAGTCTTCCAACTCTACTGAGGTGGCCCCTGGTGTCAGGCGCTTGCAGTTGCAATTATGTGGCTAGCTGTCACCTTTGTTGTCGTTCCGGGATGCAAGCTGACGCAACAGTTCCTCGTGCCGGGCGGCTTGTTCCCTCATATCCCGGAAAGCCTGTCGTAGCTCGTGTTTATGCAACTCCAACGGTAGAGCCTGGCGCCGGGTGGTTGTAGTGTTTTGGGTGAGAAGGGCCCTCGCCGCCCAGTCGGGTATGCCGGCAAAGCGCCCCTCGTTGCGGGGTGGTCTCGCCGACATGTATAGCCCGGAGTCCACCATGCGGCGGAAAGTACTCCTATTAAAGTCCGTGAGGTCTGATTCTGGTTTGCTGAGGTTTATGAGGCCACCGAATTCATCGGGGCCTTAGCCGGCATCCAAGATGCGGGAGGGCAGGCTATTACTGCTCCGCTCCTACGGCTCGCTCGCATGCGGGGCCATCGATCGGGTATTCATTCGTTCAGACATCACGTCGCATATGAGTTAGGCAGAGACTGTAGAGTCTGTTTATATACATGGAAATGGAAGTTAGAGGTGGCTGAATGTACTTTAGCCGCATCCGTACAAAGGAACTATTAATAGTACTAAAGGCACTGTTTATACTGTGATCTTTATGTAATAACTTAATTATAGCTTGCTTGCACACCAATTGTACAATCACGTACACTATTGCGTACACTTGCAACTTAGAAGAAACATACTTAATAAAAGCAACGATTCCAGCATTAATTTACAGAGTGGTTCACGTTTCCTAGCTCTGTTTAGTTGTCAGAGCGACTTCGCATGCTAGTCTTTACGTCTCCTTGCCATGGTTAGCGGTCTGACCACCCTTCAATATGGCTCTGGATGCTTCCTGGCCCCGTTTATCAGTCGGACCGCCTTCAAACAAGGCTGTGGATGTCTTCTGGCCCTGTTTAGCGGTCGGGCCGCCTTCAAACAGGCCTGTAAACGCCTTCCGCCACTGTTTAGCGGTCGGACCGCCCTCAAACAAGGCTGCGAATACCATCTGGCCCTGTTTGATGGTCGGATCCGCCACACATAGCTCTGCAGCCGTTTGCTGTCCATGTTTAGCAGCCGGCCTGCCCTCTTCATCCCAGGGAGGGTATCAACGCCCGTGAGCTTCTTGACCGCCCTCTAGCAGCTTTTTAAGCGTTTGCTGGTCTTGGTTAGCGGTCGGACTACCATCTTCATCCCAGGGAAGGTATTGGTACATGTGGGCATCCCGAGCGCTCTCAAACAGCTCTGCACACGTTTGCTGGCCCTGTTTCGCGATCCGACTGCCCTCTTCATCCCAGGGAGGGTATTGACGCCTGTGAGCTTCTCGACCAGTCTCTAGCAGCTTTTTAGGCGTTTGCTGGCCTTGTTTAGTCGTCGCACTACTCTCTTCACGCAGGGGAAGGTATTGGCGCTTGAGGGCATCCCGACCAACCCTAGACAGCTTTTCAGGCGTTTGCTGGCCTTGTTTAGCCGTCGCACTGCCCTTTTCATTTCGGAGAAGGTATTAGCGGCCCTGAGCAACCCGACTTCTCCCAAACAAGTCTGCGGGGGTTTTCTAGCCTTGTTGAGCGGTCGGACTGCTCTCTTCATCCCCAGGAAGGTTTTACTGGTTCTGGGTATCCCGATTGCCTTCAAACGAGTTTGTTGGCGTAATCTGACCGCTGCATTTACTGCTCTGCTGCCGTAGTTTTTTTACGAAACAGGAATCTGTTTGTGGTAACGTGTATGCGCGTTTCAATATGTCGGAGTCCTGATGACTACATACAATTGATTTATATATTCTGTGCCTCACTACACTACATCTGCTGCTCTCGTTACCGACATTCTTCCACTCTATCTAACCACAATGGCGACGAAGAATCAGTTGGCGTTCATGAATGACGATGGCACGCTTCGTATCTCCTACTGGAGCTACGATGGCGCACCACTCGAAACACCATCTTCCGATGTCACGATTGAACGTGCAACCAATAGTCTCGAGCTGACGACCTACATCATGGAACAGTTGCGCGTTAGCAAGATTGCCAGTGTTCGTAATCGTATAGAGGGCATACAGGTAAGACATACCTGTCACATATAACGACTTGATACTAATAATCATTAGGAGATTCAACGGTGTGTTGAAATCAAATCAACTCGTGAAGAGCGCCGTTTGGTATTATGCGATCTTGAACTTGACCGACCACAACGCCTCAACGCCGTCGCTGCCCACATTATGCTGCCTCAAAAGAACGTCAAACCATGTCAGGCTTGTCAAAACATCAGAAGTCATGGACCATTTGCAGAGTGTGTCTCATTTGGTAAACACGTCTTTGGTGGTGCGTGTTCGTGTTGTCAGTACTCTTCGACGGCAACGAAGTGTATTTTTCACCACACCCAAATGGGTTACAAGTACGCAGAGCAACGTAAGTTAACGGTAATACCTATGAAGTTGCGATTGTACTAATATGCCCAGCCGACGAATCTGAGGATGAGGAATCGGCAATTGTACTCACCGAGGCTGATGCTCGGAAGCTGTGTGTTCGTACTTTAGAATATAATATTTCGATTCTGAAGAACGAGTTGCGCAGTCGAGAAAATGCGGAACTAGTGCCACAGATGAAGGGAAAGAAACGAAGGCATTGAGATGTACGGATTAGGTACGTTCGGGAAGTTGTTTTGGAACTGTAAGTTGGAAGCTGGGTGGGTGGCCAAGCCGCACCGTGGCCGGGCGACTGCTTGCAAATATCTCCTAGAGTGCCCGAAGACTACAATTCGGTCACTGGCTCCACCGTACCGAAAAGAATACTGAATTGAACTTGGAGTTCTTAACAAGGCGTGGTATTCAAGAGTCGCCTCAGTTTTCATTGGTCCCACCCCCTGCCAAGTACGGATTTGTAGTCTTCGGGCACTCTATCAGATAAGACTCACCTGTAGTCGCGCCGGTGTGAATCTATCGTCTGCATAGCGGTTTCGTGACGTTGTCCTCTCTATCCCGCCGTATCCATCGATCTCGCTGCCGCTGCATGTAACTGGTTCAATTGGTGCCCACATCTTGTTACTCCGGGCGCAACTCGAGAACAAGAGTCCGGGTTGGAATGAGAGTAGTGATGGGAGCAAAAATGGAAGTTAAGAAGGGCAAAAATGAATCCTTCCGAGGACCGGAAGGGAGAATGGATGAAACTCCGGTACGGGGAATCGAACCCCGAGCCCCGCGGTGAAAACGCGATATGTTAGCCGTTACACTATACCGGATTGGGCAGAATCAAGGTCTCCCCGGGAATCGAACCCAGATTAATGGAATCAAAATCCACTGTGATAACCATTACACTAGGAAACCTGATCGGATTGTTGACTCCCCTTGCTAAACCCCCCTCTATATCGCGCGTGCCCCGAATAAGCCGATGCTAACCGGGACGGGCAGGAATCGGCGTGAAACGCCACGAAAAGCACCGCCACTACACAGGAACAAGGTACCTACTCGTACTTGTACCAGCCATCATCAATTCAATCAAAAGCAATTCCACCCGCATCTTTTCCCTGCTTCTTCGCCGGCCATTTTCGTCCACCCAGAACACATGCTATCTCCTACCTGATATCACAGATTACGGGAACGGCTACCCTGACTTCAGAACCAAGACTGGCAGCTTTGAATCCATGTGGCTCCACGTAGTACAGATCTGATGTGGACAGGCCCGTCGATGTACGGAACATCCCAGGTATGAGCACGCGCTCACAAGCTACTCGTGCACTGGAGCATCTCGACTCGCCAACGCAGAATCCATCAACCCATTGAGTCTTCTCGGTGCTATTCCTGGGGGCTTTGATGCTACTCTTTCTGCTCGCTGCGTCTTCGGAACCGAGGAATCATCTTTTTAACCCTAACAGCTTTACCCATTACTACTCACAAGGATGCAACCGGTTGGGGCTGTGAGCTTACTAGTTGGGAGATATTGAAGCAGATCTGGGGCTGTGTTGGCCGGCTTAAGGTCCCGTCATCCATCGGAACCATTCTAGAAAGCCTTGGCCGTCAGAAAAAGGAAGGCCGTGAGGTGGGTTTCATTGTTGATGGTGGTCAGACCAGCATCGAGAAGTTGTCTCCTTTTCATGAGTCTCCTTTTCATGAGTCTCCTTGACTGATAACAACCGCCTGGTACGACTCAAAAATCACAGGGAGACATGACGGCCTGGAACATGCTGTTCCACTACATACATACGAGTACTCGCGAACGGAGATTTGGGTCATACATACGACACCCAAGGATGGCAGTTCCTATGAGGCGGTGCTGGTATCCCTCCGTACATTGTGCGGCTTCCTTGCCTGCACAGCTTCCCTCGTCGTCAGGGAACGTGGCGCTGTTGCTGTCTCGACGCACCCGACGCCATGCAGAGCTACCCAATCGCTCCAATACACAAGCACATTGAACCCCAACATAGCGATATATGAGCACCAATATTGCTTGCGATGAGGCTCTTTAGGGTTATATAGGCGGCAGATCTGAACGTGGCAATGAGCCGCGCGCCTTTCACCGAAGCACGAGTGATCTATGAGACAAACCTAGGACGAAGCGGTGAATAACCGTCCGCGCACATGATGTGAGCCTCCGTTCAGTTGTAACAATAACCCCTCCTTGCCTGAGCTTCGATGTAACGCGACGGCATTGTCTATTCGCTTAACGGCCACTGGAGCTGGACACGCGCCGTCATTGCGATCGACGTGTTAGGCTGTGATAAGGCGCTGATGCGTCATCGCTCAAGAGGCACAATGCAATGACTTGAGTTGGGATACCCAGGTCGAAGTGAGCGTGCTGTGCTCGCGTCTCAAAAAGCGCCAGGCTATCTGATCAGTGCCTACCAAGAAGATGACTGGTGGGCAGAGGTTATGGATTATAGCCACTGTGCTACGAGCTTTCAAGAGCGCTCGCCGGATCGGTCAGATGGCAACTCTCCATTGGCTCAGGAATCGCCCTGTCCGAAAAATACAGAGCTTTCAAGCGGTTCGAATGGCTCAGAAGGATCGGAGTTGTCAGCAGAAGAAATGTTGGCGAAAGCTCACAAACTGCAGGATACACTGCGCTGCGCACAGCGAGACTAGCTATATGGTTTGTGAGGAGTTACCATGCCTACTCTCTTATTATCACGACAAGACTGGGTCCATGGAATTCTCCGGTGTGAAGAGATAGGTAAGTTCTCGTACAGAGCTGAGATGACAGGGGGCTGTGTTGCTAAGCCGCCTCGTTTTCAGGGGTCCCTCGCTCGTTATGCTGTCCCCCCTCCAAGCTCGTGTTCCTTCATCGAGCCGGCAATGTCGCCTAACCTAAGATGCTTAGATTTTTTACATTGTAGGAGTGTCGGACTGGATCGTCTGGTAAGACCTAGCTCGAGAGGAGCTTCTGCCGCTTGCCGCATGCCTAACATCACCGAATATCAATATCATAGCATGTCTATTCGCATATCCCATGGATACCGCATGTCATGACAGAAGGAAATCACCAATAACTGTACGGCTTAGCTGGCCAATGCTCCACAAAGAAGCCTTTGAGCGGCAAGGCAACCTCGCCCGCAGAAAATCTGTTTGCAGGCTGGGCCAGGCAACCAGCCAGGCACAGGTATTCAGTCAGGCAGCTCAGCCCAAGTGGACGCCCAAAGGAGACCCTATTTTGCCGATCACACATACGCTGGATGACGTACATACATACCCAGCAATGTACTTCGTACAGTAACCTCTTCTGCACGAGACAAGATCATGTCGAGAAGCAAATGCCAACGCAATCAAGACTACCTTGACCTCCTCAATGAAACGACTCCTGGATTCCCTTATCATGTAACACGATGTCGGCCTCGAGCTCCTTCGTTGTGGCGCAGTCATTGACGAGCCGTTGACAATGGAGATTTTGCCCATGGGGATCTCACCCGCGAAAGGATGAGTGCATGTTGACCAATTTGGATGCTACTTGAACGAGTAGGTACCTTTCCTTTGATTTCAGACCTGGATCTCGATAGAAACCCACCCTAGATATAGCTAAATGCCTAGCTTGGGTGAGATTGGCATGCAGTCTGCGGTCTGCCTGTCCAGTCCTCCTCTACCTTTTGTCTACTCGGGCCAATCACAAGAGCTCTCCTCGCAGCAGACAAGATATTCAATGCCACCGCCAGTTCCTGGACGTCGTCTCCCAACCCTATCGACACTCATGTTAGCCTTATTTGAAGCCCCAGTGGAACCTATCCAGGGTTGCCTGTCCTCATCATGAAGTGTTAGGTTCGGAAGCTCTCTGCCCATCTGACCCCTTACCGCAACCCCCGCGCCTAGGCTTCTACCTAGTGGCACACCGAGGGTGAGCAGCGGCAGGCAACTCAAGCAAGTACGTCTCCAGGTGGAGTTCATATCATGCCGAGAAGTCTATCTCTGTTGTCAGTCAACCCCAGGTATCGTCATATGCTTGGGCGTGATGCTTCAGTGCGCATTGGCACCCACTGGCTTCTTCGCCGATGTTTCCGCGTGTGTGGCTTTGCTTGCCAGTTGTCCAGTCAGAATCACACGACACTCTGTGCATACCTTGTCCAATTTGCTTGCGTCATAAGTTGGTAGGTATCTAGGTCCACGGCCCCTTATCATTTCTGTCTCCTCCTTGGCCATCGAGCTAGATCTCGGAAGCTATTCCGCGATGTCGGCCCTTGCTTGGAAGCCTTGTTAGTCACCTTATGAGCGTTCGCCTCATCGAGTCAGGCTTTTTTTTCCCTTTGAGCCTCGCTTAGACACCTACATTATCACACATATACACATGGACTCGCATATGCATTGGACTTGAGTTTCCCTTGAAATGCTGGCAGCTCTTGACCATCCACAAGTTTCAAGCTCTAGACGTTCAGCCAGGGTGCCAAAGGCTCAACAAACATAAAAGCTTTTCTTCCGTCGTGTATCACTGCACTTCATCTGTTTTAGTTACCCCATCACATTATCACCAACGAAGCGCTGTCCCATTCCAGACTGTTAGGTTCGCTGCTTTCACCACCCGCCAGGAGTACACCTGTCAGCTCCTTGCTCGGTGACCGGTGGCGAGACAGGATACCGCAAACCTCGACGAGTCTACATCTGGGGCGCATCGTCGTCCTTCCAACACGAATCATCTAGAGCACAGAGGCCTGTTTCCTCGTTCGACCTCAGACTTGTCTGCGGAGATGTACGATCACTTCGACGACAAAAACTTCTATTTCCAGGGAGAGACTTCCGCTCGGGGTACATCGGAGTGGTCGCATACGCCTAGGGCTAGTACCCCGATGACTCGGTTGTCGTCTGAAGAGAGCGCATATACTGCGTATGGTGATATAGTACGGACGCCAAATTCTGGATACGGAACATATGGTGGTGTTCTGTGGCCATCTGCATCTGTATCACAGGGGAACAACATTCTCTGGTCGCCCATGCCCGACTCTGGTCCTGAAGTCAGCTACTTGCCCGCCAACTACGATCCTTCTTACGTGATCGACAACAGCGAATACGCCACCACCAGCAATGGAAGTCATGGAAACACGGCACGCAATTCGGATAACTGGTGGGAGTCCTGCCACTCCGTCGCTGACGCGGAGTTTGACCAGAAGTCCTATTGGAGTATGAAAGCTCCACCCGCTTCTACTCACCAATATCCTACTATAGTATCCAATGAGGGATACGCTACAGCGTAAGTTTGTTGAACCTGTCCTAAGAAGTCTTACGCAGGAGGTACTAAAGCAGATATTGCGAAGTCCGCAGTTTTCGACGAAAGAGAGCGTGTTCGAATGTCTGGCAGAGGGTTGTACCAAGTCCTTCAAGCGGAAGGCAGACCTGGAACGGCACTACAAAAACCTCCATACCCTGTCCGAGTGCAAGGACCAGTTCCCCTGCGACTGGAAGAAATGTCAGCGGGCCAAACACCCTTTCCACCGCGTTGATCACCAGAGAGAACACTATAGGGAGTTCCACCACGAGGATATCATGCGCCGCGGCTCTTCTGGCAAGCAAAATAGGGGATGGTGGAGTTCGCGCGTCGTCAACCCCTGCTGGTGGCGTTGTTCACGCTGTTTGTGTCGTGTCAGCATCGACGAATATGGCTACGAATGCAGCGAGTGCAAGACGAGCTGTGAGAGGGAGAGGATAGCTCACCGATCATCATTACGCTCGTTATAGGCTCAGCTCATCCAGCTTGGCTCCACGGAGTCGCGCTGTGTTTCCTCACTTTGGTCAAGATCACCGTATCGGCGTAGATCAAGAAACGGTAACTACCGAACAGGACAAGCCAGCTCGGAGAAGTTTCTATGAATACTTTCGTGGGCTTGGCCACCTGAGCCAGGCCCGAATTCAACACCACCACCATTATCTCGCCTGGACCACTTGACATGAAAAAAAAAAAAACCGCCAGCAAAAGCAAACAGACACAGAACAAATTACCAAAAAAATATCCCATCACGTTAGCAGCTTCCTTTCCACATTGATATCGCCGCTTACGATTGTTCCCTTTCCTGGGGTTCCATGCCGTCCTGACACCTTCAGAAAAACGCTACCTCGCACAAGCATCATGTGGAGGAACAACGACGCACATGCATGTACATGCGCACAGCATGCAGGCGGCCGGCCGATCATTCTCGTGTGGGGAGAGCATGATCAAAACTCACTGGACGAAGAATACATGCGCCGCGCCGCCTCACCACATCATGACGCTACATCCCACAGACGAAAACGGGAACTGTCAGTCGTTCACCTAGGTATTGTACATGCAGTTTGTGGCGTTGGGGAAGGGGGGGTGGGATCAAGGTGCTTGGTGTCAATCTACCTTTACTTCGGCGTTGTTGCCTGGCTGTCTTCATGAACTTGGTTCCTTCTTGTCGTTCCGGTTATTAGATTTATGGCCTACCTACTTGTTGCTTATCTCTCACACCGGTGAGCACGAACGAGAAATCCCGAAGCTGCGGTGCGCCTCTCACCAACGTACCTTGAGCCATACATCTGCCAACTCCTTACCAGGTGACCCATCGCCGGGTTGGACAATACCTCCTGGGCGCCATACTCGCCTCTTTTTCCCTTCATATCCCTGGCACTTGTCGTCACGACCTCGCACAAGCGACCCTCGTCCTTGGGATCATCGGCTGGGCTGAAAGGAGGCTATCCCGGTGTCCGGGAAATTTGTCCTTTTCCCCGCGGAGACTTTTTTTTTCTTTTTCCTTTTATCTGTTTGTATGTATAGGGATGTATGGATGGGGATTTGGAAGGACGGCGCAATGGGGTATAAAGGTTCGGTTTGTGGCTTGGGTGGTTATATTTAGGATGGTGTAAGCGGACTTATTTCCAGGTTGGAGGGGAAGGGAGATGGCTTTATACGGTATTGTTAGATGGGTCAGGGGATAGAATTTCTCTCTGGGAGTTTTTATTCTATTTGGTCTTATCGGCTTCACTTTTGTTCCGCATTCACTTTTTGCTCCGCTTACTCGTTCCCACGACGGCGTTTTCGTTTTCGTTATCTCTTGGACTAGGATGGACTGGGCTGAGCTTGGCTGAACGGTGTTCCTTGATGCGGTTTTCTCTCGTTGTCTTCAGGATACCAGGTCGGACCTCACAGGCGTTCGATAGCGAAGCTGGCATTCATCAGTTTGTTTTTTCGGGTTCCGTTGATGGAGATGTTTGTTTATGGGAGCGAGGGGGGAAGGAAGGAAGGAGGAGGAATGGGGCCTACGTTCATCTACACATCCACACATCTACACATCGACAACTCATACGCGCCGTCTTCTACAGGAAGCAGATAGATATCTACCTTAGAAACATTCACACATAGAACTTAACGCGATGAATCAATAAATGGGATCGTATACCAGGGGCTACTCGTCTCGTTTACATTTGAATAGTGTCCTAAATTCCCAGCGGCCTTGTAAGTTGACCACCCCAAAAACTAATTCCCTCGGGATATCTTCTCGTTGATATCCATCCAATAATTGATAATTACCACCAAACCTCGCACGATTTTCGAACACCTGCCACCCATATCTGTTGCTCACCATAGATCATTCGTAGCCAAAAGAAGAAGCGAACAAAACAAGTCCCGTTTGATCATATACCTAACCCAGGACGTGAATTTATCCTCCGCAAAGCACGTGTTCGACGAGAAACCGAACATATCTACTCGTAGGCCACCAGGATCCGATAAATCCGAGAATATCGATAGCACCCGTGAACATCAGCGAACGCGCCCTTGCGTATTCCGTACTAAATGCCCCAGTATTCTTGGTCGTTCTGCCACGTTGTTTCTGACGTTGCATGCCACGGCTCTACGGCCAAATGGAACGAGAACGGCTCGGCTTTGAAAAGTCGCTTCGTATGCCACCATGCCGGATATATCGGCTGATAAAACCTACTTCGTACGAAATAGATCGAGAAACTAAAAAGGGGGTGTACGAGTATGAATCATGATTATACCACAAGCGGTGCGATTTTCGATCCGAAGCCTGCCCCTTGTCGATGAGCCCCACGGGCCGTATCCCGTTCCTAAGCGCAATATATACTGCGGCTTTCCACGGGACGAAATCGGAGTGTGAACCCGTTCGACATTCACAAGTTGACCCGAGCATTGACAGACTTATCATCGTCGGTGATACCAAGAGCTCCAACAGCATTTACCACCTCGGTTCGTCGATTTAGCCGGTTCGCGAAGGCCGCTGCGGAACGTAAGGTGTATATATAACCAGAAGATAACGGTTGGCTTCCCCATTCTATCGTCATTCGAATAAGGCGTTTTCTTTCGTATCATGGGTTGACGATTACCCCCCCCCCCCCAACCATGTGACGAAAGCGCCCAAGAGACTGCTCCCGAGTCTCTCCCCCACCAAATATTTTCCTTTTAATATCCCAATCGCAGAAACCTCGAAAAAGATCGATCGCCCATCACTGATTGTGTGATCGAATCCGTGCTCGTGCAAGTGACATATTCGTTTGTTGATTGCACCTTATATTGAGCACACTCCCAGCAAGATCATGGGGAGCAGTGAAACGCCTGAAGGCATCCAAGGCCAAGACACGCGGTATAGAGGCAAGACGACACAAGGCAATAAGGCAGAAGAAAGAGGCACATGTGATACGTTGCAGTTGCCGTGCGCATCCAAGCGAAGCGAGGGCCGGGAACAGCTGGAAGCACGGGCCAAGAATATGTGATACCGGTAATAGAAGACAAAATACGGAGAAACTGAGGGATTGGGATTGATAGATTAAAAGCAGCATCAAACTCCACTCGAATGGCCCGCGGCCCCTGTTTACTCGGCAGCCTTCTCCACGGCCTCTCCAGCCTTCTTCTCTTCGGCGGCATCTCCGTTAGTAGGCTTCTCAGCAGGAGCCTCGTCTTTCGCGCCGGAGAGTCCAGCCGCGACAAGTTTCTTGACGGCATCTAGAGTGCCAGCAGGGCTACCGGGTTCTGCGAGGAGAACCTTACCGGACTTGTCGACTACGAAGACACCGCGGGTAGTACCCTTGGGTGTCTTCTTGAGTCCAATGGCCCCAATCAGAGTGGCGCTGGGGTCGCAAAGAAGCGGGTATGGCAGATTCTGCTTAGTCTTGAAGGTGGTATTCGCCTTGGGCGAATCCGTGGACAGACCATAGATGGCAAGTCCCTCCTTGGTGAGATCAGCGTAGGCGTCACGGAACAGACAGACTTGGTTGGTGCCTACATCATGCGATCAGATACATCGATTCGCCGGGGTTTTCAGGATATGGTCGACATTCACTTACAGCCAGGTGTGGATGCCTTAGGATACGTGAAGAGTACTACGCCTGTCTTACTCTCATCGACGAGCGCTTTGAGGGTTGTCTTTACGCCGTCATTGGTCTCGACCTGATCGCCGAAACCCTCAAGAGAGATGACATTACCGACGACAGGCTTAGCTGCGGACTTGGTCGCACCGTTGGTATCAGCAGTCTTGACGTCGGCATCCTTGGCAGTGTCCTCTTTGGCAGCGGCCTCTTTGGCCGGTGCCTTATCCTTGGCCGGGGCCTTGTCCTTGGCCGAGGCCTTGTCTTTGGTAGACGCCTTGTCCTTGGCGGGCGCCTTTTCCTTGACAGGGGCCTTCTCTTTGACAGGAGCTTTCTCCTTAGCAGGCGCCTTGGCCTTTGCGACCTTGGGTTGCTTCTTAACAGGTTCGGGCGCGGGTGCGGGCGCAGCAGGCGCCTTGCGCTTCCGAAGTTCAACGGGCATTATGGAGCAAAAAGGAGGTCAATACGAGGCAAAGTGAGTGATTATTTGTTTCTGTCTTGATCTAACAGCGATGTACAAGAGCTAGGGAGTAAAGAGAGATAAAAGCCAGGTAGGCAAAGGGCAGGATGGATGAGGTGAAAAGGGAAGAGAGAGTGAGGTCGGATGCGCGTCGCTGAAGATTCGACGAGAATCAGCCGTAAACAAGAAGCATATTGGGCAGGTTGCAGGGGTTCTCTAGCGCTCGGGGACGGGGAAGGGGACTATTGGAGAATGGGCTTGGGCTTGGTGGGAAGAGGGAGCAAGAGAGTGTTTGGAGAGAATGGGCTGTAGCACAGAAGCTATTGCGTAGGCGATCGCAGTTTTTGGTTCGCGTTTCGCGTTATGCTGGCCAGAAGACAGCCATAGAAGGGGCCATGACGTGACATTCTGGGGGGCATTCTGTTGTTGTTTCGAGTCGTAGCCCGCGGGGGAATCACTGGGCAGATCACATGCACAGTGCGCTGCGGCGGGCACCTCACGGAGCAGTCCAGGCTTTACACGCCCTTCGACCGGCGCTGCAAGATGCATGATGTCCTACGGCAGCACAGCGACTTCGCTACTCCCACACCAAATACTGTGCAGAACAACACATCCATACTGTAGAACCGTTATCCACCCGGGACATGGAGAAGGAACTTTCGGGCTCCAGACCAAGCTTCGGGGTGATTGTCTCCTTCTCGATCTAATCCGTGCCTTCTTCAGCAGAGCATTATGACAGGCCGTGATCACTGATCTGAACTCTGATCGGGCTTAATAACTACCCCTTTTAACGGTTACATGGCAGATGGTGCATTATGCCTCACAGTTGCATCGCAGAAGGGACAGTCCCGTGCAGAGGTATGTAGATACACAGAGAGTTGATTCTAGCGAAGCCCAGAAAACAGGATCACTGGCCGGCCGGGCTCATTTCACATCCCGGTCTAGTCTCTGCCCTAGATGAACCGATGAACCACATCGTGACTCTTCTCGTGTCTGATTGTCTACCCCGCGATTTGCTGCCATCATTCCTTGCAAGTTGCTGGCATAGCCGCGCTTGTTGACCGTCATAGCAAATCATAGCAGCAAGACAAATTCCAGGAACTGAGTCGACCACTAGAAAATGCCAGAAAAGCACGGAAAACACCAGCGCCAATGGCAGGCTCGTCAAGCAGACGCATGCCGCACCAGATGGACACGGACATTATTCAGAGCGCGTTAATACTATGTACTTGCGAAGTATTCAGTCGTCAGAACGGAGTAATAATCATCACAGACACCTGATCTTGCGCCAGTACTGGCCCTACAGTGCCTGTGCTATTCATAACTCATGGATAGGTAGTTTGAAACTAATCCCGCTGACACTGGTCTAAGAGCTCTCGATGAGTGCATGGATGCCGCTTCTTGCCATCCAAATATGAGGGAATTTATACACATCAAGTCGGTGCAGCGACAGCAGGAAAGAGAGCATGAATGAGAGATCACCCAGTCCGATGCGGTGCAACCGTAGCATTCACACCCGTTTGACCATGTCTCGGAGCAAAGGCGCATACCTATTACATTGCAGTGATTTGTAGGTGGTCAACGAGGTGGCGGCGCGTGGCCTTTCGTCCCCCAACACAACAACAGACCGACGCTGCCCCAGACGTCGCGAGAGGGCCAAGAAGGGCCGGTAGAATGCGGAGGTTCCCCTCGCCTCCAGCTTGTCCTCCAACTCTGCCTATTACATGCCTCTTTCAGCAGAGGATGAGATTGTCTGCTACCTACCTAACGTGACGGATGGGAGCTTACGGGCCGTTGCGACATCAGCCAAGGTGTGAAGACAACTGCCCATTCTGACAGCTTGCATCCGGATGAAATCGCATGACCTGCCAGGTTCCAACATGTTGTGTCGACATATGAGGTGAGGCATCGTCTATAAGTATACGTGCTCTGCTCGTGCTGGAGTCCGGTGGTTTGAATGGCTGCTAGGCATTTCCTACAACTACCGGCAGTTAAAAGCACGGAATATAACGAGGGGAAGTCCCTGAAGCGAGTGAGTGAGTGCCTGTTGTCACCGTTGAGCTGGTCTGGTCTTCCGAGCTTGGGTGAATTGGGGCCATTATCCAACTCCGCGCTTATCCGACGCGCAAGAACCCAGGAAGTACTTTTTATAGACTGCCCGCCCGGAACTGCGGTTTAGCCCAGCGACTAGTACCTCTTTGAGTCTTCTGAGCTCCGAGCCAGCTCCCCCAGCTCCGTCATCGGCAGACAGCAAATACGGACTACGGATTACCCATTCTTTTTTCCGTCTTCAGCTTCGGACGTCTCTTCGATTGATTGTTTCATCATTCGCCAACCTCGAGTCTGCGTTCTGCGTCATACGAGGTGTGCGACGAATTGACATCCCACTTCGTTTGCCTATTTACTTACTCTCCAATCCTCTCCAGACTTCTCCTCCTTCCGGGTCGACCTCGCCGCCTACGCATTCTCACAGCCATTGGCTTCCTCGGCTGTCGTGTACCATCACCTCCCACTTGCCATCTTCAATCCGCTCTCTGATCCTACCTCGCAATCTAATTGTCTTCCGCGTCTCCCGTCAAAATGAGCTCTGCCTTTCCCGTTGCTGCCCGCTTCGCGCGGCCCTCTTCTACCATGTCTTGGTCGGCTCGGCCCATCCTGCGGTCGTCGCCCATTGCTGTCGCCAGACCTGCTGTGCCCGTCGCCTTTTTCCACCAGTCTAGAGTCAACATGGCCGACAAGATCAAGGTCAAGAACCCCATCGTCGAGCTGGACGGTGACGAGATGACCAGGATCATCTGGCAGAACATCAAGGACAAGTTCATCCACCCTTACCTCGACATTGACCTCAAGTACTACGATCTCGGTCTTGAGAACCGTGACAAGACGAACGACCAGGTCACTCTCGATGCTGCCGAGGCGATCAAGAAGTACTCCGTTGGTGTGAAGTGCGCGACCATTACTCCTGATGAGGGTCGAGTCAAGGAATTCAACCTCAAGCAAAGTAAGCGAAGCTCTGGACTTACATGCAATGCATTCTACCTCGCGGCACGTTGCTACTTGCCGCCTGCAGCGGCGGCAGCAGTCATACGTGCATGAAGCGTGTTCCCCAGCAATTAACCTTGAACCCCGCACATCTTCGCCTCTCGTCTCTCCCCTCTCTGCTCTCTCTTCTCGGCATACATGCACATATCATCTGCTGACCACTTCACTTTTTACTGTTTATAGTGTGGCTGTCTCCCAACGGCACCATCCGCAATGCGCTCGGTGGTACCGTCTTCCGCGAACCTATTGTGATCCCTCGCATTCCTCGCCTGGTGCCGGGATGGAAGAAGCCCATCATCATCGGACGTCATGCTTTCGGTGACCAGTACCGCGCTAAGGACCGTGTCATGACCGGCCCCGGCAAGCTCAGCATGGTCTTCACTCCTGAGGGCGGTAAGCCCGAAGAGATTGAAGTCTTCCAGTTCAAGGCCGGTGGTGTCGCCCAGACCCAGTACAACACCGATGAGAGCATTGTTGGCTTTGCCCACGCCAGTTTCAAGCTTGCTCTTGACAAGGGCCTCCCCCTCTACATGAGCACCAAGAACACCATCTTGAAGAAGTACGACGGCCGATTCAAGGACATCTTCCAGGAGTTGTACGATACCCAGTACAAGAAGGCCTTCGAGGCCAAGAACATCTGGTACGAGCACCGTCTCATTGACGACATGGTCGCTCAGATGGTCAAGAGCTCCGGTGGTTACATCATGGCCCTCAAGAGTGAGTTCCCCACCTAAACTAGACGCGAGACATGTTGATGCGCTAACTTGTGATACAAGACTACGATGGTGACGTCCAGTCCGATATCGTAGCTCAGGGCTTCGGCTCGCTCGGTCTCATGACTTCCGTTCTTATCACCCCTGATGGCAAGACTTTCGAATCGGAAGCCGCCCACGGCACCGTCACCCGACACTACCGCGAGCACCAGAAGGGTCGCGAGACCTCCACCAACCCCATTGCCAGTATCTTTGCCTGGACTCGTGGTCTGGCTCAGCGTGGCAAGCTCGACAACCACCCCGAACTCGTCGCCTTCGCGAACACCCTCGAGAAGGCTTGCATTGACACCGTCGACATCGACGCCAAGATGACCAAGGACTTGGCTCTCGCCTGCGGCAAGACGGCTCGTGAGGACTACGTCACCACCACGGAGTACCTCAACGCTGTTGAGGAGCGCTTGAAGGCCACCCACAAGTAAAGCAAAGCAAAAAAACAAACACCTAGCATTTCCATATCATCCATACAGACCTGGTTCATAGGCAGCAACAGCCACGTCCGGGAAGAATTGGCTCTATCATATGCATGAAGGGGGGACCATATCTGTGCTAATGAAACCAGCTTGCTTCTCTTTGCTTCTACATGAGATCTCGATGCATCACGGACTAGATGGTGAAATAAAAACAAAATCACAAAACAAAAAAAAGCTGTATATATATCCGACGCAATTGACACCTTGGATCAGGCGGTCATGATTGTATATAGAGTCCACTTGATCGTCTATATGTCATCGATATGTTTGCTTTGCGTTGAATCTGGTGATGTTTTTTTTTCACGTATTGAGTTTCAGCAAGTTTGAGACTCCTGCGAGTCAGTCCCGGCACATGATCAGTCAGAAAAGAAGGCGAGCAAATAAAGGTCCGGAACTGGCTTGATATCTGCGACTTTCGCGTTCCAGAGCACTTGTTTTGATGGCTAGCTAGACGCCATATCTGCAATGACGGGTTGACGAACCAGTCAATCAAGGCCACGACACGACAGACATGCATATCGTGTGCAGTTCCCCTGCGCCTATTTCCACTTTCATGATTCCATGTCCCCCGTATCCGCACTCGAGCTGAACTTATCATTTCTTTCTTCTTCGTACATAAAGTGCTCGATGCCGGATTGCAGGACTCGTCAGTTTTAAAATCTTTTTAAAAGGGGGGTCTCTTCCACCCGGGTATCATTTATCCATCCATCATTCATCCATCCATCCGCCCTGTCAAGGTCCCGGTAGTACAAGTACTTACGCCTCATCGAAAACAAGTCTGCCTTCTTTACAGCCCGGAATGTCTTCATTCCATTCTCGATTTTGTGATCTCTCGTTCATCATCAGCTGAGCGGAACTCAAAGCCCAATCCTCTATTCTTCAATCCGTGTTTGTTTCACTGTGGTGTACGGGAAGAATAAAACATAATACCGGATGTGCCATCAGTTCTGCTCTGACTTATCAGGAGGCATGGAACTCGGCGCGTCTTCCGCCGTGACGCCGCTAAAAGCAGGACGGTCAACTGGGCCTGCCAAAGATTCTGCCATCGCCTCGTCGTAACTCGGCGGGGCATCGTCGTACATGGGCACATTGTCCGGTCCTAACTGCGGCGGGTACAACGGATCACTAGGTCTCGGAGGGATCGACGGACGGCCATTGGCACCCGGTCGAGGAGGAGGCAGCGGGACAGCAGGGTTACCGTTACTTCCATTGACATGACTGGCTACATAGGCAAGATTAGTAGGGTTGACAGCCAGACCGTATGGAGGCATGTGGTCTCGAAGCCCCTGAAATTGGTGTCGGGCGCTTTCAAGCAGTTGGGGAGGCGGCTTGATGCCCGAATACACCGAAACCTTGGTCAAAGTTAGTGGATGCGAGACGACCTGTGGAAGCACGCCGGTGGCTCTCCCAGTGACTGGCTGGCCCCATCTCAAGCTCAGCGTCAGCTCGAGGTCATACCGTCGTTCAAGGTTGCAGGTTCTAAATGTCGGCGCTACGGTGTTAGGAAGCGGCCGCGACTTCCATAAGGTGTTTGGAACCTCAAATTCGGTGTGAACTGGATCGGTCGGCGAACCGAGAGCAATTGAGATAGAAGGTGCCGACAGCAGGACCCAGCGATTCCGCTCCATCTTGACCGTCTGTCCGACGCGCACATTTGTATAGCCGACTAAGGTGATCTGGAGAGCCGTCAAGTATACCTGCTCCTGGGCCGGCACGAGTTTCTTTGCGATGAGACGCAGAGGAATTGGCTGATGGCACGTTACAATAGAAGGATGCGGCAAACGTGCGCACATCTCGATACAAGGCAGAGTCTGGTTGGCAGGGTCATTGGGAACGGTTGTTTTAGGAGAAAAGAAGAATCTCCGTGCTGGCAGCACAATTCGATCCTGGAACGCGAATGGGCGACGGGCGTATGCCTCATTCGTTGTAATTGGATCCGGTCGCGGCGGTTCAATGGGTAAGAACTTGAAGCCGCGTTCGTGGCGCCAGTTCTCCTTGAAGAAGCCGGGGCGTTGCACCGTTACTTTGATATAGTAGCGGATCTCGGCCTCATGCGGGAAGCCCGTCAGAGAGGGGGGGAGTGTAGACTTGACGTGAGACAGCATCAGCTGTCTTGTTCCGTTCATCGTGCGGAAACCGCCCAGGCCGAAGATGCCTGCATTGCTGGGGCCAGTTATGCCACCGATGCCCGTGACGGCATGCATGGCATGGTTGTCATGGCATATGTTGTTAATGGGAATCTTGAACTTGAAAGGGAACTCGTGCCGGCCGGGCGGATACAAGACGGCAAGAGCATCGTCGGAAAATACCTGCAATATCTTGTAAAGAATCTTGTGGTCCTCGGTAGCAAGACTAGTTGGTCCCGAGAAGTCGTGGTGGTCGGCGTCAGGATGAGCAGGCAGAGCAGTGCGCGACTCGCCCTCTAACTTGATGATGACATTGCCAATGGTCTCAGGACGTTGCAACTGCAGGACGACTCGGCCGGTGATGAAGTCGAGATTCGTGTAGAAGTCTTGCGAATCATCGAGTTGGATTCGTAAATGATAAGACATGCTGGCGGACGGAAAATGGATACCTAATAAAGACGGCGGGACGACGACTAATAAACCACAGAATGAGTGGGCCAATGTACGGATTACAAACGGCGAGGGCAATAAAGGGGCACGCTCTCTCCTGCCAGGCTTCGTTGCGCGATGAAACCCGGCGCAAGAGAAGCGATCAGGCGATTAGAGTCTTGGGCCCGCGAGTACGGACCAGATTGACGGCGGCTGTTGCTTATAGAACGGAGAGCGTCGCTCGTGAAAGCGCCATGAGGAGTGATATGAAATGATGCACCTTCATATCAGCCCCGAGAGGACTACGCTTGCCAGGCAAGCAAACGTAGACGATGCGAAGTCAGAGATCAGAGAAAGTGTCCGTTATCCTTATGATGCCTTTGATTTCTGTGCTTGGGTAGAGGTGAGGTGGTGATTGGATGGAGGTTGCACGGAATGCGATGGTGATAAAGGTAGAGACGCAGTGCGACCATTCGTCAGCGTTTCGTACGAATTGGCGGCTTAGCAGGGCTGGAGCTGGCGTGCAGTCCGTGCTATCCGAGTCTGCGGGACAATGAAGGTACCTTAACGGACGAATACTTGGAGCAGCAGAGATGTCTCACGAGTGCACTGCGCCTGGAGCTTTTGTCAGGTAGGTAGCTTCTGTAGCTTTTGTCAGGTAGGTAGCTTCTGTAGCTTTTGTAGCTTTTCGACTGACACGGACCTCCAGCTGGAAGATGAAGCAGGAACTCGGCAAGAAGCAGAAGGAGCTCAGCCACAAAGTTCAGTTAGCATTTAGCAGTTCGCGCTAGGTATGAAATACCGAGACCGATGACGTATCGCGAGTGCCTCGTGCCTGCCTGCTTCGTAATTCCAGGGACGTGACTCCCTGCTGGCTGCGGTCGCAACTCCCTAGTGCGCGAGTCGTAGCCGTTCGTTGAATCGTTACTTCTCTCGGTAATGATCTGGCTGACACCGCGTGAAGATCTGCAAACCCGCACCGTTCGACCCTGCTGCAGACACCCGTCGGCTGTAGTATTCCCTCCCTAACGCATGCCCTGCCGGGTACTACCTTGCCTTGTACTATCTCACGATTGACTCACGCGACTCTGTCCGTTTCTACAGAATGCAGAATCAAAGATATTCCGCAATTTTCTGTCTATAAAGCAGTATAGATCCTCATGGCTTCGATGCTAGCCAGTCATCATTGCGAGTCTTGGCTCGAGACGTCACGCCGTCGTAGTCAGGACACGTCCTCTCTTATAGGAACACCCGCCTTGTTGTTGCATTGTCAACTGGTGAGAAAATGTCATCGTGAGATCTCAGAAGTTTCCGCATCCCATGAGTCTGGTATTATTGCACTATTATTTTGACTGGACTGACAGACTAACTCAGTAATTCAATGAGTCTAACAACTTACAGCATGATTCAGATGCTTTCAGCGGAAAGACAGGGGTCTTTTATATACTGGCTGCTACGATATGGCCTTCCCGCCAGGCCAGTAAGATCAACCCATCGATGGCCGAATATGTAGGGAAGTCACGGAAGCTGGAGCCGAGATACTCTCTCCAACTCAAGCGAGATCCCCCCGCAAATGGTCCTGTCGGAGTAGAGTCTCGAGATTCTCCATCTTGGAGCTGTCGTCATCAGCATCACATCCAGGTCTCAAGTGAGCGAATCCCAACATGTCTGGTATCAGAGATACCACTAAAGCCGCAGGCGAAGCTGCTCATATTTCCGCACCGCAAGTGAACAGAACGCGGAGAGGGGAGAACCCAACCCAAGTCCAGTCCATCGGGAAGACAAAGAGCGGGAAGACGCTAACCATCAGATCGTACCCGAAATTCGAGAATCTCCAAGATGAGCGCCTGTATCGAAAGCAGCACCTCGCTGCCGCCTTCCGCGTCTTTGCTGACCGGGGCTTCGACGAAGGCATCGCCGGTCATATCTCCGTGCGCGACCCGATTCTCACTGACCACTTCTGTATGGTCCCAAATCTGCATGTTGCGAGAGCTGAGTTATAATACTAAGAGCCTCACTCTAGGGCTTAATCCCCTCTCTATGCACTTTTCGCAGATCAAGGTATCTGATCTTATCTTATGCGATGAGCAAGGGAACGTGGTAGAGGGTAACGAGCCCATCAACGCTGCTGCCTTTGCTATCCACTCGCAGATTCACAAAGCGCGTCCCGACGTAACGGCAGCCTGCCATGCCCATAGCGTGCATGGGAAAGCCTTCTCAGCATTTGGCCGCGAGCTCGAGATGCTGACGCAGGATGCCTGTCGCTTCTACAAGTCTCATGCCGTATATCGAGACTTCCGAGGTGTCGTGGTGGACGAGGAGGAGGGTCGCCGAATTGCTGCTGTGCTTGGAAATGGAAAGGCCGCCATTCTCCAGAACCATGGTATCCTTACCGTCGGTCAGAGTGTGGACGAAGCAGCGTTCTGGTTTCTGAGTCTTGAAAAGACCTGCCAGGCCCAGCTTCTTGCTGATGCAGCCGCGGCCGGTGGATATCAGAAGATCCTCATCAACGACGAAGAGGCTGCGTTTACAGCGGCACAAGTTGGCGGGCCAGAGAAGGGGTGGTTGGCGTTTCAGCCATGTAGGTGCCCCTATTCATTGGTTCCATGAGTTATGATCCGTACAGGCGACACTCATTGTCTGTATGTTAATCAGTAATACTGATTGGGTACTGATCATGATTCAGATTTTGATGAACAGCTTGCCAAGACTGAGGGAAATTTCCTCAAATGATCAAAGCTCCGAGTCGAGTTGAGCGACAGGGAAAACCACCATTTGCAGACGAAACGGGTTCTAAACAACCGAAGTCAAAGAATTATGTGGCAATAAAGCTCAGTCTTTCAGCTGCTCGGTTTCGAACATTGGAGGGACTTTATCGCAAGTAATCCGTATTCCATAGGTGGTAGCCGTCGCAACTGAGAGATTTTCAACATGGAGTCAGGGTGTTGGAGTCTTTCTCGAAAGCATCCGATGGATGCATCCTAAACCCTACGGAATCCTTGTTCCCGAACGCCCATCCCCTTTCCAGGTTTCGTACAGTAAGCGCTATCATCTATTACCACCACTTCCTTCGACAGAGAAATTTGGTGAGAAAAGTTGTGCGAGCAGATTAGATTCCATCTGATAATTGCAACAGCTCTCTTTACCAGAAACAGTAAGTGCCACGAGGACCCGATCCCAGAAGTTTCAGACGGTGTCGAATCCTCCACGTTTTATGCTGGTACTCTACGGAACTGCCCGGATGTAAGTACCCATCGTGCATCTCAGAATGACCAAATCGGGATCACTGGTGATCAGGTACAGTAGGTAGTAGGTAGGTAGTTGCTGTTACTGTGCCTCTCGGACTGGGAGGTGAGATCCTGGGATACTCCATACCTAGATCTTCATACTTACTCACTTCCTAGCAATCCATACTGAACATCTGCAGACTCCAGAATACGATCTGATACCCATCATCCATCACAGTTAGCCGGCTAATTAGTACTGGGTCTTCGTACGCGAACCTGGAGTACCGTACCTATTCCTATTCCTATTCCCGAACCCGTACGGAAGTTGGTAGGAAGGCACTGACTGAGTTACAGAATCGTATTGAATCCTTGGTGCGGAACTAGTCTAAATTACAGACTTAGTCGAAGATTAAGCCGCAGTGCCAGTCCAATCCCTGGCCTTCTAGAAGTGTAGTAGAGTCCCGACGGTCGAGTCCCGACGAGTACCTACCTTCCCATACCGTTAGTCTAACGGTTGGTCTGCATGCATGAACGGTCTTGCAGAGGAACCGAAGAAACATCCATCTGTCGTATCACACCCCTAAGTCTCAACTCCATAGAAGCCAAGATATTAACTGCCTACGAGTAGGTACGAGTACATACCTAGAATGTAGGATCCGAGTTGCATATCACGTGTGTTTGGTGGGCAACTCCCACGTACTAACTAACTAATGCGTAGTGTGATCAGTTGGACGGGTAATTAGTGTCAGGGGTTGCCGATTCCTTGTTTCGAAACGAGTCAGGACGTTAGATTCACGAAACAGGAAACCAATTGGCATCTTGTTCGGACGAGAGGGCCAAGAGGTGGCTCGTGGGCGGCCTCCCATGCGGTTCTCGTTAGATAAAAAGACTTCCCTCCTTTAGTGCAGGTAGAAGATGTCGAGAAGAGATATCCGTGCCTTGAAATGAAGGGTATCCTCATCCGAACTGGCACCAACGGGAACTACCTATTACCTACTACCTACACGTGCACCCTCCTTTCCATACACGGATACTATTTATAGGTCTTAACTTGCCGTGCCTTGCTACCGTTCCATATGTATAAGTAGTGAGTCCCAATATGAAGCACATGTAAGGCACCAAGGGTTCGGGATGCCACCCACCTACATGCTACAATGCCTAGCACAAGGCTCATGTACGAAATACTACATTGCATATCGTACAGGATACTACCAACCATCCTGTCGGATGATGATGTGATCAACCCACTTCCTGTAGGGCTAATAAGGCTAGTTAGTGCATATCTTCATAGGATGCTCCCCCAGCGAAGATGAGGATATGTAGCCGTACTTACCAACTTGGGAAAACCAGATGGACGACGTCCAGCAACTGGCCCCCTTCCACGGCTCCGAACACTCGACTATTCCTCCCCTGGGTAAAGGAACGAGCATACTAGTTCTCCGGCAACAAGGTGTACCGATACAGACTACATAGCCGGGTTGCCGGTCGATCAAAGTAAGGGTTAAACATGCTCAGACAAGACCGCATTGGAGCAAGTGAAGTGATTGTATGTGCCTCTAAGCCGTACGGAATACACTATGGCCCTATACTAGGTCGGTAGGGGGTTTACACTATCTACGTATCGTCATCCTCGTCTCTCGCTGGGGCCCCGGCTTGACAGCCTACGTATTTAGCTTGGCGCCGGCCCCGAGTGCGGCGCTCGTTCCCCCCTCAGCACGAGGAAATTCATTTTCTCACCCTAAGACACTCACAATACGCGCGCTGGTAGCGGGTGACGTTCGTTTTTTTCGCGGCGTCGAGATTTTTCTTCGTGTCTTTCTCTTCCTGTATGTCGTCGCTGGCTTCGACGTGATTGCAGCTTCCAAAACATCCGATTCGAACATTTTCGAATTGTCCACTCGTTTTTCTTTTTTCCAGGATTCAAGATGGTTCACCCTTTTGAGCCGCCGCCGCCCCTTCCTGCGGAGAATGGCATCCATATCTACAGAACGGCTATCATCGTGCCCTTCATTAGCTTCATCTTCGTCGCGGCGAGGTTCTACACGCGGTTAGTCCTCTTGAAGAGGCGGCTCATGGTAGACGACTGTAAGTCAAGACTCATCTTCACCTAATAGCCACCGACTAACATTGCCCCCCAGACCTCGTCGGCTTGACCATGATCCTCAGCATCGTCCATGCCACGCTCATGGGCATCGCCACATACTACGGCATGGGCCTGCACATCTGGCAGTTCACGCCCGCGCTCAACGACCATTATTACCTCTGGGTGGGCATCACATCGATGTTCTACACGGCCGGGCTCGCGGGTTTCAAGAGCGCCCTCATCTTCCTCTACCTGCAGACCTTCGGCCTCGGCAGCAGGCGCTTCCGCATCACGTGCTACGTCGTGCTCTTCTACACGCTCGGCTACCTCACGGCGAACCTGTTCACGCAGTTCCTCGGCTGCTGGCCCATCGAGAAGACGTGGAAGGGGGAACTCCCGGGCCATTGTATTAACCGAACCGCGGCGAACACGTTCTTTGGAATCGGCCACGTCTCGAGCGATTTGATCATCGCACTGCTCCCTCTTGGACCGATCTGGCAACTCACGTACCCGACGACCAAGCAGAAGATCGGTCTATCCGTGATGCTCTCCAGCGGATTCATGTCCGTACCCCCCTATCCCCCCTTCCCTCCATGAGCCCCCTAACTAACACGAAACACAGTGCCTGGTCCGTCGCCACCATCCGCTACGCAATCTCCACCTACGACCAATTCACCTACGACCGCACCTGGTGGGCGGGCATCGGCTTCGTCTTCTCCATCCTCGAAGTAAATGCCGGCCTAATCTGCACCTGCGTGCCGACCTTCAGCCCGCTCATCTCGGCGCTCAACCGCGCGCGCATCCACCACTTCATCACGAGCTGGAACGCGAGCGACGCCGGCATCTGGAAGACGGACCCGGAGAAGGACGACCTGGATTACAACACGTATATCCACGGCGGGAGTGCCAGAGTGCCGGACGAGAGACGCTATAGCGGCTCGTCGGATATGATCCCGGCCACGTCGACGACGGAGATGGAGACGTTTGGACCGCTGGGTTCGGATAGGAGTAGGCCGCCGAGCGAGGCGATTAATTTGCAGAATTTGCCGCCGGCGTATAGGAGAGATTAAAAAACGAAATGCCGTTATCTTTGGATTTTTTTATGTTTTGTGTCTGTGCTTTTTCTTTTCTTTTTCTTTTTGCGAGGGTTGATTTTTTTGTTGTGATATCCATGTGGTGAGAGAGAGAGAGATTGCGGACTCGAGAGGCGAACGAGTGCGAACGTTATACGATACGACGACATCCACGTTCACCATGCCGAAGAACTCGAATTCAATTCAAGGCCGATGACCCCTGAGGGCACAATGCACGAGATCCCGCTAGGAGCAAAGACAAGAGGAGGGCTAATAAGATGCTGGACACCATCGATCTGTACGAACTACTCTATATTCCGAAACGAGTCGACTCGAGGAATGTTACGGCTGGTTTATTGTGATCTCAAGAGACCAGCTTTACGATGGCCGTTGCAGCATCTCGATCATCGGGCTCCAATACTGGGGATGTAGTTCACGAATTACGGGCATAGAGGTTAGTTACATAAGGACACTGACGATATAGCAATTGAACTATTGGCAATGCCTCCTATTCTGATACCAATACCTGGTGTTGTTGGTCTTATCTACTTCCTTCTCAACGGTGACTACATATCGATTTGAATTTGCAAGAGGAGAAGGTAAACCTGTAGTTTTCAATGGTCATAGCCATGCTGCTGCCGAATAGATAAAGGTTAGAGAGAGAGAGAGAGCAAGACCATCAAGGATAAGTAAGAGACATCAGGAAAACGATTCACATGTCGACGCGGGAAGATAGAGGGTATTATCCGTTGGCTTTCAGAATTGAACATGTAATACACGGCAAACTACTACTCATCTGTAATGTCTGTAGGGAGGTATTTTCCGTTTGGCTATCTCAATTTGAGAATACCTGTTATGTGACTATTGCTTTCCCTATTTGCCCCGGCCACGCCTCACGGCCATTATATAATGCAACGCCAACGAAGAAGAGAGAAGTGCCAAAAAAAGCGATAAGAAGCAAGACTAGCACACCATGAACGCCAACCACGCCAGCAGCGAAAGGTCGCATTGGACGGGTCTGAGCAATGTAGAGCAAGATCGTTAATAGTACGCGCCGACCTATCGGCTGTTCTCACTCCGTTGAGCCCCGCGCACAGCCCTTGTGACAGATATCACCGATGCTCGCCGTACTATCGTTCCCGGAATCGGGATCCACTAGATCTCTTCAACTGCTTTCACTGCAAACCTTCGTGCTTCGCTCGCCCAATTGGCCAGCCGATGCTTGTCGATGTGCTTTTTGAGGATGGAGTCCTCATAACGCATAGCCTCCAGCATCTTGTCTCGATAGGTCGGTTCCACGTTCGTAAACCGTCTGTCAAGAGTTTGCGTATAGACTCCAGAGGCTTCCGAGGGCGAGAAGCGCTGATGCACGATCGTTCCCTTACTGTTCATGACTGTTTCATATTAGCATCAAATAAGACTCAAGAGAGATGTCGAGCGTAGACTTACGACATGCGTGTAAGGTGCAGTTGAGCTGGAAGAGGTCCGTTGCGCCCAATACATCCAGAGTTTCCTCGTCATCCTTCATCGACGTTTCATTGATAATTTTCCAGTCCTCACGAAGGTAACATCGTCTCCAGATCAGCTGCTCAGCCTGAAATCGCTCCATCCCATCCAGGACGCTGTAGGCGACTTCAACAGCGAGGAAAAATTGATCGGCAATGCCCTCTTTGGTATCTCCCGGTAACGACACCATAGTGAGGAGGTCAATCAGGGTCAATGGATCGAGAGCTTCGTGACTGAGTAATCGCTTCATCGCGTCCTCAAACAGTTGGGAAAGCACCTTATACTTCTTCGGATATTGGGGGGCGAAGCTCTTGCGAATGATATTCATCTCTTCAGCCTCATCTACGGCCAGCATGATGAACGGGTAGACTTGGGTCTCGTAGAATTCGTTCTGGATGTTGACGACATCAAGCTGCCTGTCATACATCTCGACTCGCGGATCTTTGACGGTCTCATCGCTGGTGCCATCCTGGATAGCAGGATGTGAGGACTCGGCCAGCCGAGCAAGCTTACCAAGACTGAGTTCAATCTTCTTGTTCCAGATGTGTTGGTCGTCAGACAGACCAAGTTCAAGCAGAGTATTCGCAGCGCGGTCAATGTCCTCCTCTCCAACAACGTCATTGATCCAGGAGATCTGGGCCAGCTGCGGTCTCGTCCGCAGGTACACAGTCTTGAACGTCTTGTCACCCTCGTACTCGAGAAGAGCGTCAACCCCGTAGGTTGTGTAGAGGTAATCGTAGAATGGGAATGCAAATTCCTCGCCGTAGGTTTCGAAACATTGCCGGACTGTGTTCTCCTTCTCTGCCATTTTCGCCTCGGCCTTTTCAATCAAAGCCGCGGTACTTTCAGGCGCAGAAAGAGTATCGCGCAGTCCGTCGATTTCGCGAATAAGCACCTCGGCTAGGGCTTGTAGAGACCTGTGCGTCTCTGCAAGCTTGATGGCAGCCTCCCAGTTTTCAGACTGTGAGAGCAAGACGACCTTGTCGTACCGATCTTTGTTGTAAAGATCAATGTAGTTTCGGCCATCCGTGACCAGCTGAGGGTTTCCGCTCGCAAGCTTCCATCGGGCCAACTCCTGGAGCACAGAGAGATATATCGTGGTCAAGTCGGGTAGTATTGATCGAAGTTGCAGCATCATATTTTTCAGGTCGTCTGGGAGGCCCTCGGGATCCTGCTTGACCCATTGCGTGGCTAGCTCAACTTCTCGTTTTACATTGTTGGCAATGAACTTGTTCGCAGTCCATGGTGTAGGCAAAGTTGAATAATCGCCGTCCAGCACTCCATGGTCGAGCTTCTCCATCTCTAGTCCGTAGAGCTCAAGATGTGCTTGCCGGAAGACGTACGCGGCCTGAATGGTGCTACTGTAGAGCGCTGCCGCCTCATAAATCCACCAAGCCAGCGTGATAGTATCAGCTTTGGCTTGGGTGTGGTTCTTGATGACTTCGTATCCCCAGGCAATGAAAAGTTCCATCCGATTGATGTCGTGCATGAACCAGTGCCTGAGCTCGTCCGTTTCGCCCTTTGCCGGGTCGGGCTTCGACTTCTCTTCGCTGCGAATAAATTCGACTATTTCTGCCACGATAGTCTGCTTCAGATCAGCAGGGCGCGTGTGCAGAAATTCTTCGTGCTTTTGCCAAAGTGTGCTGGCAACATGCATTTTCTCAGCATTCCATAGCAGCTGCCACTTTGTTTTACGGTCCAGGATGACTCCGATGCTTCTCAAATGAGCCATCATCTTGTCGAGATAGCCAACGCGATCTTTCAGATTTGCTTCAAGTCTCGCTGCCATTTGCGTGAGGTTCGGACCGGTCGAAGTAAGAATATCCTCACTCAGCTCCAGAGCTGCCTCTCCGTACTCCTTGCCGCTAAATTCGATATTGTGCTTCACATCAAAGATGAGAGGGTTGTCTGGCTTGATCCCAAAGAATACGGCCTGCTCCAGCTTGACTTTGGCGGTGAGTTTCGGCGGCGTCATGCTGGCGAATCGCGGGTAATCTGTGACAGCGACACGCAAAACACCAGCACCGCGCACAAGGAGTACGGCGGTTGGGTTCTTTGGTTTGACCCGTACAGGTCGTATCTCGTCAAATCCAGCATCGTAGATCTGCGGCTCTTCGAAGCCAGAGCCTACAATCTCCAGCGTAGGATCGCGGCGTAGGTCAATGACGTCCTCAAACGCTGCTGGTAGCGCATGATTGTCTTCCATGATCTGAGAGTCCGGTGACATGGGAGGTAGGGCAATTGACGCGACCACAACAGCATGGTCGAAGACAACAAAGGCAACTACAGCGGGCTTGGGTAGATACAACCGCGGTTTCGCAAGCGCATGCGAGCTGGGGGCAACAGAATAACTGGTGATCGGCCGGACCATGCCGATGTCTAGCGCAGTCTCTGGCGACTCTCCATTTTGAATCACCACCTCCACTAGATTGTATTCACACCCCAATCTGACATCAGAAGGCATTTGAGAAGTCAGAAGTAAAATGTGTTGTTGATCGTTAGACGCCGGCAATTGTCGCAACTTGCTCATGTCAGTGTACTTCGACGACATACCTTTCGGCACAAAGCAAAAATCGATGATCTTGAAGGAGTCTTGTTCAGCGGCGACCATCGAAGGGTTCAAATGTCGAAACGCGTCAAGAACGGCATTCTTAATGTCTACATCGGCCAGAAGATCATGGTGGCCTCCTCGGTGTATCCTCCATGCGTTGATTCGGCCTTTGGAAGTCGCCGCAACAACCGTGCATTCTCCCTGTGTGAAAGACTGCTCGGCTCGCACAGCTGCTATGTCGCTCTGGATGGATGAATTGGAGAGAACATTTCGTAAGCTTCCGAAAAATCCGCTGGTAGTCGGGCCCAGGCTGGTTCGTAAAAACTGGACTGTTATCTTGGGCCGTCCTTGCGCATCCCGTACACTGAGATAGGCAAGTCGTCCAGAGCTAAAGGCCAAGATGAAACCTGCAGCTGCTTCCACATTGACTATTTCGGTCACATATTCGCCGGAGAACATTCCGTTTATAGTGTCCTCAACACCAGTCCGCTGTTGTCGCATGAAATCCAGGGTGGTGGCGCTTGAAATTGATTCCCAATAGCTGATCTTACCACTCATGGGCATCACAACAACAAGACCGGGCTCAGGCGAAGATGCAGACGGAGAAACAAGCGACCCAAGCGGTAAAGGATCGGTCGAGTATTTTGACGGGTAAGGGAGCGTGAACACGAATGCCTCGGGCGATAGTGTGGCCGATGTATAGGGCCAAACGATGGCATGCGTATGCGTGAGGCTGAGGGCAGAACCAATCGAGCTATCGACGAGACCATGCTGGCGACCTAGAAAACAAAGAATTGAATTAGGGATGCGACAATCAATACGATACACAAGTCAGATTCACATACTTGTAACATCCAGCTTTAGCCGTTCAGGGAGCGCTGGAAGCTTCCTGACTTCAAACGCGACGTTGGCAGCCTGCGGATCAATAAGTTAGACTCACACCATCGGGACAACAGACAGTGACAGCTAGATACACGATGCGACGAGGTGGACTTACCAGCAGTGTGGTCCCATCACCTTTATGCAAGCGATCACCGGTTCTGGGTTTCTTGGAGCGCACGCTGAGCTCTTGTTGTCTCGGGAAACCCACGGGCGTGTCGATCCCGTCTGGCTTGGCCTCGGTCGCGGTCGGCTGCGTCGACTTGACCTCGTACGTCTCCGGATTGCTGGCGGGTTCAGCTACGGGTTGAGCGGAATCCTGCGCTCGGGTGGACCTGAGTCGCTTAGATTTCGGTGGCGGGAGAGAGACGTCGGAGCTCGTGGGTCGTTGGCGTCGGCGACTGCGGGTGGTCATGGTGGGCGTACCGCCATTCTGGCTTCCGCCTGCGGGCGCCGGCGCAAACATGACGAATTGGTAGTATTACAGAAACCAGTTCTGATGATGCGGGAAGATGGCGTGGGTTCAGGACTGAGATGGAAACATGGGATTGCGTCGGTCCAGGCGTGGGCGAGACGTGCCACTATTTTGTGGATGAATCGACGGTTGCAGGGTGCAGGCGAGGATGGCTTTCACGAGAGAATCGGGGAAAAGTCCAGGGCCTCGCTTCGCGGTCTCAGTTCCTCGGGAAGGCGGTCACAGAGGGCGCAGGAAGGAAAAGAGGAATAGGATAGATGATTGTATGTGTTAGGGTAGAGGCAGAGATGCAGATGCGGAAGTTGGCTACTTTTTGCCTGCCTGTAAGTATTCCGTAGTAGATCAAGATTGACACCAAGGGAAAAGAATTAGGAAGAATGACGAGGTCTCCCAGCTGGCTGCTGATGATTGGGTCTTCTAATTCTTGCCTCCCAATCAGAAAAAATACGCGCTACGGCACATAAACAGCTGGAAGGGGTTTAGGCCCGGCCCTAGGAAGCTGCCACTGTACTTCGTACCTACCTTCCCCGTATGGGATGTACGAGTGCCTGTAGGTACGGAAATACAGTCGGTGCCTACCTATCCATTCTGGGGTAAAATAGGTATCCGTGGCCTTTGGCAGGCGCCAGTGTACCGAGACTTGGACCAAAATCCGGACGGGATCTAGACCGCTCTAACCAGAAAGGGTAGTGATCTAACGCTAGGACCAGTTGTCCGCAAGCGTTCACGGCGCGTAGGCAATCCGTACTTGGGACGCATTGGTCACCAGCCAGGCATACGGATGATTGTACGAGTAGGGAAAACATCATTGATGTCCCAACCATCAGGCAGTCGCAAGAATGTGTAATACATACCTGTTACCTAGGTAGGTATTCAGCAGTGATGAACGGGATAGGTACATCGCATGTTTAGTATGGGTCGTATTCTTTACACGTGGTGCAAGTATCACATACAGAAGAAATTCTACCGCGTGTAAGAGGATCCGCCTTCGACAACCGGCCATGCCCAAAACCTCGGAACTTGTCCACTTTTATGTATGTAAAACTTGCCATGAGCCATCACGCGGACTGATTGAATCTTTATCATTTGGCCTGAACCGTTTTATAAGGACTCGTTTCTATAGGTTGTCTTCAATCGGGCTCGATATTAGCTGCAGCGTTGCAGGGACACGTTTGGTAACTCTGCATGTCCTTTACTACCTAGGATGAACACGAAAATATGCATCTTATCAAGATCCAAACGCTGACCACTGACATCTTGAAGGGTCTTTCATTGGTCCCTGCCAATGGTGTGGTGATTGTTTCGATGAAGGAGATGTCATCAATACTTGTATTGGGCTTTTACAAACATCTCATAACCGCCAATTGTATATAAACAAGTAGACAGGATAGCTGATACTTATAAACATTATGTTTTCTGGTTAATGCCGGATCTTCACTCAGTTGCTGGGGCAGCTCACATTACAGTATTTTCAGGGTTGCATCGGCTGAAATAGGGGTCAGCATATGGTGGTAATCGAACAACATTCACGAGTCCCTGCTATGAAAGCTCAGGACGAGGCAAAAAGGCAACTAATGCATCTCAAGAACATGATATCTTGCTCGACCTCGCAGCAGAGGCTGAATGAGGCCGCAAACTATGTCGATCGCCAAAAGGCCTGTATCTGTCGAAAGGGGTAATGATATCGTTATTGATGGCGTTAAGCTGCATCTGCCATCTCAATGATGGCGCCTTGAGCGGGTCGAACACACGGGAAGGGGTCAATGATTATTGATTGTCCCCTACACAGGAACCACCAGTAATGATAGCGCCTATATGACTCTCGAATAGACCGGACGCTCAGTTTGGGCAAGGAAACTGGCGAATAATAAACCCCTTGCAATTGCCTCCTACAGCAACTTTGCGCCTTTGTGAGATTATGAGGACGCGACGTGAATCCTGGCGGATAAAAAGGGGTAATGACAAAAGCCCTAGAGACAGTGGCAAACCCCCCTATCTCAACCCAGCAATGATCGCAGAGACTAGATAGTGTGTAGCCCTTAGACCTCGGCCGAACGGAACACCACCGTAAGGAGACTGGCGCCCATAAGAGCTTCGACATAAGCGCGTAGCGAGGCAACTGCGGAGGCTGAAGCCGAGATATGGCACCCATATGATGGGAGAGCGGGCCAGCATCACATTCCAGGCTGTAATCCCCGTCCGACGGAGTTGAGTTGGGCGTTCTGATTGTCCGATCACGAACATCTAAGTATAGATGTTGTCCAGATATGCCAACCGTCAGAGGAACAAATCTTCAAGGTAACTGATGATCGTGGCTTTTCCGTATAATGAAGGTTCCACAAGCTGGGAGTGATAATACCGTGTAGCCCCTGCTCTAATATTTCCCGTCAACGCCGTAACGCCTTGCTCGATGCCCGAGAACGCCATTGAGCCCCAAGGGGCTCATGTCTAGCGATTAGAATCGTACACAATGAGTGGTCATGACAAACCTCCTCATCATTCTCCATGTTGCTTCCCAGCATGGAATCTTTGACGGCAACGCCTCACGCCCTACAAACTCGTAACCCCAGGCGCCCAGTTCTCGCCAATTCTCCGCATCTCGTCGCCAAACTTCCGACTCGTGATCCTCTTCGCGCCCCCACCAATCTTCCCACCACCAGGAATGGTAGTCTCATCGGGATCATAAAACGGGTTCTGAAGCAAGCGCACGTACGCCGTCTGCATCGCGCGGAAGACAGGTTTGAGCTCGGTATCCCTAAGACCGACCCCTCCGCTTCCCGCAACAGTGGCGGCCCTATTCGCAGCAGCCGCGTTCTTGGCCGCTACGCCAGGGGCGACGACATGACCCCGCATGTCCACGACAGCAACGAATTTCACGCCTGTGTTGGTCTCGTAGCCGTATGCGGCCAGGCGCTCGTCGATGGCGTGCAGTAGGCCGAAGTCCCCTGACAACAACATGCTTCCGCCGCCTACGCCGCCGGTGCTCGCTATGTTGCGCGAGCGCGACTCGAAGACATCGAGGGTTCCGGCGAGGAGGAGGGAGAATTGCAAAGATGTGCGCGTGGGGGCATAGCTCTGGGTCGTCGCGTTGTAGGAGGGGAAGATAGTTACGTGGAGGGGGTTGTTCTATAGTTTGATATCATCAGTCCTGTTGAACTTCATATACTCTAGCAGCATGATATCATTCAGAGAGCGACATGGAGTCGCATCATGAGACGGTTCGCTGAGACGTGGGTTGGTTGGCTTACATTGCGCCCGATGACGCCCAGACAGGCTATCGACGGTATCGTGTTCGCCATTGCTGCAGTTGAATGATGCTCCGCTGTTGTTGTCACCTGTTGCCGCCGTCCTACGGCTACCAGAGACGAGGCCGGAGCGTTGGTACAACTCGGAAAGGTTCTCTCAAGTCGTACTGCGCTCGTACGAAGTATCGTCTACATGGATGAGGGCGGGCAAGGAAGTACGGATTACTACGGGTCAGTATTTCGTAGCTCCCGCCCGTTAACATCCCCGGAATTCACTGGTTCACCATGCGATTTGGCGTTGCACACACGCTAGGCGGTAATGGGTAATATCTGAATGTACCTAACCCACACATGACATTAGTGAATTCAGCCTGATGCACCTATCAGAGGGACTTCGCACGAGGACGTCGGAGGTGGTGAGCTTACATACATCACATGCTACGGTACCACGTCTGAAATACTAGATCGCAGTTTATTGTCCATGGAGAAGCTGTCATGTGATACTACAGAATTAAGTGTATTAATGAAGAGTCCATATGGCAGAATTATTCGTCGAGTGCTCCGTATAATAGGCGAGACACCGCGAGACAGACCAACCGACATAGAGTTGATACAAAACGCAACACAACAGCCGTTTAGTCTTCATTACCACCCAACGCCCGGCAGGTCCCATGTGTAAAACTGATATACTACTATGTACAAGAACGACATTAAGCCCCGAGCAGCGTCGCTTCTGCCCAGCGTACAAACAGGCTGAGGTGCGGAATGGCCGGGGCTCATTCCTCTTCTTCTTCTTCTTCAATTAGAGACTCCGTCTTCTCCAGTCCCCTGAGAACGTCTTCAATCTCCATCGGGTCCGTGATAGCCCACACACCGCCTCCCTTGACCGTATCCATGCCGCGCATGCCAACCTCCTTACCGACAAGATTTCTGCCGACTTTGCCGGGGCCTATGCCGATCCATCTACGTACTTTCTGCTCTTGGTCGAGATACTTGATGCTATCCCACCATCGAACCGTCTCGAGACATTGTCGGGCGAGTAAATCCCTCACGTCGGCAGCGCTACTGAACGGTCTCGCAGTGACATTGCTGATGCATTGTATCGATGTTGGAAATGAGATGATATCCTGGTCTTCCCGGCCCCGAACCCTGCTCTTTTTCGACAGGAGATTTTGCATAGCATAGTATGCCGGCCGCATGATAGGGCTATGAAACGGACTATCGCTATTGAGATGCACGGCTCTAGGATCGTGGCCAAGGAACTGTCGCACATGCGCCACAAGTTCTCTAATCTTCGATAGGGAGCCGCTGAGCACAATCTGGTTCTTACTATTGATGTTTGCAATAAGAACCTGATCGATTGGTTTCCGAGAGTCTGCGCTCTCGCTGCGTGTACCGGCGCTTCGATATCCAACGAACTCGTCAATTGCCTCGACCAACGCGGATAAATGCTCGGGTTCTGTGACAACCGCCACCATGCCATATTCGCCGCCGTACAGCTCGCGGGCTTGCTGTGTGGCTTCCGCCATGACCTCGGCACGCTGACACACCAAGAACAGCGCATCTTCGAAGTGAAGGACCCCAGCCGCTACTAGCGCGGCAAACTCGCCAAGCGAATGCCCCAGTGATACGTCGGCTCGCTCGGCTACGTTGAATCCAAACTCGCGCTCCAGGATTCGCAGTATCAGGATCGATGTCGCCATTATGGCCGGTTGCGCATTTGGCGTCGCGGAGAGTATCCGGCCCGGTCCCAATTGTATTATATCAGACAGCTTTTTACCCATGATGGAGTCAATCTCTTCGATGATCTGGGAGGAGGTGCGCGGAAATGCATCAAGCCACGGCGAGAGCATGCCGACCTTCTGCACGCCTTGACCTGTGGCGGGTAATCATCGCGAGTTAGCTACAGACGAGAGCCGGTCCGAGCATGCCTCACACGTGCTGCTACTGACCTGGAAAGAAAATCGCCGTCCGTGGCCGCGGGTTGGCTGTTGTCGAGGCATGTCGGCGGCTCTGAGCGCGGCGGTGCGTCGGCACTAGAGTCGCAGTAGTAGGGGTCAACGAAACGGGAGAACGGAGGGCCAAGGCCCGAACAGACGCAATGACTGCTCGGGCAGGCCGACAGTGACCTGGACACACGAGTGCACTCATCGCCGCAGACGAGCTAGAAAAGAGCTGCGGCGAGGATGATTGCCGATCATTGACCGCAGCTTTGACGTAGGGGTTCGTCAAAGTTGTAAATGTGAGTTGTCGGATTTGTCGTTTCCGTCTCGTCCTGTACGAGTACATAGTAGGCCGGCATTTCCCCAACTTCCCCCCGCATCAACTCGGCCGTGCTACGCCCCACATTAACCCTTGGGGATTGTTACCGACCTTACCTAACTGGCTGTAACGCGCCCCGCCTTTAAGTAGTATTTGAGAATGCTGATTGGCGGAAAGCATTTAGCTCGGACCGACCCACTCGTTGTCGGCCGTGACCGGTAACACAGTGACACTGACATGGGGGTTGTACTGTACCTACATGAACTCCTGGACGGGGTTGAATTCAAGCTTTGCTGCGACATCAATTGTATCTGAATTCTGTAACAACTCGGTTTGAGGAGCGCTCTTTTTACATTTGATATGGCATTAGGTTTTCAAGGGAACGTAACAAGCTGACGTTGTATCCGTAATCACCGAGTTATGAGTTGGCTGCCTGCCTGCTGACAAGACTGGTAGGTATAATCTATTGTGTTCTCGTGATTAACCCTCTTGTAAGAAGGTGCGTGACTGAAACAACTAGTAATCCTTTCTCAATTCGTCGACTATCTCAAACTTTTTGATAGACGGACGATTGGAATGCGTGTCAACTAACACCCAGATTCTACGTCTCTATCCCACAACGCCGGTCTCGGAGGAAGTTACATGCGAGAGTGTCTCTAGTTGATTGTTTCGCCCATTAGCATCGTAATTCAACACCACCTTTACTTATTGTAAGGTACTTGACGCCCTTATATGGTTTGACACCCTCCCCTAATCCACGGCTCCTCTTAGGGTCGATAGCGATGCTCTCGATCTTGATCCCGCTGGGAATCCATCCCTTGACGGAGAAACTGACCGAGGCAGAGCTGGGCATTAATATCTTGTTTTGTGCTACCCTTCGTGCATCCCGTTCATCGTCTGATCCTTTACCGTGTTCTTTCGCTTTCTGAGATGCTGTAGAGCCTTGGTATGGCTCGTCGTAGGTATAAGTCTGAATGTGCCCAAATCCAGTAGGGTCATCTTCAACAGCGTCGTCTGCCAGTGGCCCTACGACCGTACATCGAAGACTGAAGTGAGATGTTCCCGCAGAGAGCTCCTTAGTCGGCAAATGCCATTCCAGGACGTTGTCTCCAGGGTTATAATTAGCATCTCCCTTGCTCGGTCGCATATCTGATAGGTTTCTGACGTCGGACGGTAATGGCACCGATACAACCACATCTTGAAGCAAAGGAGATGCTGCTGTACCGGCATGCGGTCCACCAAAGCCTCTTCCGCTAACCCCACCACCTCTAGCAGCAGGTCCTGCTGTCGACTGACCTGTGAGACCGGATATTCTTAAAATATTCAACCGAACCTCAAAATCAGAGCCTGTCGAACCGAGACCTGTCTTGACTTCAATGCCCACTGGTAGTTTCAAGTTGTTGTGACTAATGTTGCCGCTCTTGCCATTGGTGAAGGGCAATAGGTCAACTTCGTAACCAGCAAGTATAAATCTTTCGTCAGGAGGTATGAAGCTGAGCTCTCCTGGACTTTCATTCCAGCGATTCAGGCGAACACAAGGATGGAACACTGGCAGTTCCATGACGTTTTTAAGATTATGTTTACCAGACGGCCCAGTTATGTTAACCACGATGTCTGGAACACCGGATACCCTGGACGTGAAGGCGATGGTGCCATTTGCGAAGGCGGCAATAGGTCGTCCTGAGGGCGCCAATGTCACAGATAGGCTTTCCACAACATCCGCGTAGAGCTCGTTCGACGTATGTCGTACATTCGCTCGCCGCCATGGTAAAGATGGACCGTTCTGAGCTATGAGAGAATTGCTGCTCGAACTGGTGAGTGGCTTGCTAGGCAAATTGATGCTTCCCAGCAGCTTTCCGAGCAGACCCTCAACCTCCACTATATCCCTCAATGCATTCGGCTCTGTGGTATTGACGGTGCCGGCATCGCACATCTCAGTAAGTAGTTGGGCAACAACATCGTAATTCGCCTCGATTTTGTGCGCCAGAACGGGGGCTCCAAGGAATTCCTCAAATGCGTCAATCACACGATGGAGAAACTCGAGAACAAGCAGAGGTTCAATATCGGAAGAGGTGGTCGCTAGGTAAAGGAGGTTTGCATGATCGAGACTGAATACAAGAGTAGGCGGATTGGTATTAGATAAGTATATCAGATTAGGTCGTGGCGCTGGATGTTCGAGATAGAGAGGTAGGAGGTGGCTTGCGGAGAGCGGCCGGGAGGTATAGGTATGTGAGAGAATCAGGCGCCTATATTGTTCGACGATCGCCGGTTAGCAAAACAGCAATAATCAAAATATCGTTATGGTGGCCACTGACTTGTGCTCATCGAAGATGTGCAGCGCCTCGATTACGCTGTTCATGGCGGACGGCTGTGAAGCGCATCGTCAGAGTGCTTGGAGCATTGGTAGTGTAAAGTAGGTACATGCGGAATACAGCTTGGAACAGCAGAGGGGCAGGCTCGTGGTTTGGGAAGGGACCCACAAGCCACAGTTCCTCACGATTACATGACAGGATGAGACGTCATTTCGAACTTGAGGCTGTGGTTTTGTGGCTCTGTATTCCGCAGGCGTGCCAACCTTGTCCGTAGCTAAAAGGTGCTACCTATAGTAGACTAGCGCGATTGGCTCAAATACCAGGTATAGTTAGTATATGCGCATTATCATGTGCCAAATCTCCCTGCGTTAGGCATGTATGTAGGTAAATACTGCCTAATGTAGGTACCTACATGGCTGAAATTGTAGCGGGGTCCTGGATTTGGAACTGCAAGCCTGGAAATTTTTATCGATGGTGCTCTAGCGCCCAAAAGATCGCGACTACAAACTACAATCTTCCTCAAGCGAAAAGTTGTCATGGCAGAAATGGCTTGCTCCGCTAGTCCTCCGTCTTCTATGACCTCGACATCCCATACATTGACGGGCAATACGCCGTCGCTAGGCTTTCTAGCTGCCCTCGCCGACTCGACGAAACCCACAGGCGGCATGGAGATGTTGGCGCTTTTCGAAGCCATCAAGCCTGGTAACCGCCATGACTTTTTGCAGCCCTCAATTGCGCTCCCGAACGCCTCTCTTCAACTCGTAAAGGCGACCTTGGACGCATACGCCGGTCTGCTAAGCGACGAGCAGCAGCAGCGTCAAAGAGAGGCCAATAAGAAGCGAAAGCGCGCCGATCACGCTTCCGGTCCAGTTGAGGTTCTCAAAGTGAGGAAACTTCATGTTGACGGCTTTGAAAGCGGTCAAGTCTGGCAACAGGCAAAAAGGGTCATTAAAAGCACTTTACAAGATGTCGAACAGGTGCTACAAGAGCTGGAAGATCGCAATGAAGTTCAAATGAACGGCATTGATGACGGAAGCGCCAGCGAAGATGTCTCCGGTCTTAGTGGCGAAGACGAAATCGAAGAGGAGGAGGAAGGAGATGAGGATGAGTTTGAAGGAAGCGAGATGTCCGACAACGAACTTGAAGAAGATGTTGATCAGCTTGAGGATGGCATCGAGGAGGATGTAACCGGCGATGAAGGCGATATCCTGGAGGGAGAGGAAGATGAAGACGAAGAAGGCGAAGAAGACGAGGAAGACGATGCCGAACCACTTGTTCAGGATCCGAACGGGCTGAACGACGGCTTTTTCTCCATCGATGAATTCAACAAACAAACGCAAATTTGGGAAGATGCTGATGCGAGAGCGGATCCCAATATTGACCAGGGAAGTGACGATGAGGAACTCGACTGGCATTCGGACCCCTTCTCGGCAAAGCTGTCAGCCACCAAGAACGATGGTTCGAAGAAATCCAAAAAGCCTCGAGATGAAGACGAGGATGAGGATATGCAGTCAGGCCTTGGGGATGACGATGATGACGACGACGAAGGCGGCCCTACCTTTGGTGACATGGATTTAGATGCTCCAGAGGGCGACAGTGAACTAGAGGACAACGAGGAACCTGAGGATGGAGACGAATCCAACGCCAACGACATATTCTACAAGGACTTTTTTGCACCCCCTCGGAGAAAAGGAGCCGCACGGGGCAAGTCGCGCAACTTGGCTAAACCCATTGCGCCGACTGAAGGAGATGTAGAACGCGCCATGGCGGATGTTCGTCGCGATCTCTTCGATGACGAGTCGGAGCGCGAAGATTCTGAGGGCGAGCTTTCAGAAGCCGAGGCCGGTGACCCCAAATCACGGCGGTCTGTTCATGAGAGGAGACAGGCCAAATTGGCCGAAGAAATTCGTAAGCTGGAAGCTGCCAATGTGGCCAAGAAAGATTGGACTTTGGCTGGTGAGGCTCGTGCTGTTGAACGTCCCATGAATTCCCTCCTCGAGGAGGACCTTGACTTCGAACACGCAGGAAAGCCTGTCCCGGTCATTACATCCGATGTCAATGAAAGCATCGAGGACCTAATCAAGAGGCGTATCTTGGCGAGAGAATTCGACGAAGTAATCCGACGGCGGCCCGACGCCTCTGAATTCTCATCACATGCACGCCGTGGACTTGTCAATGTAGAGGACACAAAATCAAAGCAGGGTCTAGCTGAGATCTACGAGGAGGAGCACGTGAAGAACGCCAACCCGGACTCGTACGTCAGCAAGGCGGATGAAAAGCTCCAGAAGGATGAGAAGGAGATTGAGCAGATGTGGAAGGAGATTAGCGCCAAGCTTGATGCTCTCAGCAGCTGGCACTACAGGCCGAAGCCTGCGGCGCCCACGCTGTCCATTGTGCCGGATGTTGCAACAATCAGCATGGAAGACGCGCAACCGACCACAGCACAGGGTGTCAGTGGTGGCGACACCACGCTGGCGCCACAAGAAGTCTATAAGGGCGGCAAGGAGAATGCCGAGAAGGGTGAAATCATCACCAAGAGCGGTCTACCTGTCGCTAAGCAGGAGATGTCGCGCGAAGACAAATCCAGAAAACGCCGGCGTGAAAAGGAGAGAATTCGGAAGGCTGGTGGCCTCGACAGCAAGAAGCCGCAGAGCGCGAAGGCCCAGCAACGCAAGGACACGCTTGGCGACCTCAGAAAGGGTGGTGTCAAGGTCATCAACAAGAAGGGTGAGGTTGTGGATATGGACGGCAACAAGGCTAAGGCCGCGAAAGCTGGCTCGAGCAGTACCTTCAAACTGTAGTCCATTGGGATATGCATACTGCGTTGTTTTTGTACATAATCGTGTCAGGATACTGGCGTATTGGCACGATGTCGAGCCCAATTTCTATAACTTCCACTTCGATGATACTCCCTCGCGGTGGTGTGCCATCATGAGTCCATGCTTTCCACTCTCTTGCGATGGCCATGTCTTACTTTACTTATCTCTCGAAGATCTAGCATATTTTAACAATGACAACAATGAAAATATGTGGAGTCTGGATAGTATATTACATGCTTCATACTTCATATTTCACATTATTCGTGTAAAAAGAAAGGATGTTGATGACTCTTCGTTCGCGATTGTGAAGGTTCTTTAATCCGTACTTGAGCAATTACTACCTCTTTGGGTTTAGACCAAGCCCAAGTATGCTCCGATTCCGAATCTTGGGTTGGTTAGCTCCCGTGAAATTATAGGCGCCTTCCGTGCTGTAGAAGATGCCCTAATTACCTATTCCGCGGCGTTCGATCAGAGCTCGGGCCGCTTCGCATCTCAAGAACTCCAAGTCGAACCGATGATGTCGGCAGACTAACCGTGAAAACCATCTACACTGCATATTCAATTTATTAGTGTAGGTTTTCTTAATTTTCCATACGGATTGGCAATTTCTCTTCGAGAACGAGACGATAGTAGATCGGCGCTCCCATATTCGCGAACATTCTTACACCATGGCGAAGGATATCCCTACAGTGGGCGCTCTCGACAAGCCGGAGAGCCTTGACAGTCTCTTGAAGCAGGACCGGGGCGATGACTGCTTGCCATGCCGCGTCGTAGGTCAGTAACGCGCTTCATTTTATATGGCTACCTAGATATCCTACCTTATTCCCCATCATGAGACAGTCGCCTGGGAGTCATACAGTTGAGGCTTTTCGGAACAGTGTCATGATATCCAAGAAGGCAGCGGACTGACAACCCACCCCGACTTCCGTAGGCGGCGGCGCATTCCTCGGTCTCGCAGCATACAGCTACTTCTCCGGTAACGCGCAACTCGAACAGCAACGGGCCAAGATCCTGGCGAGCAAGTCCAGGTTCGGTATGGGCAGCCGCAGATTCGGCATCGCGGCGACGTCATTGGGGTTGGCCTGGCTCGGTATCTGGAGACTATTTCTGTAAAGGAAATACGAAGAAAAATTTTCTCGACTCGTTGGAAAAATGCGCTGAGAGCACGCGACGAGAAATACCTAACTATTACTGCAACTTCTGCTGTTGTTGCTGCTAATCCACCTCCTCGTCATAAAGTCGCAGATGGCATACAAACCATGGGCCATCTAGCGATTATGTTGTGGCCTGGCGGAAGACAACGCTCGTGTCGCCATCATTTCGCGATCCAGCAGTAGCGAGATATGCAACGAGACCCCGTCGTGCTCCTCGACCCTTGCGCGCATCGACGAAAAGCGACAGGGAGAGCCCAGACAAGGATTTCAAGGTCGAGAAAGTGTCACATGCACTGACTCACTTGCCTTGCGAGGAGAATCATGTATGTACTTGAGTAGTACTGGCCGTGGATGGTGCTTTGTGCACGATGGCGTGGCTTAGACGACAAGAAACGACAACTCGCAGCTCTCACGGGTGTAGCTTATTCATATCCAGGGAGGACTGCGTTTCGTGGTGCAACTCCCATTCATCCAGGCCTCACCTGACAGCAGCAATCAATCCTTCGTCGGGTCTCATGAAACGCAAACTGCTCGAGAGCAAATACTTCCCGTGAAAGAACGTGCAAAAAATGTGGCATTACGTGGGGTGGGAAAGCTAGGCCCGGGGGGAGATAGCCAATTACGGGTGTATATTCGCTTCCGTGTGTTCTGTGGCCCTGTCCTGATTATTATCAGTCGCATGGATGGCAATGGATAAGCACTGAAGAAATTCCATCTGCGTGGACGCATTACACAGATAGGGTTCCGTGTTTCGCAACGAGCGGTGATCATATCCGCGTTGAGAGGTAAGGGGTGTGGTCAAGCCTCAAGCAGAACACCGCCGTGTCTCGATGCCTACCTGCCTGCGATACTCGTACGTACATGATATACCGCCGACTCGTCCATCTGGGTAGTGCACCGTAGAGGGCATCGTAAGATTAACTAGTGCCTTCAGATCATGTACCGACATAGTATGGCATCCCGAAGCAAGATGCGGTCTGGAGATTTCCAACGGAGACAGTTACACCATTGCTTTGCTTGGCCTACCGTTTTGCTCGGCTGCTCCACCGCGTTATTCCTGTAATACGCATTAAAGCGCTTCTCCAGATGACATGTTAAATCGGGAGAAATAGCATGAAATCTTAGCAAACAATGTAAGACATAGGGGTTGCAGTAATAGGCCAGCGTGTTATATTCTGTAGGGAGAAGGACGGGATAAAGAACACTTTACGGTAAATTGACGACTCGAGATGGAAGCTCTTGTAAGTTGTACGATCACTGGAACCCCCCTTCGCGGCTAATCCTGAATCTCGGCTGTCTATATAGACAGGTACATATCGTAAGAAGCTGACATCAGTTGTCTCGCTATGCCGGCCGATCAACCGTGCCATTCTCTTATCTCCTCGCGATCACGGGCGGCAACTTCTGCGTGCAATGCAGAAGAATCGCTACCCATTCGTAGGTGATAGCATGTGGTGCACTGCATACGATACAGACTCAGTACTCGTACATATTCCGTAGGCAACGAGCTTCGTTCGGCAACTCGAGATCCACCTGGCTCGCCTGGCGCCGAGGAATGATACAGGCAGTTATGCATAGTGTAAAACATCCCATGGCGCCCATCCATACAACGAGGTTCTGATTTGTCGGTGGGCTGGAGGTTACACGCATGGAGATGATCGCACCGTGACAGCTCAATGCAGGTTCTGTCAGATGATATACCTGTGTACATGAGCAGTACCGGAAGATGCGAACCTCATATTGCTTGCTGTACCTATTGCACCATTCTAATCTTCGCGATGATTAAGTACCCCCTATAGTACCCAGAGATCCTGAGTTGGGCAAGGAAGAGTTCATCTGCACCGCTCACCACTATTTAATGTAGTGTAGTAATTATGTGTCGTGTAGTGTGCAGGTGCTATTATTATGACGACATCTTCATCATCTTCTCATAGGCAAGATATCGATAGTATCTGCCTTGTTGATTGCGGTATTACCACAGCAACAACAGTCCATCCATCCATGCCGACCACCTGTTTACGATACCCGACCTGGGCACGTACTTTAGGTACCTTCCTCCGCCCCTTCTCTCTGCAGTTTCCCCTGTGCTTCTCCATCCATTATACCCGGTTAGTGGATAGTACAGGCACCTTCTACTCGTACAATTCCGTACTGTATTCCACTTATTAGCCGTTGGTATTCGGTCCAGCTAGGGCACAGTAAAATACCAAGAGCGTAATCCGTACACAGATCACGACTGCCAGCTTGTATCCGAACGCAGTGGACCTACCTCCGGAGCAATCCGTGCCTAGGTATCTTACCACTACTGACAGAAGAAGGTACGGTTTGTGTTAGGTCCGGGAAGGTTAGCAGGTTAGGTACGGTAGGTGTGCCCGAATACCTGCGATACAGAACCTGGGTACCGCCCACGCCTACCGTTATGCGGTAATATCTCACGGTCGTACTAACCCAAGCAGTCGTAGTGCAACCTTGTATTTTCCCCGGCTTACGCCATTGGGCTTAGCGCGCATTGATTTACCGAGCAAGTGCTGCAGTGCGTCCATAATGTATTTCGTAGAATGTATTCCGTAATTACCGTACGGACGAAGCATTGATTCCGTACAGAACGTTGTTCGTACCGCACATCGAACGGAGCAGGCAGCGCTTGAGAATGCCATCCCGTGCCTACATCTTTACCTAATGGCACTGGGCTAGCACGGTACCAACTGCCTAGGTCGCTCGCACCAGAACCAAAGGTTTGGCTTCCGCGCCTTGTCCCAACCCGGGAAGTTACTACCCATCGGTGATTCAGTGGATCGATACCCCCCATAACTGAACTGCACTAGGTAGACCTGGGGATTATCTTCCTTCCCTTAATCAACACAGAAAAAAAAACAAATCCAAACCACGCCAATCAACTAGCTCAGCGACCTCCCAGACCGGCCAGCCAATCAGCATACAACCAGCCCAGTCTGCTTCGACCCTTCCCTTTTTCCCCCTTCGAAGCCAAGTCTCGTTCCCCCAACCAACAACGACCCGCCTGCCGTCTGCCTTTTTTCGTTGCAGGCCGCCTTGTCGTCCACCATTGTCTTTTCTCCCCGTCGCGTCTGCCGGAATGTGGTAGCCGTGTCGATGTGCTCAGTTCCCTCGCCGGACTGGGATTCATGATTGCGAGTGTCTCGAGTGCACACGCCGACGGTGACTTTGATTTCGCCTGAGTCCTTACTTGCAGACACGCAAAACCGCTCGTTAGAGAGAAAGAATTACCAACCCTCTTCAGCATTGTCCTGCTGCCACCGACGGACACCCTCTAGACCCCCAATCCACCTGCAGTTTCTCGATCGCGTCTCTGTTGTCTCTGTTCCCTATGAACAAGGAGCATCACTTGGTCTCTGCTGGCCCGAGACCAGCTGCGCAATCCCCGATCCGACCGTACGTCTCTCCGCTTCGCCTCCACTGATAATATTCGAGAGGCCTTCTCCCCACCTACTACCGCGTTCTCTGGTTCATTATCTGCTTCCTTGGTGTCCAAGCACTAACTTAGTTCGATCTTAGTACCAAGGAGAACGTAAGCCCCAGTCACAAGACGACGGCCTACGCTACACAGGACGGTTCAATGTTGCATGCTTCGTCTTCCACCACTCGTTCCATATTTGCCTTTGGTCGGAATGGGGGCCCGAGCGACATAGACGATAATTCGACCACTTCGTTCGACTTTATTCCCTCCGTCAGCTTCGATGATCTCCAGAGCAGCCTTGAGACTGCTTCAACCGACTTCAAATTGACACAGTTCCCCTCACCGTCCGGTCAGGGTAGCATTCTCGGCGACGGACCTTCAGTAGAGGGCAGAATGGTCTCTAATCAGCAACACCTTACGCCTCAGACCCGGGTTGCTGGACGTTCAACGACACAGTCTAACTCCTTGCCCACCACGACCACGAGAGCCACAAGATCGGGCTCCATTCTTAGGAAACCTAGTAGGTCGGGCCGACAAGCGAACACTACCTCTTCAGTGCCTGTATCTACGTCAGTCATGGATGCAGCAACAACCCCGGCGGCAATGCGTGCTCGTCGTCAGGCCAACTATCCCCCCGTTTCTAGCAGCAACATTGCGAAACCCCCCAGAAAGTCAATTGGACCAAATCTCATCGATGCGGATTATGGCAGCAGAGGTCCGTTGAAGCGCCGGTCTAGCCTCCTGTCAGGTGGACCGGAAAAACGGGCAAGTGATGGCCCTCGATCATCGACGGAATCGGTCGGTGAGTATTCTAGTGATAACTCAAAGCAGCCCACCGCCTCTCGAACGACTAAGGCTCGTTCCATACAGCCTGCTCCGAGGTTGTCCGCGACATTATCCACGAGTGCAAGCAACAATAGTCTCAATGCAGACAAGAGCCGGATATCTACGTCGTTCTCCAGGTCGCCGAGGACTAAGCCTGCTGCGACCACGTCGCGAAGGTTGTCGGTTATGCCAGGTACTCACGGTTCCCACGCAAGTGGACTTGGCGCAAGAACTATCTCTCCGACAGATGCGCAGCGTATAAGGAGAATGTCAACAAACCCTCAAACTCTAACTCCAGTTGCGCCGGCCCCACCGCCGCCTAGCGATCCGCGCCCTAACTCCCGCTCGCCATCAATGATTCCCCGGAAGACTACTACTCCATCTTCTTCTTCGAGGACGACTCCCGAAGTTACTAATAATAGGAAGTCATACAGCTCAGGCCTTTCTGTCGTGTCAACCACAAGCCACAACACCCATAGAACATCGACGAGCTCGATTCAGCGCGTGCTTTCACATGCCGGCCCTAGCACTAGATTGCCAGCTCCGAAAGGCGTCAATCTCCACAATCCTCCCGATGAAGAAGAGGAAGACGTTCCACCGGTACCCGCAATTCCGAAAGCATACGAATCCCCGAAGGACTCACCTGCGGAAGTATCTTGGCTCGAAAAGAGGAAATCCAACTATGCTCTCGAGACTAGCAGTATTCACAGCAATTCGACTGGAAGACTTTCGAACCCACAGTCGCTCGAGCCTCCTATCGTCATCAAACCCAACACGAGTACACGAAAACTGGCTCCACGGAAGTCATTTGCTGGTGTTTCATCGGATGCCGATTATAAGGATACGGCGAGCTCATCCAGGAAGAATTTGCAGCCCCTCAGCTTGCCGCCTTTGCATCTAGGCCCCTTAGGCACCCCTACCGCAACCAAGATTGCCGCTTTGCAGGAAACTGGAAAGGGCAAACTAACTCCACCGCCAGCAAGAAAGCTTGCAAAAACGCCCACGACTCCTATGACGGCTTCCAGGAGCACGTTTTTCTCGAGAGCTCGCTTGGAGAAAGTTGCGGACGTGCCGTTGCCACGAAGTAATAGTTCGCTGCAACCGCGTCGCACTGAGAGCCTCAGTACTGGAGACAATACTAGCTCTCCTGAGCCCACAACGACTTCCAGCACCCTTAAGACGCCATCACGCAAGGCTCCAGTTTCCCCATTTCTCTCTTCATCAGCACCGAAGGGCAGTGATACTGTAGGGAAATTAATTACTAGATCCAAGACGTTCGATGTCAATAGTACAAGTTCGTCGGAGAAAACCCTTGATCTTAAGCCTGAGCATAAGCCAATTGGCCCCAGAGCACCAAAGCTCGCAAAGCCGAAATCGTCTCCGCCGCAAGCCAGCCCAGACGAGCCTCGAACGCCATCATCGATCAGTTCGTTGAGAAGGAAACTAAGCTTATCCTGGAAACGAAGCAACTCGAAATCGAGTAACCACATGTCCACTAGCTCGATCGACAAAGCGGCCGAGAAGCAGGCACGACAAGAAAGCATGCCACCACCGCGCATTCCTGTCTCGGCGTCAATGCACTTAAATGCACCAAAGGCTGGAAGCCCTGTTCATGTCACGAAGCCTGTAGGGGGCTATCTCGAGTCCAAACGCCGGAAGAGTTCTGCATCGAGTCTGAACACTACACTAACGCAGGAGAAGGCTCGGACTGATAGTTGGAACCCGTTGAAAAAGGATGTGGTCAAGACTTCAACAACTGAGACCTCAACACAGCCACGGGTTGCGTCGATACAAAAGGTTGTCCGCCCAAGATTGTCAACGGCTTCTATCAAGCACAATGAACCATACACCGCAGAGGTAGATCGCGATGACTTGATCGCCGATGAGGAAATGAAAAAGATGGGCATGAAGAAGAAGGAAACCGAAATTGCGGCCCGCACTCTTGACGCTCTGCGGAAACGAGCAACACCGAAGGAACGTGTTGGTCCCAAAGATGCCATTAGGATTGCCATTCTCAACATTTATGAGAAGGGGGAGATCATTGACTACAATGATATTTATTTCTGCGGTACCCAGAATGCCAACAAGGTTGTGGGTGATCTACACACCAGCAAACCGAACTTTGGCTATGACGACGAGCGCGGAGATTACGCAATAGTAATGGGTGATCACCTCGCATATCGGTATGAAATTGTTGACGTGCTCGGAAAGGGAAGTTTCGGCCAGGTTGTGAGGTGCATCGACCACAAGACTGGTGGCCTGGTGGCCGTCAAAATCATTCGGAACAAGAAGCGGTTCCATCAGCAAGCTCTCGTTGAGGTTAATATCCTCAAGAAGCTGCGTGAGTGGGATCCCAAGAACAAGCACAGCATGGTGAATTTCACGCACAGCTTCTACTTCCGAGGCCACCTCTGTATTTCAACGGAGCTTCTCGATATGAATCTCTACGAGTTCATTAAGTCCAACTCGTTCCGTGGCTTCTCCCTGAAACTGATTCGGCGTTTCACGAAGCAAATGCTCAGCTCTCTCACGGTCCTCAAGCAGCACAAAGTCATACACTGCGATCTTAAGCCTGAGAATATTCTCCTTCGGCATCCCTTGCATTCGGAGATCAAGGTAATCGATTTCGGCTCCAGCTGCTTTGAGAACGAGAAGGTCTACACGTATATTCAGTCGCGATTCTATCGTTCTCCCGAGGTCATTTTGGGAATGACATACGGCTTGCCAATTGATATGTGGAGTCTTGGTTGTATCTTAGCCGAGCTGTACACTGGCGTGCCCATCTTCCCTGGCGAGAACGAGCAGGAGCAGCTTGCCTGTATCATGGAAGTTTTCGGTCCGCCAGAAAAGCATCTGATTGAGAAGAGCACAAGAAAGAAGCTTTTCTTCGACTCCATGGGCAAACCTCGCTTGACTGTATCCACCAAAGGCAGGCGACGCCGCCCCTCCTCTAAGACACTACAGCAGGCTATCAAGTGTGACGATGAGCCGTTCCTTGACTTCCTCAGCCGCTGTTTGAGGTGGGATCCAGATCGTCGATTGAAACCGGAAGAAGCTATCTGGCATGAATTTATCACGGGGCAGAAGACTACCACTGTTGTCACTCGAAACCGCGAGTCGTCGCCTATGAAGCGGCATAATACCATATCTACGCCGAGACCCCTACCCGATCCTCCGGCCACTACCAAGACTACCGCTGTCTTCCGTCCAAGGGAAATTGCCAACGCTAGTCCGCAGAAGCCTTCTCCTGCATCTAGGCGTGTTTCTGGGCTCAACAGTACAACAACAACTGGCTGTGTTGGTCTTAAGCGGACAAGCACCAATGGTCCGGTTGCCCCTGGCACCATCGGCAACAGTAGTCTACCCCGTGTGGCCGGCCGAACTGCTAGTGGCAAGTTAGACTTGGCATCTGCGGGCGCCAACGTCGCTATGAGTCGACGGGCTTGAATGGGGACTACTTGGGTCCATTGCTCTGGGACTCGTAACCCCTGTTGAAAGTATGAGATGTATCATGACGCGGATAATTGGGTTGCTTTTTTTCTCGGTGCGGTGCCACAAACGAAAATCATGAGCTGTGGTGTTATACTCCTTTGTTTCCTGTTGCTTCTGCATGGCGGTGTGATATATAATTGTAACGCAATAGGACTGTTTCCTAGCATCCGGTCAAGTTTGCCATGGCTTCTTGAGAGCCAAAGATTTCATGCCTTGTACTCCCGTCCTCGTCATCGCCGTCATTGTCACTACGTCCTGCCATCGATTCGCGAGCTCGTTGCCCATTCAGGGGGATCTCGATAACGGCTACGAGCAATATCATTCTCCTTTTGCAGTAAACCAGGGCGATTGATGAGGCCTGTACCTAGGGCTCAGTATGATGGGACTTCACTTCCGGGGTGTATGTCTAGGTTGCTCATCACTGTGGTTGGAAGATGGGAAGTGGATAGGAAACACATTGGTTTCCAAAGGGATAAGTTCTCGTTAAGTACGAAGCTATCCAGTTTTCGGGGGGTGTTAAATTCATCGGTCCGGATGAATACGCAACAGGATGGGGTGGGAACAATTTTCATGTATTTTAATAGTCATCCCAAAGGGTGGCAGGCGGGGTTACCTTTGAGGAGCAGCAAAACCTGCGATGCTACACGACAAAGGCATCGAGAAGTTAGGTTTCGTACATATTTCTACTGCCGAGAGGGTCAATGGCTCGGATTAGGAATTCGTCTCCTTCAATTCAAAACCATGGTCACGTTCTTCTCTCTTTGCAGTGCCTTGCCTTGTTAATTTGAGTGAGGGCGTGCTTCTGCTGAGGATAATGAGGTCGGGTCGTGGTGCTTCGATGGGCTGGTCATCGTGACTGTCTTGAGTCAGCTGAAGTCCTGAGGTCTTACCGTTGTGTAAGTTCTCGACGGTTTGTGATGTTGTCGAAAGCTGGTAGCTCTCGCCGTATGTCTTTACCCTCTTGCTGGTTGCTCGTTTACGTTCGGTGAGCTGATCAGGTTCTGGCGTGTTGAAAACAGCTTCGCGACGACTTTGGCTATGTGTTGTCAGCTCTCACCATGCTCGACCTTGGGGAGAAAGGAAGGGCCAGGAACTGGCTTATTCTGCATCCCATTTGTCTCCGGACGTTACTGTGGTATCGGCTTCGATCTCGCTGAAGGATCGGTCTTCTGTGTTGAGATTGGTTAAGTTAGGTGAGTATCGTCGCAGTATGTCAGGGGTGAAAGTTTGATCAGGGGGGTTTCGAAGAGGGTTACCCAAGTGCGATGCGGTGTGATGCAAACTTGGCAGCGTCGCGTGTCTGCGTGCGTCTCACGATTTAATTCCCGATGTGCCTAATTACCGGCGTGCTTGAAATTCGCCATGTTGGTTGGGAATATTAGGTGTGTATGTGTTGGATAGAAGAGCCGAGACATGCAGGAGATGTCGTGGGGATGGGTATATAAGTGTTCGTGTGGGCTAAGGCCGTGATAGGGGATGGGAATCGGGACTTTTACGATCGTGGGATGTGTGTCGGCTTTCTTCCTTGTGGATGGATGCCCGGGACATCGCCGAATAGGGCTCAAGGACCATCGAGAGGAATGTGAATGATGAGATGTGGCAAACACATACGTCTCAAGCATGGTCATGAACGCAACGTGAATCAAGCATCAAGCCTCCTTTTCGTCTCGGTGAAGGCCCCGATCGACAAACTAGGGTTCTTTTTTTCTTGTTTGTCATGATCCTCCTCATCTGGGGTACGGCAAGCCGAAGTCAGTGAGTGGCTTGGACGCCGGAGGAGTCAGTCACACCGCCATTCCCAGGTTCTGAAAAAGGAGTGCCGAGAGTAAGAGTTTTAGTATCACCGCGGGCTCCCTCCCTTACTCGGCGTGCTAGCAAAAGGACACATACACCTCGGTATGACTGACTATTAGTTTCCCCGTCGGTAAGAAAGGGTTCATATGTCTCGCGTTGCTGCAGTTTCACGTGTGTAGAGGGACGGTAAGCGTATACCTAAGTCGTGAGAGGGACAAGCCTCGGTTCTTCTACGTACTATGTGAGTATACCTCCGTATTGTCGATACTAGGTAGTCGACGCCATGTACTATACGCCATGTTAATGTACGATATGCTACACAACACAGCCATGACAGCATGTGCCGCGATGCTAGGAGACGATTACATAGGGGCCTAGAATGGGGCACGGATTAGGGCGAAGTTGCCAGCATGGTATGCTGTAGAACATTCCTGAAAGGCATGACTACTATATTGTGATGGATGGACGTACGAGACGTTTTTCCCCGTCGGGTGAGACGCGGCGAGGACACAGCATCGGGTAACAAGCAGGTCATCGTGGTTACGGCGTCATTCACCATCGACTATTACCTACTTGCATACGGCCAAACATTTACGCGCAACCTACCGACTGCCGATACCGAGTGAAGTCACCGCACGGTAAAGGCTGAGACCCATTCACTATTGCGTTGCGGGATGGAATGAGGAGGCACGGGCTATTACTACGAGCAGGAGGAGGAGTCTCCCCGTCATCTTGATCCTCACTCCCAAATCGGCTAGACGTGCGCTCGGTACAAGACGCCACGAACTCAGAACCCGAGTTACCCGCACTGAGACATGAGGTTATTGAAGTCTCAGGCCACGTTAATAGCTCCCCTGGGGTCGATCGACTATGTGTGGGATGGGCTGCTGATGTGATTCAGGACAAGGGTTGTATGTAGGTATATATGTATGTAAGACACTTGCTGCCATTGCATGCACAACGGCGAATACTTCGTGTATCCTTCCATCTATCGATCCATGAGTTACGCCCCCCATGCTTGCAGATGTAACGTTGAGTTCTTCCTAGTAAGTTTCTCTTGTTGATGGGGAGTTCATAGAACCGCCTATAGATAGATAGACAAGGGAGTATACGAGGAAGACGATCCCTAATATCGATGACTGATCGCGGCGTCGTGCTGGACTCATTGACCTACGTCCGGCGCAGGTAGTCAGCCGTGAAGAGTCACGGAGATTTCGTTGGATCTATGTTTGTCCGGCATGCCTCGGCACTTATTCACGACGAAGGCTGCCTCGTTTCCCTAATATGCCGCGTGTTGCACCGGAACATATCGAGGCGGCTAAGCGACTGGACTGTACAAGATGGTAATACCTCGTGCTCAGGTAGAACATTGCTGTGTCCGGGAGCACCGGGGTTAGCAACTGCTTATTGGCCAGATGACTGCCGAGCCTTGCGAATATGACTGCTCATGTTGTCTATGGCGCTTGATGAGATGTGTGCGGATGACACACTGCCAGTCTGACTAGTTTTGTATGTAAATCAGTTTGAGTCACGCTCAGACTCTCAGTGAGCGTTTAGCATGGTGATGGACGATGATGGACTCCCATAAGTGTCCTCGAGTTTGGGAGAGAGAAGGAAGCAGTCTCCTGAGGAACATGGTCCAAGTTACCCTGAATGGGTTTGTTAATATAATCGTTAAGGAGCAGGATTTAGGACGAATGGGGGAGGGAATTGGTGCCGGATTTGATTGGTCTCATGATGTCGAGCCGCAGGTCAGTTTGAGTAAGTTTACACGAGACATGGCAATATCTCGAGCGCCACCGAGACTTGGACTTACAGGCAACGAGCGTGCCTCTGATGTAAAATCAGCGTATAATACTCGTAGACAATAGGTCTTTGCAAGGTCGAGTCGACCTGTAGATCCTGGACTCTACGATACGTTGCCAATCCGAGGTACCGAAAATAAGCATCTTGTTTCAATCTATTTGCAGGAGTTACTTCAGGCATCCAACTTTTCCATTAGAGGGTCTGAATGGTAAGGGAGGTAAGCATGCAGGTCCTGAAGTCCAAAAGACCGCTGTGTGCATATCCAGCAGGCCCAAGGCACTCATGTTACTGTAGCAGCTATGGCAACCTGGGCAACTCACGATGAAACAACCTCGGCTGACCAGTGAGGCTCGAAGTGAACTCCGCAAAGCTGATCACTCTGTCGGCTGGTTCCGGTTCTATAATTGTAGGTCGTTATGGCCACGTGGGCTATTCCACCATCGACATGCATGCTGGATATTCCCCGAGAGGCCCGGGTCAATGTGACGAGAAACAATAGCGCCGGCCACCGAGGCAGCTGTCCGGGATCTTCTGATATGGACTCCATGCATGTTACGGAAATATATGACGAGGGCAAACCAAGGATGGACACTAAATGATACACCACAGTGGCCGGCGCTTGCGGTTTGATGACGCATGTTGTAGCAAAGTATCCTGGAAACGGAAGTTGTCCGTTAATCAAGTTCGATATACATTGGAATTTGGAAAGCCGATAACAATTGTTGGGATCCGAGACCAGCTGAGGTATCCTGGGCTCTCAGAGAGCTAATACGAGCAAAGGGACATTTGGGAAACGGAGCTAAGAAGAGGCAGGCGGCTGGAAACTCGTGGTATGCTAGACCGTAGACATATCGAGGGCTAGGGAGGAAAATCTCCTATCGAAGAAAAGAACCTCGTGGTGCATTTGTTCGGTCATTTGGTATTGTCAGCACATTGCTAGGTGCCCCGTATGACAGATAGGCACTTTGATGAGGTTGGTCTGCATGCTGCCGAAATCCGATGCTCTAACACCGACAAGGTCGGCACAGCGAAAGCGGAACGAGGAGCACGAGCAAGTCGACACCTAGTATGGCATGCTCCAGTCGGATGCAGAGGTGTGGATTTCTTTTTCGTTATCTAAAGTGAGTAAGTAGGCTATCAACAAACACATGTAACAAATTCTGAATCACAACGCGGTGGGAGGTGGGTAATGGCCTGCTGTCAATGCGATGTGAGCTCCAAGGTCCCACGTGACTTTCTATAGCAATCCCCATGCTAGTACTTTGGTGAACCACGATGCGGCCAAGTTAGAGTTGGCCTTACAAGCTGGGTGGTCGGTAGCGTGTTAACCTTGGCCTGTCAACATGGGGCCTGAGGACCTTGGCATCATACCTCCCTACCTAACCTACCTAGGATGACAGATAGAAAATGTGTCTTGACTAAGAACTCGTAGGTTAGACACATACAGTAAGATCTGGCCGGGAGAAGCCATACCTACCTAGTCTAGTATGCAGTTTTTCGCGAAGCTCATACTCATAGACGCCGAATGACTGAGCCTGTGCTTGCTAGACTCCGGAGATGCCGTTGATCGAAGTCATACTATAGCACTACTCGTTGACAAACAGAGAAAAAAAATACGCAAACTGCAGTCTGCAGCACGCACACCGGACCGCAAGCCGGTGGATCCCTCTTAGTGCGATGCTTGGCAGGACCTCCAGTCGAGAGCTGGGGTGGTGAGCGAGCGAGCTCTGCCGTTCGTGGCTGGTCACCTCTGGGGGCCGTTGTGAAGCCACTTTTGAGGCGCAGTTGAGTCATACGACCCCAAACCGCCCATATCGCTCGATTGAGCAAAGCGATTGCACCGCGCTAGCGTGTACCTAGTGTAGGTACAGTACCGGTAGTTGACCCGGCAGGGGGTCCGAGGCCAGGGTCCCGGTCTCTGTCCCATTTTGTCCCAATCGGAGACTGCCAGGCCTGCTGATTGGCGAACTTGCGAAGGGAACATCCAACCCGCCAGAATTTGCTGGGACGGACAGGGACTCGTAGTAAGGCACTCATAAGGCTAACAGCCTCATGCCGCTCACCGTCCGTCGTTGACCGACCTCATGGCAGATCCCTGGTTAGGCACAATATATCAGGACCTGGTATAGAGGCCGCACATGGAGGACTGGAGGACGGCGAGTTGCAAGTTGCCGATTCTCGACAACCTGGACCCTGATCACATTTGCGGATCACTGGTGTGGAATCTGTAACCCTGGTCAAACGCCCCTGAGGACACGGCGGAGTACGAGTAAACGCGACAGCTTGCTATTAGCCCCCGATAAGGAGGTCGGTGATGCGTACGGCGTAGTGCTTCATGCTTCATGCTTCGCATCGTCACAGCTTCGCAGCTTCAATGCGCTCCGCTTGGCAATATCACGAGAAACTTACAAACAGATTACAAACAGACTGAGCAGATGAAAAAATGCTGAGAAAGAAGGGCATTCATTTCGTTGATTGGCCTGCGCCCATCAGAACGTGCTGTGCTGAACTGAGCTATGCTGGCCGTCGTTAAAGCATGCACTGGCTGACTCATGGACTCGACGGCTGCGTTTAGGGAGACCGATGAGATGGCATCGAAATGGGGCCAAGAGAAAAATAGTAGGTAGGTACTCGTAGTAGGCAGTAATAGTAGTAGGTCGTAGGTATCGCGCCTACTTTAGAGCATGGGGCCTCGTACTGGCGCTAAAGTAGCAGGTCGTAGGTAGGTCGTAGCATGTGGCCTATAGCGGGTAGGTAGGGGTGTCCTTTAATCTGTCCAATAATGGAAGCAGGTCTGGGTAGCCAGTCGCGTGTTCTGGACCCCGACCCAAGAGTCCGGGATGATGATTGTCATTGTAGATCTTGTCGTGGAGATCAGGGCTCGCTTGGTGTCTCAGATGCTTCCTTTTTCTCACCGACGCTACTGCACGATTGGGAAAAGTATCGGTTAGGTTAGGTAAGGAAGTACCTGCCTCCAGCGACCTAAGGTTGGAGGTACCTACCTACCCTGGGCTCTTTCCAGGATTATGTAACGCTAGTGATACCTTAGGCAGGTATTCCGTACTCCGTACACCCCTTCCGTCGGCACGGCCCACTGTAGCCCGACGTTTGGGCCGAGTTATTGGCTGCTGGTACGAGAGGGCCACTGGCAGCGGTGCTTAGAGGTACGACGGCACGTTCGAGTTGTCAGATGAGTTCGTGTAAATCACATTCAAACGCCGTTTGAAGCGTTCCGACAACTTACGCTCGTATCTAGCTCAATCCAATCGCTAACAGTCCACCGTAGGCAGTATAACCACATCAACGGATAGAGAGGCAGAGGTTTGGAGTTACATCGCGTCCGAACATGTTCTTGGGTTGCCTCTCAGCGCATCTCCAACTTGACTGATAGGGATGCATTGGTTGCCTTCTATGCCGTTTAGAAGTACCTTATGTAGGTAGGTAAATAAAATACATAACATATTACTGAATAAGTAGGTCAATCAAACGAGATACATTTACATATTTAGAAACTTAAGATTATCTTCTATTCTTTCCGAGTCTTGTAGTGTACGAGTATCGTATGTATGTAGTTCTGTGAGGCTATAGGTAAGGGTCAGTTGCTATAGTGCGACAAGGTACCTGGGATGGACAAAAATATCTCAGCCCTACCGCTCGAAGTTAGGCAATTGTTCCGACAATCAATTACTACCCAAGAATGCAAATGCAGATATGTATGTATGTAGTAGATAGGCACGGATTACCCTATCTACGATATATTACAAAGTACGCAATGCACCTGGTGTGCGTTTCAAGTTCTGTAGGTGGTGCTCAATTCAGCTACTAGTTTCCGCGACGTAGCTACCTCAGGCATCCAGTCGAGGGTTGGGTGGCCAATCATTAACGCCGATCTACCTGGCACTTCGTGCATGTATGTCATAACTCGTCTACATGAGACCAGATCAATTGCCACAAATTCGTGCATTGACCGTAAGAGTATGGTGCGCATGCAAGTATCTCGTTCGACAAGTAACTACCTCCCTCTTCGTACATCAGCTACCTATCGTACACCGAGCACTGGCAACGTAGTACGAGATTGTCGTTATGAGTCCGGCAGTAGTAGTAGGAGGTACGAGTCGTCGTGGACAACAAAACCGCGAGAAAAGCACTACTGCAGGGTAGTGGAGGGCGAGAGGGGCGCCAAGCGATCGCAAGGCTGAGTTTTGCGACGATGGGATGGCATAGCGTAACTCCGGCGTTAGTCCATTACACTGTACTTTTATGACGCAAGCTTGGAGTCGCTTAAAGAGACGGTCGAAGGCCTTAGAGCAGAAACGCGAGCCTTCAACCGTTCGCTAGTCAGGTCAGAAATTTTTTTCAAGCGCGCTACGGATGAACATTTCTGTTAATTTTTTTTAGTTGCTACGGGTAGTAGGCAGTGTATTTCTTCCATTGGCTTTTGAGAAGCCATCGTTTTTCTACGGTACAAATTCTTCATTTCGCTGCACACCAGGGTTCTCAGTTCCCGATCGATTTACGAGTACGGAATACGATTTACGAGTAGGTAATCCGTGCATGCTTGTGTTTCTTAGTCGGGTTAGGAGAAGAACGCTGACCAGCATTCTACAAAAGGGGACATCGCTATATTAAGGCCTGTATGCCCTACGGGCCTACACTGCTTATGTGTTAGTAGTTGTAGCTCAACCGACAGGGGCCTTTTATTAGCAGCGTAAACAGGGCTGAATTACCCGCCCTTGACAACCGGAACTTTCCTTCATTATCGTTGAAGGGTGTAATTCCCAGGCAGGGGGTTACGGAGTTCAATGATAGTCCATTCGTGCTAGGTATCATGGCATGGATCCGCAAGCGCAGAGCTTCACTGTAGACACATGCAGTCTCTACGAAATACCTAACCTACCTAAGGTACCTTTTCCGTACCCTTCTGTGACCTCATCCGGAGACTTTTCGACCTCAGCACATGCACGGTACAGGATCTTATACCGTTAGTGTATCGACTACACGCTACAAAAAAGCTCCGTGATACATGTCTCTACGCAGTGCAACTACGGAAGATATATCATAAGTATAGAGTAGATGTAAGAGGTATGTAGGCAGGTAGGGTGTAGGTCGAGTAATCCGTATGCTAGTAAAGCAGTAGGTAAGGTACTTGGTTACATAGTATACCCGGTATGCACGAACAGACGCTAGACTAAAAAAGACTTGCGTCCGTAGCGCAGGTATTCTCTCTTGCTGTGCCCCCTTACTTAACAATCCCGGACCAGAACTGTTCTCAGATAGGTATCAAGTTATTGTCGTGTTACCAACCAGGCGCTGAATCTGGATATGCAGCGCTGGCCATCTAGACGCGCGATCGTGTTGCTCCGACTCATCAGGAGCACAAGCCTCGAATGAGCATCCAGAAGTCGCTGGACAGATTCTTGGACACTAGGTGACCCCGACTCCTTCTGGTCGACAGGTGAACTCAGAAAAGCCCAACGGTGGCTCTTTCGGGTTAGTGTGCACATGCTAACCGCCTAGCTGGGAGCGGTATGGCGACCCAGGCCTGCGTAGGGCGGGCCAGCAGGGCGGGCCAGCAGGTCGGACCCTTCCTCCACTACGGAACACCTACATACTCGTACATGCCTATTTGTAAAGTTGTATGTACATACGTACGGATTACATAGCTAGGTACCTGCCTGGAGTCTGCTACTCGTAGACACTACTGTAGGTACACCACACTTGCCTTGCTATTGTGCTACATACGCAAGGAGGGCAATGATTGACATGCGTATCGCCGTGTAGGTAATAGCTCCTGCCTCACAGCTGCACCGAGAAATAGAGTCACATGATAAGCCCTGTGTCATTCCGGCGCGGCAATGTCAGGGCACCGCTTATGCCTGTCCGTGTATGCTACACGATACCTACGGAACTCATCGTTGGTAAGGTGTACTACCTCCTACGAGTAGGAGGTACTACTTGGCAGGCTGTCGTAGGTACACGCTTGCAACTTTGTCGGGTCCTTTAGTGTACCTAGTGCCCTTGTTGTTCCGTAGAGTGCCGTCTTTTTGTCTTTGTTTTTTCTCTCCGGTTCTTCTTGGGCCCAACACTCAGTTACGCTAGTGCTAGCTGTGTTAATTAAGTACATCCTGGGTCTATCGAGAGCGTGCTCAGAGGGCATGTACCTGCGCCTAACGTAATTTTTACGACGGCCCGCTTTTCTCGCGAAGCACCCTGGCACTAGCCCAGGACGGCTAGCGCCGTGCTAGCATGTAAGTCTCACTGCTCATTGCCCCTACGTGCACTACTGCTAGTGCGGCGGCATGCGCTATGCCGCATCAGGCAACGCCAGTTCGCACAAACGACAACCGACCGGGCTTGCTAACTAACCTGCCTACTAACTCTACTCCGTACCACTCACTCACCTCCATTCTTCTCTCCTGCTCATCCTGCCCGCGCTCTCTACCAGTACTTCGACAACAACACCATGGCGGGGCAGTTTTCATCCCGTCTCCCATTTTCATACCCCCCCCTGCGCCGCCCTCCGCCCTCCGTGACCCGGTCGACGGCTGGCTGACCTGCATACTTACCTAAACTTACCTGCTTCTACAGACCAACGGGCCCATCCATGATGCTAATGTACCTCGAGGGTCAGGTATCAGGTATCGGGTATCAGGTATCGGCTTGCTAATTATGTAGTATCGGTAAAGTCGTTTCCTTCCTGTCACTGTTGCCTTTTTTCGTAAGGCCCTTGTCATGCCCTTCCAGGCTACAAACCTATAAGGCTACGATGGCTTCCTGCGGTTGGTCCTGATTCATGCCCTTCGACTCATCACCGGTCATCAGCACTCACTCTGCAAGCCCCTTCTCTTCCTCTGATCTTCAGGACTTTGGTCGTGTTGATACACTACACTTGGGTTTCCCTGTCCCACTTTGTTGGCGCTGCTGCCTTTGCTGCCTTCCTGATCATTGAACAAGGCAATTCATCACTTGCTTGCTTGCGTGCTCGCTCGCCATCTATATCAACCCTTCTTCCCTCCCGAACCAGGTTGTGTCTTAGAACTGCTCACTCATAGCTCTACGATAACTGCCTCGGTCACCCATCTGCTGCTCAGCTCGTCTTCGCCGTTCTACCCTCCTCGAGCTGTCTCTTCACCTGCTCAATCTCCAGTCACAATGTGCTACCAAGTCATCGAAGTGTACGCGGTTTGCCGCTGTCTCTACTATCAGCATGCCGTTGATCGATGTGCTGCATATGGTCGCCCCGGGCACGAGATCTCGAAGCGAACCATACCCATCGGTTACGCCTGCGCCGTGCACACGCCGTCTGGTACACCCAGTACGCTTGCTGGTTAGCAGCGTAAATCCCGTCTCAGGCTACTTCAGCAGTCTCTCAAGCTGGGATCTGGGATGACTGTCATGGATGATGAAAGTTTCCTTTCAGTGATGGGCTGGCCACTTCTCTCAATTCCTCCTTCGGCACGTGTGAGACCAGGCATTGGTTCCTATGGCTCTATTTTGTTGCGATCAAAGTCGACTCCTCGCTTTTACAACAGTCATACCTACGACTGACACCTATGGGAAAAGCTAGACTTGGGGGTATATTTGGGCGAGTTCTACAATGGGTCTTTCCGCATTGCCAAAAGTTGCTAGATGGCTCACGAAAGCATACATACCCACCAACGGACGGAAAATTGGGAGGAGCATTGCCCATGCCCCCTTTTTCGCTGCTCTCTCCTCATCCCACGATTATCCCGGCCTATCGCAACTCGACTACTATCTGCCTTTGCACGCACACCGCACGACCATTACGAATTTTACTTGGGACGCTGTTACGCCTTCTTTTCAGTCTCTCCAATTTTCCGGCATTGGAAGTTTTTCTGGCTACCACATAGCCAAAGCGGCACTATGGTCTTTCCGAAAAACCTAGTCACGAGTCGACCCTTGACAAAAAATTGTGGATCCACCAGGCTTACCCACCCTGATGGACATTGACGACAACCCCTGACACGATACTACGATCCGAACGTTTCACTAAAAATGCCTAGCATCGATCACACTGAGTATTGTTTTATTCTACAGCATTCTCGGGGCTATGGATTTGCGGATTCGAGCATTGGACGGGGATAGAGATACCCCGGGCGTTTTTTATGGTTGGATATGATGATTCGGGAAACTTGTTTGCATGGCGTTCTTCATTCTATTTCATTGCTCTCCACACTGCATCTCCCCCTGGCACTCTGGCTCTGGGTCCAGGGTTGCCTTGATTGTTTTCACTGCAGGTCAGCTTGTCTGTGTCACAATACCTACTGTCGTTTTGCTCAGGCAGCAACGTCATGTACTATTTTACCTTTGTCGTTCCAGGCATCAATCGGCTTGAGCCTGGGAGAAGTGGGCCTAGACACGCCGGGCAGGGCAAGAGGACTGGATTTCCTCAACTCTATCGGCGACGAAATGTTCGATCGGACTTTTGGACCAGCTGCCCGGCCAAGCTCATAAGTCCGCTGGCCATGTCGATCATGTTCGCCTGCTGGCCCCCACCCCATTCCTACCACGGCCTCGACTCGCTCGTTCCCAGTTCGCTACTTTTGGGGCATCTAGCTACCGAGATAGGTGCTCTCTCCATGGGACGCCAGGAGGAGTCCTTTGGTCGAGGTTGGATCATGGAGATGAATAATAGACTAGGCATATCTTGACGACAGATGTAATGACGATCTATCTTCTCAATTGGCTCGAAGTTGCAACCGTGATAATGCCCGTTTCCTCTTGTGGTTGCCTGATTTGTGACACATGATCGATCGGTTGATCTCTGTATGCATACTACGCTGCCACATTGCCTATCAATGTCTAATCGCTGATTGTCGTACATGCCCCTACAGGGATGTGATCTACAGGTACAGACACCAGGGGGGAGAGAGAACCAGAATAACGTCCGATTCTGATGGGCTAATTAGGCCTCTGGGCAATAATAGACAGGCAGGCATGGCTGTAACGCCTTGCCATGATGCTTGTACGTACGAGTACACTACTGTAACGCGAATCCGGGGGTGACACAGGAGGTGGGTACTGTCTATCTGGACTGGTAACCTCCGAGCAATACAAAAAGGGGGTTTAGCTATGTAGTAGCAGCAGCAGTACGAGTAGTTACTATGTTACAAGGCATGTACTACTCGTACATAAGTCGTAACAACATCGTGCATACATAGCACTAGAACGGCACGTGCCATGAGGTCTACACCGCATTCTGCGTGCTGTATGTCGTTGGACGGGAAGCCAAGGACAAGGCACACAGAAGAGATCGTGTGCAGTGTGCAGTAGTAGGTCTGAGCGTCTAAAGCGGTATTAGCTCATACTGGGAGCTGCTTGTTTCTAATTCTAGTGTCGGATGCCGCAGGTTGGGAGGGACTAGTAGGCTGGTCAGGTTAGGGAGTTGCCGAGGGAGTTGGAACTTGGATGAGCCCCACGGAGCTTATTGCTGATCACCTCGTTTGGGCATAGCATCCCGTACCTTGCAGCTGCGAGTACATACTACAAGTAGCTACATGTTGCTCCGTTCGAGTACATACAGGGTCAGCCCAGCTCCGTGTGTACCTACTCGTACATACCTACAAGTACAGTTGCAAAGTAGTGTTGCAGTAACCACGGTAGGTAAACAATAGAGGCACGGCGATGATGCAAGAAACGCTCTCCCAACGAGTTTATGGCAACTGCTCGGCAGGACTAGCAGTTAAGCCTTGCATAAGGTCGTGGACGAACGAACGAATGCAGGGATGGGTTCGCACGGCAGTGTACTACACGTAGGTACTCGACGTAGGTAGTGGCGAATTTAGACGTGGAAGTGCGGAATGCTGGCTGGGGGACTCCAGTATGTAACTACTCCCTACGCGGTCTAATTAGTGCCCTTAGCACGAACCAGATGGACCAGACAGCCGTCGGTTCCCTCATTACCAATACATCGGTAATAAGCCCGTGCTGCAACGTGCGGTAGTCTGGCGGCCCTAAATGCTGACAGAACTGTGATAAGCCCTACGATACACTAAGAGTTCCCCATGGAAGAAGAGATGCTTGTACGAGTATTCCGTAGATACCTACTTCTATCAACTAGTTAATTAGTTAACTAAAGTTCCTATAGGGCTCTCCAACTTGGCGTCTTCTTTCTCCGCCTCTGGCCTTATTCTTGTGGACCGCTGCGTTCGCCAAACTAGTTTCAGTTGATCGATGATTAATCCGTGAAGCTCATTGGAAACCACCCGCCTGCTCTAAGAGAACATGTGCAGGTTACAAGTAGTTGACGCCCATAGCTTCTCCATTCAGACTAGATAGGTATGCATGGTCCATCGTATGTGTGCTACAGGACTCATAATGTATAATGTATCCCCATACATACATATTTTCGTACCTACATCATGTAGCCCATTGCGGCGGCCAAGTTTCAACCCATCATTGGCGCGTGGTTGTCCTGCGCTCCCCGTCGATACCACCTACCTAATGCCCATTCCCGTCACTAGACAACCCGTGGGCCTAGTTCGCGGTCCCTCAGCGGGAATCCTCCTCCAAGAAGGTGTGTAGTATTGCACCGTTGTACGAGTAGTAGATGGCATCATGACAGTACCTCACCATTATACGAGAGTTGACGGGATTGAAGAGAAAACGACAATTACGTAGTATGTTAGTTTGTAAGGCTATGGGTTCCCTCCTGGAGAAGTTCTACGAGTGGAGTTGACGTAATGCGATCCAGGAACTTATACGGACAGGATTAACAACGAAAAAAAAGAACTCTGCCGCAATTCCTCTTAGGCCAGGCGAAAAGTTGCACCCAAGACTAGGACGAGTTGGGGTTAGGCCGGAGTTGACCTCTCGAGTTTCGGAGTTACGGATTGCACTAACTAGCGCACCTTTGACAGATGTAGCCTAATTAGGCCACCGCCTAAACAGACAGGTGTTCGATGTCAGATGCGCTATCTTAGATCTGGGCGGGAGGCCGCCGTCTGCGCCCTACGGCCCTAACCCAGTCGTGTGGTTTAACAACCATTGCGGTAAAGTCGACCCCTAATTCATGCACCTGTCTTTCTACGATACGCATACGGATAATACTATGATAACCGACAACGGTAAGCATGCCCGGACTCTGCCCATTGCCATCCAATTGTCCCTCTTTCCCATCAAATCGCCAGACTTTGCGCCTATATACGAAGCACACTACGGAATACCGCAACCCTTGGCAAGCCACGTTGGGTTAACAGCGCGGTTGTGGGTAACTTGTATGTACTTACGGGGGAACTACATGCCCGTAACTCGTAAAGTACACACACTACCCGCAAAAGGTACCAGCTCCGTACCCATGACTAGAGTAGGTATTAGTTGACGGTGCACATGGGAGGGAACTCTATCACAATTCATCCGCACACTAAGGACCGTTGCCACAGCTAGACATGGGGTTTGACTAAGTCAGTCTGCGGTCTCCATCACCCCCCCTACCTAGCGTACGAAAGCAACCCCGGTTCGAGATCTCAACCGCTGGGTGGGCTTAATGCCTACGAGTACCTAGTCGTAGTAGAGTCGCATTGCGTCACCGAACAACCCTTGCCATGGCTGCTCGGATCGCGTGCTATTCGTGGCATATGGCCCCGGTGCTAAACCCCGTCCTAGAAAGCTTCGAGCAAGCAACCCCGTGTGGCTGGAGTGGAGCACCGCTTTGCAGCTAATATAGACGCCCAGTTGCACGAATGTATACAGTCTGTCTGATCTGATACTGATATCTATCCGTCGCCACTACGGAGTAGAGTAGTCTCAACAGAGAGGGCTGGGATCGCAGCTCCTTTCCTTGCAAGAGGAAAAGTCGTCCCCAACAATCAGGGGATATCTATTAGCCTAGATGAGATATGTCTTAGCTTGGCTGGGTGGACAAGTGCCGAGCATGGCTACAAGCCCCGTCGAGACAGGAGATAACGAACATGGTATTATTATTATCCTTCGATCGTCAGGCCCCTTCAGCTATTATTAGCGTTCTCTTCGACTACTCGATTGAGGATGGCACTCCGCCGGGTCAGGCAGAACCCTTCTACGCTGCGGCAGATGTCGAGGCTGGGGGGGGGCTCCATGAACTAAACTATTCCCGTTGTTGTTTTGTTGTTGATACGCAAACTTGTTGAGAATGTGTCAACTTCGCCGACGACGGGGTGGCTTGCATGGCAAGCAGCGCTTAAGACCCAGAGAGCGCTGAAAATCCGGACTTCAAACACGAGCTCGGAGGATTTCAGCGCGGCATGTCGATCGTCGATCTTCCCTCGGTCAACAGCCGTCGGTGACCGGCTCCTCCAAGTCCGTTTTGCCTATCCTGACATTCAGGGGCTGAGTTGCTCTTTTTTTTTCTCCTCCCTTTGTTTGTTCGCAACACTTACGTGACTTGGGTATGATCAGCATCGGCCCTTTGCCTTGTGGTCCGGATGGGTTATTGAGAAGGTGGCTGGCTTGTTTGGACTTTTGATTGCTATCCCTCACATCGTTCGTGGTTACACGCGGGATGGTGTCATTCTGAATGATGGACAATAATGGCATGTCAGAAGTCTGAGTTTGGCTTGATATCAGCTGAGTGCGACTGATACGATGAACGTATCGTATGCTTTCTCATCCTCATCCAGAAATCAATGGTGTAGTCTATTACCTGGTTGCCTACGAAGGTCAGTTTCCATAATCCTTCAACGCCACGTGCTCCAGGCAGCACGCCTGTAATACGAGGAACGAAGGGAAGAATGCCGACGACGGTTCCTCTCGTGGCGCCCCACGGTTATTGAAGGCGGCTCTCAAAACCACGTGTGACGTTGACACGGGAATGCTATCTCTGACGATGAGAGAAAAGACGGTAGCTGAAAAGTAATCTTTACCGAGATGTCCCATGTTCTCTGTCTTCAAATCCCGTAGTGACGGGCCATCCCGTTTCGACTTTCGCAATTCGTGGCTTCGTGGCGCTTGAGGTTACTGGATTATGTATCTTAGATCTGATCCGTATTGAGCTGAATATGTAGACTTGAAGATGGGTGCCTATTGACTTAACTTGGAACATATGCGTCGTGACGAGGACACAGCTGATAGCAACCTCACTCTGCATCTCTGTCAACCAGATTTCAAGTTTCATTCATTGACATGGACATTAGTTCATAATAATGAACGTGTTGGCGACATGTGAATTGATAACTATTAGGAGTTGGATGTAGGTTAAACAGTTTCAATTCCATAAGGATGCTCAGTCCAAGTCTCGACAAAAGTCGCCGTGCTATTCTTGTGGCATCCTATCCATCATGCGATCGACCACAGTAAGCAAGTGGGCGAGGTGACGTGGTCCGAGAAATCGTACATGAAGTCAGGCAACAGCTGTAGCAAGTCTTCCCCGCGCGAGCTATCGCATGAACGACAGACTATCCAATGCACAAGACAGCCAGCTGTTCTACCAAGAGTAGCACCATGTGTTCCTCTCGAATTCGTAGTATCCGTCGAGTGCCAGCGTATACAGGTTAGGCCTCAATTGGACACCAAGATCGATGCCGGCATCCGAATTCAACGCTCGAGCGAGTGGGTGCGCTGTGCGTACGAGATGCAAGGTGCATTGGAGCAATGATACGTCGTTGAGGGGTAGGGAGTCTCGTCAATAGATCAATGAAGAAATATAATAACTTGCCAGACTACTTATATGGTGATTTGAATCTACTTGTCGGAGACTTTGGACACCAACCCCTTTTAGCTGCCTACCCTCTCACAGGAGACTGAACTCTCATTAGCCCTGGACCATTGCACGAGACTCTTGACAAATCAAGAGAGATGGCGTCTTTCAAGGGCCCGTCATGGCTCGAGCAACTGGAGCAGGAATGTAAGTGCTATCTCAACTACCGGGGATATTCTTCACGTTACTGACCATAGCCGTATAGTGGAAGTTGACGTGGACTGGATGGAGCCCGAGTACATCAAGAAGATGCCCTTCAAGCCCCATGACCAGACGAGTAATCAGCTCCTGGTGAACATCGAACTACATCGCGAGAGTAACGCCGAGATTCTTCGACAAGCTGCTAAGGAGCTTGAGGGTGAAGGATGGTTGGCGGTCTATACGAGAGCGGTCTGTTACGACTCTCCATAAAAGAAGACTCGGAGTCTGAACTGACATCAATACCTAGTCCGTCTTAATGTGTAAGAAGAACATCGACAACATCCATGGCCGTGTCTTGCTGCAGACACTCCCGTCGAAGGCATACGACATGCAAGCGACACTCGATCACGCACACTTGTACGATAAGGAGTTCGCACGGGCTGGCATAGGGAGGGATCGCTACTGCATCAAGATTCCATGCACAGGGCCCGCACTCAACGCGGCCAAGATCCTCTCGGAAGAGGGCATCGCCACACTAGGAACTGCTCTCTTCGGTCTTCCTCAAGCCATTGCCTGTAGCCAGGCGGGCTGTCTGTACATCAGTCCGTACTTCAATGGTGCGTCCTTCTCATCGGCTATGAAATCAAGTTTGGTCTAAACCCCGTCGACTAACACAACGAATAGAGATCCGCGCTCATAGCGACCTCACTCTCTGGCCGGATGTCAAGGATCCTGCTAAGGAGCATCCTAATAGTGCCAGGATCATCCAGATCATCGAGACGTATAGACGTCTCTACAAGGAAACTGGCAAAGCGCAGCCGCTCGTCAAGCTCGCGAGGTAAGTAGTATAAGAAGAGTGGATATTCCAAAACGCTGTACAAACTGACCCGTGTGCAGTTTTCTCAGCGCAAAGGAAGCAATGGCAGCAGGAGAACTGGGCTGTCATTCTGCCACGCTCCCGTATACCATAATTGACCAGCTCGTGAAGCTGGAATACGATGCGTCGGAACAGCCGGGTGCGAGCGTGCCCAAGGTAGCCCATCCCTATGCGAGAATGCGGTCGGTCCCGACACGTCTGGCCGAGGTATCCAAGACCGATCCTCTGTCAACAAACTGGGATGGCACATTAGCTAGCACGGACATGGACTATCTCGCCGACGGCGGCGCCGCGCTCGCGAAGGCCATCGAGAACGATGCTGTCACCAAACAACGACTCGCGGATGCCCTGGAGGTATTTATCGGGGACGATGAGAACGGCGAGACGAGCAGTAGGAAGCTATGCGAGGAGGTCATGGCCCAAGTCTGAGTTGAGTTTTTCTTGGAGAACAAAATTCTTCATAAAAAGGGAGGATAATAGTTAGCAAAATGGTATGTGTGTGTGTTCGCGCCCTCCTCTCCCCCACCGGCGAGGTCGCTGCTCATGAGAGCCCGTTGGTCTACTGATGAAAAAAAAAAATCTTCTTCTTCTTTTCACCCCTTTCGTTCAAACTTGTCAATTAAGGCACCATTGAATTGAATGGGTTAGATACCGCTTTTTTTTTCAAGGAAATCCGTTATTATTTATTATTAGTGTCCCCTACCCTGAATGAATTAATTAAGAAGTCCCCTGGGAGAGAGAGAGAGAGATAGAGAGAACACCGAAACCATCCAGTGACGGTCTGCTAGCCCTTGGTAGCTTTTCTTCTTACGGAGGCATGTAGTCTGGTAAGGGGTTGTTCGGACTGGGTATGTAGGTGGAGGCTGGGAAGTTCTGGGGGTTAAAGGGTTGGGGCGGCTGGAAGGGGAGGAAGACGGGTTCATGCTGGGCCTGGTCCATGTTGAAGTGAGGAATGCTCGGTGGCTGAGGCGTTGGGTAGGTCGCTATCTGGGCCGAGCTGGAACTGCTGATGGCGGTATGCCCGCTCTCACTCGGCATGTGGTCCGGATGGGGCCCGTACGAGTGGATGCGCGATTCGAAGCTGTCCCAGGACATACCTGCATTTGAAGTGGTTGGCAACGGGGGCGGATTCGGCTCGTGAATGGGCGTGCTCATGAAGGGCGGTGCTGCCTCCGCGACGATGTGGATGGAGGAAGGGTCTGCGGGCTGTAGGGCCGCGGGAAGCGTGCCGAGCATAGCTTCCGAGGCCGCGCTCGTGTCGGCGTGATGGACAGTCTGGACAGCCTGGACAGCCTGGACCGTCGGGTGATGGAGGGTGTTTGCTTGCCGTGGCTCGATCCCGGCACCACTCCTCCAGTGATTCACTTCGGCGAGCAGCTGGTCTCGCTCGGCCTTGACGGCCTCGAGTTGCTCGGTGGCTGTTCTGATCTGCTCATGCTGCGACTTGATGAAGGCGATGCTCTCGTCCACGACGACGTGCTTCGACAGCCGCTGTGGCTCCGTGTCGGTCAGAGCAGGCAGGAGATTCGCGAGGTTCTGTTTGTTCCCCTCTGGTCAATAACACACAGAGGGCTCGGCCCAGTTCGGTCTGCAGGACACACTCACGGTGAGAGCTTCCTTGAAGGCCTCTCGTCGGGACTTCTCAAAGATGCGATGGGCGGCCCGGTCGTCCTCCGTGAAGTTGCGCACCCGCTTCTTCTTGACACGCCGAGCCTGGGTCGGGCCCCCAGCGCCAGCGCCGGCGCCGGCAGGGTTCCTCGCTGGCCTCTCAGGAGAACGCTCGTCATCGTGGCCGCTTGATGACATTGGCGTAGGTTGATTCGCTCTCGAATGGGAAGATATAGGTGTAACACATCTCCAAATTAAACCAGCCTTCAGCGAGGAGTTGCGCTCCTTGACGGGCACTGCCAGGGGTCTCAAGCGACAGGCGACAGGCACAGGAGCTGAAGGGGGTTCTGCCCACGGCGATTCGGCTGAGGGAAGGGCTCTTGTGGCACTCAGTTCGGGAATTCTCTCCGACGCCAACTCCACTTCCCTTTCCTTATCCCGCAATTCAGCTTCAGTTGGCTCTAGAACCTGGGCAGAAACCCGGGGAAATTCTCATGCGGGGTATTCTGCTCTTTTTTCTGGCCGGTACTACGCCCTGGACTACTACCTATTAGTCTACCGGTAGTGTGTGTATTCTTACTGTACCGCCTTGTTTTTCTGATTATCTATATTGCTCGTATGATAGCGGTTGGAACGAGGGCCATGTAGCGACGGAAAGATTCCAGAACCAGCAGATCTCAGGGCCGGCGAGACGACGAAGCTCGCCCCGGGTCCGTGATCTATCTCTCTGCATTGCCCCCTCTCTGCGAGTGTTGCTGATCGAGTGTGTGTCTCCTCGCAGCTCACGTTCCCCTCGAAAACTCGATACATATGACTTTGTTAGCCAGCTCCTACCAGTCGACGCACCGGCGTGAGGATTCGAATCGATCCTCCTTCATGAAGGCCGTGAGAGTGACCTGGAGACTACATCGACCCATCCTGTCACACTGGAGGATCTAACCATGTATGTACCAACTGCTTCGCACAGCGGCTGGTTCCCGCTGTAGTGTACACCAGACTAGGAAGTACTTGGGATTAGCTCGCTGAATACCGCACATAATTACCTGTGATGCCACCTCCTAGAACGACGATCTTACTGTTCTGAGGACAGTGGCGGCTTGGCATCACCGCTAGGTCGAGTACTTCGTAATTAAGTACCAGGGTTGGCCCTTGGCACGTACCCATTAGGCAGGTATTGCGCGGTCGACAGGTATTCCTCACACTAGGTAGGTAGCTAATTATCACCTTTTGTCGTTGACAGGAACCCGAACCACATTGGAGCCGGTCTACGACGGACGTTGTCGACCGCGAGCATCACATTGCGCGCAGGCTCGGACTGCCGCTGCAGTGTGCTCGCACGTCTCGCCCTCTCGACACGCCAGGTCGACCGCCCTCGCAGCCCTCGCAAGCCTGGCAATGACTCACAGTCGTCCCGTTCTAGCGGCGGGCACCCGGCCACGCCGATCCAGTGGTTGCTCATTCTTCTCGTAGTTTCCTGGATCCATCCTCATTTTCCTACGAGGCCGGCGGAGGATGAGGTTGCTCAGTCGGTTGACTTTACTAAGGATGAGAAGTACATCCTTCCTTATGCGTTTGCGTAGTTTAACTATATTCCGTGCTAAGTTTTATAGCCCGGCATCCGAGTTGGCCTGGATTCTTCAGATGTTTGCATGCAGCTCGAGCCTGGGAGCTGGGCTAGCCGGGCGATGACAACAACCTTCCATAGACCCGATTCGTCGTGGTTTTGCTATCTCTGTCGAGCCAGCCCCTTATCTTGATGTCTCTTCCGAACTTCCCATCTCGTCTAGGGCATGATGCAACTGCGTCTATGTACCTGCTCTATCGTTGTTTACTTAGCTCCGCATGTAAACAAGCGACGTCAACCTCGGGCACTTCCGTTATGTAATGCCCACCCCCTATCCCTACCCCTACCCCTAATCCGCACTGCTCAGGTAGCTCCGTGTAAGTTAACGTAGCGGCAATCTGATAATACGGAATACGGAAGACCGACTGCTATTAATAAAGCTGCCCCGAACTCTGATAACAGCCGGGGCGGGACTTCGATGCCTCGCTGCTTCGCTGCGCTGCGGACGAGAGAGATCACGTAAGTACTACCGCAGGGTAGCTACCGAGCTAGACAGTAATCCTTAAACCACACGAGTCACGGTTGGAACTCTATTGGGGATTCTAGTGAGTGCCTAGTTTAGTGTCGAAGCAGCTTCACAGATTGGCGTCGTAGATTGACTGGGAGTCTTTCCTATTGCCCAACTCCGCGATCTGGCTGCGTCATCCAGCTCTGCGAGTCTTGTTCTTATCAGGTGCTGTGACGATGCAGCCGCAGACTTGGGCTTATGAAACCGGGTGATCTGTGCGTTGATGCATCGGCTGCTAAGATAGGAGGTCATCGATATCCAACAACAGGCCCGTTGCCGGGCCAGCCGTGGTGTTGACACCGTGATGAACACCTTCCTCAGTCGTCTGGCGAGCAGGGCAAAATGTTCCGCACGATCGATCCTTTGCCGCTTAGTCGCCCTATTTCATCATGCAAGCGCCCATTCGATGAGACCGCCGTCAGTGCCCCCCCCGTCAGTTGCCCCCCCGTCAGTTCTCCCGGGTTCCGGCCCTACTTTTAGTTTGAGTTTTTCTGGCATTGGCCTCGTGCTCATTATGAGGGGCTGGTGCTCGGTCATGAGCATTCGACGAAGAGCTCTGGTCAAACGCCCTAGCTGTCGTTGAATGACATGTGTGGGGGTTGGGGGGTCTCTAAACTCGTGGCTTAGATCAAGACCATCCGCTGCATGAAAGGACACACGTGCATCCAGAGTGCGTTTCTTGATTCTGACATCCTGACATCCTTCACAATCGTATGACCTCGAAGCAGGAGGCAGTGCTTCTCCGTCCTCAGTCAGCAATGGAGACGCTTCTAACTCGGAGCTTCTCAAGAACGTTGATTCGTATCGAACGACGCCTATGAATCGCACCTGTCAAAGGATTGAGGTAATTGACCGCCAGCATGGAGCTTGAGTACCCCATCTTGACAGCCGGTGGAGAAGGACGAAGTCGTAATAGTGATGGAAGCCAGATTCTATGACCAATCTTTGAGAAGAAGAAGTCATTGTCGTCGATCGCCGCGAGCCCATATGGAGACCTCCGACATACTAAACGGCTGTGTCCTTGACTGACTTGCACTTCTCCAGCTTCAGTCTTGATTCATGGAATTCAGACTCGCCAGGGTTAGCATATTTGCTTCTTTTGGCAAACGCCAAAGATCCAGTCTCACATGACAGACAGGCCTCGACAATAGTGGATATCTTTCTGCTTCCTATTCCGCTCATGTGCTTACTCGCAGAGTCTATTGACAAAAGAACGCGCGAAAGGGGACCAGATCTGAAGACCGTGTGGCTCATGGGGGAATAGTCTACTCGTATAGTCGTTACTCGTAAGCACACCGACGCCATCGCAAACGCGCAATTAGGCAACGATAAACACGCGCATACGGCAAAAAACAAACAACTCTCCAGGCAATTGGCCAATGTAAGCAGAGCTAGGCAACAGGCAATATCTATTCAAAACCAATGTCGTATTGATTTCCAGCGTAAGCCGCAAGCGAACGCTGTGATGCAGATGATGTGTCACGTCGCTTTGAAGTTACCGCAGCCGGTGAGCTGGTACGTTGGAGACAAAGGGCAAGATGCCATTGGCACTATTTCCGATGCCTTTTTCTGCAGGTCAGAAAGCTCGGCGTCGTGGCCGCGCAACCACGATCTTTTGGCAAGGCAGTGTCACCTTTTTCATGCAAGTGCCCTGTTCCCTTGGCCCAGTTGAAGGCCACGCCCGTCTAACGGGAACATCTCGTGACGAGAACGGCGTTTAGATGCTTCGAAGTTTTGTCATACTAAGTACGCGCCTTGGATGTGTCTTGTGTCTAGTTGTGGAATGGACTGCGTGGTTGTCGTGGCTCCGTAAGCATACATAAGAAAGGTCCGAGACACATTGCTCCAGAGACGAACATACCGTGGCTTGAATGTTTTGATCTCCCGTACCATCATTGATATACACACCTACGATATCGTGAACCCAACTCCCCACCACGTCGATGTTGAGAGAAGTCTTGGGTTTGTCCGCACTCTTTGGGCTGAGTGCAGGCCAAGCTCTGCCGGCGCCCGTAGTAGACCTTGGCTATTCAAAATACCAGGGGTACTATGACCCTGACTTCGACCTGAATATATACAATGGGTACGAAGAAAGAATGATTCACCAAAGGAGACATTGGACTGACCTCAGAGAAGAGTCAGATATGCAGCGCCTCCGGCTGGCAAGTCGAGATGGCAGATGCCTCAACCTCCCAGCATGAATGCAAGCGTCATCACTCCAGCCGTAGAATTCGCACCACAATGTCCTCAAGTTCCTCCTGCTACCCGGTATGTTGAATCCCGTACTGACAGGTGGAACTGAAGCCGTAGGACTAACACCTTGTCATTACTTAAGGAATACCACGATACCTGACGCGCCGTCCGGCGACGAGGATTGTCTATTCCTCAATGTCATGGCGCCAGCTAACGGCCAGTCACTACCCGTCTTGGTCTGGATTCGTAAGTTCGCTTCTGGCCAACCCAATGGCAACGCAAATGCTCATTTAAGTAGACGGCGGTGGCTACGGCGCTGGAAACAACCGAATGGAACTCAAGGAACAGATCCGTACCAACGGTAACTCTTACATCGTCGTATCGATCGCTTACCGCCTCGGAGCGTTCGGGTTCCTGTCGTCTGCAGAGGTAGCGGAAGGTGGCATTTTGAATGCCGGTATTCATGACAGTAATGATCCCGCTCGTTTTCTCCTTTTCTTATACTCCGCTTCAAGAGTGCTGAAGCACTGCATGCATTCCCTAATATCTTTTCGCACTTTCGGAGCGCCAAGAGCGTGTTCAGCATGACGAATTATTACTGATTTCGACTTTTACAGTGAGATTCGCGCTTCAATGGGTCAAGAAAAACATCGTTCGCTTTGGCGGTGATCCTGAACAGGTTACCATCTCCGGAATATCTGCCGGAGGAGGTGGTGTTATGTTATTAGCAATGGCCAACGGAGGTAGTGAGGGAGACGCACTCTTCAAGGGTCTGATTCCCTCGAGCCCCTATTTACCAACCCAATGGTGAGAACTCGACCTTTCATTCGTGATCCGAATCTTGGAAGGCCGTCGCTCATTCTAAATTCAGGGACTTCGACGATGCGTGGCCGACTCTAAGCTACCAAGCTTTCGTCGATGCCGCAGGTTGCGCTGATGCGGAGATACCGTTCGAATGCCTGCAGTCGGCAGACACAGCTGTCCTTCAGAAAGCCAATGCCATAGCTAATGCAGCAGCTAACTATGGTCAGTGGGCTTTCATACCGGTGACAGATGGCTCGTTGATTCGGAAGCGACCGACTGAACAGCTCGTCACTGACAAGAAAGTGAATGGGGTTCGCATGCTGAGCGGCAGTAACGAAAACGAGGGGCCCCTTTTCATACCTCAAAATATTACTAGCAAAGATGACTTTGTCAGCTTCGTATTGACAAGTTATCCGCGCCTCAGCGAGCAGAACATGACCAAAGTCCTGGAACTTTATGATGTACCAGAAGATGCATCTGGGGAGTACGTGAATTCCAATGGTCTAACGCCGCCGTTCTCGACGACCAACTCCAACTGGGCCATTGGCTGGCAGCAAGCAGCAACCAACCTGTACGCCGAGACAACATTCGTGTGTCCTTCGTATTGGTTGGCAGACGCCTTCTCGGGTGTGGACGGCAAAGGCTCTTGGAAATATCAATTTTCCGTCCCTCCGGCCCAGCACGGAGCAGATGGTGCACCACTTCTTGACGATCCGAAAACTCCGGACACGGGAATGGACGAGGTATTCCGCGTTGCGTTTCAACAAATATGGGGCAACTTCGTCGTCAACGGAGATCCGACTCTTAGCGTAGCACAGCTTGGCGCTGCGGATAAGGGGAACATCGACGCTGCCGGCACGGCAAAGTGGTCACAATGGGGCGGTCAACCCGAGACGGACTTCATGCTGAACCTGAATATGACGGGTGGGACGCCTGTGCCCATCGCTAGTACTCTTGACAATATAACGGTGAACGTGACGGGCTATGTTTCGAAGGCCGGAGATTCTTATCCGGAGCTGAAGGCCGATTTCAAAATGGTTCCCGGATGGCCATGGGAAGACGGACGCGGCAAGCGGTGCCAGCTTTGGGCCGATTTAAGCCCGTGGGCATTGGAATAGACCTATGACGAGAGCCAGAGGGAAACTAATTCCATAGAACGGCTTTGTCTATGAGGACAATGTATTTATCGTATCCTGTCGATGAAGTAGATAGATGACGACCCATGCTAGTATAATCAAGAAAGATCGCCGCGATACCTACCTAATTCAGTCCCTCGCGTACTCTACCGCCGCATCTTTTCATTAATGCAATGTATTTCGTAGGATATAAGTAATATTACCCGGACTTCGCTTATATGACCATGAGGGATCAGAATCCGAAGCAGTTCGTCCCAGACGTTCTTTCGGTCGTAGTCCGGAGTCCACGGGATGAACAAGATGCCATCAAGACCCCAGAATCCGTGTGTGGTTACTTACTAATTGCTCGATGCTTCCCGCGAGCACTCCAACTCTACGGAAATACCCATCCTACCGTATTCCATGCCTAATTTAAACTTAAGCGGTGCGTTGCATTACGTCGGGTCGAGAGAGAGAATTGTTATAGCCGAGGATCGGGCGCGGTGATATTACACTGGCGGGTCTGAACTCGGCTTTTACTGCTCGCTTCTGCTAAAATCTACCTAGCGTAAGGATTAGGACTTAGGGGTCTACGAGTACGGAATATTACCTACGGATTACCTGCCTAGACCGGGTAGCGACAGATTTTGCCTGTGTCGGTGTGTGTTGTATTCCGGGATTCGTGGTCGCGGTTTCCCTTTTCATCGCCGAATGCCCAACTGTACCGGTGGCTTACACGAGGCAGTTACGGAAGCAGAAGAGGTCCAAAACGGCAGGAGCGGATTGCAGGAAGGTTCAGGTGACGACGGGATTGAGTCTGGAATCGGCAGTTTTGACGGGCCGACTCGCTCAGAATCTAAGTTTGCTCGGATTCCCCCATAAACGATGCACGACGACCCAGAGACGCGTCATGATGGGAGCCACACTTCTGCCCACGACGTCTTGGCACAGGATGCCGGTGATCTAGAATCCCAATCCCAATCCCAATCACAGAGCGGAATTGAGATAGAGAAAGACGTGGCCGCCGGAACGCCGCAGGAAACACCGATAGTGCCGCTCAATGGCCAAGACAACTTGGCTCCAGCCGGGACCGAGAGCGGCCAGAAGGAGACTTGGCAGGTCACGGATGAGGCGATGACCCCCGAAGATGGAGTCATCACCAAGTGGTTGGAGGCCATCAACTTCATGCCGTCGTCGTGCCGTTACGACCCGCAGAATCCACCCAAGTTTACGCTGTCTATGAATTTGCTCCTCGCGTTTGTATGGAACCAATCCCTTTAGTGGACAACTGAGATGATGGAAACATATACTGATCAATCTCATAAGAGCACTACTTTTACCGTTGCGAACCTATACTATCCACAACCCATTCTCAATGTCATTGCCGAAGACTTCAATGTCTCCTTTGAGCGCTCGTCAAGTGTGGCGACCTTGTCGCAGGCTGGATATGCAGTCGGGCTACTGCTCCTATGTCCTTTGGGTGACATGGTTCCCCGTCGGCCCTTCATTCTACTCCTAATCTTCCTTACTGCGACAATGGTGAGTGCTCTGCATTCTGAAGAGGTATTACATGAAGATGTGATAAGCTAACAATATGTAGTGGATTGGTTTGTGTCTGACAACCAACTTCGATGCCTTCCTTACCCTGTCTTTCCTCTGTGGTGTAGGGTATGTTTACTTATACCCCCTATCGAAGTCACTCATGTTGTGCTGATACACCAGGAAATATAGCACCGTCACACCACAACTCATGCTTCCCCTTGTGGGAGATCTTGCTCCTCCTGAACGCCGCGCATCATCTCTAGCTGTTGTCGTTTCAGGACTGTCTCTGGGGTTGCTAGTAGCGAGAGTGCTTTCCGGTGTCATAGCGAACTTCACTTCGTGGCGCAACATCTATTGGTTCGCCCTCGGTGCGCAATATCTGACCTATTTCATCCGTGAGTTTCCCCAAGTCTGGTGTTTGTTCATCCTCGACCTGTACCAGAAGTATAGAACTGACCTCGGGTGTCGTAGTCTTCTTCAAGCTCCCTGACTACCCAGCTAAAAACCATGGCCTGAACTACTTCAAGGGCGTATGGAAAATGTGCGTGATGGCTGTCATGGAGCCCCTGCTCATACAAGCCTGTTTGATGGGGTTCCTCCTGAGCTCCGCATTTACGAATTTCTGGACGACATTGACCTTTCTCCTGTCGTCACCGGCATACAACTACACTTCGTTAGAGATCGGATTGTTCGCGTTCATCGGTATCGTCGTCATCTGTCTATCCCCATTGTGGTCTCGCATGATCACGGATAGATTCGTCTTCTTGTTCTCCAGCGTTCTCGGTCTTGTCGTCGAACTCATCGGCATCATTATTGGAACTTTTATCGGTAACTTTACCGTTGCGGGTCCGGTAATCGAAGCCATTCTCATGGGTGAGTAGAAAAGTCTCATTATCCCTTTTTATAATGCTACAGTCCAGTAGCCCACGCCATAATGCCAACCCGTATCCCATCTTCCCCCCTGAAGACTGAACCCTTTTCAATGAAGTATCAATTCACTAACTGAGACAATTCACAGACGCGGGAGCCAATTTCACACACACAGCAAACAGAAGCAATATCTATGGGCTTGACCCCAAAGCTAGGAACCGTGTCAACACGGCATACATGGTCTTTTGTTTCGCAGGGCAACTGACTGGAACAGCCGTGGGCAACCGCCTTTATGCTGAGGGAGGCTGGATCTGGAGTGGAAGTATGAGTATTGCATTCGTCGGCGCAGCCGTCTTGATTGGGCTTGCTAGAGGCCCTAGAGAGACCCGTTGGGTTGGTTGGAGAGGAGGCTGGAACATTAGAAGATAGACCCATTGCATAGAGAAGAGTTGAGCGGCAGCGTGCTGTTGAAGAAGCTCAACTCAACAGTATATAAGACACTTTAGGTCTCACTGCCATTGCACATAGTGCTCTGGTGGCTTTAGATACCACCCTTAGATCGTACATAATAGTTTCTACTTGTATATAAATATATATATTATTGGACTCGCAAGAGTCATGGCTAACAACCATAACTCACTAAACTACAGACCTCATTCCCTACATAATTCACTCACTATAAGAGACAAGATACTCCTGACCATATATTTACTTACACATACTCGTTCATCGTCTTTTAGAGGGTATAGTCACGACTAGCCGTTGACTTTCCACATTCCGACGGCTTACTGATAAACCAACATAGACTAATAAGTAGGCCTGCCATGCTAGGATCCACAACAAGGGATCGTTCATCACGCAATTTCAGTTCGCCGATGCTCGCTGCCCTTGAGTTCAATCGGCACATCGTCTGCCGCGTACGAATACCCACTGGAACGCTCTCCCCATCCTGTTCTAGCGTTCCTACTCGGAACGATCCCCGGGTTCCAGACAAAGAAACCCAGGGAAACACTTATGGAGTCGTTATCCGTTACCGTTATTAATCCAGGTCCAATGCAGGAACCCGTCCGCCGTTTCGACTAAAACTGGGCCGGGGGGATCTACTTTTTTTTGTTTATTTTCACTCATCCTTTCTCTCTTTTGTTTACGAGAGTATTTTTCATCGTCTTGAATTTTGCATGAGCTTGCGACGCTAGCGCTGCAATTCGGAGTGCTCATGGCGACTGATGAGAGAACGCCTCTGCTGGCTCGCAGCCAGGGTGCCAATGGACAGAACGATTCTCTCACGGAGCTGGATAAGCCGTCCAGTGTTCTGTCGAGGTTTCACTTGAGCAGCGCCAACCGGATTCTCCTGGCTGGATTCCTCGTGTCGTTCACACTTGGCATCACGCAAATCCCGTAAGCTACGGATCTCCTGTATCTCGTGGGATCAAGTCTACCCAAATCGAACAAACGCACTGACAAATAAAGGCTCCTCTATGTCTTCCGTCTCATGGAATGCGACATTTTCTATGGACACAGCCCGTCTTTCCTGAGCTCGTCAGATGAGCGATGTTATCGTCCCGAGATCGATGCCGGGACTGCTCGGCAGTTCTCTATTCTTGGCATGTCGACATCGCTGAGTGGTGTTTTTAACCTCTTCGTCTGCGGCTACCTGATTAAGAAGTTGGGTTCACGGAAGGCTTTTGTCTCGCAGACTTTGCTTCTGGGCTTGAGGGTATCGACGCAGTTGGCTGCTGTTAATATTGGTGGACGGACTGGCGAGATTGTTTTCCAAGGTTAGTAGTAATCTGGGGGTTGTTGAGTATTCCTCATTGAATGAGGATGAATTGGTTGAAACTGAGCTGACTTTCATCCCTGATCAGTTTGCCAATCCATAGGCATCATTGGAGGGCCTCGTGGGTATCAGTAAGCACCACTCATCCATCTTGTCAGGAGTTGAGCATCCCAGCAAAGCTAACATTGGACATTAGTCTCGTTCTGAACACTTCCGTCAGCGAAGTCGTAGCCCCTAAAGACCGAACTGTTGTCTTCGGCCGGCTGCAGGGTTCTACCATGCTCGGCACAGCATTTGGATTCCTCCGTAAGTCCTTGTCTTTTAGGGGTATACTGTTTACAGAACTGATCATGTGTATTAGTCGGCGGCGTGCTTAACGATGTCTACGGTGTCCAACGTCCTTTCCAGATAGCATTCTGTCTATTCATAATTGGTTCTTTATACGGCGTGTTCTTCATGCCCATGAGCATCTCAACAGATCCGAATGAAGGAAAGCAGCTCGGTCGTGGAATCGACGAATTCTTCGCACCGCTCAAGGTCATTGTTCCTCACAAGTACCGCTTAGAATCTGGCAAAGTCATCACGAACTACGGCTTGATATTCCTAGCGCTTGGTATCTTCCTTGGTGTCGTAAGTAAAATCACATCCGAGCAACGCAACTTGTGTCATGAAATCATCTCTCACCATATGACCAGTTTGCTTCTGGTTATGCTCCGCTTCTCCTCCAGATGTACGGCACGTCCATGTTCCACTTCAACACGACGGAAAACGGGTACCTCATGTTTGGCAACTCCCTGATCCGTGGTCTCTTCTTGCTTTTTATATTCCCCAAGATCATCACAACTGGCCGGATCTGGTACAACGGAGAATCCCAGCAGAATAATGACGAGAGTGGCACCTCGACGAATCCTGAAAATGGAGCCACGCCACCCAAGGAGCCCGAACAGAGTCCCAACTCCGAGGACGAAGATTCGGGAACCGGCTTTGACTTGCTCTTCGTACGATGGAGTCTGGTTACTGACTCCCTGGTGACCGCATTCGCAGGCTTCTCCTCCGCCTGGTGGCAGGTATATCTAGCCGGCTTCCTTCTCCCATTCGCGTCGGGTTCAGCACCAGCAGCCAAGGGTGTGATGACAGAGATGTGTCCCGCCCACCAGCGAAAGGACGCCATCAGCGCCATCACTCTCGTCGAGAGCGCCGCCATGCTCGCGACGCAAGGGTTATTCGGTCTCATCTTCGCCGCATTTTCAGAGATGGGCAAACCAAGTTTAACGTTTTTCTTCAACGCGGTAAGGAGAAGGCAAAAGCGCCATACTATGCTCTTGATCTGATCTTCTGACGCTTTATAGGGGATTGCTGTCGTCGGTTTCACGGTGTTGTTCACGGCTCGTTTCCCACCGGCTAACAGCAAGCGGATAGACGACGACAATGACGATGACAACGATACTGCTCCTCAATTGACTCAGGAGACATAGTATCACTCACAATAACGACATATGATGTGTCACATGATTTGGAACCCCGTATGCACGTAGGGAACCCAGTCAGGATGTACGAGTAGAATCTTGCAGCATGTTCGTATGCAGATATACATCAGACATTTCCTATATTCACCTACTAAATGATCAATCATTCACTCCTCTACTAATACGCTGTAAAGCTCCAATGTATACCACTACATTCAAAAGACTGATTCATTGCTGATCATCTCAGGAGAAAGCATGCTCGGCATTGGAGTCCTTGAACAAGAAGATGGATGGAATTAATCAAGCTTTGATCATACTATTGTGAGTTGACAGATCCTCAGTGAGAGCTTGGAATATCGAGGCCTGTTTCCACCTGAGCATTTTGCCTCTTGTCTCGCGGAGATGTACGTAGACTCTGGCCCATGACATGCAGTCACGAGTGGCGCATTTCAGACTCACAGCGCCGTCGAATCTCAGCTTGACAATCGAATTAACAACGGCGATACTTTCAATTTGATCTACTGTTTCTATCGGATTACGTTTTGGCCTTGGCGGCAGCAGTGAAATATGTATTGATCCATTGGTTCCTCCAACGTCTGCTCGCCCGTTACGCCCGTAAATAGATATCTTGCGAACCGATCCAAAAAAAAAGAAAGAAAAAACAAACAACTAACGATTGCGTCCCAACCCCATCCGCGCCAACCCACAGTCAAGCAGAAAGCCCCGTCACCGAAGCAGAATAGCCAGCTGAATTTTAAACGGGGAACAGGTGTTAGAGAGCTGAAAGCCTTGAGTCAGACGGGTCGAGTCCGACAGGACCTCTACCCATAGTCCAGATGCGAGAACTCAGCCGACGAACGCCGCGTAATGCCCAACAAAACCGATTCAGGAAAAAAATAAAACACGAATTGGGAATGTCTGTGTGCAGATTCTACTCGGCCCCAATCTCTCCAGCCCCATCCATGCCGAAGCTGGGGTTGAAGTCGAAGCTTGACGGGTCATTTTCGCCATCATGAAGGAAAGAATCGAAGTCGAAATCAGGGAGGACATCGTTCGACTCAAGGTCGTTAAACTCCGGAATTGTGGTGAACTGTCGCTGTCTTAGCGGAATTGTGTCTGTATCTGAACGGTTGCAACTTACTATGTTATTACTATTATTCATATCGGCGTAACTGATCTGGTCCGGAGCAGTCACGGGAGCAGCAGCAGCCTGCGGCGCAGATACCGGTGCATTTGCGGCTGGAGGTACGGCCGTGGTGTTCTGGCCGGGCTTGAATGCCGCCGGATTGCCAGGCGTCATGGGAGTGGCCGGCGTGGGAGGCTCCTGGTCTTGATTAGCCTCCGGCGCGGGGGTGGTGCCGGCGGTGGGCGCTTTGTTCTTCTGAGCCGCGGCCTAGGAGATGTCAGTACGATACTCTATCTAGCACTATAGGGCCAGGGATGTGGTGGTACCTTGCTCTTTGAACTCTTGGTATCTTTCTTCTTCGGTGCGGGCTTGGCAGCCTGCTGAGGGGTAGGCGGAGCCGCATTGCTCGTCTGTGGTGACGATGTGTTTGGCCGACCATTAGCATTGGCAGCCGGAGCCGGAGCCGACGGTGGAGGCATCGCTCGCTGATGCTGAGCGCCCTGTGGACCCTGAGGGCCCTGAGGGGCCATTCCATTACCATTTGGACCCTGCCATTGCATTTGTTGAGGGCCTCCCTGCTGTCTAGCCATCATCTGAGGATTCATCTGGCCATTGAAAGGTTGGCCAGGGTGCGAGCTAGGTGGGCGCATGCCTCCGTTCATTTGCGCCGCGACCATATTGTTATCCATGCCGTTCATGTTCTTGAAGAAGTTCTGCTGCATATTGGGATCCATTCCATTGGGAATGAAATTCATAGCATTTGGTGAGCCTCTTGACTGAGCTCCCTCAGGAAGAGGCGAGGGAATGCCGGCCGGGTTCATCTGAGGCGTTCCACGTTTCATCTGTTCGTTAGGGTTAGGCGAGGCGCCAGGTCGCACTCCCTGGGGAGAGGTATCTTGGAAGGGTTGCCCGTTCGCACCGGGGGGGCCACCGGGCCCATTAGGACCGTTAGGACCGGAACCATCTCGAATGCCAGTCATGCTGTCCTGTTCTTGCCGGGCCATCAAGAGTCGCTTCTTGTTCTGTTGTTCGAGTAACATCAGTTGCATCTGGTAGTCCTGAAGGGCATGATTGCTACCACCCCCCTGGGTCGCACCGGGTCGCATGCCAGGCGCCCCCATCTCAGGATAAAACGCACCGATGGTAGTCGAGTTCTCCGGACCTTGAGCTATCATAGGCGAGCCTTGGCCTTGAGGACCGCCCGGATTGGCAACCTGCTTATTCGGCATTTGCTGGCCATGGTGTTGCTGAAGATTATGAGAGTAGATCGATTTGGCTTGCGTCTGTGCAGACTGTAGTGAGAAATCTCGAAGCTGCTGAGGAGTCAAATTAGCGGGGTGGATGCCATTTGACACGAGCATTTGCTGAGCCATGGCAGCATTTTTGGTATCGCCTACTTGCTGTCCCGGCATTCCTTGCTGAGGTCGCTGTCCATTCATCATAGTCGGGTGCTGGGCATTGAAGGGACCCGGTCCTTCTAGTCGAGGCCTCTTGGTGGGCGAAGGTGCGTTCTCGGCAGAGCCTGGCGAAGCTGGGCGGTTCTGGTTACCGTCCATGTTAGATCCGTCGCGTTGCATCTGGTTCTGCTTAGCAGCCTGAAGCATCTGCATTTGCGGACTAGGACACAACGAGGATTAGTTTCTGGCACACGAGGACTGCGTTGAATCTCTGGATGGCGCATGAGACGTACTTATTCTGGTTGTTGGCCATGGCGGTTCTGGCCAGATCGGGATGCTTCGCGCTCATCCGCATGTTATTAGGCATGCGTGGCACCATTTGACTGTACATTTCCGGTCTTATCTGACGCAGCAGATCCTGTTGCTGGTTTTGCCGTAACCGAGATTGTTGCTGGAAAAGATGTTAGAAGCAAGGACAGCAATGGCTACGCTGCAAGGCTGAAGGTGTATGTACCTGTGTGTGTGCAACGTATTGGCTGACATGGGGGCTGACGCCGCCCTTGTTGCGCTGGGCCGATAACATATCCCAGAAAAGACAGAACCACTCATATAAAAAACAGCTGTCAGATCCATTGGGGACATTGGGCGCAGGAAGATCGTTGGGTCGCTTGGAATCTACATCGTCCTTGCTATCAACGTCCATCGGATCCTCGCCCATGCCGGCTCCAATAGTATTGCCGTTCTCGTCGCGACGAGGGCTCTTGTGAACATTGAGGGCCTGTTCACTCGCGAGCATGGCGCGCGCACAATCGTACATGCCCTCTCGAAGGAAATAGTCGTAGATGTATGTGTTCAAATTGGCACGGTTATTCTCCGGGGGACGCTGGACTTGGCCCGCGGCCATAGCATTGTTACCCATCATGGCCATGGGTCCAGCACCGACGGAGCCGCCAGCCATGGACATATTGGGGATGTTGACGTTATTCATGATTCAGGGTCGACAGAGCGAGTCTGTCAGGAACCAGGAGAATCAATCGAGTTGAAGACACCAAGTCAGTATTTCGCATCCGGGGTGGGTTCCACAATTAGAAGGCGGATTGATATCAAGGCCGCCAAACAGTTGCGTGCTACTGCTTAGGGGATGCGACGGAACGGATGGGCGTGGTGGCTTGTGCCGCTCCTCTCGTTGTCGGCGAGAAAGCTTGGTCTGCCGTTCGGGAGAGTCGGGAATTCGGCAGCCAGAGATGCGTCCCAAGCGGGATTAGTAGCGCGTCAACGGTCGCGTAGCTCCGAGTTGTCAAAGCGAACACCCTGTCCGAAAAGATCCACGGTGCCACTGATGCAGTAGCGCTTCCTCGTGAGATAGTTCAGTGGGAGGATGCGGCGATGACACGGATAAACAGCGCAAGGTACTGGCTGTACTGTACTGTACTCTTAGTATACGGTGGCGGGCGAGAGCGTACGATAACGAGCAGGGACGGGGGGGAGAGATGATATAAAGACAACTGCAGCAGCTGCTGCTGGAGGCAGATTAGAGAAGGTGCGAAAAGCAGATGTGTGAAGAAGACGGGATGATGGCGCGAGGGGTGGTGGTGCCGGAGGTGGTGTGTGTGATTGATTTTGCAGCGGCAGCGAAGGCGAGGATGGCTAGATGATCTGGTTTTGGATGGATGGCTTCAAGAGAGAAGTCCGTGGCTCCCACAGTGCGCGGGGTACAGTGTACGCCCTGTGCGAGAGAGGGTGCCAGTTGGGTGCCAGTAGGCTGTCAGTGCAACCCAGCTCCAACGGGCCACAACGGGCTACAGGTGAGGCCAAGCAACAATTGCCGCACAAGGCAGGCGATGATTAAGGTCAAGTGGTGGGCTGTATCCCACAAAAAATGCACGAGAGATCGGGGGTTGTATCAACGCAATTGAAAAATGACAATTGAGCTGATAATGCAAGAATAGGTATGGCGGAGTTGTTGTGTTGAGTGGGAGAAGGTTGCATTTGCCTTGTGTGGTGCGAGCAGTTTGAGTGGTGGCGGTCGGAGGCCGTTTATATATGGGGAGCGATCTTCACGGGGAGGGGAGGGAGAAAGAGAGAAAGAAGAAGAGAGAGGAGGAGGTGAGGCGCAAGGGGGTGGGGGGTGCAGTGCTGCGTTAAAACCTCCTCATGAACCTAAAAAATGTGCTGATTACGTCCTCTAAAGGCCGTACCTACGGAATACCCGACCTGAGCTTCCAAGTTCAGTGCTTGCATTATGGGATTGCACGGAAGGTTGCGCGTGCCGTCGGGTTGCTCTCGTAGAGGCTTCCCGACCTCAGTAGGGCTATTTACAGGTCGGTCTGTACCTACGAGCTCGTCCTTTCCCTCTGAGCAGAAGTCTGAGGTCCTGTCGGTGGCTTGGTAGGTGTGATGATGGATATCTCTTTAATCCGCAGGTACAGGTGATGGTCGCTGTTAGACGGCACTGGATAGGCCCGAGCAGGGAAGCTATGAGGTATCCGTAGGTCCGCCTACATACCTAAAGTACAACAAGCTGCTGTACGGCTTCTCCCACTGAGACCTACTTACCTAAGGCACTGGACCTCAGTGGCCTTCACTGCCTGGACCTCTGAATTACGGTAGGTACATGACCCCACGGAATACTGGATCCTGCTCCCGCTACACTGCAAGTATGGACGGTGTCGGTTCTTAAATGTGACCGACAGGCACTCGGGGCAGCACAGCTCCTCACCTACAAGGAGGTACCGCACGAAATACCTATCAGCAAAACACCGTCGCGCTGTAAGCATTCCGAGAAATCGGTAGTTCGCGATGCGATCTTGCGATGCACCTACGATATGGCATGACACCCTTTTATGTACATATTCGCATACCTATTCCGTACTTCGTGCACACCTACCCAACTCGGCACTTGAACATTGACATCCAGTCGGCTACAATGTTTACCAGAATTACTTACAGTAGGTATTCATACCTGTTCATCTACCTTACTATCAGCCTCAACCATTTGACCGTGAATATGTAGTTCTAGGTAAATAGCATGTATGTAACTCCCTTCTCAACCTCTCTTCTGGCCTCAACTGTCTGCCAGCCAGTCAACGTCCTCCTCGGTACGGTGTTCCGTCCAAATGGCCAGGAATAGGAATCGTCGAAAATCAATCTTGTACTGTACAGGATACAGCATCGGGGATCTCTCCGCTAGGCGAATATTTCAGCACGGGGGACAGGGGTCCTGGCTCGTCCTAGGTGTGTCGATTTCTATGGAAACACGTGGGGGATCACGCAACAAAGCCTTCGTCCGTCAAGGCCCAACACCATCGGCATCATTCGCTTAGGCGTATTTTCTGGTCCCGACCCCACTTGATTGACTTGGCATGCTCACGTCAAGTTCACAGTCGCCAACATCGTCACATAAGCATCTCAGATGAAGAGACGCTTGAGTTGATAACTCGAGATTCATCTGAGCTGGTGATGCGAGCTCCTTCTTACGTATCTGGATATCTGATTGATCCCATGGCATATTCGCCGATCGTCAACTGACCAGAACTACAAGTACTTTACGTGATGCCCTGCGTGACCAGACGCAAGTACTTAAAAGGGGCACCAAACGGTTACTATCTAGCCTAACTCAGACGGCTCGATTGCTTCTGGGGTTATGATTGGCAACACCTTAGGCATCTACAGACTACCTACGGGTTACAGCAGTGGGTACCTAGTAAATAAGTAATTAGTAGGCAGATACGTGCCGTCCCCAAATACTGTCTGAAGGTCACGGAGGCAAACAGACAGCATGGCCTTTACTTTGATTGTTTTGTCTTCACCGGATCCGCAGCGCCTTGTATGCATGCGATCGATACGGTGTGAGTGCGAAAATCATGCAAACGAAGTTGCCGTTTGTAACGCTTCCTCTCTAGTACCTACGTAAGTAGGTATTTATGTAGGATCATTTGTGAAAATGCATGCTGTCTCTACACTCATGAACCAACTACGAAATAAGTACAAAGTAGGGGTAGGTGGGCAGCGCAGAGCTTGCCTTGGATTGAGATGACGAGGTCTGTAACTCCTTTACTCATTTGAGTCCAATTGACGGTGGCCATCCCGGTTCTCACATATAAATCCACCCTCAATCGTCACCCGAAGCATGGGTGTGAAGGATCATTCCCATCAGTCTGGCACGCTAGAGAATACAGCGGCAAAACACCAATGCAGGAACACTGCATCGACGCACTATTAAGTAGGTAGTGTAGGAATTGCGAAGCTTGGCTAAGCTTGAAAGCATGAACGGGTGTATGGAGCAAAGCGAAGGTCCCTGGGTCGGTAGACACCTTCATGCGGTGAGAAGCCATGATGAAAGACGGCAGAGCCACTCACGTTCCCTTTCCGAGTAAGAATGATATCAATCAATTCAAGACAAGCCACACAGGGGACCAGCTACCTACCTACTAGCAGGTATCCGTATGTAGTTACTACCATCAGAAAGGTAGCGCGTCGTCTATAGATAGGCACACTATGCAGGCTACCAATGAGTGCCGGGGCTGGTCCCAGTCCCCAGACCGGAGGCGGGTCCTCTAGCAAATTTCAAGAGACAACCGACGGCGCGTTCCGCCCGTCCGCTCCGTATAGACCCTGCCTCAAACAAACCTGCGGAGCAACGGCTTGCTTACTGGAGAATGTGACGAATATGGGATCAAACGGGAGCCAATCGTCTCATCCCTGTTCCCACCCTGCTCCTGTAGCCCAGTTTGGGGCTATGCGTGCACTTAAATCGAAGCCCGCTATATTGCCATCTCTTATTCTTCACAATGTTGTATCCCTCACCTGACCTGGAGTAGATTGATAGAAAACACCAGGACCAGGCGAGAGTAGGTAAAGTGCGTAAGTCAATACTGACCAACCTCAGTCTCACGAACACTTGTCTAGGTAGCAACTGTCTCCCCGTACGCATATCACTTGCTGCTAATCGACTGCATCGTGAGTTCATGGGCTAGGTAAATCAGACTAGGTAGGTAAGGTAGGTACTAATAGCTTCGTTCGTTACCAGGGGCAACCCCTCAACAGGTCACTTGTGTAAATACCGCTGATAACCTCCTCGACCCAGATAGCTGCCTAGTAGCGATGCATTGTCCAGTCTTAATCATCCTCTGGCGGCAGCTCATCCTCGATGTATCGGATAAGCGATACGCGCATCTCGGTAGTGTCATTGCCCCTCAACACGTCACTGATGAAGTGCGCTTCAACTTGCATTTGCACCATTTCTAGAGCCCCTCTCAAAACACCGCAAAATATGTTGGAGTACCACAACTCGTCTTGCGCTCGGCCATCATCAGGCAGCTCAACAAAGTCTGCCAACGGGTTTTCCTCGAATACGAGAGAGAACTGCTTGTTATCACTCGTCCAGTTCGTGACCGTCGGTGTGATGTTGAGGAAGATCTTAAAGCCAACCTACCAGCGTACATGGTTAGTCTTCATCTGCCCCGGACGAATCGTTGCCGCCGGGAGAAAGCATTAGTAGGTACCTTGGCCAGCATATCAGCAGTTTCTCGAAAGTTGCTGCATCGTCGCATGGTATTGGCTTTGGCAAGGTAGTCTTCGATGAGCCGCAGGCCAATGTTGTAGCCCATCTTATCGAGTTGCTTGTTCACCTGGACATAGTCTCCGTCAAAGTCTTTGCAGAGCTGCGCAACTATCGTGCCGTAGGTCAAGACCACAAGCTCGGCATTCACTTTGTCGACACGGCCCCTTTTTGAATCGCATGTAAGGATCGCTTCGACACGACTATGGCGAGGAAGACGAGAGACCACACTTACTTCCATATCCTGTCATCGTTTAGTATATGAAGCTTGCTGACATTCCTCCACGGCATCCGTTCGTCGAACTTACTCTTCGCCCACACGGGCGGCTTTACTGGCTGACATGCTCGGCTCGCGAGCTGTAGGCCGAGACGAGTCAAATCATGGACCGTTTCTCCTACGTAGTGCAGCTTTTCCCGAACGATACAGGACGCTCGTAGGATGAGGAACGCGATCAAGGAGTAGCTAGGCACTTGTGTAATTGGTAGCTAGAGGGCGCACGCAATCATGTGGCAGTATTCCGGGCGGTGAATCTGAGCTTGGTTCTCGGACGCCAGGCAGTCCACGACTCCGCGGACATGAATGGAATACAAAGTGGGTCTTCACAAAAGTGTGGCTGGTGCTTGTGGCACAGTCCATGAGTTACAGTCAGTCAGTCCGGATCATTTCAAATCGACAAGAGCTGATACTTGCCTGAAACTCACCCCGCCCAGATTCATGAAACAAGACGTCAACGATGCAGATTGAACGTTTCAAACCTGTCGCCCTGCTTTGGATATTATCAGAGTTACCTAAGCATCGCAGGATGCTTAAAGTAGACCTCACGCCTTTGCGGTTTCTCTTGAATAAGATACCAAGTCATGAGTCTACGTCTCGTTATTACCTTAGGTACTTAACCTCCTATCTAAGAATTCCGAGAACAATCAACTATCTAAGGTACATGTCTGGCGATCACCAAGGCCAGTAGAATATCGACCGAATCAATTGTGATACATACTATGGATTACCTGGTGTAGGTATTCTCGTCTTCCAATCGCCCCCTGCTGGTTCCCCAACGCGCCCGGACGCGCTGCGCGCTTCTTCGTCCACAACCTACCAACAGGTACCTGGAGAACTCTTCGTACTGTGTACGAAAGAGGCATGCGTTGAGATTGGGCAGACATTGAATCAGTGGCAATTGGGCATTGGACGTTGTTAGCGCAGTCATTAGGTACGAGTACAAGAGGATAGCGAACTTCGCCTGCGATTAGGCATGCGAAATGAGTAATTTTAATTCGTACTAGGTACGAATTAACAACAGATGATGATGCATTTAAGGGTATTAACCTATTCAAACGAGCCCATTATTCATCCTCTCAGAAGACCAAGTAACTGGTTACGCCGAGGCCTAATTGATGAATTGAAAAGAGGCATCGTAAAACGTTGATAGTGAGCTGTTGTTCAGTCATGGATGGATGTTAATCCGTACAAGGAGCACGCAAGATAGTAATATGTATTTAACCAGGTATGATGTCATTGCTAGCCGCATTAACTGCAAAGTCTGAAACGTTCATGTAGTTAAAGGAATATATATAGGCTTATCCAAACTATGTGTCTCTTTATATACATAGAGCTATCCATACTGTGTGACGTTGTCTGCCAATGTACGTATCCCTTCTGGAAACCTCGGTATGTAGATAAAAAACGGAAAATCTTTACTCCACACGGTCTGCGAGTCCCGGCTGGTGCCAGCTGTTCCAAGGTGACATGATATATCAGAGAGAGACACCTGAAAGAGATCAGCAGCGCTCTGGTTATCGACAATCATCACAGTGAACCTCAGCATAGTCGATCGAGCATTAGTGGCTAGGCACGCCTTTTCGCTTGACACAACCACGACGCCATCTCTCGTCCTCGATTTGAAGAAACTCTTACCCTACCTTTCGAGCCCGACGATATACAAGGACTTAACGGTTCAGTGATTCACCATGTCCGAAAAGAGACCCGCCGCCGACGATGCGGGCGCAGGACAGTTAATTGTAAAGCGACAGAAGCCCGGTACAAGCACCGCGCTCTCCAGACGTGATGGCTCTTCCGGTAGTGGCGCCTTGGTCCAGTCTGTATGTTACCTTTTTGCCATCAGCGACAACTGATACTGATGAGTTGCTTTGTGCCAGACGGTAAGGACGAGTAATCTCGATGCGCCACTCATGGAGCTCAGTGGCCATTCAGGCGATATCTTTGCAGCCAGGTTTGATGCCACTGGAAATATGATCGCGTCTGGATCCATGGACAGGAGCATACGTAAATCCTCCTCCCCTCCCTTCCAGTGCCTGTTGCAATGCTTTCATCCCATTGCTGTGTATGTCACAAGTACTCACTAACAGAGATTAACAGTCTTATGGAATTCGTCCGGTGCGTGCGAAAATTACGGCGTCCTTACCGGCCACAAAGGAGCTGTCCTGGATTTACAATGGTCTCGAGACTCCGAAATTCTCTACTCTGCTTCGGCCGATATGCACCTTGCCAGTTGGGATTTGACATCGGGCACCAGAATACGGCGATACGTGGGCCATGAAGAGATTATAAACGCGATGGATGTTAGCAAGCGGGGTGAGGAGTTATTGATCAGTGCGAGCGATGATGGCACGATTGGCATCTGGGATCCGCGCACCAAGAATGCGGTTGATTACATCGAGACCGACTTCCCAATCACGGCCGTGGCAGTCTCGGAAGCTGGCAACGAAATATATTCCGGCGGCATCGATAACGATATCAAGGTTTGGGATATGCGAAAGAAAGGCATCGTATATTCCATGCTGGGCCACAATGACACGATTACTAGCTTGCGCGTGTCCCCCGACTCTCAATCTCTCCTTTCCTATTCCCATGACTCGACAGCGAAGACGTGGGACATCCGGCCGTTTGCGCCAACGGAACGGCACATTCGAACATTTGACGGCGCGCAGGTCGGCATCGAGAAGAACTTGGTCCGGGCAAGTTGGGATAAAAGCGGAAAGAAGATTGCGGCAGGAGCCGGTGACGGAACTGTCGTGATATGGTCAAGTGATAATGGGAAGCTTCTGTACAAGCTGCCCGGTCACAAGGGCACGGTGAACTGTGCCGAGTTCACTCCAAATGATGAGCCTATCAGTAAGTTGCCCTGGTCCTGAGTGCTCACATAGTGATCTTTTTGAGATTGTTATACTAATTGTTCTCCAGTCTTATCAGCATCCTCGGATCGTCGTATGCTCCTTGGCGAGCTACGATGAGTTACCTACTGTCTTCTCGCCCACGAGCGGCACTGGAGAGCCAGGACAATACCTGGATAATCTTAACATCTGCGCTCCGACTTCATCCAGTCTGATACTCCAGTAATTTGACGGACAGCTTCTAGCTTAGTCTCGAATTCACTGCTTGAGTACAAAATGAGTGGCGTTACAACATTGGCTCGTATGTATATACCTACCTGCTGCCAAGTATTGCACGCTCGAGATGCACATTTAACGGTGCTATGATAGGATGAGTCTTCGCCTTCAAGTGGTGAAGGCAACGATCCGGGCGGTAAAGCATCGTCCGTTCAGCTTTTCTTAGGCATTCGATATAGGACAGCATAGCAGCTAACTAATAATTAGCTGTTGTTGTGAAGCTGTCAAACAAATCCCCTACCTAAATATTGCCGAGTATTGGCACCCTGATACAACTACCTAGAAATAAAGGAGACTGGACTGTACTAGTTTATAAAATGAACCTCAGTCGACTTGGAACTATGTGAGATACGACAAATATACAGATCTGTAGTTGAAATTGGCAACTTGGATAAATTGAGAACTTGGCTCTCTACAAACCAGGTGGGAAAACATCCCACCTCCTTTCCGTATTTATCTCGGGTCTACAATACCCCGGATACATCCCTTTCCTAGGCTTCTAAACCAAGCTTCTGTCACTTGACGTCTTTTGGCCAGTCAGGGAAACCCGAAGTCTTGTTTCCTCGGGCATGAGGCCGTATAGATCCCAAATTCCAGTCATGTTAGCGGGAGCCCGGCCATGAGTTGGTAGAAGTGGCCGATGTCGAGGAACCTGAACTAGACCAACACGGGCGCGGATAACGAACTCGAGCAGAGTCTGAGGATTCCAGTTCAGGCGTTCAAAGATTTCAACTACCGCCAGCGGCTCATGAGTACGAATTATATCTTAACTTCGCTGGCGTGCTCGGATGAGTTTGATCTGCTTCTTCCCGATTCCCCCCTTCACTACTGTTTACTCTGTGTCGTCTAATCAAGGAATGTGATTAGGGCTAAATCGTCTACATCGGTCAGCCCAACATACGTCGTCGTATGACAGGTTCAACACTCCGACTGGCCATCCTAATGGTCTCATTGCCCCTCCTGAGGTTATGAATGAAGATGTTGAATTCATGAAGCTCAAAGATGCAATACCGATTCTTCTACCAGTGGGTTGTTGGCGGCCCCTATCTTGGCTTCTCATCGGCATCGTTTGCGTACATTCGGGGGCTGAGAAACGTTCATGGCCTAGTACCTGATCATCTCCGAGTGAGAGCAGTTCTGGGCACGTAATGTTCTGGGCACGTAATTGCTCGGGCGTGGCTATGAAATTCGAACAGAGAATATGTCATGACCCAGAGGCTAGGATATCTCTGTCGAATCAAACACCCTTCAAGAGTCACGAATCTCTTCTTTTCAACTCATCGGTGTAGCACCCCTGAAAATCTCCAAGATCTGTTATCTTCGATTGAGATAATAGCGGCCCGATACAAGAGATGGAAGTAATGACTCCTGACACGGAATAGAGATCTCAACACGTGCTCTCGTCAAGTGAACCCTGATGGTAGCATCTACACTACTACAGCTCATAAGTCGACTCGTCCAGTCACGTGGTCCCATCCTATCACAAGGGCATCCCTTACACGTGGTCTTCCCTCCGCGTGATACAACTACAACTACGACGTACATAACCTAACAAACATACCAACTGTAGCTACTTTGATGATATCTCAGGTACCCTGAAAGGTATATATAATAGGTAGATGGGATGAGACATCTGAGTCGAAGTAAGGGCGCAATCCGACAACATACCGAATGAAGGACTGTTGAAGGCGCTGTACATCTACTCCGGGTACGCAGTGTACACTGTCCCTTCGTTACAGTGTGCTGAAGGATTCGTATTTTCGGTATTACTTTCTCACATCAACACGGGCTCGTAATGGCTTGCTGGGGTTCGAAATGTCAATTTCAAAGCCTATTATTCGCACGTCGTTGATCTTGCAGTGCTGATTCCGCCGCACAGTAGTGTAAGTCGTCCGGACAAAGCACTTGTAAGGGCGCTTGTTTATGATTGCCTATTTATTCCGTACATAGGGGTGTTGGGGGCCCTGGAAACTGATGGGTTGGTTTATACTGAGTCGGCTCCGAAACAGGTGGAAGTCTTTGTCTCAAACACCACACTGCGATTATCACCACCATCGCCTTCGGCTTCAACCTCGGCGCTTGCCAGCGACACACAGAGTAAATCCGTAATTGAAGGTAGGTACATAGCAATGTCTTATTGGCGGACGCATCGCTGTTGTATCGGTACCCCGTACCTGCATTGTGGAGGTGCATCGCGAACTGTGCCCATCCCTGTGTGAGCTGGGCCATGCAACATCAGGTAGCCATTTGCAGGTTCGAAAAACAAGGTAATATGTATGTAATTGCATACATAACTGCATGACATTGCTCTGACTTAGACCTAGACATGGAGTTGACATCCGTACCGTCGTATTGCCTTGCCTCGTCTTCCAAACACCCGGGACGATTCTGCCTGTTTCCCCTCCTTTCTCTACACGTAACTTCATTTCTTTCTTAAGGGTCTTGCGTCTCATCGCGGACGTTCTCTCGCTATTTTCTTGAAGTTGGTAGATTTCGTTGCAATCGCTAACGAACCTCATACTGACTTGACTGCCTGGTCCCTCCAATCTTTGCCCCGTCAGTTTGGTTTGGTCACAGTCTGTGCCGATTGACGAGAACACACGGTTCAAAAAACTCGGAATTCGAAACTCGCTATTCAGCTCATCCACTTGCATCTTCTGGGACTTGGAGAGATACGATGGCAATCTAAGTATAGGTAGCGCTTTCGTTTGGCAACGGGCTTCTGCAGGCTTCCGGTTACGTCTGGGTCACCCAACGGAATCCATTCGATGAGAAACGCCCACATTGAAACCGACAAACACGCCATCTTTCAGAGAGTGGTCATTTTCCAGGCACCCTGATCATCAAAAGCGGTTGCGTTGATCTTAAGTGCTACTCGAAATCCATCACGAGGTTCCGATAACAATTCCAGACCATCGTTGGCGAGCTTACAGCTGCATCAACCATCTGACCTGGAAAATGATATATTAAACAAGACTTTGGTCTGAGAAGAGGGAATCCTAACAACAACAACCACAAAACTCTCATAGGTTAGCAGGCATGGATTTCTTACGGGCGGGCCTACCGGGGCTGGGAGAATCCGTGGGACACAGGACGCCGGACCGCGAGAATCAAGGGCCGGCAAGGCTAGAAGAGCAAAGACATGAAGAAGACGACGGCCCAAGATTATCGACAGCCACCGGTCCTGCAGTATCCAGCTCAAACGCAGAGCCATCAGGTTCGGAGCCGCGAGGACGAAGAGCTGATGATGAACTCAGCGAGGATGAGGAGGATGGATCCCAGTCCTCGTCTCCAGACCATATCCTGACAAAGTCGAGAACGCAAGATGGACCCAACCAGCAACCATCTGAAGATGGGACGCAAACGGGAGAAAGCGCTTCACCGCCATCATCAGCCGCAGCCAATGCTCGGACACAGCGCTTTCCCGTCGTGACCCGACCAGCCGCAGCACGGACGCAGGACAGAGACACGAGACGTCATGTCCGCCGCTCGCGATTCAATGGGGAAAACCTGGCGGAATTATACCTCGCTGATCGCGTGGAGAGCGGAAACTTGCAGCAGCAACAGCAGCAGCAGCAGCAGCATCGTGCCCAGCAAAGACAAGGTGGTTCGGACAGGTCGCGGAGTCGTCGACGCAGAGACCCGCCAAAGAAGTATTTATGCTGCTTTCCCTGGGTCCGATCGAGGCGAGCACGATCGCTCATGCTGCGATGCGTCGTGTCGGGCATTTCCGTGCTCATCACGCTCACGATATGTACGTGGTCCGCCCCCTTTCACATGGAAGACGAAGTCTCACTGACCTGTCTGACACAGACCTTTCCCTCTCCCTGACGAGAAACATCAACACGAGCGAGTTCAACGTGTTGCTGATTCTTCTCGTTCTGCTGACGACGGTCTTCTTCATCCATGCGCTTATTCGCTTGTGCATCATCCTTGTGCGCCTGCGCAACCGATGGGGAAGTTCGACGCACGCTATTGTCTTCCATAAGAGTGGGCGGTCAGAGTATGCGATTCCACGACACCCGATCCGTGTTATCTTGTCACGGGATGAAGAGGCTGTCGGCATTGAGAGCGAAGCTGTGAAAATGGGACCACCGGCATACGGGCGGTGGCGCGAGAGTGTGGTAAGTCCTCCAGTTTACCCCCTACTCATAGACAGCTGTCTCCCTCCCCCATTAAGTCTGGGTAACTGTTTTTGGTAACTCTGTGAGAACAGCGCATAGATCCCAATGCTTTCTACTGGCAACGCGCCGACCCGGAAACGAACGCATGGAGAACTTCAGGCACCGCACTGCATCGGCCGCCCTCCTATGTCTCGGATAACGGCGTCGATTACGTGCTGAACGCACATCCTAGATCCGTCGTGCCGCCTAACTCTTTGAATACTTCCCAGCCGACTACGGTCAGAATACCGACGACAGCTTCGAACGTGACGAATGCTTCGAATGTCACGAATGAGGCAGGACAACTACGCCCGGTAGAGAGAGAGCCTATACAGCCAGAAATGTGTGTGACTGTTTAGAACGAACTCATTCATCCTTGCCCGGGTATATTGTATACTCAGGGGTTGGAGTGGAATCATGAGCGACATGCTTGTAGAAAGTCAGGTCCAGCGGGAAAGACGAGCGAGTCGTGTGTAAAAGTAAAAGATGGGGGTATAGAGTATGTACATGTTAGGAGTTCAGGGGGATGGAGTATCGTGGGATTGGCGTAAGGGATATCTGATTGTATGTACTTGTACGGATTACGGGTTACAAGTGATAAGGAGTTACGGAAGAACAGTTGCAGCAGAGATGTACAAGTAGGTAGTATGAAGAACCATCAAAACGATCACTCTGGATGATGAGTTGAGATCCTGCTCGGTATTTCTTGGTACAGATCGTGTCATGCTTCTGCTTCCACGGACATGAATCTGATAGATGACGGCGCGCTCTCATTGGGCACGGTATATTTCAAGCGTCTGGGCTACCATCTGGACGTGCCTTAGTGTAGATAGGGACAGACGCTAGGTTGACTAGGTGGTCATAATGATCGGATGGCGCAGATGCAGTGACGCCGGTTTCGACCTCGAGCCCATCCAATCAGATTCCCGTCGCAAACCTCCGACGACACCACCCTCCGACTTCAGCCCAACGCTCCCGTCGCCACCGCTCGACCGGCAATTGGTCTTTTTTTCCAAATGAAAAAAAATTATCTATCATCAGACCTCTGTGGGTGTTATGTGCTTGTTGTCACGGATTTGTGATAGAGTAGTTGTATTCGTGTTGTTCTTCCTAGTACACGGAGATGGGGATTGGGGGGCCATGCACGGGGGGGGTTACGGAATACTTCCTGAAGATAAGTACTCGTACATGCTCATGACGTTGATTCGTGGACGAATGGAGGTTGACATTGACATCTGTCATGAAGTGACAGACGGCAGAATATAGTATCTTACAAAGAAGAACTGACTCGTGGGGTTGGCAGTAGGTAGGTCTTACGTAGTTGGCACTTCAACTCAGGCTGTAGGTATAACTAATAAGTCTATCAACGTGATAATCAACCGCAAGTACTAAGTAAGTTGGTACTTACATGGAGATTCATGTTAACATGACAACCTCTCGACGGGCAAATCGGCGATACCTACCTCCTACAGAAGCAACGTGAGCACCCAGGCAGTTGCAGCGTATCTATCTACACTAGGAATACGTATCTAGATCTACGGAATATAACTACCGCAGGCACCTACCGGTAGCGTATAAGTGCGAATCTACCGGAGAGGCAAGGGATGCAGTTGAGGTATTAACCGTCGGCGTACCGGATACCTCGACTATTTTCTTACATGAGGTACTCGATCGGATACGATGGTAGTGCGCATTTCGTAAGAGCTACCGGCATGTATCTGCTCCGGAACAAGTGGTGAGATGATACCTATTACCGCGGTAGTCCAGCCGAGCTAGCCAGTCAAGTTCCGGTTTCGCGGTTAGTCGATGTGCGATGAGTACCCGGTCTAGATTTGTTAGTTACGTACTGGATACCCCGTTGGAAATGCATCTGTATATTGCGATAGGCGTCCGAGTGAGTATATCTCTACACGTATAAACAAGGGCACAACCAACTGGTCCATGTAGCCGAGTCTCTCTGCTCCTCCCACCATCACCCGCCACGGATATTGTCCCCTTTGGATGTCTGAATGTGATGATTGATCTGATACATTGCACGATAGAACGGTAGATATTCCGCATACGGACGCCATCATTTCGCTAGGCCTGTCTGCTTCTTGTTTCATCTTCCTCTTTGTCTTAAGCCTAAGACGCGCTACATTAGCATGGTAGTAGATACCAATGCTAGTGCAGTGCAGACTACCTAACTCATAGCCCTTCAGTGTCTCTATCGAATAGTAACAAGACTCGTTCGGAGTGAGAGCACTGAATACCTACCTAGAAGAGTGTAATCCGTACCGAGAAGACGTACGGAGGAGGGAGAACGGGAGTTGTCAAAGGACTGGTCAGGTCAGCGGTGATTCAATCTGGGATCGCAAAGCCCCTCGCCAAGCCCCTCATCCCACCATGATATACCCCATGAGAGGTACTCCGACGTACCCCCCGATCCTCCATGTCTCTATTGTTCCAATCCTTCTTCACCTATTCTGGGTAAGGGCTAGATAGGCTAGGCTAGTTGGTCCGTAGTGCGCCCTCGTCCTCCACTATTCCCAGTCTCGAGCTGCCAGGCAACGCCAGTTGAGTCCTGCCTGGAGGAAAAAGCGCCTGTCTTGCTTTTCCTTTCCTTTCCTCTCCCTTCCGAAAGGGCCCATTTCCAAAGTCCACTGACCGTTTTTAACGCTCACTTCCTTTTTCCCTCCTTCTCCACACTTCTTGCACCATTGTCAACTCGACACATTCGAGGTTGTTGTAGTGTTCGGGAGACGACGCGAAAGTCCGACTGCTAAGAAGCTGAAGAGAAGGTTGCTGTTGGCTCGGCCCGAAGCAAGACGCAGAAGAAAGAACCGTACCAGTACGAACCATCCGCTGCGGCATCGAACAAGGCTTCGGCAGAAGTAGACACATCAAAACCCAGGCCATTGACCTTGGAAAGCCCGTTGCAAGGACGTGATCGTCGCAAAAGCTGAATTCGAAAGTAAGTTTGACCACACTCAACTTCTTGAATTGCCATTTTCGTTTGTTGTCTCTCTCTCTCTCTCTCTCCATCCCGTTGCCTGCCACACTCTCTCTTTCACTATCTCCTCACCTCGGTCTGGCCAAATGCGCCCAGCTGTAGCGATGAGGGGTGATCGGCGGTCAAAATCAGCGCAAGGCATCGCGCAACTTTCGGCGCGTTGCGCCGGTGAATAGCAAGCACGGCATTTCAACGTCGACCGAGCACATAACGGTCAATGCCGACCTCAGGCTCGCTCTCGCTGTGCGACGTCGCCTACCAACCGCGGCCCAGTTCGAGTGCGACAATGCACAATGCGCCCGGGCAACCAAACACCAGACAGCCAGACACCGTCATTTTATTCTTTGACCCGGTCCATCTCCACCGGTTGCGATACGATTATAAGGCCAGGCGACTCTCTCTCGTCGCAAGGATGACAGGCCATTTCTGGCTTGCCATGGCCCTTTCAAGCTCGACTGAGCACGCAATAGTCCAAACTGAAGTTCGCGCCAGCTTTCTACTACCTATTCTACTTCGGCGATCTGAACCAATCAAGCGTCTGCTCTCTCATCTGAACGGGTGCATGATGGTGTACAAAAGCAGCGCCTTAAAGAAACGAGAACCCTGTCCAAGGATTCCGGCTGCTCGGTCTGCTGCTGCATGGCCATTGCTGTCGCTGGCGCACGTTGCAAGAGGCAGGGAAAGAAAAGGGATGCAGTACATGCCACCGCCACCGCCATCAATCACACCAACACGACTGTGACTGACAAGCTCACGGCATGGCGATACACGGCACTGCCAGTTGATGCAGTTTCGCTGCCCACCTTGTCAAAAGGCTTGGCGCTTGCTATGACTCTCTGGATTGGTCATCGCGCCGTGTCAGTCTCCAGGCCCGGATGGGGCGAAACGCGACTCCATCGCGTAGGTAGTTCAACTGCCGATGCATGGAACTCGGTGATTCACATGGCACTCACCACGACAATGCGAGATATTGCCTCTTTTTCGCATCTGGAGTAGGTATCATCATACAAAGGCGACGGCATTCAGTCGGCAAACACGAGTCTCGTGGGCCAATGCGACCATGCACGGCTCTGTTATGGATTCTGCGCCCGATGGTTGATCGAGACAGGCATTTTGCACGTGGCACGCTCGAACGCTCGCACGCTCGAAAAATGCTCTGTCGAGAAGTGGCGCATTGCGGCAGTCGCGAGCATGCCAGCCAGCCAGCAGCGCGCCTTCCCTCGTTTTGGCCCGGCCGTTTCGAGTGGCTCGTATGCGCGTTTTCGCACGTTGCGCATTGTCTGGGTATTGCCGCCCGTTCCTACCCGGAGTTTTAATGCGCTCCTGCAATATTACGCGCAATCCCGGGTTCGAACGCTTATCGTCTGATTGGACGCGCGCCGTGGTCTGATTGGCCCCAATCGGGTCTTATCGCTTATCGGCCTGGACTTTTTTGTCCCTCGATCCTTCTCCAAGCCGACTTTACTACTGGCGCTGCAAAACCACACACTTTTAAGCAGTTACAACCTAAGTACAGACTCAACGAGGAAAGAGAAAAAAAAAAAAATAAAGCCCTTCCCTGCGCAATATATCTTCTCGACTCGGAACATATTAAACAAACATGGCTGTCACCGGCGCGCAACATAGAGCCGTTCTGGCCACTGTCTTCGGAGCAGTCAAGAAGTCTCTCAACCAGTCCGCGTCTGCGACCAAGATCATGCCCTCGTCCAGCATGCTGTCCCCGGCCCGGCGCTCGCCGATTGCGCCGCTTATAGTGAGAACACCGCATCGCTGCCATGGCCACAAGCAACCATGAATGGAGAGAGATCAACCATGTGTCGAATATATCGTGCTGACTATGCGTGTCTACAGGCTCAGACCCGCAACTTCACCATGTCTCTTTCGCGCAGAGCCTGCTACAAGTGTGGCAACGTCGGCCACTTCGCCGAGAACTGCTCCTCGATTGAGCGCCTTTGCTACAACTGCAAGCAGCCCGGTATGCTCCCGTCCGTCCCTATGTCGTTATTATGCGATGGATTCGTGCATTGCTGACTGCGATTCACCGGCGACCAGGCCACGAATCTAGCCAGTGCCCTCTTCCTCGCAGCTCCGAGGCCAAGCAGTGCTACCACTGCCAGGGCCTTGGACACGTCCAGGCTGACTGCCCTACTTACCGCCTGAACGGCGCCGAGTCTGCCCCTTGCTACAACTGTGGCCAGCCCGGTCACATCGCCCGCGCTTGCCCTAACCCCCCGAGCGCAGGCCTCGCCCGCAGACGCCCGGGCCCCGGCCCCGGCGCCGGTCCCGGCAGCCGTCACGCTACTTGCTACAAGTGCGGTGGTCCCAACCACTTCGCCCGCGACTGCCAGGCTCAGGACATGAAGTGCTACGCCTGCGGCAAGACTGGTCACATCTCCCGCGACTGCACCGCCCCCAACGGTGGTCCCCTGAAGACTGCTGGCAAGACCTGCTATCAGTGTGGCGAGTCTGGTCACATCTCTCGCGAATGCCCTTCGAAGCGTGCTCCTGGCAACCCGGCTGACATCGCTGCCGGCGGCGAGGCTACTCTCGCTTAAATTGTGACTCGCGCACGCCCAGGATTTGGCGAGTCGACTCCGAATAGAACCCCGGTGAATATGGTTCTCCTTCGGTCCACCACGGCAGCATGCTTCACGTCTTCGTAATAGCGTCGCTCTGAGGCACACGAGTCCCCCGGCGACTGGCGAGCCTTGAACTTATGGCATGGGCGACAGCTCTGGGGTCACTTGATAACTTGACCTTCCACATTCCTCATTCCCTGGGTATCCTCCATGGCGAGCACTTGTCTTTCATTGTTTCATAATCGCACCACGTCGCATCAACTTTATTGCCGTCACACGCTGTTGCAAGTAGCTCTTTCGGTGTTGAAGCATCGCAGAGCAACTTATCTCTCTCCTCTCGTCGAATACAAACCTGATACCTCTTCTGTTCTTTCCTTGTCAGCTTAATCCCTCCCTTGTTTCATCATCAGCACGACTCACGGCGCATATGACAAACTACGGCTAGCACTTTGTTATGCGCACAATGAATGATTAAAATCTTTTACTTTCGCGGACGTAACCGTGGCAGGTCCCGATCGAATTCATGAGTTGTAGATTTCCGGATCTAATCACTACTGTGGAAATGGAATCAAATCTGTTTCCTGTTCCCCTTCTCCCCCTTTCCCTGCTCCATGTGTGTCACTACCGGTCCTCAATCAGCAATGGTGTGTACGCGACCAATTGACAAGAGAACGAAAGACAACACCCCATTCCGATGGATGACCACAATTCGGCTCCGTCTAGAAAGAGGATGGTCCTCAAAGTAAAGAATTGCCGAAAAAAGAGCACGGATAACACCGTGCCTTGAGATTCTTTACTGCGAAGACAGTAAACCCCACATGGAGACAAGCATCGGGATCAAAGATTCATAAGGCAAAAGACGTCTACAACATAAGAAACACAAGTCTTCTCTTTTCTCTTTTTCTTTTATTCTAGTAAAAGGACAGAAAAAGGGAGGATTGATACAGAGTTATGGAGGAGTGGACTGTTGTGTGAGAATTGTCAAGTTCGTGGGCAGTGATGAGATCGCATGCACGTCCGCATTCCCGTCTCGAGTCGGACTGGAGAGTCGCAGAGAAGGAAAAGATAAACACCTAGGGTAGCCTAGTGGACGGACTGCGTGTGGAGTCTCGTAGGATTTGAGGTACACACAAAATGAAAATGGTTCATGCATTCGTCGGCTGAGTGTACACATGATGTAGAGAATGATGGAGACCTCAAGTTCAAGCTTCGCATATAGCACGGCTTCGATGGATACTCCCCGTAGAGGCGTTGAGAATCGTCAATAGGCATCTGCAGATGTAGCACGACGCACGTCGCAGTCTACTATCAGAGGACCCCTCGTATGTATTACCGTCGCCTCGGCTCTAATGGCTCTGCATTGAATCATGTCCTGTCCACGAGTCCAGAAAGTTGCTCTTTTCGACGCATTGAGCAAACAATATTCTACAGATGAAGGTCTTAAGAGCGAATACCTCTGAGATAAACCAGCAACGCATAAGTAGAGAATGGAGGTATTATTGAGTTGTCTTCTTTATTGAACCTGATTTGAACCTGGTGAGGTTCTAAATCGCCTCCCGGGAGACTCCGTATCAGTCATATATACGCGATACAGGATCTGCCAAATGGTGTGGGATCGTCCAGCCTCTCAAAGAGTTAGATTCCCAAACGGCCGTCGCCTCGCATATCCTTGGTACAGTCCTCACTTCGCACTCCATATCGTACAATACTGGCCTCCTCGCCTGTCCCGCTGAGAGAGTTTCCTCGTCGTCATGGCGGTTGATCGCTGCGGGGTTGGCCTTTCTTCGATTTTCTTTTCTCTATTCCCTCTCGTTTTTTCCTGTTTCGTTCTATCCGTACTATTTCATTTATTGCCTGGGAAACTCGTTGTTAGACATCCCCATACAAATCTCGTAATCGCGCTCATATTGTCGCCTCTTTTCCTCTTTCTTCCGGGAATAGAATGGCGGGGGTTTCAGCTTACGGAGGGAGCAGGAATTCGCTCCAGGGACTGGCGAAGAAGGCGACGGCAGCCTGGGAACAAACAGTTAGTGTACTGACAAGAGACGATACTATAACCCGGAGATCCTGGTGATCTATGGATGAAGACATACGCCGAAGATAGCCACACTCTTGACAACAGACGCGTTCTCAGCGGAGGTCAAGGCGCTGTAGGTCGTGGCAATGAAGCTCTTGGAAGCGGCGCGGCGAGGCTCGCCAGCAATTCTCTTGGGGGCCATTGTGTTTGAGATTTAGTCGTTTGTCCGGGTTGTTAGATCAAGCGGTTTCAAGGCTGTAACGATGCTGGTATTCGCCTGGGCTGGATGATGGGGTTTGCTGTCGGAAGATGGTTGGACGATATGATCGGTAATGGCTTGAAAAGAAAATCGCAGCTTCATGTCACCCGCAAATGCAGGTACAAGTCTTAGGCGGGTATTCTCGTATTAGGTAGAGTGTGTGCAGATATCAGACGTAGTGTATCTATCGGGGCTGTGTGTCGTCACTGGAGTTGCAAACCTCGGAGACGGTGGGTCAGTCATAGATTCGATATACGACGTGTTTCGAAGATCATTGTGCCTATTTTGTCAAATATCACTCCATGTGATCGCTCCGTATAGTTTCATGACTGTTATTCTGCCTGATATATTGGATGCTTGCTGGTCGCGAAACAGGCTTACACGGATCCCCGTTTCTGTAAGATGTATTCAGTCTATGCATACTATTCATGCGTCTAAATGCATATATACGCTAGATACATGGAATGGCGTCACCTTCTTTGCGACTCACAAGCACATGTGACATCTTCTTGCTATAAAACAGCAACCGAATCTATTGTTTCCTCTTTCCAAATTGTATACCAATTTATGTGATGGGAAATCATCTCTCTTAACAATATTTTCTAACCACATACATGTTTGGCAATGGCAGAATTGCAAACCCCGAGTACCGGCGCCGGTGGCTTTGTCCCGCCGCGAGCCGCTCTGCCCTCACCCGCTCCGAGTACAGCGTCAAGTCGCATCGCTGCTCTACTACCACAGCCTCGTTCTAGACCTCTGGTTCCAGGTTCAAAGAAAGAGGATTATGCCCGCGACTATGTTTCGCGAAGACTATTACATGTTTCGCGGCGTTATGTCAAGAAATTTGGCATCCCCGATCCCGCCGACGAGATCACAGGTTATGAGACGCTGGATGAAGTCTGTCGTGATCTCGAAGAAGTCGTGGATGTGTTGTGGTTCTCAGGGACCCGTATGTTTATTCTCCTATATTTCAACCTCTTCTCCACCCCTTATGCCGTGGCTCCTCGCTTGCATTTCCCCTTCTGACAGGTGGTATTCTAGCAAGCCTTCAAGTTCCTTACCTGCTCAACGTAGCACTCGCCTTCAACACGTATCTGCCATCATTTCCGCCTGCTCCACGACCCACCTTTGCTTTTCTTCGGAAATTGGATCACTGTTTTGCGAGTCTCCTTGTTGGCCATGATGTCAAGACAAAGGAGACCCTGCCAGGGTTCAGATCTCCTATCGACGGTAGCATCCAGCCGAGGTTTTCGCGAACCGACATGGTTCGCTGTAAGAGCTTGGCTGATGAGACGCGCATGCTCGTCGCTATGGTCGTGAGTGGCGAGGTCGATGTCATTGATGATGATGAGGATGTTGGCGCTATACGACGTCCGGCGCGAGCGAAAACGGAGGAGCCCATTGAACCTGTTGATGCTGCAGATCCGACGTTGCATATCTTTCCCGAAGCTGACGAGCTTAAACCTGAAGAGTTTGAAGACGACAGTGATGATGGCCTCGACTTCGATGATGTAGACATAGGGGCTAAGGCCGAGGCTCCTGCCAAGCGGAAATTTGAGGATGAAGCCGAGGATATCTCCATGGCTAGCTTGAGTTCAAATTCAAAACGCGTCAAGATTGAGGAAGAAGGGGATGCTAGTATGGATCTTGGTGCTGTAGCACCCGCCGACACCGGTGCAGATTTGCCAGCGGCTAACGCCTCGAAGAAGGGTGATAAGGGTGTATTTCATTGGGCTCTGGACGACGATGATGATTCAAGTGATGAGGAGGATTCTGATTCCTCTATTCGAAAACCTCTCCCTACACCCCCTAACCCTCCCGAGTCAAATACGATCGGAGATGGTAGCCGTAGCACAGAGGATGCTGGAGCGGACGAAGGGGATGAAGAATTAGATGAGGGTGATGAAGAGGAGGATGATGGCGAAGGCGAGGATGACGACGAAGACGAAGAAATGCATATGAATGTTGGACGAGTGTACGAGAAGACACTCGTTCAGCTCGGGGAATCCTTGGGTCAGTCTATAGTAGGCGATTAAAGAGAGTCGCTGGAACAAATCAAATCTAAAGCGATGAGTTGCGGATTACACCAATAAGCATATCACCCAGTCTTTCCTGAATCCTGTGCCAAAGTCATACCGTCTGTGGCTAAACCTGTAGCGATGTCTTGGGAAGACGAACACGCGTTTTGTCAGTGCTATCTCTGGGTAAGAGGCCATTTTCATAGTGCTCGGAAAAGGTTAGGCCCTGGTACGGGGTTCGTCCCTTTTTGTGTGTCAATCCGGAGGAGAAAGATTGTTCCGCAATGATTTGAAGAGAACAATGCATGTTATCTTTATGAGCCTCACGTAGAGAACGAGTATCTCGAAATCAGGAGGTGCTGTGACCTCGCCAGCAAGGAAAGTGATCAAATACAACGACTCCACTAGGCATCCCCCTAGCTTTGAGGATGTCAAGGTCATAATACCAGACTCGAGGCCCCCCCATCGCCCATCTTCTGCACGATATTGTTCATCTGCACATAGAAGAACTTGAATTCGAACTCCCAGACTTCAGTCTCAGCGGCATCCTCCGACTTCCGAGTTGCAGAAACACAAACTATCTCACTGTTCGACTATTCGGTCCGTCACTCAGCTTTCGTGCTCCGTCGATGTGGTGCAAAGCGCCACGCACTTCCTGCGCAGCAGTGGCGTATGTGATAGCAAGATCGTCGTCTTCGTCGTCTTGTTTCATATTTTCCATGTTTCGCGAAAATGCCCCCACTGGCGCGGTCGAAACAGGCAGCTTCCTTGACGCGGGCATCAGCATGCGCGCAAAGACCAGGACCATCAGGGGAGGCTTTAGGAGACGATGTCATCGGTAACGGTGTACCAAATCTTTATCTCTCCGGCTACACAAGAAGCGTCAAGATGTCAGGAAAGGCCAGTCAGTGGCCAGCAGTGATACGAAGGTCGCAAAATGAGTTCCGAATTTGGACCGAGTGCGCCTCTCAAAATACCCTCACGCGATAACCTCACCTTCAACAAATTTGAACAGGTCGACCCATCAAATCATCAATGTAGAAATGCAAAGGGAAAAGAAAACCAAAACCAAAACCAGAAATAACAAATATCAAATAGCAAAAGAAAACCGCCAACCGAAGTTGACGGAAAGAAACAAGGAGGATGAAATCCCAATCCTGGTTCTCTTTTTTTTCCCCAGAAAACCCTCGGGCGCAGGTTCGAACAGTCGGATGCTTGCGAACAAGTCAACACGTCGCCCTACCCACTGCGCCAAACAGCCAGTCTCAGCACCTGTTGCCAGGTCCTGAGACCGGCTGTTAGAAAGACACGGACTTACTATTACTTATATGGCTGGGTGCTGGGCGACGGTGAGGAAGGAGCGATGGGCGGTTGAGCGCGAGAGGGAAGGAGCGGCAAATCGATAATGGGGGAGGTTAGTCAGCCACAGTCCAGGCAGCGAGAGAGTCGATAATATCCCTTGGGCACGTGAGGCATCAGGTGACATGACGACAGTAGGGCATCGTGTAGAAGGGAGAAGACGTTCCCCTGACTCCTGAGGAGGGTTATCTACAATAGGTGAGGCTTTGTGGACTGATCGTGGCAAAAAAAGGGATTCTACGCTCGTCCGCTCGTCCTCAGCTACTGACATGTGAATTTGGTGAGTTATACCGTTATACGATGGCTTCATCAGTAGAAGCCCTCATGGCGGTTCTTCATCTGATCCCCCCCTATTCGGAGTACAAGACCGGGACTACCACAAGAAATCCCTTCAATTCCGTACTTTACAACCTTGCGACGGAGGATCTGTTACTCAAATGGTACGGAGATCTTGAACGACGAGGATCTGAGTAACTTGTCCACCAGCTTGTGATCACCCCAGTGGTGCAACACGCCGGCTATTTGCCCCTATTCGGAATGAAACGTGGTCGACGGCTACTCTAGACTTGGTAATGTCTTGTACCAAGAGTCCAAGACGCCGAATTTGCTGCTTTGGAGTGTCTTTGCACGAATTGAGATCGCATTCGCTGATTTAGCCGTGATGGTTTTGTACGCCAAGCGGTATGATCCTTCGACCGTGCCTGTATTACCACCAGAGGAAATCGGCGACCATTCGTGGAGAAATTCGGGAACACGGCGGTCTAGGCTGGTGTGATCTTGTTGACCGTCGCACTTCCTATATGGAAAAGACGGCTATATGAAGAGCTATGTGCACCCGCTCCTGGCCCGGCCTTGATATCGGTCGCCGTTCCCATCTCGTCCAGCTTACGGTGTCATCATACCAAACATGCACATGAAAACCCTCGTTGGCTTGGCCGTTCTCGCTACCAGGGCGAACGCCTTCTGGCGTTTACCTTGTTCTTCGCCGGTGGTGGTAGAGCGAGCTGATCCCATCGTTGATCCAGGCAGGGTGTCTAAACATGTTCATACGGTCATGGGCTCCAGTGCCTTCAACTTCACGATGGACTACAGTGACACGCAAAGTGCGGGGTGTTCTACCTGCAAAGCCATCGAGGATCAATCAGTTTACTGGGTTCCTAGTCTCTACTATCATGCCGAGAATGACAGCTTCATCCCTGTCAAACAGACTGGTGGTATGTTGGTCTACTACTTGTGAGTATCTACTATCCCATTCAATACACATGATATGATGATATACTGACTCTAGTAGGCAGCGGTCTGATCCCAACGACCCGAACGCAGAGGAAGGTCTCGTAGCTTTTCCGGAGGGCTTCCGTATGCTCGCCGGAAATGCAATGAAGCGCAACTTCACCGACACCCTAGAGCAGCGGGCCGTCTCCTTCGTCTGTCTCGGCACCGAAGGTCCCGCAACTTTCGAGCTGCCTAACAAGAACTGCCCTGGCGGCCTACGAGCACAGTTGACCTTGCCGTCCTGCTGGGATGGCGTCAACCTGGACTCGACAAACCATAAGAGCCATGTGGCGTACCCGAGCGCACTCGATAATGGTATATGCCCGACTTCTCACCCGAAACGTTTCATCACGCTCTTCTACGAGGTAACGTGGAGCGTCGACGATTTCAAAGAGATGTGGTATGGTGACAAGCAACCGTTTGTGTTCTCCAACGGGTATGTAGAATGGACCTGCCCCTATCGGAAGGCGAATGCTGACAAACGAGGTTAGCGATCCTCTGGGCTATGGATACCACGGCGACTTCGTGAATGGGTGGGACGTCCCGACGCTCCAAAAAGCAATCGACGAGTGCGATGCGGCCAGCGGCAATATCGAAGAGTGTGGCGCTTTTCATCTTCGCGAGGACGATGACATGGCTTCATGCATCGTTCTTCCCAGAGTCCACGAGTCCGTCCGCGGGGTACTCCCGGCCCTCCCGGGTTGCAACCCGATCCAGTCCGGCCCCGAGCCCGCGGTGCCCCGTACCGATTGTGGAGCCGTGAAGGAGATCGGTGATCCGATCCTCCCTTTTACGGATATGAGCCAAACACTGGGCTGGAAGTACATCGCATGCGCCAAGGACCCGGCGGGACAGAGCCGGACGCTTCCGGATGTGTTCGAGTACGGGTCCGACATGACGGTTGAAAAATGCATCTCGATTTGCGGCGGGCGTGGTTTTGCGTATGCTGGCGTGGAATTCCAATCGCAGTGCTTCTGTGGAAGTTCTCTGCCGTCTGATCGCTTGCCGACGGAGGGCACGCTGGGCGACTGTAGCCTTCCGTGTACCGGGAACTCGAGCGAGCTCTGCGGTGGTGCGGCGCGTGTTTCGGTCTACTTGAAGTGTGATGATCGCTCGAACTGTGTGAATTATGACACGGATTGAGTCGAGCACCAAGTCTCAACATGGCGCGGGACAAGGGGACCAAGCAGGTTGTCGTAACGCACAAGACCCTATTCTCTCGCATTATTTCCTAGCAATTCACATACATGAGTTCATCCCACCTGAAAGAGAAAGAGACCATCCTACCAAAAGAAATTCGTAACGCTCGTAAAAAGAAAAAAGAACAATTTCGATGCAATGGGTATGTCAACAACGCTTAAACCCGGTCTCCCGATCCTCATCATCATATCACGCTTGACATTAACGCTCCGCGTTCGCCATGAGGCCAATTCGTTGTCAAAGGGAACTACCACCTGATCACTTTTTGTGGGAAGTATTCATCAATAAGTTCGAGGTAATACGGCTTGAGTTCTGCAATATCGGGGAGGCCGTCAGTCTTGCTGTACAGGTCGTAGGGATTGAAGGCGCGGACGGCTTCCAGCATCTTTTGGTCGTGCTCGTTCATCAGTTCGTGGTAAGCACCCTCTTTATGCCATGAGTAGAAGGAGTGGTATCGGATCATGGCAAGGGCCTCTGGCGGAAGAGTGGATTGGTCCTTGACGATGTTGTAGAGGTACTCGTCGTGTCCCCAGGACAGCATCACGTTGTCCAGGCCGCATCCGGGAGAGTAGATGCCGTACTTGGTGCTGTAGATGGGATCACGGGCGTCGGGGTTGTCGACGAATGAACCGGGATACACAATGCGCTCGTCGAAAGCACAGCCGACAGGGAATGTGTCGCCAACAACGTCCCACTGGCCTTCGGATCCGTAGAAAAACAAGAGTTTCCCGAGGTCATGTATCAGACCAGTAAGTTGCATCCAGCGAGGCTTGCCGTCTTTCCGGATGGCCTCGGCGGACTGAAGCAGGTGGTGAATTTGAGACAAGCTGGTGTCGGGATCGGACTCGTCAATTAAGGTGTTGAGCTTCTCCATGGCCTCCCAGACGGTCATCTCGTCGCGCCTCTGAAAGCGAAAGTTGTTTCGGACTTTCAGGTTGTAGGCGACGGTCTGCTTGGTGTGTTGCTCCCTGTAGAAGTTCTTCACACGGTCGCAGGCGTCCTCGTACTGCCTGAACTTCATCTTGTCCTTCTCATTGTCGAATTTGGACTGGGCGTTCCACTCCTCGTGCTGTTTCTTCAGCTCATCCTTCAGTACATTGACGTCGTCAACGTTGTCTGAGGTTGCCTCGAGTTCCCGACCATTACGACTGATCGAGTCATCGACTAGAAGAGCACTGGGTGCCATTTCTGGGCGTCAACGGGTGATTATGGATGGTCGAGGGTGAGATGGTGTGGATGCAAAGGCGCGGCCAGCAAGATTCCTGGCATGTGAGGTTGAGTCATGGGCCAAAAGACTCCTGAGAGACCGGAGTCCCCAGCCCGCTTTATATATTCGAAATGAAGACATGAAGGAGGATGCTATGGACGTCTAAGAGCAAGCGGGCGGGCATCTAACCTGACCTCGTGCTCCACTGCGCTGTTGATGTTATGAAGAATGGAATTGCAAGACGAATGGGGTGAAAACCGCCGACTTGAACCACTAAGCGGTCAAAATGACCGTTGATTGGGGACTATGGATGTCTCCACCGCCCCAGCGCGTGGACCAAAGAAAGTGTGTGGATGGTCCGTAGTCAACGAGAAGAGGCAAAAATCCCCGATACACATGTAGTACAGCTGTTCCTTTGGCGTGGTCATCGTACGGAAAACGGAACTTCATCAAGACTAGGATCGCATAGACCGGCAGGCCTAGATTTTACCGGGACGCACAAATAAGAGACGATGGTCATACTACCCTTTTTTTTGACTGTCGGCGGTAAGATAGCTGTTCTCGATAGTAAAAGCTGCCCGTCTCTTTCAACGAACTGATGGAGAAGCTACCGGATTTGGAGAGGAGACGGCTCGCTCAATCACGAGTGTCGGAAGCCCATGCCCTCATCAACTGCTGCTGAATCGCCGCCGTGGGTCGTGCGTGAGCTGTTTCTGTCTTCCGCAGAAATTCAGCTAGAGCCCTTTGATCGCTTTTTTCGCTGAAATGATCCCCAACTGGGTAATAACAAGACGATTAGTTATCCAATCCTGCCTCTACTTGTACGGTTCTAGCAGGAGGGGCTTACACATGGCAATGCCAATACATGCTGTAAACATGGCGGGTGGCGTCCATTGGTTGCTGATTCCAAGTCCGCACAGATCCCGCATCAGCACCTCGATCCGTTGCTTTTCCCGGTTAGTAAACACGGACATGACACGGCCCCTTGTCCCAACTACTACTACTACTACTTACTGTCATTCGTCGGGTCGCTTCACGACGGTTCGTCCCGACGCGAGGGATCGTGGGATTGAATTGGGCCAGAAACAGCTGAGCTAGGAGATGGTGCTGGATCCCGAGAACTAGACCGGTCAACACGGTCAAGGATGGGGGCTCGTAAGGGAAAACCCACTATGACAACTAGATCCATGCCAAATTTCCGGGAAAGTCCCTGACTCCGATCCGTCCCTATAGAAGAATGGATCGAACGAGGAGGGTCTCGCTCGAGTCCAGCTCTCCACGGCATCATTCAGTACGGCCCATCGCTGAGTCGTCAGAGGAGTATCGCCGAAACAGGAATTGAGGATATCGGCGAGGAGGATAATGGCGCGATTCGACCACGTATAGTCGTCCGCCGGCTCGAGCGATCGATCCACAATGAACTTATCCAGGTTAAGTTTTACGCGTTGCTGCGTGAGGATAGCGATGTATATCTCCTGTCGAAGTCCCACCCAGAACGAAGCCGCGCTCAAGCTACCGGATACCATATGCTGGTCACCTACGTTGACAAAGGCATGGATGCCTAGCAGGTGGCTATAGTTATCCTGGCCTGTCAGGGAGCCTATTTTCCTGGTTAACCGACCGCATCCACAGGGGCACTATTTCTTACCATCCATTTCTTCAAGCATACGAAGAATAATTGTCGCAGCAAAGAGATTCTCATCTGCAACGGCAGAAGAGTGATTCATCATGGGAATAAGGTGCTTGAGACACTCGTCATGATACCTGTTGGATGCCAGCGGATCAAAGTCGCTGGTATGACTGAGATGCCGTGCTGCGATGGCGAAGATCGCATTCAACAACGTACGATGGGTTCTAGCCCGCTCGGGAACGACCAGTTCGAAATGCCTATGCGGGTCACAACAATCCAGCTATCGCTGGAGTTAGCGAGTACAGCTTGAAGAGGGCATTGCCTGTCAGATACGTACACAGACGGCGATTTTCTCGACGTAATGACGAAACAGGATGGCTTCCGTCCGGGTTTTCAGGGGTGAAGGAGCTCTCTCGCAGAGCTGTGAAATGAGCAGATTCCCATGAGATGGTGCATGCGAACTCGAGCTTCGATACGGAGGTTGTATAGACGGTAAGACGGCCGAGTTGTCAAAGCCAATCCGGCGAAACTCATTCTGCGGACGGACATTGGTATCAACTACCAGAGGTTCCATCCTCGGGTACAGAGTATGACTCTCGGGCAGTCTTTGTGACGTCGTCTTGGCTGGTGAGCGGGATGGTTCTTTGCTATTCCGTATGTCACTCGGCATCGAGGTGCATATGGCCGGTGAACCTGACTCTGCTCCATCAGGGGACCTAGCACCGGTATTATAGAGGTGTTGTTGAGATACACTCTGGTTAAGGGAGATACCTGCCATCAGATACGGGGTCTCATCCAGGTAGACCACTGAGACTCATTTAGCAGTTGGCCTCAAGACGATAGCCGAGGAACAAGAGAGACGTTACATCTTTTGGGCGGTCGAAACCATTTCTGATCCTTGCAGAACTTGCTCCCTGTGGGGAGAGTCAGAATGCGAGGTTCTAGTTTGGAGAAGAAGGGGGTTGGTTTGCCTCTGCTATACTTGAACTTGAAAGAGAGCTTGCATTCGCGACCTGCACGAACACATCGGCCACACCTTGGCGTCTCGCGATCACCTGCGCATCACGCCAATCAATAAGCCAGAAAGGACTCGAGACTGTCTATAAAGGGTATATCACACATTTTAGGTGATACTCGCGGCAAGTTACGCTATGATCAATCATACATGGTTAGCAACGAAAAGGAGAAAAGCAGAAATAGCATCTTTCGCTCCGAACACGATGGGCTTGTCGCATTACGCTGTTCCTCTCCAACACGGACATGTGATCGTTGTCAATCCAGACGCATTTTCTTGACGTGAGACCTCCAACACACACAAAGGGCAACGGGGAGCTAGTGGCGCCAAAAAAAATTGGAACAGGATGATTGCCAACAAGTTAGTCTTCAAAACAACGGACGGACATACCAGGGAGTAGCTAACAACCCGGGCTGGTTCGGTGAGGGCATTCGTAACGTCGTCGGTCGGGATACGGGCGTCGGCTCGGCGATAGAAGAATTGGTTCACTTCAATGCGCCTCCTCCAGCTGTTTCAAGCAGTCGCCCGGACGAATGGAGACAAAGCCGGCGAGAAGCGACAGAGATGTCGTATAAGGGTATTCCGTATTTCCGTGCGTACGAATGATAAGAAGCCCTCGCTCCCAGCGACTATCGCAAGAATTACGGAATTAATTATATTGTGAGATTTACTAACCAGGCATCCTACGGTCCGATACGACCTGCCAGTTCTCGACCGTCGAGACTGACACGTGTGCGGATGGTCCAGTCGACATGGCCGGCCTTGAGACTTGCGCTTCCAGACCCGAACGTCCAGTTAGTAGTACTAGTAGTAGGCAGGCCTTCCGAAGCCCAATCCTCCCGGCCAACCCCGATCATACAACTCACGTGAAAGACGAATCCTCGCCGAGCAGCGAGATGTCCGCACGCAGCCTTCCTTCGGCCTGCAAGCAAATTGGGAATGAAGCAGGGGTTCGGTTCAAGCACGAGGATTTCAGAGAGGCGCAAGGCATTCGTGTACGAGTTCATCGCAAAAGCCAGTGGATAGCCGTAAGACCGGTGGCAAATGAGTAAGTAGTACACATTATGTATTTCGTACTCAATCCAATGTCATAACACATTGGGTCATAATAAATGGAGAGAGGAGGGTAGGAATGTCGATAAGTGATGGTGTAGGAAGGCTTGAGAACTCGGATCCGTCAGGTACCTGGTAGAGTGCTTGAGAAGTGTTGTTTTCCGGGGCCGGGCCGATACGGTCAGGTGGCGCTCGTACAGTGTTTCTACAACAAGTACTGTTCTTCGGCACCGTACGTACCCAGCCGTTAGGTCCGTCTTCGTGAGCTACGGAACATGTGGTAATCCTCGGCTAACCCGCTCTGTCGTAGTGAATGCCCTAAGGTGGTTAGTTGGCGCACGCTTCTCGCGCCGGGCTACCACTCAACGGCTAACTGCGACCTAGATACCGGTCTAGCGTAGGTACCTACACGCCATTCTGTCCCATTTTTCGCTTGATCCCTGAAATTGAACAGCACAGCTAGTGTGGCGTCTTGTGGTTAGCAGGATGTTTATTTGGCGTTGAAGAAACGCGTCGTTGTCGTGTGCCTACGGATTACGGGTTGGGGGTGCCTACCAGCTCCTAGGGGAGATCCTCAGGGGGCTGCCAACCGCCTTTATCTCGTCGAATCTACGGGCCGGCGGCGATCTGGCAGACCGAGCCGGGCCGCGCACTGTGAGCTGCGGAAATCCATCTTGGCTGCGGAATTTTCATCACTCATATCCCATGAACCCGGGAGGTAGAAAGTACCTGGCATGTACGAATCCGTAGGCCACGCTAGCACCGCGACCTCGGCTTGCGCGATGTACTCACAGTACGCGCACCATGTACAGTGTACCTCGCACCCCGAGGGTCGAAAAGTTCCCGTAGCACTCGTGACCGTTAGTGCAACGGCGAACGGGTTGCGGCCGACTTCTTCTGGAAGCTCAGAGTCGAAAGCGCCTGTGGTCGGTTATGTATTTCCAATATCGTTGCTGACCGGCCTCTTCGTTCACCCAATCTTATTTCCCTTCCCCGCAAAGCCCCCCTCGAGTGTTGGGGAAGGTCAGAGCAGGACCAGGATAGCGAGACGATCTGGCAAATCAGACAATAGCAAGCAATCCTTGCGCTCTGCTCTGCCTCTGCCGTGGCTCTATGACCGTTGCTATCCTGCGCCCGTCCTGGGGAACGTGCTAGAATCTTCACCACTCCGGTCGTGGCATAAAGATCTCACGTCACTCTGCTCAAGAACCGCCTCAGCCTCCAAGCCGGTGTACAGGTTCCTGTGCTTCGTCTCCCTTCATACAGTAGGTTGTATGCGGCAGCGACCTCACAACTCGCCTTGAATAATCATCTCACCATCGGCACGATGGCAGTGGACGCGGACGAGAAGCACTCGCAGCCTTCCATCGAAAATGAAGAGTCTCCGGTGTCGCCTGTGCGCCAGGCTCCCGGTGGGCTGAAGGGCCATCCCATTGACAGGGCCGAACTGATCCTCAATGCCCGTCTGGCGACTGAAAAGGAACACAATATGAGCCTGCTGCAAGGCATCAAGTTGTACCCCAAGGCCATTGGATGGAGCGTGCTCATCTCCACGTGCATTGTCATGGAGGGTTACGACGTGTCCCTCATCAACAACTTCTACGGCAACTCGAACTTCAACAGGAAGTATGGAAAGCCCTTTATAAACGCCCAAGGCCAGACAGACTACCAGGTCTCGGCGGCTTGGCAAGCGGGACTGAGCAACGGTGCTGTGGTGGGTGAAATCCTTGGTCTGATGATCAACGGATATGTCTCTGAGCGGTTTGGCTACCGCTACACGGTCATGGCGTGTCTTGTGATGGTTGCAGCCTTCGTGTCTATATTCTTTACAGCCCAGAATGTCATCCACCTCCAGGTTGCCGAAATTTTGTGCGGCATTCCATGGGGTGTCTTCCAGACCCTGACCATCACCTATGCCTCTGAAGTTTGCCCTGTTGCCCTCCGCGGCTACTTGACCACTTACATCAACGCCTGCTGGGGCTTTGGTCAACTCATCGGAATTGGTGCCATTGTAGGAAACAGCTGGCGAGGCGATGAATGGGCATATCGAATCGTGAGCACGAATCTGGCTTTTATCAGCACCCATCAGATGTTGCAGCACAGCTAACCGTGTAATGTAGCCATATGCTCTTCAGTGGATCTGGCCCTTGCCTCTCATCATCGGTATCTGTCTCGCGCCTGAAAGTCCGTGGTGGCAAGTCCGCCATGGACGAGTAGAGGAGGCTAAGGAGACGTTGCTTCGTCTTACCAGTTTGAATCGCGAGACGGATTTCGATGCTGACGAGACCATTGCGATGATGGTACATACGACAGCTTTAGAATCTCAGGTAATTTGAACAGCTAGAGCTCCAGTAATCCCGGTGCGCTGACTTTTGTGCAGATTACAAAGGGTGCTAGCTACTGGGACTGCTTCAAGGGAGTCAACCTACGTCGTACTGAGGTATGCCGGCAACATCTCATTCCCATCTCCATCGGCACAGACAAATGCTTCCGGTAGGATCAATCGGCTGACTTGTACAGATTGTTTGCATGTGTTGGGCCATTCAAAATCTCAGTGGAAACAATTTCTCGAACTTTTCGACCTACTTCCTTGAACAGTCAGGGTTGAGTGAGACTAATTCATATTATTTCGCCCTTGGTCAATACGGAATCAACAGCGTCGGAGTATTAGGCGCCTGGGCGTTGATTACTTGGGGCTTTGGACGGAGGTAGGTGACCCAGCATCTCAGTGGCGTCGAGTGTGAACTAATTTCTCAGAACTCTTTACATCTCCGGTCTTGCGGCTCTATTCCTCATTCTCCTGATCCTGGGATTCCTCGGCCTTGCTAAGGACCGGAATGCCGCCTCGCTGGCTACCGGATCTATCCTGCTGGTTTGGGCTTTAGTTTATCAGTTGACCGTTGGTACTGTATGTTACTCTTTGGTCGCGGAGCTCTCGACTAGGCGGTTGCAGATCAAGACCGTTGTTCTGGGGCGAATCTTATAGTAAGTCCGAATTGTCTGGCTGCGTCCATATACCAAGAAGAATCTAACATGGGGCAAGTAATATCGTGGGTATCGTCGCTGGTGTTATCACGCCGTACATGGTCAACCCTACTGCATGGGACTGGGGCAACTACGCCGGGTTCTTCTGGGTAAGTCTACAATCACATGATCTTATGTGTTGGTTCATGTCGCTAAAAGGGTATCAAGGCCGGATCGTGTTTCCTTTGCTTGATCTATACATACTTCCGGGTTCCGGAACCCGCAGGACGTACCTTTGCCGAACTAGACTTGCTGTTCGAGAAAAGAGTCGGCGCGCGAGACTTCGCCTCGACCAAGGTTGACGTGTTCGCCGAGGAGATTCAGGGCGAATCGATGAGCCAATACCGCGATCAACTCGTGTTCCCAAATTCCGAGCATGACAAGAAGACGCAGGGAGTTTGAATCGTGAAAAGTTCTCTTTGTTCCCGGCATCAGCGAGAGAAAAGTATTTCATTGCCATGAGCAATCGTGTAAACTAATATTGACCTTCATCATATCTGATCGTACATATCTGTATCTATAGTGTAGTGTATATTGAGCCATTAAATAGCGATTGCATTTTCAAATGAATCATTCAGGAGACGGGCTGATTGGGGTTTAATATGAACTGCCGATGGCACTCTGAAACGTGGCATCACGGGATTCGGGCATACATCGCCATCCTCGCGTGCGAAAGGGGTAACACTCCTCACAGCTCTTATGATTTGTCTCATACAAGGCAACGCCAGGACAACCACTTCGATCTTCGTACATTGCTAATCACAAGTACCTCTCCCTGAGAGGTGATAGTTATAGGTAGTACAGGGATCAGGTTTACCCCTTTGGAGGACAAGTGAGTTGCGATTCTTCGTTCTCTCATTCCGCATCTTCAGTGAGATGACGGGCCATATCGCGATGGCCTCACTCGCGAGGAACTTCGGCAAGTGCTCGATCGGCAGCTCACTTCCTCATAGCGCCCCGACCAGACGGACGCTCGAAGTTCTCAGTCTCATGATGCACAACTCGCCATCCAAGTTTCGTTCGTTGTGTTCAGTCATATCGTACAACTCTCTCCCATTCATTGCTTCTAAGCCCAAATCGGCCTAGATTCCAGTACTGATAGCCAGGTTACCGGCTCGGTAATGCTGAGCCACCACCAGATCCCTCGACGACCGACCGTGTCACGGTCTGGCCCTTCTTATACTCTTCTTCTAACGCCTTCTGCATATCGAAGTCAAGTTGGCGTTCCCGCTTTATCCGCTGCTGTTCCATATCGCGGACGACGCCCTGGTGCATTGCCTGGATAAAACAATCAGACATAATTCGAGTTATATGGTTATGGAAAAGAAACCGGCTCTAGAAACGGTTGTAGATGATAATAAGCCTACGCACCTCCTTCTCGAACTTTTGCTGGAAGTGGACGAAGACCACGGTAGTCGCTGCGAACAACGACGTGCCTAACAGCGTGAGCTTCGAAGCACGCGACATGGTGAGAACGTCGAAGAGATAGTATGGGTGTTTGTGATAGAGTCTCAATGACGATACCCGGGTATTCCGTATATCGAACGACTCTTCTGAGGATCTAGTCCCTTTAAATGGCTAGACAAGTCATCTTTACTGTCGCGTGAGCGCGTTAGGTAAGGCGAGTTGAACGGAGTCCACTTTGTACGAGACCTTGTTCCGTTAGAGGTACCTATTCCGTATTCTGTACGGATTTCGGATTACGGTAGAATAATCCGTCGGGTACTAATGCACTTGCCAGCTCAGGGAGCCAATTTCGACATCACGTCTCCGACAGCCGATGACGGCTGAAACGGCCCGGGTTCAGACTCCCTGATCGAGCCGACAACATGTACGGAATACTTTGACTGTCCCTCGTTTGTTGCTCCGTCCACTACAGTGCCCCTCAGCACCCCTCAGCGCCCGTAGTCCAGTGTACATGGCAGACTAGACGCCTACAACCCGCTCCGACTGCTCACCAGCCTCTAATACTCGAGGCGTCGCATTGATTCTGTAATCCGAGGCTTGAGCAAGTTGCTTTCTTGCCTCTCTCTTATAGTTACACTGCGTGTTTACTATTCTCGTACATACTCGATTCTCCTCGTCGTTCTCGTCATCCCGACCCTCGATCCCTCGGCTACTCCCCGTCTAGATCCAGCCGATATACCGCATAGAATCTAGCCCGATTACTCAAAAGACGTCATCATGGTATGCTCACCACGATTGCCATGAAGCATCTCGCAAATGGATCTGGTCTAGATAGCTAACAATGGGATCCCACAGTCGGCTCAGAACTCCACGGGCATTGTGACCTTGCTTGACGTATGCGACCTGCTCCCCGAATGATGTCGTCGACTCTGCGGGCGCATTCCTAGCTAACCCTCGGCTTTCGCTGTAGGCAGAGCGGGAGGCCGCTAAGATTGTCCAGAAAGGTACCGCGACGCTATCGAGACCTCTCCATGCGTGCTTTCCTTGCACAGACCCTGTATTAAGGCGCTGACATCTGCACAGCTCGTGAGCGTATGTTCAAAGACACCGACTCTATATTGCGTCGCCTACGAAAGGCTGACTTAGATGTGTCCCTCTGCGAATGATAGTCCGAACGAAACGTGTACGCGAAGCTCGAGATGAGGCCAAGAAGGAGATAGACGCCTACCGACAGGCGCGGGAGGATGAGTTCAAGAAATTCGAGGCCGAGGTCAGCAGCACTCTATATACCACATTGTCTTTGGAGAGGGATTATCCATGTCGAAATGCGACAGCGAGGTGCAATTGTCCGGATCCGTACTAACTTACCACCACCTTACAGCACACAAAAGGCAATAAGCAGGCCGAGGACGAAGCCAACAAGGAAGCAGACTTGAAGATCAAGGAGATTCACGCTGCCGGACAGAAGAACCAGGCCAAGGTGGTGGCCGACCTTCTCAAGGGTGTCCTAGACGTCAAGCCCGTTGCGCCAACCGCCGCTTAAATGTCTCTGGTCAACCTATTACCGACAATAACGCCCCATCAATCAATCGCGAGAAAGATGTCGATAAATTGAAAGAGATCATGATATCCACGTATCGAGAGGGGTATGTGTGCACTGTCTACATTGGGGAACATAGGAACGATAGCACACAGAGAGGGGTCTGAGATCCGAGGTCTGCGGCAGTCACATGTGCATATCACGATTAGAATAGAATCGGCTGTCACCGTTGTTCTTATTAGAGAACTGGACTTGACTTAGATGTCGCCCCTTTATTAAGTATTTGTCGCCCCTACCAAGCTCACCCTCATTGTAGGAATTTGACTAGAGTCGAAAGCATTTCGCGGGTATCTTTGCCATCCGCATCTTCTGCATCGATGCCTTCGATCTGCTCCTGAATCGTCTCCTTGATCACGTTCAGAGATTCGTCGCAATCCGCCAGCAGCTTTTGGATCGTTTTCTTAGCTCCGCCGTCCTCGGCCAGGAGCCAAGCAAGTACTACGTCCAGGGTCTGCAAGGAGAAAAGACCGGCATCCAATCTCCGTGAGAACCACTCATCAGCCATATTTTCTCTCTCTTCGGCCGACATTTGCGCCTGCTCGCCCCGGATAGCATTGTCGACTACACCCAGTCGTGAGGCACATGCCCGGCGCAGCTTTACGAGCTTCTCCGTCTTTTCGTAGTCTTTCTCTACGAATTTGGCAAGCAGGCGTATACGTTCGGCCGAATCGGCGGGTAGCAACCGCAACATCGACGCGAAGATACCGATGAGATGCTCTGCGACCTGGTTGTCGGTGCTCTTCTTCATGAAAAGCGTAAAGATGTTCTTGAGACCGCCGGCCTCGACAATCTTCTGGCAAACCTCGGCTCCAGTAGCGCCTCCTGTGGCATGATCCAGGAGTCTTAATGAAGCGTTCTTGCTCAGTTTACCTTCCTTTAGCATGATCAGGCATAGTTCAACACCCTCGGCCTCGACAAACTTGGTCTTGCCCTCTGACTCGTCTACTATACAGGTCAGCGCCTCAAAGAGGTTTTCCACGTATTCCTCCTCCTCGCCACCCTTTTCAGGGTCCCGTTTTCGGTAGGGCGCCACGAGTTGCAGCATGATATCCGCGGCATCCAGACTGGCAAGGCTTTGTCTATTCTTAGCTGAGCTTTGAACCATGATGGCTAGGATCTCGGCTGCATATTGTTTGTTTTGGCTTACACCACCGCCAGCGCCGTCTCTGGACTGTATTCGCCGTAGTAGCCACTTCAGGAGACTCTGCACTTCGGCGACACGCTCTGCCGTTACGGTTCGACTGCACAGATTCTCCACGATGCCGAGCGCACGATAGATACCGCTGCGATCGGTCTCTTGCGTCTCGTCTAACCGCTCTAGATTCGATACGACCAGAGATATCAGGTCCGCCTCTAGTAGTGCATCTACCATGGCATCGTACTGCGCCTCCTCGGCAGCGACGTCCTCGTCCGTCAACTCGTCGATAATCTCGATCGCGTCGATGGCGATATCGGTATTCTCATGCGCCAGCAATCCAACCAAGCTACCCACACATCCCATACGCGCAAACTCGGGGTAGAGCTCCGGGTGCTCGGACAGGATAGATAAAGCCTTAATCTCGGCGTCGAGCTCGGCCTCGCTGGCAATGAACTTGGTAGGGTCTTCCTCAAACTTGGCACGTTGTTCCGCGTTACGCGATATCTTCTTCTCAAACGCCAGCGCCGTACGCCGTAGCCAGGCGACGTCCATCTTCTCTGGGGCGAGATCGAGCTCGGTGTCGCCGAGGTAGTCGAGTACTTGTGCTTCTTGGGCTGTCACGCCACCACCAAAGAAGCGGCCACCCTCCTCGTCGTCGTCTGGTGGCATCTCTGGGCCATAGTCGCTTTCTTCGTCGTCCTGTGGTGGTGCTGGACCGGCTTCGACATCGTCATCGGCGGGTTGTTCGTCTTCGACGCGAGCGTGTCGGCTGTTGTTGCCATTGAGACGGGCAGCCTTGTAGACTTCATCTTTTTGAAGAGAACCAAATTAGACACCACAAGAATAACAAGATAACTCGGACAGAAAATCACTACTTACTAGGGTCTCGAAGAGGCTCGAGTTTCCGTTTGTTGCTATAGCCAGAGGCCTGTTTGTTTGCATTAGCATCTCTTGTAACGGCGGAGACAGTAGTAATCCGTAGAACCCATGGCTTTGATTTACCTTGAATAAATCGTCAACGCTCGCCATATCGCAAACTAAACATGAACAAGAGAATGACGATGATCTGATGGAACGTTGTGAATTGACCCCAGGGGAATGTTGGCAAGACGAGAAGTTGAGGTCAGTTATTCCGTACAGACGCACGCACAGGTAGGTACTGCCGTATTCCGTAGCGGTACGAAATACCGTCAACTTGCAGGCGGTTGCGCGCAAGTCGGTGATTATAGAAACACGGCATCCGTGACCGTAGGGTACGTACTGGTTACGCAGAGGTTCTGGGCCCGAGCCCGTGAATTATTACATAAGCCCATGTCTACGACACAAGTTCACAGTCGCACCACTACTGGCACTGTGCCGGACTCCGGCTGGGCGTGGTCACCAACAGTCAACCGCTGCGCTGCACAGTGTGTACTGCACGCAAGGCCATTCCTGCCGTGTCAGGAGACAAGCGTCAGTAAACTCTGAATTCCAACGCCTTCGTCAGACGTCAGAAGTGCTTTCTCTCTTTCACGAGCTGTGATTCTAGACCAGGGTCCCTCAGGTAAGAACGACTCCCTGCCTCTCGGCTGCAAACCTTCGTCCTAGTCATCGGCCATGGGTGCTGTAAGTGCCGGTTTTCTTCCTTGCCTCTCCTCGATATATCAGGGGGCGACGGACATTCTTCATAAGTCAGGGGACAAAGACTCGCGATTTCTGGAAATGAGACAACACTGACCATGCCTCCAACACTGATTCTCGTACGACATGCTCAGGCAGGGCACAATGTCAATCGTGGGTCTCCGAGCGAACCGCTTTGTGACAGCAAGATTCTGATTGCTTCCCAGGTGACTACTCTGCTCATGATCCGAGCATTACTGAGCTTGGATATAAACAATGTGCCGAGTTAAGAGAAGCTCTTATGGCAAATCCTCTGGCTCAGCAAGTCGGGTTGATTATCACCTCGCCTATGCGCCGCGCTATCCAGACCACCTTGAACGTGGCCGACTGGCTGGTAGAGAAGGGCATCAAGGTCCGAGTCGATGCCAATTGGCAAGGTACAATGATGACTCCTTCTTCGTAACCATCTTTCAATGGTGGAGTCTGGGCCATTGAGGTCCGAAGTCGTCGTTTGCGCTGATTCTAGTCCCCAGAGAACTCAGCAAAGCCATGCGACATCGGAAGCGATATCTCCGAGGTGGCTGAAGAGTTCCCCGGCATCGACTACACAAATGTTGATCCTGTCTGGCCAGACAAGACATCGCCAGCCGGAAGCCGGTATCACTTCACAAAGACAGCAGTTCTAGCGCGAGCACAACTGGCTCTCCACGAGCTCTATCAGCGGCCCGAGAAAGTCATTCTCGTGGTCTCGCATTCGGGCTTCCTACGTGTGGGAATCACGGGTAGCTGGTTCTTCAATGCCGATTATCGTGTCTTTGACTTCGCGGCTATGGACACTCCAGGGAGCCCGTATCGACTGGAAGAACACGCCTACACCAAGGAGAACGGAGGTGGTCTCGGCCTCAGCCGCACGGAGCGAGTATTGATAGGCGCAAATTTACCGGACGAGTTACCGGAATCCGACTAGTTGTCAACTCGTGGTTTACTAACTCGTAGACGGCAGATTCTTCGTCCCATATGCTGTTTTCATATCCATCCCTTAAACCTGTCCATCTCTCTCTCGGAGGATTAGTAGCGACGCGGGACATGTGCGATTCGAAAGAGACAAATACCTAGCCTTCACCTGACTATCAGAGTATCTGAACCGGAAGCTGACGAACAAGTGCTGGAAGGTAGTCGATGGAATTAATACACTCGTTCAAATGATAAATGGAACGAACTCGAAACATAGCTAACAGGTCGGACATGTGACTTGATCACTGCCTTGAAATTATTCTTCAAGCATCACTCCGCTTGCATACCGACTTTTCTGAGCTGTTAAGGAGTATTGTTGTTGTTGTCAACCGCTGGATTTCTCCAGAGGTAGTAGATGGGACTACAGTACGTTAGACGGCCAAGTCTCAGATGCTTGCCACCTAAACAACAAACGCCTGACACAAAACCAGCCGGGGGGGTGCATGTCCCTGCGGCATGGTTTCCAAACTTATTACTTGTGGAAGACGGTATAATTCCGGACAGCATCGGTAAGCAGTTCCATGCTTAATCACCGTCATGATCGGCGATGTCCTGACTTGCCATCAGGTCTATCGATAGTGCGTTGTACTGTCCAATCTCAACGTCTATGAACCGCCGCTGGCGTCGTACAATTCGGACAGTCTCGCAATGCCTACGAATAGGGCGATGCTTTCAAACCCGACGACGAGCCCTGAAGATCCCTTTCTTTGACTCGAAGCGAGGCCCCTTTCCAAACCGAATGGCTGCATACCTCGGGGCTCTTCCGTCACATACCTCGAAAACTTTCCAACGGGAGAAATTGCATTCGGGGCCATTCGTGTATGACTCTTGAGAACTGACCGAGGGTACTGGAATATACTGCGCGATATCTTCTGTCGATCCGGCTCACTAGTTCCTAGGACGTCCCGTGCTATTTGGATCGTGACTAGGAAAATGCTCAGAGGGGCTTTGATTGATTTGCGCCGAGATCGAATTTTCACAACACGACCCCTTCGGCTATAATAGGGATAACCTAAGAATTGCACCAAACTGCCTCTCCATGGCCAAACGGCAGTAGTTCATGGAAAACGCTACAAACTCATCGAATAGGGTCACTAGGAAAAATTAAAGACATCGTATGTCATAGAATACGGCGTGCGATAATAGCCGGCTCTCTTCAAACCTACGGATTACGCTTACTAGGGTTTGATCATCCACCATAGGGACGCGGCTGCTACGGTCATAAGAATGATCGTCAGGACACCAGCACCTGCCCTGTCAGCCATCGTAATGGGATCCAGTTCGCGGTTATGCTGTGCGTGAGATCCCGAATTCGCATTGCCTATGCTAGTACCACCAGTATCGTCGGTGACGGGCGGAGCACTGTCCATGGCCAGTAGTGATGAGAGGGCACCAAGCACATCCATCTGCTGGCCCACGCCTAGGAGACCGTCGAATTCGCCGCTCGACCAGTGGAATCCACATTGCCTGCCATTGTCGCCACCAGTACATTGTGCAACGGCGGCCTTGGTTGAGCTCATGAGCAGCGGCATGATCCGCCTGCGTGTTGCGGGTGCCAACTGCGCTGTGTATGCCATCCAGCGGTGAAGGAAGCCCTTGTACGCTAGCATATCTGCTGTACAGAGATCATCTTCACAGGATGGCTCATACGCAACGCCCTCGACAAAGAAGTCACGCTCAATCCCATCTAGCAGACCATGGATTCGATCCATCCACACCGGATCGGAAGTCTTGGCGGATACGTCAGCTCTGTTGATACACCCAGGAAGCAACAAAAGGAAGGGATAAATTTGAGACCGGAAGTGGCTCAAACCCAGGGGTATACGAATGAGCGAGGAACTCACACAGTTCCACATGACGGCCGCCCCTTGGAGGAGAATAGCGGCGTTATACGAAAACTTCTGCGTGTTAATATCCGTACAGTTTTCGGCAATGGTCGCGCCGTCGTAAACATTGTACTGATCGTCGACGAAGTTTACGGCAACAAGCCAGTCCCAAGTCCGGACGCTCCAGTCCAAGTAGGTGTTGTTCTTGGTGTATCGGGCGAGACGTGCCCCGACGTTGAAGAAGCAGCCGTTTGAAACCGCTGTAACACGTCTTGTCAGCTTATAAGACAATAACGAGAAAGACAACCCGGTTGACCACCGAGAAGGAACGTTGCACGACCCGTAATGCCCTTACGGCGAAGTTGCAGATGACATACTGTTCTTATAATCGAACCCCGGATTAGTATAGACAGCCTGCCACCGAAGGCCAAAACCGCAACCTCCGTCACGTAGATGATCGGCAGTCTGCTCATTCCAAACGGCTTGAGCCAAGGCCAACCACTGTGCCTGATTCGGCGGGGGGTCCCGGAACCTGGTCTCGGCCGCGGTCAAAGCAGACATGGCCCAGAATGATTGATCATCGTTCCCTAGCGTGAGACTCCAATTCTTGTCGTTGTAGTCCTTATTGGGACCAGCCTGGAATAACAGGGACTTATACGTTAGGTCATTAAACGTGTCGTCGCCTGTCCAGTGCCAGTAGTCCAGTAGAGCACCCCACATAGCTCCGGCCTCCCACCTTGACGAGGCTTGCGTTAACGATAGCGATACTTCAAACAGACTGCACGCTATCGGAAGCAATGTACGAACCAAAAGTAGTCACCCGTGGGCGGTGGACCAGGTAGCACACCGGGTATGTTACCTGGATCATTTCCATGGTAGTATTTCAGCAGGTCCTCTGCCACCTGCGCCGCGGCTTGCTTGATAGAGTCTGTGATGGACAAGAGTCAGAGAATCTCATAGAAGGTGCAACTTTATCGCGCCGTTTTGACAACGGATCAGCAGCGCAGCGGCCGGTGCTCACCTCTTGAAGTGAGGTCAACGTCCAAGGCGGCCCGGACGGCAAGCGTATATAGAGAGACGAGATGTAAGAGTGACGGAACCATCTTCTCGTGGGCCGCGAGACGCATGATTCAGAGAAGAGAAACGAAAGAAACTGGATTTACGGCGAATGGCAGCAGAGGTCCAGCATACAAACACCGATCTCCTCTGAGATGTTGCTCTGAGGTTGCCGGACATGTTGGCGATCTTCGACAGCGTATCGAGACTTTTCGACCCCTTAATATAGGTGCAGACATTGACGTAGTCACGCAGGATGGCATCAAGGACATGGAGCGATGCGTAACTATTACCCGGCATGGCAAGGAAATACCATGAGCCAGCTGACGATGTTGCCGTAGCAATGAGCGCTGGTTCAACCCGACCGATGACCTGACCTCCTCGTACCAACCCTACCCCTGGCGATGATGATGAAACTATTGCATTATCTCCTATCTTACCTAATCCTTGATCTGACGACGATTGCTCGTTGTCGTCACTCGCAATGAGATGCGATCGTGCACGATGGTGATGCCGTAAGAAGGAAACGCAAAAGACCCAGACAATATCGCTGACGAGATGAGGTTCGTCTTACAGCGTAGCATTCGAATTTGATGCGGTTCTGCTGCCCCGGCGGGCGGTTGCCATGTCAACTGAAGAGTCAACAAGAATACAAGAAAAGCCTCATTCGGCACCCCTTTTGAGCAGAATACAGACGGTATGAAACGGAGTTTGGAAGGTTGGCAAGAGTAAACAATGTGTGTTCAGACTCGCTGAGCGTCTCGACAAGAAAAAAAGAGCCGATACTAGCAAAGACGACCGATGAACCGGGATCGCCGCTTGTGTCCGAAGACCTGGTCGGCGATCGAGGCGACCAATAGGAGCCATTCTGTGCTCGGCGATCAGAATAGGTATTGGCGGTGTTCAATCGCTGCGATTAATCGCCATCCAATCGTCACAATTACCTGTGGGTCTACGAAGGTGTCAGGCAAAAGTTTATGTTGTCGATCAAGTTGTGCTTTAGCGCGCCGTCGCCGCAGATGATATATCACAATTAATACCATCGAACAATTCATGGATAATCGTATGTGCAAAGAATGGCGGTGAGTACGAAGTACAGCGTATAGTTAACCACGTTGTCGTCGTCGCCGCTGTCGTCGTCGTCGCCGTCGTCGTTGTTCTCACGTCCTCGTCATCATTGCTGTTATTATTCTGCTGTCATCGTGCTGTCGTCTTCATTATCGTCGTGGTAACTACTTGATTTCTGTCACCGTTACTGCATCTATTACACTGTCGGGCGGTAAAACACACGTATTCACGATGGGAAACTCGACGAAAACAAAGCATTTTAAAGAAGCTGATTATATCCGTATTTTCACACTGCACAACGACGGTGGCCTATCCAGTAAAGAGATTGAGGACCGCACTCCCTATACTAGCCGACAAATCCAACGTGTTCTTAAAACTAAAGCGTTGAAGCCCAAATCACGCCCAGGCCGCCCGCAAGAGATGACTGGAATACAAGAAGAGGAGTCGGTGACCTACGTCACTGCATCAAAAGAAAACCGTCAAATGTCCTTTCTCAAATTATCTCTTCGCCTCTTTTTTTTCTTTTTTGTGTTCGGAAAAGTGGACCCATTTCACCACCACATTTTGTGCTATCTCGGCTTTTTGCTTATCTTTTTGAGCTTCCCTCCGGCCCACACTCTTCTCAGCCATGGCAGCTCCGCCGCCCTGCCTCAACATGAATGGATTCTGGGACTCATTACGACAGTCTGGCGAGCAACGCATCGCCACCGTCCATGCACGCCTGGAGGCAACGACGTCATTCCTGAATGCTATTGACTCTACCTTAGAGTCATTTACCACCGCCCCCGCCCTCCAAGCTGTGGGAAAGGACCTTGGAGCTTCGCTCCAAGGTTTTCTTCTCTCTCAACTGGAGGGGGGGATCAGTTTGACCCCCAAAATCGCTAAGGTTTCCAACCCTGCTCGCCAAGAGCCCAATTGCCCCCCTGCAGCACCTGCTGCAGTCTCCACCTACACCTGGCCCATTTCTTCTTCTTGGACAACCTGCACGCCGCGGTCACGCCGCCCACCCGACAAAGCCGTCTGCCCTACGGGCGACGCCATCTTCACCCTAGCGTAAGGGAGATCGCTCTTTTATTAGGCTGGCCTCCACTTCTACGCTGCGGATCGCGACTCCCTCAGCTATCACCACTTTGCTTGTCGAAGAGACAGGCATTCGTAGGGCACACATCCGTAAAGTGTACCCCATCCGCTCGGGTGTGATGGAGAAGAACACCAGAGAGTAATACAAGCATCAACCTTAAGGTATATTCTGGATAGAATAAACTAGCTGAAGAAAGAAAAGGAAAAGAAAGAAAGAAGAGAAGAGCGGGAGAGAACCGCCGGCTATATACACAGCGTGGGGATGCCAGAGTATCCCCGAAACGTCCGGCAGATTCCACCTGCTTCCACCTGAGTCCGTCGGCATTTGTCAGCTTGGTAAGCATTGGTAAGCATTGGTAAGCATTGGTAAGCATTGGTAAGCAGCGGCCGGATTCCGCGCGGTTCCGCGAAGTTCCGTCGGCTTCCAGCGGCTTCTACCGGCTTCCACAACTGTCCGGTACCTCCCGGAGTCTTCCACAACCTTCCAACACATTCTACCACCTTCCGGCACCTACCACGACAGTACGTACACCTGTCGTGCTGTAAGACGTGGAGAGGACAACACGGTAAACGAATGTGTCCGTGCGCTTGTCCTGTCACATCGGGCTTCTGTATTGAAGCCTCGAAACCTGGCCACCGAGCCGACATTGTCGCTCGGGCCCGTACTTACGTTCATGAGGGTGCAAACCTTTATGTTGAGCCAGAGGTGGCCTCGGTCACCTACAAGATCACTCAGGTGCCTGCAACCGTGCAGACACACAATGGAGAGCGTGCCTCGCTTCCATTGATGGCAAACGAAATCAAGGCCCTCACGGGCCTTGACGCTCGTGTCATCACTGGCAAGAAGGCCGGGGAGTACACCGTTGTGCTCTCAAGGAAAGTTTCCCCGTTCCGTGTCCTTGGCTCGGAACCTGCTAGACTGATTAAGCACTCACCGCGAGTGTTCACTTGCACCCGGTGCTTTGGGCACCACCACATTGACAAGTGCAGCGCTGCTGCTCTTTGCGAGACATACGGTGTTCGCAAGGCCTCTCACAGGGAGGAATGCCGCAAAGTCCCGCAATGCCCCAACTGTCTGGGGCCTCACAAGCCAGGGCACCCTGGGTGTCCTTGCTTCCCCAAGGCGAGGAAGGGAGCCGTCCGACGCCTCCCTTACAACGAACTTCAGAACCACCGTGGTGCTGGGAAGACAGCTTTCCGTGCAGCACTGCTGGCGATGAAGAATGGAGCAGTAGGTCCCGACACTGCATCCGACACAGCCGGTAGCCCTCCTCACCCTGTTGGCGGCATGGGGGATGGGGCAACTACAGCGACCGAGAAGCCCACCACGGTTGGCTTCGCTTCACCGGCAGCTCCCTCCACACCTGTTCAGGATGTAGACATGAAGGAGCAAGAGGAGCAGGCGCCGCTGGCGCCTGCACCAGCAATCAACAGGAAGAAGAAGGGTAAGGCACCTGCTACGATGCCCAGCGCTGCTCCTGCCCTGGCGGGCAGAGCCTCAGAGCGCAGCCCTCCTTTACGGAGCAAGACCGTTGAGTACCGTCAACGGTCCCCACTGCAGCCTCGGACGCCTCAACGCGATCCGAACCTGCGGTACAGGTCAATGGAGGACTACGCTGCTCAGTATCGTGGTCCTCGTTCTGGCAAGGATCCCCAGGCCGTGTTTAACGACATGGTGCAGTTTGGGGTTGATCCCGTAGTGGCCGCCGACGCGTGCGGCCTCGTGCCATCAGGAGGGAGTAAGGGAAAGGGACGGAAGTAATCTGGTTTCTTCTCCGCGGGTTTTGTCTTTTCCGGCTTCTCTAGGTTTTGCCCTCTTGGAGGTTTTCCTACAGATGGTGCGCTGCACTGCTGGAATCAGGGCCGTTTGTACGTAGTTTCGTGGTAGCGGAGGATTTCCCTTTGTCAGCAGGAACGCCAGCTTTTCGCGCTGTGCCATGCATAAGGATCGATTATCGGTCGTAGATACGGGGGCTCTGCCCCCCCCTTTATCACCGCACGTTAATATATCATCATCATCATCATCTTTTGTCACCCGAGCCCTGGCTCCCACCGCTGACGACTGTCCGCAGGGAGGCTAAGGCACAGACCAAGGTCTTTTTCACTGACTGGTGGGCGTCACACCAGCCAGAGTCTTACAAGAAGCTGGGTCTCACGGTTGGCAGGAGGCCGGATGAGCTTTGGCTCCCCAGGAGAACTCTGCACCGTCTGCTGTCTGAACGGTCAGGGCACGGAAACTTTGCTGCATACCACGCGCGCTTTGGCCACGTGCCGAGGTCCGTCAAGGTGTGCAGCTGCGGCGATGAGGTGGAGCATGGGCACTGGCGTGTGTGCCCTTACACACAGGCCGAGGTGGAACATAGCGGTCTGCAGCCTGGCGAGGATATGGATGCTCTCTTGGGGCCGGAAGGCGGCACTAAGTTTAAGAGCTTCTGGCACGGTTTGTTGAGGAAGCAGGCGAGCTAGCCTGCGCGCTGTAGTGCCTCGAGATTGATTGGCGACACAAGCAGGCCCTGACGGGCATGCCTGGGTTCCGCCTCCAGTTTATCGTTGTTTTTCTCTTTGTGCTTTCTTTCTTTCTTTTGTCAGCAGAAACACCGGCTTTTCGCGCCGTGCCGTCTACTAGGATCGATTAACGGTCGTAGGTAGGCGGGGCTTCGCCCCGCATAGCCACTAGACGTAAATATATCATCATCATCATCATCATCATCATCCTTTCAGCTAGTTTATTCTATCCAGAATACAACTTCTTCCTTCTTGCTACGGCCACTTCTTGGAATTGGCCTGATCGGGAAACATCTACGCACATTTTCGGCTTCGTTTTCGCTCTCCGGCCTCTGGCCACCTCACCGTCGCTGCCTCGCAGCCCTCCGCCCTCCCGCTGCCTCTCTCCTTGCGAGAATGGCTGCACCGCCGCCTCCTCTCCCCCCTGGGGGAGGAGTCCCTGCTACCCCGTCTGCCTCTCGCATCATCCCCGAGCCCTCCTCACGGCTCTCTGGCATCTTCTCGTTTGACGTTCCTCGTGTCTCCAAAAAAGCTCGTCACACGGCTCCTTTCATGGACTCGGCTCCCCCTCTGGTTCTGACTCTTCCGGATCAACCGGCTTCCTCTCTCCCTGTCTCCATCTCCAAAGGCGTCACTTCGCTCTTTGCGGAAAGAGATACTGACTATCTGGCCTGCCGCGAGGTTCTGCTCGCTGCCTCCTGCTCTCTGGATTCTGCTCTTGGTTCCTTTTCCTCTCCCGCCCACCGCAAGTGGGCAGAGAGGGTCACAGTTGCAATCTCTGGAGTTCTGCTGGAACTTTGCGCTGGGGGATCGTCTACTCCCTCAAACCTCACCGCCACTCCCTCTTTCCTGGCCCCCCGCTCCTGCCCCTGGCCTCAGCGCGCCGCTAGCACCACTAGTGTCGCCTCCTGCATCAATAGTGCCTCCCACCATTGCTGCACCCGCTAAGCCGGCCCCTTCTGTCCCTGCTGCCTCGGTTGCTGCTCCCACTATGTCCTATAGTGCAGCGGCTAAGCTGACCTCTGCCCAACCCGTCTCTGCCGCTCCCTCCAAACCCCAGGTCTGGCAGGTGGTGCAGAGCAAGAAGGGCCACAAGGCCACGGCTGCCACCTCTGCCGCTGCCCCATCCACCGCCACGTCTGCCCCTGCTGCCTCGGCTGCCCGCAAGGACAATCGCGTCTTCTTCCGGGTGCCAGAGGACTCTTCTTGGCGCAATGTCGAGCCCTTCCAGTTCCGCATTGCTCTCTGCGGCATGTTCTCGCCCGCTCTCACGCTTGGTCGACCTGCCCCGTGCATTGAAGACCAGGTCTGGCTGGGCAGTTCAGCCCGGCAACGAGATTGTGAGGGCTAAGCTCCTCGGGCCCAATCAGACTCTCGCCGGCCTCAACATCACGGTGGAGGAGTCTCTGGACTGGTTCGCATTCGTTGTTGATCGCGTCCCTGTCGTGACACCTCCTGCCGGCCGCACATACGACAGCCTTCTCCGCGAAGAGTGCGAGGCTGCCACTGGTCAACGTGCTGTTCGCATCACCCGCTCCCTGTTTGCAAGGGACTCCTGGGTTGTCTCCTTTGCCTCCCAGGTCCGTGCGGGCTTCCGCCTTTTCGGCAGTGCCCCAGCCCGGAGCCTGGCTCGCAAGCCGGACGTGGTGCAATGCACTCGCTGCTGGGGTTTCCACGACCCTCGGGAGTGCTCCCGGCGAAAGCTGTGCGGCTTCTGCAGTAAGACGCACTCAGAGAACACGGGCCTCTGTGATCCAAGCCCCAAGTGCGCGAACTGCAGGGGCCCCCACAGGTCAGACTTCATCGGCTGTGTCGCTCGACCTAGAAAACACAACGGCAAGATTCAGCGGCCTAACAAGGCCACATTGACTGCGATACGAGAGCTGGGAGCTTTGGCCACAGCTGAGACTCGCAGAGCAGCTGCGGCGGCTGCCGCTCCTGTTCTCCCTCCCCTTCCCCCCCTCCCTGCTGCCCCTGCGACATCGCCTGCCGTGATGGGCGCCGCTGCACCAGCGTCGGCCGAGCCGGCAGCTCCTGTGGACGCCATGGAGAGCGACATCCCCACGTCCGACCTCCTGGCTCTGGCTGCCTCGTCGTCGTCCGGGGGTAGCTCTCCTATCATCACGAGGGTCCAGCCCTAAGCCTCCATCCCCCCTCCCTCCTATGCGGCCAGCCTGGATGGACGCGAACTTTGACATGGACATGGAAATGTCGGACATGTTGGAGTCAGTGGCAGAAACTCAGACAGAGACGGAGGACGACTCTCCGACCCCCCCCCCCACTCCAGCCCCTGCCGGCTGGTCTGGCGGCGGCGCCTGGCCCGCTGTGGGTGATAACCTTTGGGGCTCAGAGGCTTCCTCTGCGGCGCCTGCGGTGGCTCCCCCTCCTGTCGCCGCTCCCACTCCCACCCGCCCTACTCCCGGCACTCTGCTCCCCAGCATCGAGCCCCCGACCGCCGCCTCCTCGGCACCCCGCGGTGCCTCAGCTAGGAAACGAGTCTTGAGCTCTCCGGACCCCCTCGAGCAGATGTAATGCCAGCACACCCAGCTGGCAGAGGCCTCACCTCTGGTAGGAAGAGGTGCAAGAAGGCCTTTCTTCGCATCCTACAAGTCAATACCCGGGCCTCGGGGCAGTATCATGATACAGCTCTGAACCTCGCCTGGGAAAACAAGGTGGACGTCGTTCTGGTGCAGGAACCATGGGTTATGCGCAAAGGTGTCCGCAGGCTAACGAAGAACCACCCCGGCTTTGAGGTGTTCTCCCCAGTAGAGGACTGGGCGACCGTCCCTCGGGTGCTCACCTATACCCGGAAATCCCTCACAGTTTCGCAGTTCCGTCCATTCTCATCAGCCGAAGCCTGCTTCGTGCGTGTGGAGGGAGTCTCCTTTGCTAACATCTACCGCCCTCCGTCAGGTGACGACTCGATCCTGGCGGAGCTGGACGACTGGGTGCCGCCCGCTTCGTCCGTCGTGGCTGGTGATTTCAACGCCACTCACTGGAGCTGGCAGGCTGGGCACGCCCGCCGCCACGGCATCGGCAAGAGGATTGCTCGGTGGGCAGACCGCTGCTGCCTGGAACAGCACATCGTCAACGAGCCGACGCATGAGAAAGGGAACACTCTCGACCTCTTCTTCTCCAATATCCCTGACGCCTCAGCTTGGGTCGATCACTCTCTCTACACCGGCTCCGATCACTACTCCATCTCGGCAACTGTCCCCCTTCGGCATTCAGCGCCCAGTCCTGCCCCCAGGCTGGTTCTCCGGCTCGATCGCCTCCCGCTCTTCGTGGGAACAGTCGCGGCGAACATATGCAGTGTCAAGCACAGCATCACGAACCGCGAAGACATTGAACCGTTTACGGACTCGCTCCTGACGGTGCTGTGTCTAGCATTCAAGGCGGCCGCCGTCCCCTCCTCAGGGAAGGGTAAGGAGGCCTCGTGGTGGACGGAGGAATGCGCTGAAGCGCAGAAGGCCCTCGCAGCTGATAGAGACTCTCTCAGCCCTGAGGACTTTCAGGAGCGCCGGTCTGCATACCGCGGCATCGTTCGCCGGGCCAAGGCCACCTTCTGGGCTGACATGATCAGCAAAGCAGAGTCAGACGCAGACATTTACGGCATCACAGGTTGGCACAAGCTGACGGACAGGTTTCGGTCACCCCCCATCCAACACGATGGGCGGCTTTTCACGGACACCGCGGAAAAGATCTCTTTGCTCCGCTTGAAGGTGCTGGCCACTCGGGCAGCCGGCGACGACGTCGCCGACCCGTGGGAACCCCTCCCTGCTCCCCCAGACCGGGTTCTCCCTTGGAGGACAGAGGTCACCTTGGAGGAGGCGGAGGAAGCCTGCGTTGGGGCCAAGAAGTCTACGCCTGGCCAAGACCGCCTGGACACGACCACCCTGCAACACGTCTGGGGGATCATTGGCCCTCGAGTCAGGACCCTCTACGAAGCCTGTCTCACACACGGCTATCACCCGAAGGCGTTTCGGCAAGCTGAGATTGTCATGCTCCCGAGGTAGGGAAAACGGACTTCACTTCTGTGAAGTCCTGGCGCCCTATCTCCCTGCTCTCCTGCATGGGCAAAGGGCTGGAGCGGCTCATTGCACGGCGCATCTCTGTCACGGCCATCAATGAGGGTGTGCTCAGCCCGCAGCAGTTTGGAGCCCTCCCAAAGCGCTCGTCAACTGACCTCACGGCTGCTGTGGTGCACGATGTGGAGCATGCCTTTGCGCGGGGTCTGGTGGCCTCAATGCTAACTCTGGATGTCGCTGGCGCTTTTAACACCATCCTCCGGGGCCGGCTTGTCAGACGGCTGCGGGAACAGGGCTGGGACTCGGCCCTGGTGCAGTGGGTCGACTCCTTCATGCTGGACAGGTCTGCCTCCGTCCGCATGGAGGGGGTCACCTCCGCCTCTCTCCCTCTCTCTTGCGGGGTGCCTCAGGGCTCGCCGATTTCCCCGATCCTATTCATGCTGTTCATCGCGCCCTGCTTCAAGATGGGTGATCTTAGGGCACGGTTTGGGTACGCTGACGACATCAATCTGCTGGAGGTCGGCAAGAATCATCAAGAGACCAGCGCCCGGCTTTCTGCACTCGTCAGAGAGCTCCTCGACTGGGGACAGGACAATGCCATCACGTTTGAGCCTGAGAAGAGCGAGCTCCTGCACTTCTACCGGAAGGGCAGCCCGCCCGAGGATCTTGTCTGCTCTGGGGACTTCATTGTAGAGCCATCCCAGAAGCCAGTCCGTTGGCTCGGTGTCTTCTTTGATTCCAAGCTCACTTTCCGCCATCACGTCGAGTACTGGGGTGCCCGCGCGCTCAAGGTGGCCAACCACTTGCGCTCACTCAACAAGGTAATGAACGGGGCGCCCCCTCATGCGCTCTCCAAGGCTGCTGCATCCTGTGTCCTGCCCGTCGCCCTCTTTGGCAGCGAGGCCTGGTGGCCGGGCCTCACTCACGAGTCACAGCGCTTCGCAGGGGAAGGTGGTCTCAACGAAGCAGGGCTACCACGTGGCCAAGATCGACCGGGCTATCAGGCAGGCCTGTCGGGCAGTTTTGCCGGTGTGGAGGACAACCCCCATCCCCATCTTGCATCGGGAGGCAAACCTGCCACCTGCGGCAGTCCTTTTGGACCAAGCCCGGCTGCGCTTCTCCGCGCGGCTCCACGCCCTGGACCCCAAGCACCCTCTCGTCGACAGGGCCTTTGGGCCACCTCCGCTCCCTCCGCCGGTCCGCAAGACAGGTCGCGGCCGCCCTCCCGGCCCCCAAGCCTCTGCGGCTCTCCCGTCTTCAGTGTGCAGCCCTGCTTACGCGACCGTGCCCACGTCCCGTACTGCTGGACCGACAGCCGCCCCATCATATCTCGCCGATCTCGCGCAAGGGCGAGGGTCTCAAGGCTCACCGCGCACTTATGTCTGGCCTCTCGCCCGACGACATTGTGCTCTACTCGGACGGGTCTATGGACAAGTCGACAGCCTGGGGCTTCGCGGCCTACTGCGACGGCCGCAAGGTGCATTCCACCAACGGCTACGTGCCAGACGGTCAGGTGTTTGATGCCGAGGCGGCGGGAGCTGCTGAGGCTGCCCGCTTCGCGGCCGACAACCTGGCAGTCATCGGTGACATGGGCAGAGTCCTCTTCTGCTTGGACAACACGGCGGTGCTTCAACAGCTGCTTGGCCGGGCCTCTGACAACTCGCAGGCTCGCTTTCTGGAATTTCGGCATCATGTGGAACGCATCGGGCGTCACAGGGTGTCTCTACATTGGTCCCCTGGCCACGTCGGCATCGCCGGCAATGAGGAGGCAGACCGGCTGGCTGGCCTTCTGTCCCAGCACCCGCAGCCCCCCCTCCCCGAGCCATGGCTCCCGCCTCTGACCACGGTCAGGCGGGAGGCCAAGGCGCGCGCCAGGGCTCTTTTCAAGGACTGGTGGTCACGCCACCAGCCTAGCTCATACCAGAAGTGGGAGCTCGAGGTTGGCAAGAGGCCAGACGAGCTCTGGCTTCCACGAAGAACTCTCCACCGCCTGCTTGCTGAGCGGTCGGGACACGGACACTTTGCCTCATACCACAGGCGCTTTGTGCACGTACAAGGCACGATCAAGGTATGCGGGTGCGGCGACGAGGTGGAGCAAGGGCACTGGCGCGTGTGTCCCTTCACGCAGGGAAAGCTGGGGCACAGTGGATTGCAACCCGGCGAGAGCATGGATGCACTTCTTGGGCCTGAGAGTGGCACCCGTTTCAGGAGTTTTTGGCACGGTTTGGTGAAACGTCAGGCAGGCTAGCCTGCGCGCTGTAGTGCCTCGGGATTAATTGGCGACGGGCATGCCCGTCGTCTCAGGCTTTCTCTCTGTTTTTGTTTTCCTTGTTTTTCTTCCCTTTGTCAGCAGGAACGCCGGCTTCTCGCGCCGTGCCGTCTATAAGGATCGATTATCGGTCATAGGTAGGCGGGGCTTCGCCCCGCATAGCCACCAGACGTTAATATATCATCATCATCATCATCATCCTTTGGAGGCCAGGTGGCCTCCATGCTCACCCTGGACGTCGCTGGTGCCTTCAACACTATCCTACGTGGTCGGCTCGTCAAGAGGCTTCGGGAACAGGGCTGGGACTCGGCTTTTGTTCGCTGGGTTGACTCGTTTATGCTGGATAGGTCTGCTTCTGTCCGCACGGAGGGTGTCACTGCCGCCTCTCTCCCTCTTTCGTGCGGCGTGCCGCAGGGCTCGCCAATTTCTCCCATCCTCTTCATGCTTTTCATCGCACCGTGTTTCAGGATGGGCGACGTGAGGGCGCGCTTTGGGTACGCTGATGACATTAACCTGACAGAAGTAGGGTCGAACCACCGCGAGACTAGTACTCGCCTCTCCCTCCTCGTCCGCCAGCTTCTCGACTGGGGACAGGACAACACCAACACTTTTGAGCCGGAGAAGAGTGAGCTTCTGCACTTCTACCGCAAGGGTGATGCACCAGAGGACATTGTGTGCTCAGGCGACTTCGTTGTCGAGCCTTCACAGAAGCCAGTACGGTGGCTTGGTGTCTTCTTTGACTCTAAGCTCTCGTTCCGCCACCACGTTGAGCATTGGGGGGCTCGGGCCTACAAGGTGGCCAACCATCTCCGGTCCTTGAACCGGGTTTTGAAGGGGCCCCCCCCATGCCCTCGCGAAGGCTGCCGCCGCGTGTGTTCTGCCGGTTGCCCTCTTTGGCAGCGAGGCCTGGTGGCCAGGGCTCACTCGGGAGTCCGAGCGGTTTGCTAACAAGGTCGTCTCGACGAAGCACTGCTACCAGTTGGAAAAGGTTGACAAGGCTGTCAAGCAGGCCTGTCGCGCAGTTCTCCCCGTCTGGAAGACCACCCCCATTCCCATCCTGCACCGTGAGGCCAACCTGGAACCCGCCGCAGTCCTTCTGGAACAAGCCCGGCTGCGCTTCTCTGCCAGGCTTCGCGCCTTGGATCCCAAGCACCCTCTCGTTGACAGGGCTTTTGGGCCTCCACCAGTCCCTCAGCCAGTGCGCAAGCCCGGCCGCGGCCGCCCTCCTCATCCCAAGCCTCTGCGGCTCTCTCGTCTGCAGTCTGCTGGCTTGCTCATGAGGCCTTGCCCTCGCCCAGTCCTTCTTGCCCGCGCCCCACCTCACAGGATCTCGCCTGTGTCGCGCAAGGGGGAAGGGCTCAAAGCTCACCGTGCTCTTATGTCTGGGCTCTCACCAGACGACATCGTCCTCTACTCTGATGGGTCCATGGACAAGTCGACAGCTTGGGATTTTGCTGCCTTCTCTGGTGGCCGCAAGGTCCACTCTGCTAACGGCTACGTGCCCGACGGGGAGGTTTTTGATGCTGAGGCAGCTGGAGCTGCAGAGGCAGCTCGGTTCGCGGCGGATAACCTGTCCGTCATCGGCGACAGGGGAAGGGTTCTCTTCTGCTTGGACAACACGGCAGTACTTCAGCAGCTGCTCGGCCGGGCCTCCGACAACTCACAGGCTCGCTTTCTAGGCTTCCAGCATCACGTGGAGCGCATAGGCCGTCACAGGGTCTCTCTGCACTGGTCCCCTGGACACGTCGGCATCGCGGGTAACGAGGAGGCAGACAGGCTTGCAGACCTTCTGTCCCAGCACCCACAGCCTCCCATCCCCGAGCCCTGGCTCCCACCGCTGACAACTGTCCGCAGGGAGGCCAAGGCACAGGCCAGGGCCCTTTTCACTGACTGGTGGGCGGCACACCAGCCAGAGTCTTACAGGAAGCTGAGTCTCAAGGTTGGCAGGAGGCCGGACGAGCTTTGGCTCCCCAGGAGAACTCTGCACCGTTTGCTGTCTGAACGGTCAGGGCACGGAAACTTTGCTGCATACCACGCGCGTTTTGGTCATGTGCCAGGGTCCGCCAAGGTGTGCGGCTGCGGCGATGAGGTGGAGCAGGGGCACTGGCGCGTGTGCCCTTACACACAGGCCAAGGTGGAACATAGCGGTCTGCAGCCTGGCGAGGATATGGATGCTCTCTTGGGGCCCGAAGGCGGCACTAGGTTTAAGAGCTTCTGGTGTGACAGGACAAGCGCACGGACACATTCGTTTACCATGTTGTCCTGTCCACGTCTCACAGCACGGCAGGTGTACGTACTGTCGTGGTAGGTGCCGGAAGGTGGTAGAATGTGTTGGAAGGTTGTGGAAGACTCCGGAAGGTACCGGACAGTTGTGGAAGCCGGTAGAAGCCGCTGGAAGCCGACGGAACCTCGCGGAACCGCGCGGAATCCGGCCGCTGCTTACCAATGCTTACCAATGCTTATCAAGCTGGCAAATGCCGACGGGCTCAGGTGGAAGCAGGTGGAATCGGCCGGACGTTTCTGGGATACTCTGGCATCCCCACGCTGTGTATATAGCCGGCGGTTCTCTCCCGCTCTTCTCTTCTTTCTTTCTTTTCCTTTTCTTTCTTTAGCTAGTTTATTCTATCCAGAATATACCTTAAGGTTGATGCTTGTATCACTCTCTGGTGTTCTTCTCCATCACAATAAACTAGCTCTTCTCTTCTTTACAGTCTAGAAAGACTTTAACTTTCCCGGAAACTCGGATCTCAGTTACAGACTCGGAAACCTACATCACACAGACTCGGAAACCTGCCTTAGCGGCACAACACACACAGATTCGGAAAACACTTCTCCACACCTCTTTACAAACCCAGATTCGGAACCGGCTCGCCACAGTTGCCTGCAGCACTTCTACGTTACCGTCAAGTGACACCTTCCCTACCCATTCTTTGCCCCATTTCCCCGCTCAGGTAACATGGCAGCCTCGAACTCAGAAGGAACCGGCATGCCTGGCGAGTACCATTCCTACATGTACTATGATGACGAGCAGCCCCGCGACGACACAGAGCTCTACCGCCAGGCTCACGACTCTCGCCGTCATACAGTCCAAGATAAGTCGTCCCCAATCCCAAAGGACGAAGACACTGAAGCCCAGGAAGTCCTGGACTACCAATATTTCCTCGCCAACGTTGCCCCCGAGGACTATCAAAAGGGACTGTGCATTGGCGACAAAGCTCAGCTCCAGAAGGAGATCATGACTCGCATGCAGCGACGACACGGGTTGCTGGTGGGAAACCATAAGGCTATTCTTGCGCCGTTCCGTCCACGAACCACTGAAGGCGCAAAGGCCTTCCCTAACCGCACGAAAGACTCAACCATGACCAAGGAACAGTTCCTACAGTACGCCAAAGACCACACCGACGTCATGTTTGGAGAGTTTCGCACCCGCGAGATTTCTGTGAACGCCCTCTACGCTTTGCTCCTTGACGTCAATGCTATTCTCACCCAGGCCACCGACAATGCCGACACCTTCATCACCTGGGTGCATAAGTTTGGCAAAGACACCGAGGACCTCACCAAGCGCCTTGCTGAGCAGACCGCCAAGGTTGAAGAGCTTCAACATCTCGAAGAAGCGTTCGACGCTCTTACTGACGAAAAACGCGATCTGGAGGAGGACGTTCTACGCCTCACCCGTCAGCAGACCTTGAGTAATGCTGAGTGCACCACGGCCCTGCCCAAGGGAACCTTTCAGTCGCCCGCCTCGTCCGTTTCTTCTTCCAGCTTGCCTGCCCAACGAGTGGTATTCGACATCCCGCCGCCTAAGTTTGCTACAGACCCCAAGCCAGCACCTGCTCCCGTTCCCAAACGAAGCGCAAAGGCAGCCGACCCTCCTGTCTTCACCAATGACCGACCATCTGCCGACAAGCCGGAAGTAAAGTTCAAGCAATGGTATATGCTACTGAAGGCCAAGCTCATCAAGAACGCGGATCACTTCGACAGCGAAGACGACAAGATTGCCTACATCCTCAGCCGTATGAGTGGCTCTGCTTCAGAGGCCCTCATCTCCTTCGTTTATGCCGACCAAGACCACGAGCCCATGCTGCGCACCTGCGATGCTGTTCTTAACCACCTCCACTCACAGTACCATGACCCGAACGAGTACGAGACAGCCCGTGTCAAGTACCGCGACCTCAACATGGCAAACTCTGACACCTTCACCGAGTTCAAGATTCAGTTTGCCCGATGGGCCAGTCAGGCTCGTGTTAACCCTGCTGACTTCAAGCGCGACATGCACGACAAGCTCCCCAGTCGCCTTAACGTCAACCTGGTTCGTGAGGTCAACGATGCCCTCACCACCTTTGAGCAGTACTGCGACATGGCACAGAAGTTCGATCACCAGCAACAGAAAAACTTCATCAGCAACAAGAACGATCGCGAGAAACGCGCCCCGACAACCCCTACATCCTCTTCCCGACGTCCCTTATCGACCACTCGTCCCTCTCGTTCGTTTGCTCCCAGACCCTCGTTCGCTGGTGCTCCTCAATCCTTGCCGACGCTGCATGGAGGAGACCACCACGGCATCCGAACCTACGGAAACGCAAGAGATGGACACGCACTGTTCTCGCGCCCCAACACTGAACAGCTGAAGCTCCTCGCCGCCAAAGGGCAGTGCTTCATCTGCCACGAGAAACAGCACATGTCTCGCGACTGCCCATACAAGGTCGAGTACGACAACTTGCGTGGCGCCCGTCTTCAGGCCACAGTGGCCCGGATGACACACGAGGAACCAGTTGTTGAGGAGTTAAAAGATGCAGCTCAGGACAACTAGTCTCCTCTCCTGAGCTACCTGTGGTATCGGCTTTAGGTATTGAAGAGTGTGGAAAGCTTCCATTTGACTTACTCAGGGGCCTACTTGGCGGAAAGCCCCTTCTGATAGATTGCACGATAGTTAACAATGGACTCTCTTTAACCATACAAGCCTTAGCCGATACAGGAGCAGATGCATACCTCCCTGATCAGTTCCTCCTTTGCCGCAAAAGTGATCAAGTACCTGAACCCAGAAGTGATTACCGGATTTGAGCCCGCTCGCGTTGCTGGGTATGATGGACGAGCCACGCAGACAATCAACAAGGCCCTGCGACTCAACTTCCGCGTCCAAGGCCGCACCGTCCGCAGTGCTCCCCTCTTGGTGCTTGACATGAAGAACGACATCATCATTGGCAAGAAGTACTTTGAGCACCACGACGCACTTGTTGACTCTCGACGACGACGGCTATTATTCCCTTCCGACTGGGCACCTGAGTACCATACTCGCGACATCTCCATGGATCACGCCGGCGAGCTACTCGACAGCCCTGACTTTCAGAAGGACGTACGAAGACGTGATGCCGCCATGGAACGAGAGGACAAGACTCGACGAGAACACCGAGCCAAGCTCGCCGCTATTCGACAGCGCATTACTGAACTCGAGACACCAGCAGCGACACTCCCGGCTGCTGATGTTATGAAGCCCGTCACCATCTTACCTCGTCCTCAACGATCCTCGCCGCTCAAGAACACAAGCCCCGAGTACGCTCAGATGAATCGGGCCTTGGAGAGTATAGAGGAGTCCGACGAATCGCCTGTTCAAGTGAGCACGATTGGCGCAGCTGGATTTCTCAAGGAGATTCAGCAGCGGGACACTCAACTCTGTGGCGTGACTTCTATCTGTGAGCTCGACAAGTACATCGACTCGAAAAAGGAATCAGCTCTGTCTAGCGACGAGAAGGAACTCAAGGAAGCTGCATTGAAAGTTGTACCACCGCAGCACCACGAGCACCTCGACGTCTTCAGCAAGGTGGCCTCTGACGCCCTCCCACCTCACCGTACGGGTGTTGACCACCATCTCGTGATTGACGGTAATCCCGAGTCTCTCGGTTACAGCCCGCTATACAAGATGTCTCTTGAGGAAGCTGAGACGTGCCGCAAGTACATCTACGAGAACCTGGCGAAGGACTTCATTGAGCCAACTACCGCACCATGGGCTGCTCCCGTTCTGTTTGCCCGCAAGGGTGATGGCTCCCTACGTCTCTGTGTCGACTACCGCAAACTAAACTCCATGACACAGAAGGACCGCTATCCGCTGCCCTTGATTGACGAGACCATGACACGGTTGTCTCAGGCAAAGGTGTTTACCAAGATTGACATTCGGCAGGCTTTCCATCGCATTCGCATGGCTGAAGGCGACGAAAAGCTCACGGCATTCCGCACGAGATACGGTGCCTACCAGTTCAAGGTTCTCCCCTTTGGTTTGACTAACGGCCCCTCTACCTTTCAGCGCTTCATTAATGACACGCTGCGCGGGTATCTGGATGTCTTCTGTACGGCATACATTGACGACATCTTGATCTACTCTGACAACAAGAAGGAGCACGAGGAACACGTCAACAAGGTTCTGGCCCGCCTTCGCGAAGCCGGCCTGCAGGCTGACTTGAAGAAGTGCGAGTTCTACGTCACCAGAACCAAGTTCCTTGGCTTCATCGTTAGCACAGAAGGCATTGAGGTCGACCCCCGTCAAGGCTGAAATCGTTCAGTGGTGGGAACCTCCCGTCGACAAGGGAAAGGCGAAGCTCCGTGGTGTGCGCTCCTTCCTTGGGTTCTGCAATTTCTACCGACGGTTCATCAAGGACTATGGCCGCATTGCAAAACCACTCAACGCACTCACCCACACTGGTTCGTCTTTGAATGGACATCTGAATGCCAAGCGGCGTTCGACAACCTGAAGAAAGCCTTGACCAGTTCTCCAGTTCTCCGACACTTCTCCTTCTATGACGAGACTCTCATGGAAACAGACGCCTCCGACGGAGTCGCAGCAGGTGTGCTCTCACAGAGGTCTAGCCCCTGAGGAGCCTTGGCACCCCGTTGCATTCTTCTCTGAGACACTGCAGGGAGCAGAGCTCAACTACGGCATTCACGACAAGGAGCTACTTGCCGTCATCAAGGGTCTACAGAATTGGCGAACGGAACTGATTGGCTTGCAGAAGCAACGCCCGTTCACCATCTTGACTGATCACGCAGCGCTGGAGTACTTCTCAACCAAGAAGGTACTGAACTTGCGACAAGCCAACTGGGCTGAGTTGATCTCGCACTACAACTTCGTCATTACTTACCGACCCGGCTCCAAGAATACTATTGCGGACATCCTCTCTCGACCGACCGACGATCTCAAGTCTCAGAAAGAGAAACGAGATGAGCAACGCACCATGGCATTGTTCAAACCTGTCGTTTCTGCTTCTGAGGACTCAGCTGCCGTCGCCGCTCTTGACAGCCTCCCGCTCCCCGAGTTATCTGGTGTGCTGTTGACAGATGCAGTCCTCTCGGCTAACCGAACTGACACCTCGTTGGACGGGTACCGTGCCAAGGTAGCTGAGAAGGACAGTGACGAGTTCTCCATCAGAGATGGCCTGCTCTTGCGACACGGCAAGCTTGTGGTGCCCGACACGGAGCACCTCCGCACCAAGGTCATTGAAGAGGTCCACGCTCGGCTCACGACCGCACACCCTGGCAGAGGCAAGACAAGACAGCTGGTTGGATCTCGATACTGGTGGCCTGGCTTGCATGGCGACGTTGAGCGATACGTTGCCAACTGCCCATGCCGAGCAGCCAAGGCACCTCGCGATAAGACTCCTGGAAAGCTCACCCCGTTACCGGTTCCCGACCACCCATGGCAGCACCTCGTTGTGGACTTCAAGAGCTTTCCCCTGGATAAGGATGGCTACAATATGACGTTCTGTGTCATTGACCGGCTGACCAAGCTCTCGTGGACTACGCCTTGCAAGGACACTGTCACGGCGAAGGATGCAGCAGAGATGTTCTACCGCGGCCCATACAGAGTCTATGGATGGCCCGAGACAATCATCAGCGATCAGGGTCCTCAGTTCATTGCTAACTTTACGGATGAACTCTCCAAGATTCACGGCACCAAGCTGGACTTCTCTTCTGCTGGTCATCATCAGACGGTTGGCCAGGTAGAAGTCATGCACCAATGGATGGATCAACGGTTACGCCCATTCATCAGCGAGTTTCATGATGACTGGTCCCGTGCCCTACCGGCCCTCGACGCTGTACAGGCCTCTCTCCCACACGAGTCCCTTGGCGGCCTGTCCCCTCACGAGGTCCTCACGGGTAGGCCTATGCGCATGGTGTTTGACTGGGAGGCCCGCACGAAGAAGCTGTCGTCCCTGCCAGTCAAGGAGCGCCTTGACAGGACAGAAGCTCAGGCTTTTGCACAACGGGTACGAGAATATGTTGACGTTGCAAGACAGCAGATTCGAGTTGCGCAAGACCATATGACGGCGCAGGCGAACAAGCACCGTCGCGATCCCGACTTCAGCGTTGGTAACCTGGTTTACATCTTGCGTAAGAAAGGCGAACAGACTCACCGGCCAAGCGACAAGCTCGACTACCCCATGACACGGAAGCCGTACAAGATCATCGACGTACGCCCTGACAACTCTAACACTTATCGCATTGATCTCCCTGCCTCGTGGCATGGCTCTCGCTGGTTTCACGCTGACAGGTTACGCAAGTATCCCAACAACCCGCTCCCAGGACAAGACTACGAGCGGCCTGCTGGTGAGATAGTCGACGATGCTCTTGGTGAGGAGGAATTTGAGGTTGAAGAAATCCTGGCTTCACGGTTACGGTATGGCAAGCTGTACTACAGAGTGCAGTGGAGAGGATGGGACCCCGACGAGCAGTGGTATCGTGCGAGTAACTTCAAGAATGCGCCATTGAAGTTAAAAGCATATCACGACGCTCACCCGGGCGAGCCTGGTCCCCCTCTACGACTTGATGCCTGGCTGACAGCTTCTGCGAATGACGACCTCGACGAACCTCACGCCGACGACGACAAACCGGCCAACGTGGGATTGCGAAACCGAATTCGACGACGGTTTCATGGCAGGACTTGAGGCAAGACTCGGGACGAGTCTTTCCGCAGGGGGGGGATTGTGACAGGACAAGCGCACGGACACATTCGTTTACCGTGTTGTCCTGTCCACGTCTCACAGCACGGCAGGTGTACGTACTGTCGTGGTAGGTGCCGGAAGGTGGTAGAATGTGTTGGAAGGTTGTGGAAGACTCCGGAAGGTACCGGACAGTTGTGGAAGCCGGTAGAAGCCGGTGGAAGCCGACGGAACCTCGCGGAACTGCGCGGAATCCGGCCGCTGCTTACCAATGCTTACCAATGCTTACCAAGCTGGCAAATGCCGACGGGCTCAGGTGGAAGCAGGTGGAATCGGCCGGACGTTTCTGGGATACTCTGGCATCCCCACGCTGTGTATATAGCCGGCGGTTCTCTCCCGCTCTTCTCTTCTTTCTTTCTTTTCCTTTTCTTTCTTTAGCTAGTTTATTCTATCCAGAATATCACGGACTTCCCTCCTTTCACTTTTTTCGTTCGGAAAAGTGGGTCCATTTCACCGCCGCACTTTGTGCTATCTCGGCTTTTTGCTCTTCTTTTTGAGCTTCGCTCCGGCCGACACTCTTCTCTGCCATGGCGGCTCCGCCGCCCCCCCTCAACATGAATGGGTTCTTGGACTCATTGCGACAGTCTGGCGAGCAACGCATCGCCACCGTCTAGGCACGCCTGGAGGCAACGACGGCATTTCTTAATGCCATTGACTCTACTCTAGAGTCATTTACCACCGCCGCCCTCCAGTCTGTGGGAAAGGACCTTGGAGCTTCGCTCCAAGGGTTTCTTCTTTCCCAACTGGAGGGGGGGGATCAGTTTGACCCCCAAAATTGCCAAGCTTACGAACCCCCGCTCGCCAAGAGCCCAACTGCCCCCCTGCAGCACCGGCTGCAGTCTCCACACACACCTCGCCCACCTGGGCTACCATTGCACGCCGTGGCCATGCCACACACCCGACAAAGCCGTCTGCCCTACGGGCGACGCCCTCTTCACCCCAGCCTAAGGGAGATCGCTCTTTCATTAGGCTGGCCTCTACCTCCACGCTGCGGACCGCGACTCCTGCAGCTATCACCACTTTGCTTGTCGAAGAGACAGGCATCCCCCGGGCACATATCCGTAAAGTGTACCCCATTCGCTCGGGCTTCTGTATTGAAGCCTCGAAACCTGGCCACCGAGCCGACATTGTCGCTCGGGCCCGTACTTACGTTCATGAGGGTGCAAACCTTCATGTAGAGCCAGAGGTGGCCTCGGTCACCTACAAGATCACCCAGGTGCCTGCAACCGTGCAGACACACAATGGAGAGCGTGCCTCGCTTCCATTGATGGCAAATGAGATCAAGGCCCTCACGGGCCTTGACGCTCGTGTCATCGCTGGCAAGAAGGCCGGGGAGTACACGGTTGTGCTCCCGAGGAAAGTTTCCCCGTTCCGTGTCCTTCGCTCGGAACCTGCCAGGCTGATTGAACACTCACCGAGAGTGTTCACTTGCACCCGGTGCTTTGGGCACCACCACACTGACAAGTGCAGCGCTGCTGCTATTTGCGAGACATGCGGTGTTCGCAAGGCCTCCCACGCGGAGGAATGCCGCAAAGTCCCGCAATGCCCCAACTGTCTGGGGCCTCACAAGCCAGGGCACTCCGGGTGTCCTTGCTTCCCCAAGGTGAAGAAGGGAGCCGTCCGACGCCTCTCTTACAGCGAACTTCAGAACCACCGTGGTGCTGGGAAGGCAGCTTTCCGTGCAGCATTGCTGGCGATGAAAAATGGAGCAGTAGATCCCGACACTGCATCCGACACAGCCGTTAGCCTTCCTCACCCTGTTGGCGGCACGGGGGTTGAGGCACCTACAGCGACCCAGAAGCCCACTACGGTTGGCTTCGCTTCACCGGCTGCTCCTTCCACACCTGTTCAGGATGTGGACATGGAGGAGCAAGAGGAGCAGGCGCCGCTGGCGCCTGCACCTGCAATCAAGAAGAAGAAGGGTAAGGCACCTGCCACGGTGCCCAGCGCTGCTCCTGCCCTGACGGGCAGGGCCTCAGAGCGCAGCCCTCCTTTACGGAGCGACACCGTTGAGTACCGTCAACGGTCCCCCACTGCAGCCTCGGACGCCTCAACGCGATCCCAACCTGCGGTACAGGACAGTTGAGGACTACGCTGCTCAGTATCGTGGTCCTCGCTCTGGCAGGGACCCCCAGGCCGCGTTTAACGACATGGTGCAGTTCGGGGTTGATCCCACAGAGGCCGCTGAAGCTTGCGGTCTCGTGCCATCAGGAGGAAGTAAGGGAAAGGGACGGAGGTAATCTGGTTTCTTCCTTGCGGGTTTTTGGTTTTTTCCGGCTTCTCTAGGTTTTGCCCTCTTGGAGGTTTCCCTACGGATGGTGCGCTGCACTGCTGGAATCAGGGCCGTTTGTACGTAGTTTCGTGGTTGTGGAGGATTTCTTTTTGTCAGCAGGAACGCCAGCTTTTCGCGCTGTGCCGTGCATAAGGATCGATTATCGGTCGTAGATACGGGGGGCTCCGCCCCCCCCAGTTATCACCGCACGTTAATATATCATCATCATCATCATCATCTATCCAGAATATACCTTAAGGTTGATGCTTGTATCACTCTCTGGTGTTCTTCTCCATCACATCTGGCACGGTTTGGTGAGGAAGCAGGCGAGCTAGCCTGGGCGCTGTAGTGCCTCGAGATTGATTGGCGACACAAGCAGGCCCTGACGGGCATGCCTGGGTTCCGCCTCCAGTTTATCGTTGTTTTTCTCTTTGTGCTTTCTTTCTTTCTTTTGTCAGCAGGAACGCCGGCTTCTCGCGCCGTGCCGTCTACTAGGATCGATTAACGGTCAAGTACCTGGGGGGCTCCACCACCCAAAGGGAGGGTAAACGTAAAGATATCATCATCATCATCATTGACTATCTTGTTAATTAACCGACCGCCAATAAGGAGAACACCAAGTTCAGTCCACAAATCTATGACCAAGTCTGAATATGAACCCTCTGGCCTGCCATCACACACATCAAACAAACCTACTCCCAGAGATGCAAGCTAGAAGTGGTGATGTTCTTAGAAAACCATCGTATTCCTCTTCAGGCAGATCTTTCTGATCTTGCTGCCAACAGGCATGCCCGTGCCAGTATGTTTGAAGAACAATTCCGATGCCCGTTTCTCATGAAGCCCGTGCCCACTTCGGAATTCGCAGTTGGGGCACAGTCCAGACATGGTAGGCAAACAGGCACCAGATCTCACAAGGTCTATGAAGAAGAACTCTCAAATATATGACTCACTGGCCGGAATTAGAGGTTAGGCTGTATGATGAATTACGTACTGCCAGGGATAGTCTCTGGCTAGTCCAGCACAACTGCTTTAAACGACATTCTATTGCATTTCATTGAGAGTTGTATCCTGAAAACTCTGAATTCCTGTTCTCCAGCGGTTGGTTCACTGGTCTCATAAAAAGACACCAAACAACTTCTTGCCAAATCTCCCACGTTTCCACAAAAGTCCCTGAAGATATCGTGAACGTCGCCAAGGAATTCCAGCAGTTTTTCAGGCGCAACTCCCATCTGGAGGCCCGGGCATCCATCAATGACCCGGTTGAGGGTGGTCAACGATTCCCTCCCCATCTCATCGTCAACCTTGATGAGATCCGTATGCCCTTTGAATTCCTCGATGGGTATAGATTCAAACACAAGAGCAGGCAATCCGTTCAGGGCAGGTCAGATGGAAGTGGGTGGTCAAAACGGCAGGCGACATTGATTTTGGCGCTGGTCGACGGCGGGATCTGTGATCATGATTCGAGACCTACCATCATATTCCATGGAAAAACCACTGTATTCGACAGGGAACAGAAATTTTATTACTGTGACATTGAGGTCAAATTCAATGAAACTGCGTACAATAACGAGACTCTATTCGAAGAGTAGATTATAACGAGACTTGCCTTGTACACCGCTGGACGTGAATGCCTTCTTGTTTTAGATGTGGCTAGCTTCTAGAAAACACCAAAAATTCAAGCGACCCTCTAGAAACTCAATATAACAACGGCTCTCATCCCCCCAGGTCTAACTGGATACCTGAAGCCTCTTGACGCAGGGTTCAATGGACCCTTCAAAACTTAGTTGCGTGAAGAGACTGATATACCGTATTCTCTTGCAATATTCAGTGGACACTAATCTAGTAGTTCCTATTGGCTGGTCTGGGGTGCAGGAGGCTAACACTAAAAACCGGAAAACTTCGTTTTTGCCAAATCCTTCAAGAACATCGCTTTTTTGCAGTCTCGGAAGAAGAAGGCAACATTGCCAGTTGTTCGAGGAGGCTGGTGAATGATCAACAGGAACGAAACCTATTCCTAACGAGTTCATTCCCAGCTTCCGATCTTGTGAGTCTCTCTGGCAACTCGCTGATGCCACTCAGCTGTTCTAATCCATTAAGCCCAGGCTGCCTTGCCATTACCTACCTAGATGCCTCCTCGCCGTCGGGCACGTCCCTTTTCTCGCCCTCTAACCCAGTCCGACTACTCTCCTCCCAAGCAGGTGAAGCGTATCAAGCGAACGTACTCTAGGCAGCCTAAGATCGAGATCTTGTTGTTCCTGGAGAATCATCGGATTCCCCATCAAGGATACTACCCCAATCAACTGCATGATGCCGGACCTGTTGAGGAGGGATTCAGACGGCCATCGTTGACGGAGACATCGACCTACTTTGGTATCAAGCACATTAGCACAATACAATACTGGTGGAGCAGGAGGAAAGCTATAATAGGACGACAGATTCGACGATATCGTCTCGCTGGCCGCGCCTGGAGGTTAAGCTGTATGAAGAATTCTGTGAACAGCGCCGTTCTCGTCGATTGGTACAACATACCTGGTTCAGAAGACATTCGAAGTCTCTATTCGTAGATCTCTACCCTGAATGCTCGGATATCTTCGTATTCTCCAATGGTTGGTTTAGAGGCTTTCTGAGGAGGGATCAGCTTACACGGCGGCGGGTCACACACGCATCCACGATGCTGCCCGAGGACATTGTCGACTCTGTCAACCAATTTCTGCAGTTCATTAGACGCAACTCTCGTGATTGTGATGGAGAAGAACACCAGAGAGTGATACAAGCATCAACCTTAAGGTATATTCTGGATAGAATAAACCAGCTAAAGAAAGAAAAGGAAAAGAAAGAAAGAAGAGAAGAGTGGGAGAGAACCGCCGGCTATATACACAGCGTGGGGATGCCAGAGTATCCCAGAAACGTCCCTCCGATTCCACCTGCTTCCACCTGAGTCCATCGGCATTTGTCAGCTTGGTAAGCATTGGTAAGCATTGGTAAGCAGCGGCCGGATTCCGCGCAGTTCCGCGAGGTTCCGTCGGCTTCCACCGGCTTCTACCGGCTTCCACAACTGCCCGATACCTTCCGGAGTCTTCCACAACCTTCGAACACATTCTACCACCTTCCGGCACCTACCACGACAGTACGTACACCTGCCGTGCTGTAAGACGTGGACAGGACAACACGGTAAACGAATGCGTCCGTGCGCTTGTCCTGTCACAGTGATCTGGGGCGGAGGTCGATTACTTTGAACAGCGATGCTGGTCAGGCTACCCTCCGACGCTTCCCTCTTCATCTCATCGCCAATCTGGACGAGACTCCCTTGCCGTTCGAGTTCCTCGATGGGTATACATATGAACACCAGGGTTCTAAGTCTGTACAGGGCAAGGCCGAGAGGAGCGAGTGGTCTAAACGCCAGACTACTCTGGTCCTCACCCTGCTGGCAGATGGGTCGTATGCTGAAGAGCTCAAGCCGGTGATCATCTTCCACGGGGCTGGTAGAGTCATGTCCAAAGAAGGCAGACACTGCAATCCTGATGTTGAGGTCAGATTCAATAAGAATGCATACAACAACGAGGCTCTCTTCGACGAAGGGATAACCACGAGGCTTGCAACTTACACACATGGCCGCGAGACTATGTTGGTCATTGGCGTACCGAGATTTCACAAGACGGACAAGATTCTGAAGACTCTGCGGGATCACAACATCACCCTGGCGTTGATCCCACCAGGTCTAACTGCATATTTGCAGCTCCTTGACGTCGGGTTCAACGGCCCCTTCAAAAAGTGGCTGCGGGATGAGACTGACCTGTATCTTGACTGCCTCGAGCAGGCAGGGAACACGCCAACAAAGTGGACTACAAGTGACAAAAGGATAATGACCACTCACGTCGTCGCCAGTGCCTGGAGGCGTGCGTTCACCCCTGACAATATATCGCTAGTCCAGGGTCTCTTCCAAAAGACTGGGATTTCAGTGCATCCAGACGGAAGAGAAGACAACCTAATTAGCATCAAGAATATCGACCCAGGTCAGCTGCAATTGGAAAACTGGAATCGGCCTCCAGGAAGTGACAATGTCAACACCAATCAGGAGACTGTTCTCTATATCTCGGAGGCGCCTGCAGATACGAATCACGCGGGTCAGGAGCATGTGACCACATTAGAGGCATCACAAGACGCGCCACTCGATACTATGACACTCAAGGAGCTGCAGCAACTGTGCAGGACCCGCGGTCTACGCGTCAGCTGCAGCAAAGCCGCCCTGCTGGCCCGGCTTGGGCATCGTGATGCTAATCAGAAAAGAGGGCAGCCGCAGAGTTGATGAAGATGCCGTCCCTGACGGAATCTCACGATGTATTGCATTCGGCCAGATTCCAACACAGTATCGCACAGTTATTAAGGAACTCGTTATACGACAAATACAGCCCGGTTTGCCACCTAATCTTGTCTTCTGCAATGATAGTAACTGTGCAATACTGTGTTGTGACCTAGCCTGATTGGTTTATCCAGAATTCTGCAGACGCAGACTGCAGACCCAAAGACTTCAACTGGATGGTACGACAAGGGCTTTTACACCGCTCAAATTGCAACAACACACCGGGCGCCGAACGCTGCGCGTCGCGATAGCATCGTTATTGCGAGTGTTGATGCCCATCTTGTCGTATCTCAACGGGGGATTCGAAGGTCGAACCTCGAACGTCAAAGTGTAGTTCGCAAGGTCTAATTCCAAGGCATCATCCCAAGGTCTACTCCGTACTTCGCAGCGTGATTCTAATGTCCTCTCCCAAGGTGTGATTCCGAGGTGTGATTCCAAGGTGTGGCTTCACGGTCTATTTCCCCTGGTCATTTGCCAATTTGGCAGACCCAAAGACTTCAATTGAACGGCAGAATGGTGACTTTCACACCGGTGTATCCGTCACGCCTGTACAACTCCTATAGCAGGGAAGTGAGGTCTATAACGTCGACGTTGGGAGTGTTGATAGCAGGTCCATTGTGCATTTAAGGGGCATCCTCTCGACCTCTCAGCTAGTTTATTCAATCCAGAATAAGGACTTCCCTCCTTTCACTTTTTTCGTTCGGAAAAGTGGGTCCATTTCACCGCCGCACTTTGTGCTATCTCGGCTTTTTGCTCTTCTTTTTGAGCTTCGCTCTGGCCGACACTCCTCTCTGCCATGGCGGCTCCGCCACGCCCCCTCAACATGAATGGGTTCTTGGACTCATTGCGACAGTCTGGCGAGCAACGCCACTGTCCAGGCACGCCTGGAGGCAACGACGGCATTTCTTAATGCCATTGACTCTACTGTAGAGTCATTTACCACCGCCGCCCTCCAGTCTGTGGGAAAGGACCTTGGAGCTTCGCTCCAAGGGTTTCTTTTTTCCCAACTGGAGGGGGGTATCAGTTTGACCCCCAAAATTGCCAAGTCTACCAACCCCGCTCGCCAAGAGCCCAACTGCCCCCCTGCAACACCTGCTGCAGTCTCCACCCACACCTCGCCCATTTCTTCTTCTTGGGCAACCATTGCACGCCGCGATCACGCCCCCCATCCGACAAAGCCGTCTGCCCTACGGGCGACGCCCTCTTCACCCCAGCCTAAGGGAGATCGCTCTTTCATTAGGCTGGCCTCCACCTCCACGCTGCGGACCGCAACTCCCGCAGCTATCACCACTTTGCTTGTCGAAGAGACAGGCATCCCCCGGGCACACATCCGTAAAGTGTACCTCATCCGCTCGGGCTTCTGTATTGAAGCCTCGAAATCTGGCCACCGAGCCGACATTGTCGCTCGGGCCCGTACTTACGTTCATGAAGGTGCAAACCTTCATGTTGAGCCAGAGGTAGCCCCGGTCACCTACAAGATCACTCAGGTGCCTGCAACCGTGCAGACACACAATGGAGAGCGTGCCTCACTTCTATTGATGGCAAACGAAATCAAGGCCCTCACGGGCCTTGACGCTTGTGTCATCACTGGCAAGAAGGCCGGGGAGTACACGGTTGTGCTCCCAAGGAAAGTTGCCCCGTTCCGTGTCCTTGGCTCGGAACCTGCTAGGCTGATTGAGCACTCACCGCGAGTGTTCACTTGCACCCGGTGCTTTGGGCACCACCACATTGACAAGTGCAGCGCTGCTGCTCTTTGCGAGACATACGGTGTTCGCAAGGCCTCTCACGGGGAGGAATGCCGCAAAGTCCCGCAATGCCCCAACTGTCTGGGGCCTCACAAGCCAGGGCACCCTGGGTGTCCTTGCTTCCCCAAGGCGAGGAAGGGAGCCGTCCGACGCCTCCCTTACAACGAACTTCAGAACCACCGTGGTGCTGGGAAGACAGCTTTCCGTGCAGCACTGCTGGCGATGAAGAATGGAGCTGTAGATTCCGACACTGCATCCGACACAGCCGGTAGCCCTCCTCACCATGTTGGCGGCACGGGGGATGGGGCACCTACAACAACCCAGAAGCCCACTACGGTTGGCTTCGCTTCACCGGCTGCTCCTTCCACACCCGTTCAGGATGTGGACATGGAGGAGCAAGAGGAGCAGGCGCCGCTGGCGCCTGCACCAGCAATGAAGAAGAAGAAGGGTAAGGCATCTGCGACGGTGCCCAGCGCTGCCCCTGCCCTGGCGGGCAGGGCCTCAGAGCGCAGCCCTCCTTTACGGAGCGAGACCATTGAGTACCGTCAACGGTCCCCACTGCAGCCTCGGACGCCTCAACGCGATCCGAACCTGCAGTACCGGCCACTGTGTGACTTCATTTATCGGGGTCCTCTTACGGGCGCCAATCCCCAGACTGTCTTTGAAGAGATGGTGCAGTTCGAGATTGATCCAGTACAGGCTGCCGACGCCTGTGATCTTGCGTCCTCAGGATCAGGAAAAGGGAAGGGGCGACGATAGGGCACTCCTTTCTCTTGCAGGTTTTTCGCTTTCTGGCTTCTCTAGGTTTTGCCCTCTTGGAAGTTTCCCCACTGATGGTGCGCTGCACTGCTGCAATCAGGGCCGTTTGAATTTGGTTTTGTGATCGTGGAGGATTTCTTTTTGTCAGCAGGAACGCCAGCTTCTCGCGCTGTGCCGTGCATAAGGATCGCTTATCGGTCGTAGATACGGGGGCTCCGCCCCCCCTCGTTATCACCGCACGTTAATAAATCATCATCATCATCATCTATCCAGAAAATACCTCAAGGTTGATGCTAGTATCACTCTCTGGTGTTTTTCTCCATCACACCAAGTGATAGCCCTGCTTCGTCGAGACTACCTTGTTAGCAAACCGCTCAGATTCCCGAGTGAGACCTGGCCACCAGGCCTCGCTGCCAAAGAGGGCGACCGGCAGAACACACGCCGCGGCAGCCTTCGCGAGGGCATGAGGAGGGGCCCCCTTCAACACCTTGTTCAAGGAGTGGAGATGGTTGGCCACCTTGTAGGCTCGAGCCCCCCAATGCTCAACGTGGTGGCGGAACGAGAGCTTAGAGTCAAAGAAGACACCAAGCCACCGTACTGGCTTCTGTGAAGGCTCGACAACGAAGTCGCCTGAGCACACAATGTCCTCTGGTGCATCACCCTTGCGGTAGAAGTGCAGAAGCTCACTCTTCTCCGGCTCAAAAGTGTTGGTGTTGTCCTGTCCCCAGTCGAGGAGCTCGCGGACGAGGAGGGAGAGGCGGGTGCTGGTCAACAGTGAACTGATAATGATGATGCTGATGATATATTTACGTCTAGTGGCTATGCGGGGCGAAGCACTGCCTACCTACGACCGTTAATCGATCCTTGTAGACGGCACGCCGCAGGAAGCCGGCGTTCCTGCTGACAAAGAAAAGAAAACACAAAGAGAAAAACAAAGATAAACCGGAGGCGGAGCCGGGCAGGAACGTCCGGACCTGCCTTTCTCGCCAATCAATCCCAAGGCACTATAGCGCGCAGGCTAGCCCGCCTGCTTCCTCACTAAACCGTGCTAGAAGCTCTTAAATCAAGTGCCGCCTTCCGGCCCCAAGAGAGCATCCATATCCTCCCCAGGCTGCAAATCACTCTGTTCCATCTTGGCCTGTGTGTACGGGCACACGCGCCAGTGTCCCCAGTGAACTGATAAGACATTTAGAACTATACACAATTGAAGAGACAATAATACAAGCTAATGATCAATAACAGAAAATATGGTATAGGTAGAAAGTTATATAGTCTGAAATGCAGTCATCAAAGCCGGCCGTCGATAATTGAGGTAACTACGTATTGTTTACTGATTTAGTGAGTTGCGAAAAATATATTGAATTCAGCTCTCGATATCAGGTTTTTTCATCTCTAAAAATCTGGGGCGCTTCAATAATGGTGTATCCCAACTCAACTCTTTGTAATAAGCTATAGTTTGAGTATTTCAAGCCAGATTCTTTACTTGAGATGTGCGCCGCATTGATGCAGTTCATGTACGCATACCCGTCGATTTCTGCTGTCGCTCGTTATTACTTTGAGCTGCCTTCTCTATGATAATAAACGCCCGCCTTCAATTTTCTTCATCAGCGGCCCGCAGCCATATGTCTCCAGCCCTGAGTGAGCCATGCCTATCGACAACTTTTGTTTCTTTCCGACGTTCCTTGCATGCAAGCTGACTTTCTTGTAGGCAGCTATGTTCATCTTTCTCTTTCAAGCCATCAATTGCCATTGCAATAGCATAATAAGTGAACAGAGACGTCACCCGAGTAATCGAAGGTGTAAGTGGAAGCCTTGTGATGACATGGGCCTTGAGACGTGTTTTCACATACTGGAATGAATTCCAGAGCGACGAAAATGTCCATCAGGAGATTTTCAACACCATGATCAGCGCCTGTCCTATGCCTGATTGGCGTACGATGTGTCGGCACTACTGTTGCTTCAATGCTTGATTTTTGGTCAATATTCGGTGTGCAGGATAATGGAGTAATGTATCCTCGTTTTTCTTTAAGAAACGCTACATTTGCAATCCAAGAAATTAGATCAGTGACGTTTTGAAGGATTAACAATGATGATGATGATGATATATTAACGTGCGGTGATAACTGGGGGGGGGCGGAGCCCCCCGTATCTACGACCGATAATCGATCCTTATGCACGGCACAGCGCGAAAAGCTGGCGTTCCTGCTGACAAAAAGAAATCCTCCACAACCACGAAACTACGTACAAACGGCCCTGATTCCAGCAGTGCAGCGCACCATCCGTAGGGAAACCTCCAAGAGGGCAAAACCTAGAGAAGCCGGAAAAACCAAAAACCCGCAAGGAAGAAACCAGATTACCTCCGTCCCTTTCCCTTACTTCCTCCTGATGGCACGAGACCGCAAGCTTCAGCGGCCTCTGTGGGATCAACCCCGAACTGCACCATGTCGTTAAACACGGTCTGGGGATCCTTGCCAGAGCGAGGACCACGATACTGAGCAGCGTAGTCCTCAACTGTCCTGTACCGCAGGTTGGGATCGCGTTGAGGCGTCCGAGGCTGCAGTGGGGACCGTTGACGGTACTCAACGGTGTCGCTCCGTAAAGGAGGGCTGCGCTCTGAGGCCCTGCCCGTCAGGGCAGGAGCAGCGCTGGGCACCGTGGCAGGTGCCTTACCCTTCTTCTTCTTGATTGCAGGTGCAGGCGCCAGCGGCGCCTGCTCCTCTTGCTCCTCCATGTCCACATCCTGAACAGGTGTGGAAGGAGCAGCCGGTGAAGCGAAGCCAACCGTAGTGGGCTTCTGAGTCGCTGTAGGTGCCTCAACCCCCGTGCCGCCAACAGGGTGAGGAAGGCTAACGGCTGTGTCGGATGCAGTGTCGGGATCTACTGCTCCATTCTTCATCGCCAGCAATGCTGCACGGAAAGCTGCCTTCCCAGCACCACGGTGGTTCTGAAGTTCGCTGTAAGAGAGGCGTCGGACGGCTCCCTTCTTCACCTTGGGGAAGCAAGGACACCCGGAGTGCCCTGGCTTGTGAGGCCCCAGACAGTTGGGGCATTGCGGGACTTTGCGGCATTCCTCCGCGTGGGAGGCCTTGCGAACACCGCATGTCTCGCAAATAGCAGCAGCGCTGCACTTGTCAGTGTGGTGGTGCCCAAAGCACCGGGTGCAAGTGAACACTCTCGGTGAGTGTTCAATCAGCCTGGCAGGTTCCGAGCCAAGGACACGGAACGGGGAAACTTTCCTCGGGAGCACAACCGTGTACTCCCCGGCCTTCTTGCCAGCGATGACACGAGCGTCAAGGCCCGTGAGGGCCTTGATTTCATTTGCCATCAATGGAAGCGAGGCACGCTCTCCATTGTGTGTCTGCACGGTTGCAGGCACCTGGGTGATCTTGTAGGTGACCGAGGCCACCTCTGGCTCTACATGAAGGTTTGCACCCTCATGAACGTAAGTACGGGCCCGAGCGACAATGTCGGCTCGGTGGCCAGGTTTCGAGGCTTCAATACAGAAGCCCGAGCGAATGGGGTACACTTTACGGATATGTGCCCGGGGGATGCCTGTCTCTTCGACAAGCAAAGTGGTGATAGCTGCAGGAGTCGCGGTCCGCAGCGTGGAGGTGGAGGCCAGCCTAATGAAAGAGCGATCTCCCTTAGGCTGGGGTGAAGAGGGCGTCGCCCGTAGGGCAGACGGCTTTGTCGGGTGTGTGGCAAGGCCACGGCGTGCAATGGTAGCCCAGGTGGGCGAGGTGTGTGTGGAGACTGCAGCCGGTGCTGCAGGGGGGCAGTTGGGCTCTTGGCGAGCGGGGTTCGTAAGCTTGGCAATTTTGGGGGTCAAACTGATCCCCCCCCCCTCCAGTTGGGAAAGAAGAAACCCTTGGAGCGAAGCTCCAAGGTCCTTTCCCACAGACTGGAGGGCGGCGGTGGTAAATGACTCTAGAGTAGAGTCAATGGCATTAAGAAATGCCGTCGTTGCCTCCAGGCGTGCCTGGACGGTGGCGATGCGTTGCTCGCCAGACTGTCGCAATGAGTCCAAGAACCCATTCATGTTGAGGGGGGGCGGCGGAGCCGCCATGGCAGAGAAGAGTGTCGGCCGGAGCGAAGCTCAAAAAGAAGAGCAAAAAGCCGAGATAGCACAAAGTGCGGCGGTGAAATGGACCCACTTTTCCGAACGAAAAAAGTGAAAGGAGGGAAGTCCGTGAGGATTAACAATGAAACAATGCCTGTGATATATATATTAGTTAAATTTGTTACAGCTATAGAAAAGAAAAGATGACACTAAATAACTGTCTTTTTTTATGATGGCAGAATTGTAGCCTTCTTCAATGTATTCTGACGCACCATCTGAAAGCCCGTAAGAAAATCATTCTTGGCATAGTCCACTGCGCGGCTCTGTACTGTCAAAAATATATCGTCGCCTGAATGAGCTTTATAAGCTTGAGAAACGCCTACATCTAAAGGCTGCACCTGATGGCTGTTATTTTCTGAAGTAGGAAAAACGATAATGCCTGCCTCTCGCGCATTCCATTCAAATTCAATGGTCTCGTGGCTTCTATGATTGTCTCATAACCACATTCTCTTCTGATCAGTAGTACGTAGCTTTGTATGTGTATCGAAATGTTCAAGCCAATCGAGAGCTATATGATTATCAATCTATCCGTTTTCTGAAGGGCATATCACTGTATCATTGTCTAAATCATTGTCGCCAAACTTTTCAGGTATTTGTATTGCATGTAGTATTACCCACGCAGGCAGTACAATTCCAGTTACAGAAACACACTCGATGATGATTGTTGATATGCGAGATTCAGGATCGACAAGCTTTAACTGTTTAATCTCGCAATACGTTCAAACTGTAACACTTGAGATACAGTCTATCCGAAAACCAGTTTCGCTCATATTGAATAAATATTCGAGGCCAATATCGTTCCCGTCATAGCATCGTTTGAATACATGAAATCAGGCTTTAAGATTCGTACAATTATTACCAAGTCATCGTTGTATTAATTGTGGCTTTCCCTTTATGCGTTTAAAGATATGACAAAGTCTCAATAGGTATCGGCTTGCCCAATGATGCTTCACTTGATGAGCTGGGTCATTTGATTCCGGCAGGGTTGTTGGCTTCAGTATGTCAAGAGCTACTCTTCAAAGATGGTGAGAACTTATATGTGTCCCTCAGATAACTAGACACTGCAAAGCCGCATGCAGTGCGCGGTCCGCTGCTTCGTTCAGTGTAGTTCTGTTTCCTCCATTATATTTGCGTGAATGACACCATTGAAGCCAACAAGGTGTGTGATTATACGGAGCCTCGTAGGCTTTCGACGCAGCTAAAATGCTTTGATAACCGCTACATTGAAAAGCATCAACGGCCAGCTAGACCTTGGTTTCAACAAAGTCATCATCACGCACGTTGCCGGTGTTGTATATCGTTGTTTTCCCTTAATTACGTTGTCTGACATTTGCGACATGTTGAAAGTTGAGTGTGGTGGCTATTGTTAGAGTTGTGTACTCCGTAATGAAGACAAAATTTTTGGGAACACGTAGAACATTAATCTGACGACATTAATATAATGGAGTATTCGAATGAATGAAAGGAGTTTTATTTGCGTGCGACAAATGAAACTTTGGAAGTACACGTGAATTTAGCAATTCGAACGGCCGATTCGCAAATCAGTGACCCAGGCTTGAGGGTAGGCACCCCTCCCGATAAGTCTATGTCAATATTATACTACACGAGTACGAGTAGATAGATGAGTTATGTCTACTAATAGGTAAGCTAGGGGGGCGGTTTACAGACTCTGCCTGTGTGGACTGGCCAATTCACATATCAACGTTGCGCTTTCACGTCGGCCATTCGTACAAAGCACTCATCAGGCTTGACCTTTACCTTCTGCTGTACTTTCTTAGCCTGTTTACTGACTTTGGCTTGCAGATATTTCACCTGTGTTTCTAATCCAGCAATCCTGGTAGCTTGGTGATCAATAGCCTTGCTAGCTTTTTTGGGGAACAATCTGTGGGCAGGTTTATTGAATGCAAAATCTACTGCTGTCAGCTTGTTTCAATCTGTTAGAAATGCCTGAGCAGAGGAGGGCATGACAACAGTGAATTGAGTTACTGGAGTTACTAAGTCTGGTGCTTTTGGTCGACTGACCTCATGGAGTTTGCCCCGCACTCTTGGTACACCTATGTCCTCCAACATGACGTATTTCGATGACAATGCCTTTGTTCGATCTCTGAGAAAGAGACCAGCGGTTGTTTAGACATTCTTTATTGTTCGAGGCGTCAAAATCTTCCATGCTGCCTACCTACGCCATCCTCTACGTCGTTCTTTACATTCCTTTTCACCCTATCTCTATATCATTTCTTCTACGTCGTTTTCCTTCTGTTCTCTACATCACTCTCGCTATTACGGAAACAGTCACGTCGATATGGTATGTAGTAATTGTAGTAATAATATTGATAATTCTTCTAGATATGTGCGCTGGCCTACGTGAGCGGTAGACACTCGCTTATAGGTACGGCCCGGCGCACACACTATGAATTATTAATCATATACCTTTTATTCTCCATACGCCTAAGCACAGACTTCCCTCTATTTACTCCTTTCGATCAGAAAAGTGGGTCTGTTTCACCGCCGCCCTTCGTGCTATTACGCCTTTTTACTCATCTTTTTGAGCTTCACTCGAGTCTCTGGCCCTCCCCGCCCCTCTGTCGCCTGCCCCCTCCTTGTGAGGAAAATGGCCGCAGCACCTTCTCCTCTTCCTCCTGGGGGAGGAGTTCCCGCAACTCTCTCTGTCTCTCGCGTAGTTTCTGAGCTCTTTTCACGGCTCTCTAGCATCTTCTCCTTTGACGATCTCAGCGCCTCCAAATGAGCTCGTCATGTTGACTTCACGGATTCGATTCCCCCTCTGGTTCTGGCTCTCCCAGACTCTAAGCCGGCTTCCTCTCTGCCTGTGTCAATCCCAAAGGGCATCGCCTCGCTCTTTGGTGAACGGGATACAGACTACCTGGCCTGCCGCGAGGTTATGCTCGCCGCCTCTGCATCTCTGGACTCTGCTCTTGACTCTTTCTCTTCTCCCGCCCATCGCGAGTGGCCAGAGAAGGTCACAGTCGCCATTTCTGGAGTTCTGCTGGAATTGTGTGCTGGGGGATCAGCTACTCTCTCAAACTTCACCGCCACTCCCCGTGTTTCGGTCCCCGTTCCTACCTCTGGTTCCAGCATGCCACGCCCGCCACTAGTGTCACTGCCTGCTTCAATAGTGCCTCCCACTACTGCCGCACCTGGTAAGCCGGCCCCGTCTGCCCCTGCTGCCCCAGTTGCTACTCTCACTATGTCATATAGTGCAGCAGCTAAGTTCAACAGTGCCTCTACCACCCAGCCAAGCTCTGCCCCCTCCTTCAAACCCCAGGTCTGGCACGTGGTGCATGGCAAGAAGGGCTACAAGGCCAACATCGCCGGTTCTGTTTCTGCTGCCACCACGCCGGCCGCCTCTGCTGCAACGAAGGACAACTGCTTTTTCTTCTGAATACCCGAGGACTCTGCCTGACGCAACGTGGAGCCCTTCCAGTTCCGTATTGCCCTCCGCGGTATGTTCTCTCTAGCCCTCACTTTGGTTGACCTGCCCCGTGCACTGAAGACCAGGACTGGCTGGGCTGTCCAGCCTGGAAGCGAGCTCATCCGAGCCAAGCTTTCTGGGCTCAACCAAACCCTCGCAGGCCTGAACATCATTGTGGACGAGTCTCTGGACTGGTTCGCGTATGTAGTGGACAGGGTCTCCGCCGTCACCTCTCCCGCTGGCCGCACCTACGACAGCCTTCTCCGTGAGAAACGCGAGGCTGCTACGAGCCACCGTGCTGTCCTAATCGTTCGCTCCCTTTTTGCGCAGGCTTCGGGGGTCATTTCGTTTGCCACTCAGGTCCGCGCTGAGTTTCGTCTCCTTGGCAGTGCCCCTGCCGGGAGCCTGACACGCAAGGCTGACGTGGTGCAGTGCAATCGCTGCTGGGACTTCCACGACCCTCGTGAGTGCTCCCGGCGCAAGTTGTGTGACTTCTGCGGTAAGACACATTCAGAAAGCACGAGCCTCTGTGACCTGAGCTCCAAGTGTGTCAACTGCAAGGGCCCAGACTGGTCTGACTTTATCGGCTGCGCTGCTCGCCCAACGAAGGACAACGGTAAGATTCAGCGGCCGAGCAAGGTCATGCTGAGTGCTCTGCGAGAGCTGGGAGCCTTGGCCACAGCTGAGACTCGCAGAACAGCTGCGGCAGCTGCGGCTCCTATTCTCACCCCTCTGCCGCCCTCCCCTCCTGCCCCCATGGTGCCGCCTACTGTCGCGAGCGTTGCGGCACTAGTAGCAGCTGGGCTGGCAACGCCTGTGGACGCCACGGTAAGCGACATCCCCACGGCCGATCTTCTGGCTCTGGCGACTTTGGCGTCATCAGGCGGCAGCTCTCCTGTCATCACGAAGGTCCAGCTTAAGCCCTCAACTCCTCTTCCTCCTGTCCGGCTGGCTTGGATGCACATGAACTTTGACACGGACATGACGGACATGACGGACATGACGGAATCAGAGGGAGAAACACAGGCAGAGACAGAGGACGACTCTCTGACTTGCACCCGTACTCCAGCCCCCAGCGGCTGGACTGGCGGCGGTACTTGGCTTGTTTAGGGTGGTAACCTTTGCGGCTCAGAGGCTGCCTCTGTGGCGCCTGCAGTGGCTCCTCCTCCTGTCGCCTTCCACCCCCACTCACCCTGCCCCGGCACTCTGCTTCTCAGCGTCGGGCTCCCAACAGCCGCCTCTTCGGCGACTCGCGGCGCCTCTGCTAGGAAGCGAGTCTTAAGCTCTCCGGATCCCCTCGAGCAGATGTAATGCCAGCATGCCCAGCTGGCAGAGGCCTCACCTCACCTCTAGTGGAAAGACGTGCAGGGAAGGCCTTTTTTCCCATCCTACAGGTCAACACCCAGACATCAGGGCAACATCACGACATTGCTCTGAACCTGGCCTGGGAAAAGGAGGTGGACGTCATTCTTGTGCAGGAACCATGGGTTATGCGCAAAGACGTTCGCCGGCTCACGAAAAACCACCCTGAATATGAAGCCTTCTCCCCTGTGAAGGACTGGACAACGATCCCAACCGTGCTCATCTACAATTGCAATGGGCTTTCGGCTTCTCAGCTCCGTCCCTCCTCTTGTGCAGAGGCCTGCTTTGTGCAGGTTGCAGGGGTTTCCTTTGTGAACATCTATGGCTCCCCGTCGGGCAATGACCATGTCTTGGCAGAGCTGGCAGACTGGGTTCCTCTGGCTAGGTGTGTTGTGGCAGGGGTCTTTGATGCGCTGTACTAGATGTGGTAGCCAGGCCACAACCGCAGCTCTCCGGCGGGAAGGCAGCCTGCGCAGTGGGCTGACTATCACAGCATGGAGCAGCACATTGTCAGAGAGCCCACGCACGAGAAGGGGAACACCCTTGTTCTCTTCTTCACTAACGTTGCAGATTCCTCTGTCTAGGTTGATCACTCTCTATACACAGGCTCAGACCATTACTCCATCTCCGCAACGGTCCCCCTCCGTCTCAAGGTCTCAAATCTGGCGCCGAAAATAGTTTTGCGCATTGACCAGCTACTTTTTTTTGTGTGGACATGCGCGCAAAACATTGGGCTTGCCCACGACGCTATCTCCTGCAGGGAGAACATTGAGCCGTTCATAGAGTCTCTGCTGAGCGTCCTTGGCCTGGCTTTCAAGGCTGCTGCCGTCTCCTCCGTTGAGAAGGCCAAAAGGCCTCTTGGTGGATGGCAGAATGTGCAGAAGCGCAGAAGTTACTTGCGACAGACAGGGACTCTCTCACACCCATAGACCTCCGGAAGAGACGACAGGCATACCGCGCGACATTGATTGGCAGGCGAAGGCCGCCTACTGGGAAGTCATCATTGGCAATGCAGAGTCCGACACTGACATTTTCGGAATCACAGGCTGGCACAAGCTGACAGACAGGTTTCACTCCCCCCATCCAGCACGAGGGCCGCCTCTTCACAGACACCTCTGATAAGATCTCTCTGCTCCGCGAAAAAGTCCTGGCCACTCGGGCTGCCGGCGACGACATTGCCGACCCCTGGGAAGCTCTCTCGACTCCCTCAGGCCGAATCCTCCCCTGGCGAACGGAAGTCACAACGGACGACGCAGAAAAGGCTTGTGTCGGTGCCAAGAAGTCTACCCCCAGGCAGGACAGACTGGACACCAGAACCCTGAGGCACATCTGGGAAATTATTGACACTCGTGTCCAGGCTATGTACGAGGCCTGCCTCACGTATGCTACTATCTTCAGGCTTTCTAGCAGGTCGAGATCGTCATGCTCTCCAAGTTAGGGGAGACAGATTTCACTTCTGTGAAGTCCAAGCGCCCTATCTCTTTGCTCTCGTATGTGAGCAAAGGGCTGGAGCGGCTCATTGCCAGACGCATCTCAACTACAGCGATCAACGAGGGGGTGCTCAGCTCGCAGCAGTTTGGAGCTGTTCCCAAACGCTCGTCTACTGACCTTGCGGCTGCCGTGGTGCATGTCGTGGAACACGCCCTTGCAAGAGGCTAGGTGGCTTCCATGTTCACCCTGGACGTTGCTGGTGCCCTCAACACTATCCTACGTGGTCGGCTCGTCAAGAGACTTCGGGAACAGGGCTGAGACTCGGCTTTTGTTCGCTGGGTTGACTCGTTCATACTGGATAGGTCTGCTTCTGTCCGCATGTTGGGTGTCACTGCCGCCTCTCTCCCTCCTTCGTGCGGAGTGCCGCAGGGCTCGCGAATCTCCCCCATCCTCTTCATCCTTTTCAGCGCAGCGTGTTTCAAAATTGGGGACGTGAGAGCGCGCTTTGGGTAGGCTGACAACATTAAACTGACAGAAGTAGGGTCGAACCACCACAAGACCAGTACCCGCCTCTCCCTCCTCGTCCGCCAGCTTCTCGACTGGGGACAGGACAACACCAACACTTTTGAGCCTGAGAAGAGCGAGCTTCTGCACTTCTACCGCAAGGGTGAGGCACCAGAGGACATTGTGTGCTCGGGCGACTTCATTGTCGAGCCTTCAGGGAAGCCAGTGCCATGGCTTGGTGTCCTTTTTGACTCTAAGCTCTCGTTCCGCCACCATGTTCAGCATTGTGGCGCTCGGGCCTACAAGGTGGCCAACCATCTACATTCCTTGAACAAGGTGTTGAAGGGGGCCCCTCCTCATGCCCTCGCGATGGCTGCCGCCGCGTGTGTTCTGCCGGTTGCCCTCTTTGCCAGCGAGGCCTGGTGGCTAGGTTTCACTCTGGAATCTGAGCAGTTTGGTAACAGGGCAGTCTAGACGAAGCAGGGCTATCACTTGGAGAAGGTTGACAAGGCTATCAAGCAGGCCTGTCGCACAGTTCTTCCCGTCTGGAAGACCACCCCCATTCCCATCCTGCACCGCGAGGCCAACCTGCCACCTGCCACCTGCCACCTGCCGCGGTTCTTCTAGAACATGCCTGGCTACGTTTCTCTGCCAGGCTTCACGCCTTGGATCCCAAGCACCCTCTCGTTGACAGGGCTTTTGGGCCTCCCCCAGTCCTTCAACCAGTGCGCAAGCCTGGCCGCAGCCGCCCTCCTCATCCCAAGTCTCTGCGACTTTCTCGTCTGCAGTCTGCTGGCTTGCCCACAAGGCCTTTCCCACGCCCAGCTCTTCTTGCCCGCGCCCCACCTCACAGGATCTCGCCTGTATCACGCAAAGGGGGGTGTTTCAAGGCTTTCGCCTGCCGACATAATCCTTTACTCTGACGGGTCCATAGACAAGTCATTAGCCTGGGGTTTTGCTGCCTTCTCCGATGGCCCGAAGGTCCATTCTGCTAACGGCTACGTGCCCGACGGACAAGTATTCGATGCTGCGGCAGCTGGAGCTGCAGAGGCGGCTCGGTTTGCGGCAGATAACCTGTCCGTCATCAGCGACATGGGAAAGGTCCTCTTCTGCCTAGACGATACGGCAGTACTACAGCAGCTTCTCGGCAGGGCCTCTGACAACTGGCAGGCTCGGTTTCTAGATTTCCGGCATCACGTGGAGCGCATAGGCCGTCACAGGGTCTCTCCACACTGGTCCCCTAGACACGTCGGCATCGCGGGTAACGAGGAGGCAGACAGGCTTGCAGGCCTTCTGTCCCAGTACGCGCAGCCTCCCATCCCCAAGCCCTGGCTCCCACCGCTGACGACTGTCCGCAGGGAGGCCAAGGCACAAGCGAAGACCCTTTTCACTGACTAGTGAGCGTCGCATCGGCCGGAGTCTTATAGGAAGCTGGGTGTCAAGGTTGGTAGGACGCTGGACGAGCTCTGGCTTCCCAGAAGAACTCTGCACCGTTTGCTGTCTGAACAGTCAGGGCACGGAAACTTTGCTGCTTACTACACGCGCTTTGGTCACGTGCCAGGGTCCGTCAAGGTGTCCAGCTGCGGCGATTGGGTGGAGGCCAAGGTGGAGCTGGGTGGTTTGCACAATGGTAAGGATATGTATGTTCTCTTAGTGTGGGAAGGCGGCACTAAGTTTAAGAGCTTCCAACACGGTTTGGTGAGGAAGCAGGCGAGCTAGCCTGCGCGCTGTAGTGACCAGTGATTGATTGGCAACAAAGGTAGGCACTGACGGGCCTGCCTGAGGTCCGCCTCTGGTTTATTTTTGTTTTCTCTTTGTGTTTCTTTCTTTTGTCAGCAGGAACGCCGGCTTCTCGCGCCCTGCCGTCTCCAAGGATCGAATAATGGTCGTAGGTAGGCGGGGCTTCGCCCCGCATAGTTATCAGATATAAATATATCATTATCAACACTAAAAGGTACATCATGAGCCCGAAGATAGCTGTATGATGTGCATTTCTAGCCTACATTCAATGAAACAAATGAACTCAAAACGAGAATGTACAGCCATTTGCCAAGCCATAGTATAAGCGAATATTAAAGTCGCGGGGATGAGACCTCACTGGAAAATATTTTTGATGTATCTCTATGTCGATTTACTACTATCCCCAGTTCTCACAGTACGAATGGTATGAAAACGCTCGCATGGACTCTACCAGCCAATGGCTACATGTATATGGCAAATCACTACACAGGCGAATGTCAACTTATGCAGATTCTCATGCCACGACCTGAGCGTGACTACTCTTCTGAAATACTAATAAGATGGAACAGCGCACAACTGGATATACGCCCTCTACGAATTCGAAATCAATTTTGACCATATCTCAGTATTCTTCGTGACATAATTCGGCCTCTTTTTGCGCTTATTGCTATAGCGTTGATGCATATGACAAAATGTCTGCATGGAACACGATTTGAAGTCAGCAGTACGAGAGCTTGGTAGACTTATCGGACATAGATTTGCCGAATGCAGCAGCCACTTATTCAGCTGATTTATTGTCAATATCACTTTTGCTATCATCATTGTTGCCTTCATCATCACTGCTACTACCACCCTCGTCATTCACCAAACCAGAGCTTCGTCACAGCTTATAGTCGTCTTACACGATCTCCGGAACCTGCTTCAATTTTCAACCGTACGATTTCTGGCGATTCATATTCAAATAGCATTTCCTTATTTGAAACTGTGAATGCTTCCGCAAAATAAAATGAGTTTAGAGTGGTCAGAAGTAATTGGGACTCATATAAAGAATGCCAAATACGATACACTCTGCAATGCAATCGTTTTGGCGAGCCACATGTAAGTAGAGGTCAGGGTATGCGACAGCACAAATCAAGAAAAATTGGATGTCGGTGGATGATCATCGCCGAATCTGTGAATCCAAATGAATAGATACTTTGTAATCAGAAAGACGAGTAACACCATCACTACAATCATAGCCCCAGTCTCGACCCATCAGCACATCCCTCGCATTTTTGACTTACATCACCAGTTCGCGATGATATTGCCACTACCAGCTGACAGGTCAGTATTCATGCTCGCAACGTACAAAATGTAATTGAACAGCAGTATCCATCGTCAGTATATTCATAAAAGAATATCTACAATGCACGTGGATGTGTCGCTCGAGAGAAGCTGAATGAGTATAACTCAACAACTGCGCTTATTAAACTGTTTGATGAGAAAAGAATCCCATACTTCGTCACACGGACCTCCCTCCTTTCACTTTTTTCGTGGGGAAAAGTGGGTCTATTTCACCGCCGCACTTGGTGCTATCACGGCTTTTTGCTTTTCTTTTTGAGCTTTGTTCCGGCCGTCCCCCTTCTCAGCCATGGCGGCTCCGCCACCCTCCCTCAACATGAATGAGTTTTTGGACTCATTGCGACAGTCTGGCGAGCAGCGCATCGCCACCGTTCAGGCACGCCTAGAGGCTACGACGCCATTTCTTAATGCCATTGACTCTACTCTGGAGTCATTTACCACCGCCGCCCTCCAGGACGTGGGAAAGGACCTTAGAGCGAAGCTCCAAGGTTTCCTTCTCTCGAAAATGGAGGGGAGGATCACCTTGACCCGCAAAACTGCCAAGCTTACCAACTCCGCTCGCCAAGAGCCCAGCCGTCCCCCTGCAGCACCTGCTGCAGTCTCCACTCACACCTCGCCCATTTCTTCTTCTTGGGCCACCATTGCACGCCGCGGCCATGCCGCCCACCTGCCAAAGCCGTCTGCCCTCCAGGCGATGCCCCCCCTTACCCCAGCCTAAGGGAGATTGCTCCTTCCTTAGACTGGCCACCACTTCCTTGCTGCGGACCGCGACTCCCGCAGCCATCACGACAATTCTTGTTGAGGAAACAGGCATTCCCCGGGCACACATCCGTAAGGTGTCCCCCATCCGTTCTGACTTCTGTATTGAAGCCCCCGACCTTAACATTGTGCCGCCATCGTTGGACGTGCACGCACATACATCCATGAGGGTCCGAACCTTCATGTTGAGCCAGAGGTGGCCTCGGTCACCTATAAACTAACACAAGTCCCTGCAATCGTGCAGGCACACAATGAAGAGCGTGCCTCGCTTCCATTAATGGCAAATGAGATCAAGGCCCTCACGGGTCTTGACGCTCCTGTCATCACTGGCAAGAAGGCCGGGGAGTACACGGTTGTGCTCTCAAGGAAAGTTGCCCCGTTCCTTGTCCTTGGCTCGTAACCTGCCAGACTGATTGAACACTGACCGCAAGTGTTCATCTGCACCCGGCGGTTTGGGCACCTCCACACTGACAAGTGCAGCGCCGCTGCCTTTTGCGAGACATGCGGTGTTCGCAAAGCCTCCCACGGGGAGGAATGCTGCAAAGTCCCGATATGCCCCAACTGTCTGGAGCCTCACAAGCCAGGGCACCCCGAGTGTCCTTGCTTCCCCAAGGTGAAAAAGGGAGCCACCCGACGTCTCCCTTACAGCGAACTTCAGAACCATCGTAGTGCTAGGAAGGCAGCTTTCCGTGCAGCACTGCTGGCAATGAAGAATGAAGCAGTAGGTCTCGACACTGCATCCGGCACAGCTGACAGCCCCCCCCTCATTCCTGTTGGCAGCATGGGAGCTGAGGCAACAACATCAACCGAGAAGCTAACTACCGTTGGCTTCGCTTCACCGGTGGCTCCCTCCACACCTGTTCAGGATGTGGACATGGAGGAACAAGAGGATCAGGTGCCTTTGGCGCCTACACCAGCGATTGAGAAGAACAAGGGTATGGCACCCACTATTGTGTCCAGCGCGGCTCCTGCCCTGGCGGGCAGGGACTCAGAGCGCAGCCCTCCTTTACGGAACGAGACCATTGAAATACAGTGAATGGTCCCCACTGCAGCCTCAGATGCCTCAACGCGATCTGAACCTGCGATATAGGTCAATCGAGGGCTACGCTGCTGCATATCATAGTCCTCGTTTTGGCATGGACTCCCAGGCTGTTGTTAACGATATGGTGCAGTTTGGAATTGATCCCGTAGAGGCCGCTGAAGCTTGCGGTCTCGTGCCATCAGGAGGGAGTAAGAAAAAGGACCAGAGCTAATCTGGTTTTTTTCTCTTGGGTTTGGTTTTTCCGACTTCTCTAGATTTTGCTCTCTTGGAGGTTTCCCTATTGATGGTGCGCTGCACTGCTGGAATCAGGGCCGTTTGTATTTAGCTTTTGTGGTCGTGGGAGATCTCATTTGTCAGCACGAACGCCAGCTTTTCACGCTGTGCCATGCATAAGGATCGATTACCGGTTGTAGATACGGGGGCTCCGCCTCCCCAGTTATCACCGCACGTTAACATATCATCATCATCATTGTAGTGGTATTCGGCTGTCTTTGAACTGCTTGGGTGATATTTTCAAGTTGCCCAAAGCCTCTTTCTTTCCCGAGAGTCTGGATTACCCAGGGGCAGTCAAATCGCACCTCCCGGAGGTCTTCAAGGTGCCCGGCGCTCATGCCATTCAATACATATATAAATCGTATCAATACAAGTCTAAAATCCAATCCATCTACCGCTCAAAGAAGACCCAAATGGGTACCCGGCGACGTGAGACATAGAGTTGTTGACAAACATGTAATTCTGACCTGTAGTCTGGTGGTTAGATGTTGTTCTCATAGCAGGTTGTATGGGGTTGCCCAAACCTACATTTTAGAGGTAAAAACGTGAATTTGAACGGCTCAACCATGCCTCCTGGTGACATCTCGAGTACAGGCAGCGGTCGCCATTGCAGCCTCGGACACCTCAGCGTGATCCGAGTCTGCCTTACCGGACTTTGTTGGAATTTGGCGAGACCTTCGCCGGTCCATATGAGACACCACGGCTGATGGTTCAGGCGATGGTGGAGTTCGGATGTGACCCCGACGAGGCGGCAGCGTACTATGGCGTTGATGATATCAATCCAGAGTCGTCGTTGTCGCGTAGGGGTAAGAAGAAGGGAAAGGGCAGAAGGTAACTGGTTGTGGTGACTGGTTGATCGACTTTGGTTTTGTCTTCCCTTGGCAGGATTTTTCTCCCGGCTCCGGCAGGTTTCTCCCCTTGTGGTTTCCCTGCCGGCCCTTGTCTGGCTGGAATCAGGGCCGGGCTCGACGCATGTTCCGTCCAAATATTTTGTTTTTCTTTCCTAGGTCAGCAGGAACGCCGGCTTTTCGCGCCGTGCCGTCTCAGAGAATCTTTTATAGGTTGTAGATGCTGGGGGGCTCCGCCCCCCCTGACCACGAGACGTTAATATATCATCATCATCATCATCCTGGTGACATCTCACGGACTTCCCTCCTTTCACTTCTTTTGATCGGAAAAGTGGGTCTGTTTCACCGCCGCCCTTCGTGCCATCACAACTTTTTACTCATCTTTTTGAGCTTCACTCTGGCCTCTGGCCACCCTCCGCCCTCCTGCCGCCTTTCTCCTTGTGAGAATGGCCGCACTACCTCCTCCTCTCCCTCCTGGGAGAGGAGCTGCTGTCACCCCCTCCGCCAACCGCGTTGTCCCTATACTGTCTTCCCGTCTCTCTGGCATCTTCTCGTTTGACGTCCCTCGCGCTACCAAGAGGGCTCGTCATACACCTGGTTTCACGGGCCCGGCCCCTCCCTTGGTTCTGGCTCTTCCTGACTCCCAACCGGCTTCCTCTCTCTCTCTCCCCATCTCAAAGGGTGTCACTTCGCTCTTTGCAGAACGAGACGCTGACTATCTGGCCTGCCGCGAGGTTATGCTTGCGGCCTCCTCCTCTCTGGACTCTGCTTTTGATTCTTTCTTTTCTCGTGCCCACTGCAAGTGGGCTGAGAAGATCACGGTTGCAATCTCTGGAGTTTTGCTGGGACTGTGTGCTGGGGAACCAGCTACCCCCCCAAAACTCACCGCCACTACCTCCCCTCCGGCCCCCGCTCCTGCTCCTGGTCCTGCCACGCCACTAGCACTAGCACCGCTAGCGTCGTCTCCTGCGTCAATAGTGTCTCCCGCTATTGCTGCACCTGCTGCACCTGCTGCCTCAGTAGCTGCTGGCACTATGTCTTATAGTGCAGCGGCTAAGCTCACATGTGCTCCTGGTATCCAGTCTGGCTCTGCCTCCTCCAAGCCCGAGGCCTGGCAGGTGGTGCAGAGCAAGAAGGGCGCCATAGCCAAGCCCGCTGCTCCTGGTCCTGCTGCCTCCTCGTCTGCCCCTGCCGCTCCTGCTGCAAGGAAAGACAATCACGTCTTCTTTCGGGTGCGTGAGAACTCGGCCTGGCACAACGTGGAGCCTTTCCAGTTCCGCATCGCTCTCTGCGGCATGTTCTCCCCGGCCCTCACTCTGGTTGATCTGCCCCGCGCGCTGAAGACCAAGACTGGTTGGTCTGTTCAGCTTGGCAATGAGCTTGTTCGGTCCAAGCTTCTTGGGCCCAATCAGACTCTTGCAGGCCTCAACATCACAGTGGACGAGTCCTTAGACTGGTTTGCCTACGTGTTTGACAGAGTTCCTGCCATCACCCCGTGCTAGCCGCACATACGATAGCCTTCTCCGTGAGGAGTGCGAGGCTGCCACTGGTCAGCGAGCCGTCAGGATCGTTCGCTCCCTCTTCGCGAGAGACTCCTGGGTCATCTCTTTTGCCTCTCAGGTTCGCCCTGGCTTCCGCCTCTTTGGCAGTGCTCCTGCCAGGAACATGGCCCGAAAGCCCGAGGTAGTACAGTGCAATCGCTGCTGGGACTTCCACGACCCTCATGAGTGCTCCCGGCAAAAGCTGTGCGGCTTCTGTGGCAAGACACATCCAGAAAACACGGGTCTCTGCGACCTGGATCTGGGCGCCAAGTGCGTCAATTGCAAAGGTCGTCACTGGTCCGACTTTGTTGGCTGCGTTGCTCGGCCAAGAAAGCACAACGGTAAGATTCAGCGGCCTAACAAGGCTACGCTGACTGCTCTGCGGGAATTGGGAGCCCTGACCACGGCTGAGACTCGCAGGGCCGCTGCAGCAGCGGCAGCTCCTGTTCTTCCCCCCTCTCCCCCCCCCCCCTGCGGCCCATGTCGTGGTACCTGACACTGGACGTGCTGTCTCACCTGCCGCTGCCGCAGTCACGCCGGCGACCCAGGTGCCTCAGGCCTCACCTGCGGCTGCCGATGTCTCTGTGAGCAACATCCCAACTGAAGACCTCCTGGCCATGGCGGCGTCGTCGTCATCTGATGGCAGCTCGCCTGTCATCACAAAGGTACAGCCGAGGCAGCCGGCCCCGCTCCTCCCCCCATGCCAGCCTGGAAGGCCAAGTTCGTGATGGGCGGGGAGGACACGGACATGACGGAGACTGAGTCTGAGGACGACACTCCCCCTCCCACCCCTACCCCTGCTCCTAACACTTGGTTTAGCGGACACACTTGGACTGGTGCGACAAACCCGTGGGGAAGCCCATCTGAGGAACCAGCTGCCTTAGCAGAGGCCTGGGCCAGGTGCGCAGTGCCTGCCCTCCCAAGCTCTGACCCCCCTCTCGCCTCTCCCTCTCCCACCCGCCCCGCTCCCGGCACTCTGCTCCCCAGCATCGAGCCCCCGACCGCCGCTTCCTTGGCACCCCGCGGTGCCTCAGCTAGGAAACGAGTCTTGAGCTCTCCGGACCCCCTCGAGCAGATGTAATGCCAGCACGCCCGGCTGGCCGAGGCCTCACCTCTGGTAAGAAGAGGTGCAAAAAGACCTTTCTTCGCATCCTACAAGTCAATACCCGGGCCTCGGGGCAGTATCATGATACAGCTCTGAACCTCGCCTGGGAAAACAAGGTGGACGTCGTTCTTGTGCAAGAACCATGGGTTATGCGCAAAGGCGTCCGCAGGCTAACGAAAAACTACCCTGGCTTTGAGGTGTTCTCCCCAGTAGAGGACTTTTGAGGTGTTCTCCCCAGTAGAGGACTGGGCGACCGTCCCTCGGGTGCTCACCTATACCCGGAAGTCCCTCACAGTTTCGAAGTTCCGTCCCTTCTCATCAGCCGAAGCCTGCTTCGTGCGTGTGGAGGGAGTCTCTTTCGCTAACATCTACCGCCCTCCGTGAGGTGACGACTCGATGCTGGCGGAGCTAGACGATTGGGTGCCGCCCGCTTCGTCTGTCGTGGCTGGTGACTTCAACGCCACTCACTGGAGCTGGCAGGCTGGGCACGCCCGCCGCCACGGCATCGGCAAGAGGATTGCTCGGTGGGCAGACCGCTGCTGCTTGGAATAGCACATTGTCAACGAGCCGACGCATGAGAAAGGGAACACCCTCGACCTCTTCTTCTCCAATATCCCTGACGCCCCAGCTTGGGTCGATCACTCTCTCTACACCGGCTCCGATCACTACTCCATCTCGGCAACTGTCCATCTTCGGCATTCAGCGCCCAGTCCTGCCCCCAGGCTGGTTCTTCGGCTCGATCGCCTACCGCTCTTCGTGGGAGCAGTTGCGGCGAACATAGGCAGTGTCAAGGACAGCATCACTAACCGCGCAGACATTGAACCGTTTACGGACTCGCTCCGGACGGTGCTGTGTCTAGCGTTCAAGGCGGCCGCCGTCCCCTTCTCAGGGAAGGGTAAGGAGGCCTCGTGGTGGACAGAGGAATGCGCTGAGGCGCAGAAGGCCCTCGCGGCCGATAGAGACTCTCTCAGCCCTCAAGGCTTTCAGGAGCGCCGGTCTGCATACGGCGGCATCGTTCGCCGGGCCAAGGCTACCTTCTGGGCTGACATGATCAGCAAAGCGGAGTCAGACGCAGACATTTACAGCATCACAGGTTGGCACAAGCTGACGGACAGGTTTCGGTCACCCCCCATCCAACACGATGGGCGGCTTTTCACGGACACCGCGGAAAAGATCTCTTTGCTCCGTTTGAAGGTGCTGGCCACTCGGGCAGCGGGCGACGACGTCACCGACCCGTGGGAACCCCTCCCTGCTCCCCCCAGACCGGGTTCTCCCTTGGAGGACAGAGGTGACTTTGGAGGAGGCGGAGGAAGCCTGCGTTGGGGCCAAGAAGTCTACGCCCTGGCCAAGACCGCCCTGGATACGACCACCCCTGCAACATGTCCGGGGGATCATTGGCCCTCGAGTCAGGACCCTCTACGAAGCCTGCCTCACACACGGCTATCACCCGAAGGCGTTTCGGCAAGCTGAGATTGTCATGCTCCCCAAGGTAGGGAAAACGGACTTCACCTCTGTGAAGTCCCTGGCGCCCTATCTCCCCTGCTCTCCTGCATGGGCAAAGGGCTGGAGCGGCTCATTGCACGGCGCATCGCTGTCACGGCCATCAATGAGGGTGTGCTCAGCCCGCAGCAGTTTGGAGCCCTCCCAAAGCGCTCGTCAACCGACCTCACGGCTGCTGTGGTGCACGATGTGGAGCATGCCTTTGCGCGGGGTCTGATGGCCTCAATGCTCACTCTGGATGTCGCTGGCGCTTTTAACACCATCCTCCGAGGCCGGCTTGTCAGACGGCTACGGGAACAGGGCTGGGACTCGGCCCTGGTGCAGTGGGTCGACTCCTTCATGCTGGACAGATCTGCCTCCGTCCGCATGGAGGGGGTCACCTCCGCCTCTCTCCCTCTCTCTTGCGGGGTGCCTCAGGGCTCGCCGATTTCCCCGATCCTATTCATGCTGTTCATCGCGCCCTGCTTCAAGATGGGTGATCTTAGGGCACGGTTTGGGTACGCTGACGACATCAATCTGCTGGAGGTCGGCAAGAATCATCGAAAGACCAGCTCCCGGCTTTCTGCACTCGTCAGAGAGCTCCTCGACTGGGGACAGGACAATGCCATCACGTTTGAGCCTGAGAAGAGCGAGCTCCTGCACTTCTACCGGAAGGGCAGCCCGCCCGAGGATCTTGTCTGCTCTGGGGACTTCATTGTAGAGCCGTCCCAGAAGCCAGTCCGTTGGCTCGGTGTCTTCTTTGATTCCAAGCTTACTTTCCGCCATCACGTCGAGTACTGGGGTGCCCGCGCGCTCAAGGTGGCCAACCACTTGCGCTCGCTCAACAAGGTAACGAACGGAGCGCCCCCTCATGCGCTCTCCAAGGCTGAGGCATCTTGTGTCCTGCCCGTCGCCCTCTTTGGCAGTGAGGCCTGGTGGCCGGGCCTCACTCACGAGTCACAGCGCGTCGCAGGGAAGGTAGTCTCAACGAAGCAGAGCTACCACGTGGCCAAGATCGACCGGGCTATCAGGCAGGCCTGCCGGGCAGTTTTGCCGGTGTGGAGGACAACCCCCATCCCCATCTTGCACCGGGAGGCAAACCTGCCACCTGCGGCAGTCCTTTTGGACCAAGCCCGGCTGCGCTTCTCCGCGCGGCTCCACGCCCTGGACCCCCAAGCACCCTCTCGTCGACAGGGCCTTTGGGCCACCTCCGCTCCCTCTGCCGGTCCGCAAGACAGGTCGCGGCCGCCCTCCCGGCCCCAAGCCTCTGCGGCTCTCCCGTCTTCAGTGTGCAGCCCTGCTCACGCGACCGTGCCCACGTCCCGTACTGCTGGACCGACGGCCGCCCCATCATATCTCGCCGATCTCGCGCAAGGGCGAGGGTCTCAAGGCTCACCGCGCACTCATGTCTGGCCTCTCGCCCGACGATATTGTGCTCTACTCGGACGGGTCTATGGACAAGTCGGCAGCCTGGGGCTTCGCGGCCTACTGCGACGGCCGCAAAGTGCATTCCGCCAACGGCTACGTGCCAGACGGTCAGGTGTTTGATGCTGTGGCAGCGGGAGCTGCTGAGGCTGCCGGCTTCGCGGCCGACAACCTGGCAGTCATTGGTGACATGGGCAGAGTCCTCTTCTGCTTGGACAACACGGCGGTGCTTCAACAGCTGCTTGGCCGGGCCTCTGACAACGCACAGGCTCGTTTTCTGGAATTTCGGCATCATGTGGAACGCATCAGGCGCCACAGGGTATCTCTACATTGGTCCCCTGGCCACGTCGGCATCGCAGGCAATGAGGAGGCAGACCGGCTGGCTGGACTTCTGTCCCAGCACCCACAGCCCCCTCTCTCTGAGCCATGGCTCCCGCCTCTGACCATGGTGAGGCGAGAGGCCAAGGCGCGCGCCAGGGCTGTTTTCAAGGACTGGTGGTCACGCCACCAGCCAGGCTCATATCAGAAGTGGGAGCTCGAGGTTGGCAAGAGGCCAGACGAGCTCTGGCTTCCACGGAGAACTCTCCACCGCCTGCTTGCTGAGCGGTCATCGCACGGACATTTTGCCTCATATCACAGGCGCTTTGTGCATGTGCAAGGCACGATCAAGGTATGCGGGTGCGGCGACGAGGTGGAGCAAGGACACTGGCGCGTGTGTCCCTTCACGTAGGGAACGCTGGGGCACAGTAGTTTGCAGCCCGGCAAGAGTATGGATGCGATTCTTGGGTGTGAGAGTGGCACCCGCTCCACCAGTTTTTGGCAAGGGTTGATGAAACGGCAGGCGGGCTAGCCTGCGCGCTTATCACGGAAATGTCACTGGTGTGCTTTCATGAAATGGTAAACTGAGTTCTTAGAATGATGATGTTCTAGCTAAGTGTGGCCGCGCCGGCCGGGGCGCGTAGAAACGCGCCTTGTAGGCCTACGGGAGGGTCTGTGCACCCCTTATATAGTTCTGCTATCTAACGTCCCTATCGTCCGTGCTTTTACCAAAGTACGTAACGACCTACCCGGTAGCTCCCGGGTAGGTCCGACTTACTTTGTCGATCGTCGACCTTGTCGTACCCTTTGTAGTTCCCTGACAGCGCTGTAGTGCCTCGGGATTGATTGGCAACGGGCATGCCCGTCGCTTCAGGTTTTTTCCCTGTTTTTGTATTCCTTTCTGTCTTGTTTTCTTTGTCAGCAGGAAAGCCGGCTTCTCGCGCCGTGCCGTTTAAAAGGATCGATTATCGGTCGTAGGTAGGCGGGGCTTTGCCCCACATAGCCACGGGACGTTAATATACCATGTAGACGATCGGTATACCGGCGAGGTAAACCCGTACACTAGTCGTATAGTGCACACCCGGGGCAAATCACAATAGTGTGTTCCTTGAGTGGAGATGACTCTATTGTAGTCTACAATCTGCCCACACCTCTCTATATACAACCCGCACCCCCTTGGGGCCGTAAACTCCTGCTCTATATATAGACGAGTCCGCTGTATAGGTTCGGTCTCGATCCGCTTCTGATAACCGGAAGAGACGAAGATAAACCGTTCTAGACCTGTTCCTGACTTGTACATGACTCCAAGGAAATACGTGTACTAACTACCTGAATTAGTCTAGTCCACCACACCTCCTCGGTGTCCGGCAAGATGGCCGAGTTGGTTATGGCGTGAGGTTAAGGTCACCTTAGCACAGTTTCCTCATGGAGCAATCCGCGTGGGTTCAAGTCCCACTCTTGTCATCCTTTCTTTCAACCAAACATATCTCGAACCACATCAAGTCTCTGGCGAACACGGCACGGGGCCCACCAGCCAACTCACTCCACAAAGCAGTCACCACGGTGGTACTCCCATCGCTGCTGTATGGGGTAGAAGCCTGGTACATGGGCAGGACCAAGTTCAGCAAGGGCAAAGAAATCAGCACCAGACAAGGCGCACACGTGGCACTGGTTCAGAAAGCCATTATACGGGCAGCACGCGGAGTTCTGCCCGTGTGGCGGACACACCCAACCCCGGCCGTCTTCGCAGACAGTGGGCTGCCCACGGCAATGCTAGCCCTAGAACAGGCCCGCTACAGGCTCGCTATGCGCATGGGCTCAGCACCACCCGGCCACCCACTGGCGTCACGAGGCAACCGGACAAAGATCAGCAGAGGGCGGACGGCAGGACAGCTCAAGCCAGCTCACACAACTCTGCAATTGGCCGTACAACTGTTACCTCCGGCTCCCCAACTAACCCTCTACCCACCTAGATACCCAGCCGGCTCACGGGTAGACCCCACTGGAGGTATCGACAAGGAAACGGCTGCCAGACACTTTCAGGAGTGGCTGGCAGAGCAGGACGACCAGCAAATCATAGTGTACTCTGACGGCTCTCGCGGCTCCGAGGGGAACACAGCATATGGCTTCGCCATATACAGGGACGGATCTAGGATAGACGAAGGGCTGGGAGACATAGGCTTCACAGCCAACGTCTTCGATGGTGAAGCTGTCGGGGCTCTGCGAGGGCTGCAGAGGGCAGTCGAGCTTTTCCCGACAGCAAACATCACCATGTGTATCGACAACACGGCGGTCATATGGTGCATTCAAAAGGACGCCTCAAAGACGTCGCAGGACGTCTTCATACTAATACATCAGCTGTGGGACAAGCATAACGTGAGAGTCAAGTGGTGCCCCGGCCACATGGACATTGAAGGTAACGAGCGAGCAGACTTCCAGGCCAGATGGGCGGTGGTTCACGGGCCGAGGGACGATGAGTTCTACAAAGACACACTGTCTGGGATCAAGACCACAGCGGGACAGCGCCTCAGGCACAGGGCAGAGGAATGGTGGACGGGGGTGCACGCGTCGCGAGGTCACGAGCTTGCGCGTATCCCCTACCACCCATGGAAGTGCCCAGAAGCTCTGAAACTCAAGAGAGGGGTGCTCGGCAAGTATCTGGGAACACTTTCAGCACACGGCGATTATGCCTGGTACCACAGAAAGTACAAGCACAGGAATACAGAGCTACACTGTCAGTGCGGCCGAGAGGGATACAGCTGGTGGAACGGAGACGCCAAGACACCGGAGCACATGATACACTGCGCAAAGTCACGAGAGAAGATAGCGGACTGGCCGGCACCCCCAAAGCCACCCGGCTTGGACGAGGGGAAACTAAGAAATGACGACCCTCGCGTGCTCCTGCACAGAAAAAGGCTGGACTTACTGCCGACAGGCCACCGGGACTACTGGGTGTGGCTGATGCAAAACCCACACGAGTTCCGGAAGTTCTGTGACGCGACCGAATACTTTACGAAGACATGCCCACCATTCCGGCCGCCGGGCGATTGCTGCAAGCTGCAGTGGCAAAGGTACGACTGGGAGGACGAACGGGTTAGGCGACAGGAGCATCGGGACTCGGAGGAGGAAGAGGAGGAACTGGAAATAGTGGTCCCAGGGAGGCTGGGATAGTGGAGGGGCGGTATGGACAACCGGAGGACAGAACACAGATTGTACAAGCAGTCGGCACGAGGAAGGAGTCGGAGCCTCGAACGGAGGAGGTGTACGGCCACGATGGAAAGCATAGCAGCGAAGAGCAGGAAACAGGTTTATGTACACTAGTATAGCAAGCCACGTCGTATGCCCCTTGGGAGGCCGGCAGAATGCCCACACGACGTAAAAATATCAATCAATCAATCAATCAATCGGTGTCCCTGGCCGACATACGGACTTTTCCTTCTCGTTATCTGCATGTGCTGCTTAAAGCATTGAGCCACATGCCAAGATATCATCATCATCATCATCTATCCAGAATATACCTTCAGGCTGATGCTTGTATCACTCTCTGGTGTTCTTCTCCATCACAATGAGCTTTCCGGTTGCTGCGTTGATAAATGCCTCGTACTCGTTCTTGTATTTAAACTTCAGGGAGCGCTTGAACACCTCTCCAAGCTCGACAACCATATCGTACCACTTATCAATAGTCTCTTCAGCACACATGTGTGTGATGCCTTTGTCAGAGTCGACTGTCTCTCACACGCGTTCAGTGCGTTGTATAGTGCTTTAGTAAAATATCATGCTGTTGCTCCGCGGCAATATACAGAGGTCGTGCGTTGACAGTCAAATCTATCAAGGTAGGATTCTCGCAGTTGGCGTTTGTCATTAGCCGGTAGTCTTCTAGTTTCAGGGCTCTCGGCTTTTGTGGCCACGGAGTACGTCCTTCACCACGAGCAACAAACTCCCAAAGATCGAGGTTTCGAGCGGGAGCACTGAAGTCCTCGTTTCATAAGGGGAAGTCGTCGGGAGACTTTATGGTCACCTTACTGGGCTTTGACATGTTTTTCTTATTGTTTGAGCTACGTCGTGAGCTCGCTCTTCTTCTTTGTAGAGGATTGGGATCGTATGAGACTCTTAATTGTAGGATTCTTGTGTAGACCGTCCTTGTATTCTCTCGTTGTAGGCTTCTCCATTCTGGGGTAGCCCTTAATCTAGCTTTTCTATGAGGCAATTTACACGCTCAAATTATGAGTTCACGTCACACTAGCTGCGCCTTCTGTGGTGTTTTAATGATGTAATTGTAAACTATCCAACAGCTTTTCGCATTGTGCCATATTCAAGGATCAATTAACGATCATAGGTAGCTGGGGGCTCTACCCCTGCATAGCCACTAGACGTAAATATATAATCATCATCGTCTATTCAGAGTGTATTTTAAGGTATCCTCGTATCACTCTGTGGTGTTCTTCTCTATCACAGCCCAGCTGAAAAGCTGCTGGAGCACCGCTGTGTTGTCCACACAGAAGAGGACTCTGCCTCTATTACCAATGACTGACAGGTTGTCAGCAGCAAAGCGAGCAGCTTCTGCCGCTCCAGCTGCCTCAGCATCAAACCCCTGTCCGTGGGTTATCTCCTTGAGTGCGCGAAGACGACAATTCGGTCAATGACAAGGGTTTGAACCAATCATAAAACACTTTACGAACAGGTACGTTCTTGTCTTGGGCAGTTAGCTAGCGACATAAGTCTCCTGGGGTACGAAAGTCCGATTAAAAAATACTGCGTGCGGGGATTCATTAAACGAGGCGTAAAATTCATTATAGACATATCGGCTTATGCATGTATATACGTAGCACGGATATGCTTTTATAGTACACTCGAGCTAAAAATAGGGGTATTGTTTATTATTAGAACGGCCCGCCGAGGCTACGCAAGTTGTAAACACTGACGTTAGACGCGTCGGTCTGGAATATGGTGTTGGCAATTACTCGTGTAGTCATCCGGCCCGCCGAGGTTGCGCAAGTTGTAAACACTGACGTTAGACGCGTCGGTCTGGAATATGGTGTTGGCAATTACTCGTGTAGTCATCCGGCACGGCAATTAATCGAAAGGCTCGCCGAGAGTCCGGAAGTTAAACACTGACGTTAGAATAGTGGCAATTAGTAAAACGGCCAGTCACAACGGGATGTTTATTATTAGAACGGACTCTCCACGGTACGCGAGTTGATTGTGTAAACATTGACCTATTGCCGAGTCATTAACTCCCATGCCTTTAGGCGACGCCTTGGGCCCTCAGAATTTTACGTGACATTGAGCAAGGCCGGTGTGATGGAGAAGAACACCAGAGAGTGATACAAGCATCAACCTTAAGGTATATTCTGGATAGAATAAACTAGCTAAAGAAAGAAAAGGAAAAGAAAGAAAGAAGAGCAGAGCGGGAGAGAACTGCCGGCTTGTGATGGAGAAGAACACCAGAGAGTGATACAAGCATCAACCTTCAGGTATATTCTGGATAAAATAAACTAGCTAAAGAAAGGAAAGGAAAAGAAAGAAAGGAGAGAAGAGCGGGAGAGAACCGCCGGCTATATACACAGCGTGGGGATGCCAGAGTATCCCAGAAACGTCCCTCCGATTCCACCTGCTTCCACCTGAGTCCATCGGCATTTGTCAGCTTGGTAAGCATTGGTAAGCATTGGTAAGCAGCGGCCGGATTCCGCGCAGTTCCGCGAGGTTCTGTCGGCTTCCAGCGGCTTCTACCGGCTTCCACAACTGCCCGATACCTTCCGGAGTCTTCCACAAGTTTCCGACACATTCTACCACCTTCCGGCACCTACCACGACAGTACGTACACCTGCCGTGCTGTAAGACGTGGACAGGACAACACGGTAAACGAATGCGTCCGTGCGCTTGTCCTGTCACAATCCCCCCCCTGCGGAAAGGACTCGTCCTGAGTCTTGCCTCAAGTCCTGCCATGAAACCGTCGCCGAATTCGGTTTCGCAATCCCACGTTGGCCGGTTTGTCGTCGTCGGCGTGAGGTTCGTCGAGGTCGTCATTCGCAGAGGCTGTCAGCCAGGCATCAAGTCGTAGAGGAGGACCAGGCTCATCCGGGTGAGCGTCGTGATATGCTTTCAACTTCAATGGCGCATTCTTGAAGTTACTCGCACGATACTATTGCTCGTCGGGGTCCCATCCTCTCCACTGCACTCTGTAGTACAGCTTGCCATACCGTAACCGTGAAGCCAAGATTTCTTCAACCTCAAATTCCTCCTCACCAAGAGCATCGTCGACAATCTCACCAGCAGGCCGCTCGTAGTCTTGTCCTGGGAGCGGGTTATTGGGATATTTGCGTAACCGGTCAGCGTGAAACCAGCGAGAGCCATGCCACGAGGCAGGGAGATCAATGCGATAAGTGTTCGAGTTGTCAGGGCGTACGTCGATGATCTTGTACGGCTTCCGCGTCATGGGGTAGTCTAGCTTGTCGCTTGGCCGGTGAGTCTGTTCGCCTTTCTTGCGCAAGATGTAAACCAGGTCACCAACGCTGAAGTCGGGATCGCGACGGTGCTTGTTCGCCTGCTCCGTCATATGGTCCTGCGCAACTCGAATCTGCTGTCTTGCCACATCAACGTACTCTCGCACCCGTTGTGCGAATGCCTGAGCTTCTGTCCCGTCAAGGCGCTCCTTGACTGGCAGGGACGACAACTTCTTCGTGCGGGCCTCCCAGTCAAACACCATGCGCATAGGCCTACCTGTGAGGACCTTGTGAGGAGATAGGCCGCCAAGGGACTCGTGTGCGAGCGAGGCCTGTACAGCGTCGAGGGCCGGTAGGGCACGCGACCAGTCGTCTTGAAACTCACTGATGAAGGGGCGTAACCGTTGATCCATCCATTGGTGCATGACTTCTACCTGGCCAACCGTCTGATGATGGCCAGCGGAAGAGAAATCCAGCTTGGTGCCGTGAATCTTAGAGATGATGATGATGATATATTTACGTCTGGTGGCTGTGCGGGGCGAAGCCCCGCCTACCTACGACCGATAATCGATCCTTATAGACGGCACAGCGCGAGAAGCTGGCGTTCCTGCTGACAAAGGAGATCCTCCACTACCACTAATTACATGTGCGCGTCGGCTCTGATTCCAGCAGTGCGATGCACTGTCAGTAAGGGAAACCTCCAAGAGGGCAAAACCTAATGAAGCCGACAAAAAACACGAAAGAAAAAACCGTTTACTTCCGCCCACGCCCCTTCTTACCCCCCTTAGCCTTGGGCGGCGCCATCTCACAGACACGCGCCGCCTCAACTGGGTCAATCCCAAAGTCCACCATGTGGTCAAAGGCCTCACGTTGTAAGCGTGGGGCCACGCCACGAAGATGGTACGACTCAAGAGGAACGTAGCGCAGCGCCGAGACAGCCTGAGGTGTCTGGGGCTGCAGTGGTGATCGCTGTCTGTACTCCCAAGTCTGGCTTGTGGGTACGTCGTTTCGGAAAGGAGGAGGACTGTGCTCACGGTCCCTGACCGCCAGGGCAGATGGAGCACGTGGCTCTGCCGCAGGTGCAGAGGCTTTCTTCTCCTTGATGGGCGGTGCGGGCGCTAGAGGGGCCGTAGAAGACCCAGACGCCTCCTCCATGTCAACATCACGAACGGGTGTGACAGGAGCATCGGGTATGGCAGGGCCAACAGGTGTAACGGGTGCTGGCCCTGCAAGAGATGGTGATGCCTCAACGGCTCCCGTGTTGGAGATGGGAGCAGGAGGGCTGGTGTTAGTAGTCGAGGGGACGGGAGCAGCAACAGCCACTCCCTTCCCTTTCCTCTGAGCCAACAACGCTGTACGGAAAGCTGTCTTCCCAGCGTTGCGAATGCTCGCGAGCTCTGTGTGAGAGAGGCGACGAATCACCCCCTTCTTAACCTTGGGAAAGCTGGGACACTCAGAGTGACCTGGCTTGTGAGGCCCCAGACGGTTGGGGCATTGGGAGACGGAACTGCACTCCTCCTCGTGAGAGGTCTTGCGAATGCCGCACGTGCCGCAAATGGCAGCAGAGCTGCACTTGTCAGTATGATGGTGCCCGAAGCACCTATCGCAGGTGAACACTCGTGGAGAGCGTTCAATGAGCCGAGCTGGTTCCGGGCCGAGGACTCGGAACGGGGCAACTTTCCTCAGGAGCACAATGGTGTACTCTCCAGCCGTCTTCCCAGCGATGACACGGGCATCAGGGCCCGTGAGGGCCTTGATCTCGCCGGCCACCAAAGGGAGAGAGGCGCGTTCTCCTGTATGTGTCTGCACAACGGCAGGCACATGTGTAAGTTTGTAAGTGACCGAGGCCACTTCTGGTTCGACATGAAGGTTGGCACCTTCATGAATGTAAGTCCGAGCGCGAGCAATGATGCCAGCGCGGAATTCGGGTTTGGCGGCCTCAATGCAGAAGCCAGAACGAACAGGGTACACCTTACGGATGTGTGCCCGGGGAATGCCTGTCTCCTCGACAAGCAAAGTGGTGACAGCTGCGGGGGTCACGGTCCGCAGGGGGGAGGTGGAGGACAGACGAAGGAAGGAGCGATCTCCCTTGGCCTGGGGTGAAGGTGGCGTCGCCAGGAAGGCAGACGGCTTTGTCGGGTGGACGGCATGGCCGTGTCGTGCAACTGTAGCCCAAGAAGACTTGGGAGGGGAGGTGTGAGTGGGGCCTGCAGCGGGGGCTGCAGGGGGGGCGGCTGAGCTCTTGGCGAGCGGGGTTGGGAGTTCTGGGGGTCAAAGCGATCCCCCCCCCCTCCAGTTGTGCAAGGAGGAAACCTTCGAGTCTCGCTCCAAAGCCCTTTCCCACGTCCTGGAGGACAGCGGTAGTAAATGACTCTAAAGTAGAGTCAATGGCATTCAAAAATGCCGCGGTGACTTCCAGGCGTGCCTGGACGGTGGCGAGACGCTGCTCGCCAGACTGGCGCAATGAGTTGAAGAACTCATTCTTGTTGAAGGGGGGCGGCGACGCCGCCATGGCAGAGATGAACGTCGGCTGAAGCGAAGCTCAAAAAGATGAGCAAAAAAGCCGAGATAGCACAAAGTGCAGCGTTGAAATGGACCCACTTTTCCGAACAGAAAAAGTGAAAGGAGGGAAGTCCGTGTGAATCTTAGAGAGTTCATCCGTAAAGTTAGCAATGAACTGAGGACCCTGATCACTGACAATAGTCTCGGGCCATCCATAGACTCTGTATGGGCCGCGGTAGAACATCTCTGCTGCATCCTTCGCAGTGACAGTGTCCTTGCAAGGTGTAGTCCACGAGAGCTTGGTCAGCCGGTCAATGACACAGAACGTCATATTGTAGCCATCCTTATCTGGGGGAAAGCTCTTGAAGTCCACAACGAGGTGCTGCCAGGGGTGGTCGGGAACCGGCATCGGGGTGAGCTTTCCAGGAATCTTATCACGAGGTGCCTTGGCTGCTCGGCATGGGCAGTTGGCAACATATCGCTCAACGTCGCCATGCAAGCCAGGCCACCAATATCGAGATCCAACCAGCTGTCTTGTCTTGCCTCTGCCAGGGTGCGCGGTCGTGAGCCGAGCGTGAACCTCTTCAATGACCTTGGTTCGGAGGTGCTCCGTGTCTGGCACCACAAGCTTACCGTATCATAAGAGCAGGCCATCTCTGAGGAAGAACTCGCCATTGTCCTTTTCTGCTACCTTGGCACGGTACCCGTCCAACGAGGTGTCAATTCGATTAGCCGAGAGAACTGCATCTGTCAACAGTACACCAGATAACTCGGGAAGCAGGAGGCTGTTAAGGGCAGCGACGGCAGCTGAGTCCTCAGAAGCAGACACTACAGGCTTGAACAATGCCATGGTGCGTTGCTCATCTCGTTTCTCCTTCTGAGACTTGAGATCGTCGGTCGGTCGAGAGAGGATGTCCGCAATAGTATTCTTGGAGCCGGGTCGGTAGGTAATGACAAAGTTGTAGTGCGAGATCAACCCAGCCCAGTTGGCTTGTCGCAAGTTCAGTACCTTCTTAGTTGAGAAGTACTCCAGCGCGGCATGGTCAGTCAAGATGGTGAACGGGCGTTGCTTCTGCAAGCCGATCAGTTCCCTTCGCCAATTTTGCAGACCCTTGATGACGGCGAGTAGCTCTTTGTCGTGAATGCCGTAGTTAAGCTCCGCTCCCTGCAGTGTCTCTGAGAAGAAGGCAACTGGGCGCCAGGGTTCCTCAGGGCTAGACCTCTGCGAGAGCACACCCGCTGCAACTCCATCGGAGGCGTCTGTCTCCATGAGAGTCTCGTCGTAGAAGGAGAAGTGGCGGAGAACGGGAGAACTAGTCAAGGCTTTCTTCAGGTTGTCGAACGTCGCTTGGCATTCAGATGCCCATTCCAAAGACGAACCAGTGTGGGTGAGTGCGTTGAGTGGTTTTGCAATGCGACCGTAGTCCTTGATGAACCGCCGGTAGAAATTGCAGAAATCAAGGAAGGAGCGCACAGCACGGAGCTTCGCCTTTCCCTTGTCGACAGGAGGTTCCCACCACTGAACGATTTCAGCCTTGACGGGATCAACCTCAATGCCTTCCGTGCTAACGATGAAGCCAAGGAACTTGGTTTTGGTGACGTAGAACTCGCACTTCTTCAAGTCAGCCTGCAAGCCGGCTTCGCGAAGGCGGGCCAGAACCTTATTGACATGTTCCTCGTGCTCCTTCTCATTGTCAGAGTAGATCAAGATGTCATCGATGTACACCGTACAGAAGACATCCAGATACCCACGCAGCGTGTCATTAATGAAGCGCTGAAAGGTAGAGGGGCCGTTAGTCAAACCAAAGGGAAGAACCTTGAACTGGTAAGCACCGTATCTTGTGCGGAATGCCGTGAGCTTTTCGTCGCCTTCAGCCATGCGAATGCGATGGAAAGCCTGTCGGATGTCAATCTTGGTAAACACCTTTGCTTGAGACAACCATGTCATAGTCTCGTCAATCAAAGGTAACGGGTAGCGGTCCTTCTGCGTCATGGAGTTTAGCTTGCGGTAATCAACACAGAGACGTAGAGAACCGTCACCCTTGCGGGCAAACAGAACAGGAGCAGCCCAGGGTGCGGTAGTTGGCTCGATGAAATCCTTCGCCAGGTTCTCGTAGATGTACTTGCGGCACGTCTCAGCTTCCTCAAGAGACATCTTGTATAGCGGGCTGTAACCGAGAGACTCGGGATTACCGTCAATCACGAGATGGTGGTCAACACCCGTACGGTGAGGTGGGAGGGCGTCAGAGGCCACCTTGCTGAAGACGTCGAGGTACTCGTGGTGCTGTGGTGGTACAACTTTCAATGCAGCTTCCTTGAGTTCCTTCTCGTCGGTAGACAGAGCTGATTCCCGTTTCGAGTCGATATACTTGTCAAGCTCACAGATCGAAGTCACACCACAGAGTTGGGTGTCCCGCTGCTGAATCTCTTTGAGAAACCCAGCCGCGCCAATCGTGCTCACTTGAACAGGCGATTCGTCGGACTCCTCTATACTCTCCAAGGCCCGATTCATCTGAGCGTACTCGGGGCTTGTGTTCTTGGGTAGCGAGGCACGCTGAGGACGAGACAGAATGGTGATAGGTTTCGCAATGCGAGCAGCCGGGAGTGTCGCTGCTGGAGTCTCGAGTTCGGTAATGCGCTGTCGAATAGCGGCGAGCTTGGCTCGGTGTTCTCGTCGAGTCTTGTCCTCTCGCTCCATGGCGGCATCACGTCTTCGTACGTCCTTCTGAAAGTCAGGGCTGTCGAGTAGCTCGCCGGCGTGATCCATGGAGATGTCGCGAGTATGGTACTCAGGTGCCCAGTCGGAAGGGAATAATAGCCGTCGTCGTCGAGAGTCAACAAGTGCGTCGTGGTGCTCAAAGTACTTCTTGCCAATGATGATGTCGTTCTTCATGTCAAGCACCAAGAGGGGAGCACTGCGGACGGTGCGGCCTTGGACGCGGAAGTTGAGTCGCAGGGCCTTGTTGATTGTCTGCGTGGCTCGTCCATCATACCCAGCAACGCGGGCGGGCTCAAATCCGGTAATCACTTCTGGGTTCAGGTACTTGATCACTTTTTGCGGCAAAGGAGGAACTGATCAGGGAGGTATGCATCTGCTCCTGTATCGGCTAAGGCTTGTATGGTTAAAGAGAGTCCATTGTTAACTATCGTGCAATCTATCAGAAGGGGCTTTCCGCCAAGTAGGCCCCCTGAGTAAGTCAAATGGAAGCTTTCCACACTCTTCAATACCTAAAGCCGATACCACAGGTAGCTCAGGGAGAGGAGACTAGTTGTCCTGAGCTGCATCTTTTAACTCCTCAACAACTGGTTCCTCGTGTGTCATCCGGGCCACTGTGGCCTGAAGACGGGCGCCACGCAAGTTGTCGTACTCGACCTTGTATGGGCAGTCGCGAGACATGTGCTGTTTCTCGTGGCAGATGAAGCACTGCCCTTTGGCGGCGAGGAGCTTCAGCTGTTCAGTGTTGGGGCGCGAGAACAGTGCGTGTCCATCTCTTGCGTTTCCGTAGGTTCGGATGCCGTGGTGGTCTCCTCCATGCAGCGTCGGCAAGGATTGAGGAGCACCAGCGAACGAGGGTCTGGGAGCAAACGAACGAGAGGGACGAGTGGTCGATAAGGGACGTCGGGAAGAGGATGTAGGGGGTTGTCGGGGCGCGTTTCTCGCGATCGTTCTTGTTGCTGATGAAGTTTTTCTGTTGCTGGTGATCGAACTTCTGTGCCATGTCGCAGTACTGCTCAAAGGTGGTGAGGGCATCGTTGACCTCACGAACCAGGTTGACGTTAAGGCGACTGGGGAGCTTGTCGTGCATGTCGCGCTTGAAGTCAGCAGGGTTAACACGAGCCTGACTGGCCCATCGGGCAAACTGAATCTTGAACTCGGTGAAGGTGTCAGAGTTTGCCATGTTGAGGTCGCGGTACTTGACACGGGCTGTCTCGTACTCGTTCGGGTCATGATACTGCGAGTGGAGGTGGTTAAGAACAGCATCGCAGGTGCGCAGCATGGGCTCATGGTCTTGGTCGGCATAAACGAAGGAGATGAGGGTCTCCGAAGCAGAGCCACTCATACGGCTGAGGATGTAGGCAATCTTGTCGTCTTCGCTGTCGAAGTGATCCGCGTTCTTGATGAGCTTGGCCTTCAGTAGCATATACCATTGCTTGAAGTTTACTTCCGGCTTGTCGGCAGATGGTCGGTCATTGGTGAAGACAGGAGGGTCGGCTGCCTTTGCGCTTCGTTTGGGAACGGGAGCAGGTGCTGGCTTGGGGTCTGTAGAAAACTTAGGCAGCGGGATGTCGAATACTACTCGTGGGGCAGGCAAGCTGGAGGAAGAAATGGACGAGGCGGGCGACTGGAGGGTTTCCTTGGGCGGGGCTGTGGTGCACTCGTCGTTACTCAAGGTCTGCTGACGGGTGAGGCGTAGAACGTCCTCCTCCAGGTCGCGTTTTTCGTCAGTAAGAGCATCGAACGGTTCTTCGAGATGTTGAAGCTCTTCAACCTTGGCGGTCTGCTCAGCAAGGCGCTTGGTGAGGTCCTCGGTGTCTTTGCCAAACTTATGCACCCAGGTGATGAAGGTGTCGGCATTGTCGGTGGCCTGGGTGAGAATAGCATTGACGTCAAGAAGCAAAGCGTAGAGGGCGTTCACAGAAATCTCGCGGGTGCGAAACTCTCCAAACATGACGTCGGTGTGGTCTTTGGCGTACTGTAGAAACTGTTCCTTGGTCATGGTTGAGTCTTTCGTGCGGTTAGGAAAGGCCTTTGCGCCTTCAGTAGTTCGTGGACAGAACGGCGCAAGAATAGCCTTATCGTTTCCCACCAGCAACTCGTGTCGTCGCTGCATGCGAGTCATGATCTCCTTCTGGAGCTGAGCTTTGTCGCCAATGCACAGTCCCTTTTGATAGTCCTCGGGGGCAACGTTGGCGAGGAAATATTGGTAGTCCAGGACTTCCTGGGCTTCAGTGTCTTCGTCCTTTGGGATTGGGGACGACTTATCTTGGACTGTATGACGGCGAGAGTCGTGAGCCTGGCGGTAGAGCTCTGTGTCGTCGCGGGGCTGCTCGTCATCATAGTACATGTAGGAATGGTACTCGCCGGGCATGCCGGTTCCTTCTGAGTTCGAGGCTGCCATGTTACATGAGCGGGGAAATGGGGCAAAGAATGGGTAGGGGAGGTGTCACTTGACGGTAACGTAGAAGTGCTGCAGGCAACTGTGGTGAGCCGGTTCCGAATCTGAGTTTGTAAAGAGGTGTGGAGAAGTGTTTTCCGAATCTGTGTGTGTTGTGCCGCTAAGGCAGGTTTCCGAGTCTGTTGTGATGTAGGTTTCCGAGTCTGTAACTGAGATCTGAGTTTCCGGGAAAGTTAAAGTCTTTCTAGACTGTAAAAAAGAGAAGAGCTAGTTTATTGTGATGGAGAAGAACACCAGAGAGTGATACAAACATCAACCTTAAGGTATATTCTGGATAGAATAAACTAGCTAAAGAAAGGAAAGGAAAAGAAAGAAAGAAGAGAAGAGCGGGAGAGAACCGCCGGCTATATACACAGCGTGGAGATGCCAGAGTATCCCAGAAACGCCCGGCCGATTCCACCTGCTTCCACCTGAGTCCATCGGCATTTGTCAGCTTGGTAAGCATTGATAAGCATTGGTAAGCAGCGGCCGGATTCCGCGCAGTTCCGCGAGGTTCCGTCGGCTTCGAACGGCTTCTACCGGCTTCCACAACTGTCCGGTACCTTCTGGAGTCTTCCACAACCTTCCGACACATTCTACCACCTTCCGGCACCTACCACGACAGTACGTACACCTGCCGTGCTGTAAGACGTGGACAGGACAACACGGTAAACGAATGCGTCTGTGCGCTTGTCCTGTCACGGTCGGTATTATTGAGAGTTTAGATACCGGAACCAAGGAGAGCCAAGATTGAAATGATGATTATAATAAGGGCACTCAATGCCGAGCCTCAATTAAGGTATCACAGACAGCTCGTTATCCAAGATGTTATCTTCAAGCTCACACAACGACCGGGACTCCGACGATGAGTCTGCATCTGAGGAACCTGCGACTAACCCGCCACATGACCTACCATTTCAACCAAGGGCATATACCGGACCCCTGGCGGACCGTGCTGAAGCTATCGCTAGTCCTCTTGGCTCTTGCCTGGCGTGTCTAAGGAAAGTTGCCAAAGACTTCGACCCTAATGCAGGAGTGCCCATCAATCTCGAAGCCAGATGCTTTTTTGACAGGCCAACCAGCGTGCCGTGTATTAGGTGCACCAAAGCTCGAGCGCGTTGTGTTACGGTAAGTTTACAGCCGAAACGTCCAGAGTCCGTGACTTACGCAAGCAGGTGCTTGGCTTGATGCGATTTGACTACATTCGAATGCTGGACCTCCTGTGGTTTGGTGCTAGTCTATTCCGAATTGGCTCCGAACCTAGTACCCGGATTGAGACGTGCCGACTTCTGGCTGCGGCACAACTTCGTCTCTTGTTAAACTTCAACCACGTTGCAACACGTCATCGTATTCAGTACGGCCTGCACCTCCCGAACAAAGACCGTTACGAGAATAATATGGCCTACATGAAGCGTATACTTGAGCGTGAGGAGGGACTCCAAGCGTCCGAAAAACGAATGAAGCTTGATGCGGTAGGTATTTTGTTTGACTTGTTGATGGCCCGTATTACTAACAATAGTATTTTGTAGGACCCTGAAGTATTGAGCCGAGCCAGGCAGACAATAGCAGCTCATCTACGTCCCGAAGACGTAGGCTATGACGCATTGCAGGGAGCGGCGTCGTTGTTCCTGGACGAGACTGAGACTATATTCCGCGAGGCTCCGGGCCATGGTCAAGAAGATTTAGACTTCTACTACGCCCAACGTGATGGGACAGGTCCCGATGTCGCGGTTGACGTGTAAGTCAACAAGTCGTGCCGTCGGTAGTCCGTAGATTTTAGTTAGTTACGGCTTCATTCCTTGCTTGTATCTATGGATGATATAGGCGCTATCGAGACTCCAATGCTTTTGTCAATCAGATGTTGGTTACGGGACCGTACTAGTAAATTTATATGGCACGTTGACATCCCGACTTTTATTTCGTATTTCTCCTTCATCACCAGTTCAAGATGCCTGACAACGTTCCTCGCCGCCAGTACCTCAAGCGTCCCGTTCCCTAATACCCCAGCAAGTCATGCTATTCCTGTGTCAGCAAACAGGTCTCTAACTTCGATCCTTCAAAGGGGAAGCCTCTCAAGTTCAAGTGTACGTTCTGCCGGGTTACCAGCATTTTATGTGATCAATGCCATCCCGCCAACGGTACTTGTGAAAATGTAAGTAATATCTACCGGAGCCCTGATGAGCCGCTAATTTTATTAGGCACCTGCGCTGGTGACTTTTGACGTGGAGCGCATGTTGACTATCATCAACACCGTCACTCCTTTGTTCCGCAAAAAGCCCGCCGATGGTGAGACGGTGGGTGGTTACAGGGCCATCGGAATCCGCAGAGAGTTGGCTGGAATTCAGCTCCGTCTAGGGAACGCATTTACGCATATGGTTCAGGAACACAAGGCGGAGTTCGGCCTAAACCCTTCCAAAATCGCATCGGAGGGGACCCGCATTATGTGAGACTACAACTATATTGCGGATCAACGACGGACCTCCCCACGACGTTGGATAAAAGTTTTCCAGCCCCAGTGGGTAAGTATAATATGCCATGAAGGTTACGTTGAATTTTTGCTAATTATACGAAATACAGCCCGCAGAGAAGCAGGCCTGTTGGCGACGCCAAGTTGAACTTCGTCTTCTGCCGTATGACCATGGGTATCTGGCTTGGACAGCTGCTGTTCGGCATGTCACGGCTGAAGTCCGAATCGTCATGGGGCCGACTCCCGGGGACTACAACTAGTGAAGGCGAACTGTGTGGTCTCCCAAGGCGTATGTGACTAAGTTTGTTGACGAATAGATAGTACAGTCGGTGGTCCTTTGTTCAGACAGAGCAGTTATTTTGTATGGTATAATGTACGGATGATACACGGAACGTATGGAAGCTTGGTAATAAATTGCAAAAAATTCTTTCTATGCTGCAATGGCCGAGTCGTCGACAGGCCGTGATTTTCTTGGCCTACCACGTGGCTGTTTTTCCACAAACTTAGTTCTCCCTTCGATATACTCGTTGCCTCCCTTCGATTCAATAATTCGCTGTATATGTTCAGGGATCCGTTCGATCCACGCCTGAATTTGAGACTGCTGCAGGTCCTTCCAAGCTTTTAGCCACTTCTTGATGGCGTTTGCACGGGTCCTCGGCGGTCCGTATTTGCTGGTCCCTCGTTTCATCCAAAACCAACACAGCTCGATAGCGTTAAGGTCAGGTGAGTTACCACACCAAGTTAATCGACGGACCTTGGCATAGTCGTAGAACACAGTTTGAACGCGGTGGGCATGGCTAGGTGCTTTGTCTTCTTGGACAACGGTATCTGGGCGGTCCTTGGTACATTCCAATGCAAAGGGCAATAGCCTTGGGTGCAGTATGTATTTCTGATACCGGAACCAATCGATACCTTTGGCCTTTGCCCGAGACACTTTTAATTTGCCGTGTGTCAAGTTCCAGCGCCATTTTTTCGTACCGCCCTCGGCCCGTTGTTTTTCTTCCCACAGATTTTTGTAGTATTCCTCAATCAGCACATTCAGCGCTTCAATCTCTTGGAGAGAGTCTTCCCGGTCTTGGGCTGTCTCAGGGGCCCAGCAGTGGCAGGGACCCTTGCGGTCATATGTGAAGCTGCCCCAGAACATGAATTCGCTATACCCCTTCCAACGTTGGCGTACGCAAGATTTAACCGCCCTCTCGTCGGTTCATATTACAGACTTCCAGTCTTCCAATGTCCGGTCCTTGTGTTGTAAGCACCACTCCAGTCTCTGTTTCCGCATTCTCGCAGTGAAGCCCGGTTTTCGAGTCGGTTTTGCTTTTGAGTAGCCGGCGGCCCGAAGTATAGTTTGGACAGTGGACCCGGAGACATCGATGTCTTGTTTGCTGCCAAGTTCTCTGACAAGTAGATAACTGGACTTCCCACAGCCATTTTCTTTTTCAAGCATGTGGACAATGTTAGGAATCACGATAGCTCTCGCCCAGGCAGTGCTGGTGAACGAAGGTATGGTGTGTAGAAATTAACTAAGCTGAGGAAAAAAAGAAAGAAGGAGAAGAAACGCTAGTTTACAGGCCGGGCGGGTCGAATTCTACCTAAGTGCGGCACGAGCGCCGGTGCGCTGGTCCGTGCCACGCTGCGCCCCGTCGCCAGGTGCCGAAAGGTTCGCCGGACCTACCCGGTAGCTACCGGGTAGGTGACCCGCCCCTTTTGTTTCCTCCGCTCCATCTCTTTACCTGCCTACCCGGTAGCTACCGGGTAGGTCCCCAGTCCCCTCACGACCGCCGAGGCCGTGACAATCCCCCCGCTCCACAAAGACTCGTCCCGAGTCTTTCGAATGGGTCCCTTACCTGAACCGACGCCTCATTCTCTGGTGAACCGATTGTCGCGCCGGCCGGTCGTCGTCGTCGTGTTCAGGGTCGAATTCGTCCAGGGCCGCCGCCTTTTTCCATTCCTCCAACCGCTTAGGTGGCCCTGCCTCGTCGGGGTTTTCTTTGTGATAGTCGGATAATTTTGTCGGCGCGTTCTTGAAGTTAGACGCCGGGTACCAGGTGTCGTCCGGGTCCCAGCCTTTCCATTGCACCATGTAGAATAATTTTCCGTTCTTGATTCTCGACGATATCACCTTTTCCACCTCGAATTCCTCGACGTCTTCGCTGAGATCGACGGGTTCTCCGGCCGGTCGTTCGTAGTCCTGGCCGGGTAGCGGCTTGTTGGCGTATTTTCGTAGTCGGTCGGCGTGGAACCAGCGGGAACCCTTCCATGTCTCGGGTAATTCTAGCAGGAAAGTGTTTCGGTTTTCCGGTTTGTACCCCCAGAATCCGGTAGGGTTTTCGCGTCATCGGGTAGTCCAGCTTGTCGCTGGGCCGGTCCGTCTGTTCGCCCTTTTTTCCGGAGGATGTAAACGAAGTCCCCTATCCCAAAGTCTGGTTCCCGACGGGATTTATTTGCCTGCGCCGTCATCTTTTCCCTGGGCGCGTGTCATTTCTTGCCGGGCCGTTTCCACGTATTCGCGTATTCGTTGACCGAATTCTTGCGCCTTTTCCCTGGTTAATTGTTCGGTTACCGGCAACCGGGTAAGGTTCTTGGTTCTGGCCTCCCAATCGAAACTCATCCTCATTTTTTCGACCCGTCAAAACCTCGTGTGGGCTGAGTCCGCCAAGGGAGGCGTGTGGTAGGGACGCCTGTGCGGCGTCCAGGGCCGGTAAGGCCTTCGACCAGTCGTTCTGAAAATGATTTACGTAGGGGCGTAACCGCTGGTCTACGTACTGGTTCATGATTTCCACCTGCCCGACGGTTTCATGGTGTCCGGCCGACGCAAAACTCAGTTTTGTGCCGGTAAGCTTTGAAACTTCGTCGGTAAAGGCGGAAACGAATTGTCCACCCTGGTCACTCGTGATTGTTTCCGGCCAACCGTGAATTCTGAATGGCCCTTCGTAGTATAATCTTGCCGCCAGTTCAGCCGTGACGGTGTCTCGGCAGGGACTGGTCCAGGTTAATTTTGAAAGCCGGTCGATCACCACGAAAATCATATTGTACCCTGCAGAGTCCTCGGGGAATTTCTTGAAATCCACCACCACATGTTGCCATGGGTGGTCCGGAACTGCTAACGGCTGCAGCTTTCCCGGGGTCTTGTCTCGTGGCACTTTGCTGGCTCGACAGGGGCAATTTGCGACGTATCGGTCGACGTCGCCGTGTAATCCCTTCCACCAATATCGTGCGGCGACCAGCTGCCTTGTTTTGTTCTTCCCGGGGTGTGCTGTTGCAATTCGGCAATGGGCCTCCTCAATCAACTTGGTTCGGAGCTGATTTTCATCGGGGACGATCAGTCGACCTTGGTAAACGACCAGGTCTCCTAATCGAGAAAAATTTCCGTCCTCCAGCTCGCCGGCTTTTTCGCGGTATTCCGCCAGCGCTGCGGACTCCCGGTTGGCTTGCAGTAGTGCGTCCGTCAATGCCACTCCCGATACGTCAGGCGGTTCCATGTTTCCCAGTTCACAAACGAGAATCGGGTCGGCGGCGCCCGCCGCTTGGCCCTGGTCACCTGTACCTACCCGGTAGCTACCGGGTAGGTTCGCAGAAATTTCCGATAACACCGGTTTGAACAGCACCATGGTACGCTGCTCATCTCTCTTTTGTTTCTGCGTCTTCAGGTCCTCTTCCGGCCTCGATAAAATATCGGCCACTGTGTTTTTCGAACCAGAACGGTACGTGATGACAAAATTGTACTGGGATATTAATTCTGCCCAGCCCGCCTGCCTCAAATTCAAGACACGTTTCACCGTGAAATATTCCAGGGCTGAGTGGTCGGTTAAAATTGTAAACGGCTTCTGGCGTTGCAAACCGATCAATTCCGTCCGCCAGCAGAGCAAACCCTTGATGACAGCCAGCATTTCCTTGTCGTGAATTCCGTAATTTAATTCGGCACCGTGCAGTGTCTCGGAATAAAATCCCACAGGGTGCCAGGGTTCGTCCGGACTCGTTCGTTGCGATAGCACGCCGGCCGCCACGCCGTCTGACGCGTCGGTTTCCATCAGGGTTTCCTTGTCGAACGAAAAATGGTGTAGCACTGGCGCCGTCGTGAGCGCAGTTTTCAGGGCCTCAAATGCCTTCTGGCATGCGTCCGTCCACGTCAGATCGGCGCCAGTGCCTGTCAGTTTGTTCAGGGGTTTCGCAATTTTTCCGTAGTCCTGGATGAACTTCCGGTAAAAATTACAGAACCCCAAAAAGGATCGGACGCGTCGTAGCCGTGCCTTTCCGTTTTCCGCAGGGGTCTCCCAGGCTCCCACGATTTCTACCTTGTCCGGGTCGACGCTCACGCCGTCGGTGGAAATTATGAACCCCAGGAACTTCGTCTTCCGCACTGAAAATTCGCACTTCTTCAGGTCCGCTTGCAGGCCCGCTTTCCGAAGCTGCCCGAGGACTTTCTTCACGTGTTCGGCGTGTTCCAACTCATTTTCAGAATAGATGAGTATGTCATCAATGTACGCCGTACAGAAATCGTCCAGAAAATCCCGCAGTGTGTCGTTGATAAATCTCTGAAACGTGGCCGGCCCATTCGTAAGGCCGAACGGCAAAACCCTGTATTGGTACGCGCCATACCTTGTCCGAAAGGCAGTCAGTTCTTTGGCGTCGTCCGCCATCCGGATCCGGTGAAACGCTTGACGGATATCGATTTTGGTGAAGATTTTGGCGCATCCGATCCTTGCCAATGTCTCGTCGATTAATGGCAGGGGGTATCTGTCTTTTTCTCGTCAGGGAATTTAATTTCCGGTAGTCGACGCACATACGCAGGGAGCCGTCTCCTTTGCGTGCCAGGAGCACAGGAGCAGCCCAGGGTGCATTCGTCGGCTCGATAAATCCCTTGGCGAGATTTTCGTGGATGTAGGTACGACAGGCTTCAGCTTCTTCGAGCGACATTTTGTACAGTGCACTATATCCCAAAGATTCGGGTTTCCCATCGATTTCCACGTTGTGGTCGACGCCAGGACGGTGCGGGGGCAGTTCGTCGGACGCCGCTTTGCTGAAAACGTCGAGGTAATCGTGATAGCATGAGGGAATCTTTTCCAGGCACGCGGCTAAGAGCTCGGCTTCGTCCGGCGCCGTCGTCGTCATTTTCAGTTCGGAAATCCTCGCGTCCAGCTCCTGCAATGTCACGGCACCATGAAAATCAGTGTCCCCTCGTTCGACGATTTTCTGGAACGTGGAGACGTCCAGAGACGCTACGCGTACTGGGGTTTTCTTGTACTAGCCAATGGAATCTCGCGTCAGCGTGTACGGCCCCTGCGCGTCGCGCGGCCCCTCCTGTCGTGTTCCGCGTCTCTTACGTGGCGCGTCGGTGCCTGTCGAGGGCCGTCCCACCTCCCGTCCGTCCAACTGACGCTGCATTTTGCGTAAGTCTTCGCGGGTAGGGTCCGCTGGCCGAGGTACGGCCGACCTACCCGGTAGCTCCCGGGTAGGTCGATTGGAATCTGGCTTTTCCTCGTCTCTTCTTCTGAGAATTCGTGGTCGGTACGCAGCCTGTGGCTTCTCCGGCCGCTCTATCTGCTCGTCGACGTCGATTTCTCTTCGTCGAACCCTTTCTTGCCGGAGGATTTCGTCTTCCTGGCTTATCATTATTTCCCGCCGCTCTGCATCTTGTTGGAAATCGGGACGCTGCAGCAGGTTCCCAGCCTCCATGGGTATCTCGCGTTGCCGGAAATCTGGACACCAGGCAGGCGGGAAAATTAGCCGGTGTCGTTTACAGTCGACCCACAGGTCGTGGTGAGCGAGGAATTTCTTGCCCACTATGATGTCGTTCTGCATGTCGACTAAAATAAAGGGTGCGTTCGATATTGTTCTCCCATGTACGCGGAAGGGCGCGAACAAAGCCTGCTCAATCGTTTGCCGGCTCTGGCCATCGTAACCCGCGACGGGAATTGGGTTGAACCCTTCCGTCAAGGGCGTGTCGAGGTATTTCTCGACGCGTTTCGCGAATTTCTTGTCAATAATTAAGTACGCGTCTGCTCCAGTGTCAATCAAGGCTTGGGTGGTCATCGTAAATCCATTATTAGCTAGAGTACAGTTAAGTAACAACGGACTACCGCCCAACAAACCCAACAAGAAGTCGAAGGGTAAGTTGGTACATTTCTGAATCCCCAAAGGTCTTGTGACCGGCTCCGGCCCAGGAAAGGAGTCTACTGCTCCCTGGGCCTCGTCTTTTCCCGTCTCCGGGTCGGCCTCGCAGAACCCATTAATTCTCGCCGCCCTGGCTTGTTCGTAATCCTCCCTGGCCGGGCACTCGGCCGAACGGTGGCCGTGCTGGCGGCAGGTAAAACAGAGGCCTCGGGAAAGCATGAGCTTGGCCTGTCCGAGATTTGGCTTCTGGTAAAACGGGCGGCCGTCGGCAGCACGTCCCATGGCTGGGGTATCGTCGCCTGGTTGCTGGTTACCCGCCGGGTAGGTGCGTCGAGCGGTGGAATAACCAGGTCGGGCAGCCGGATAGGCGCGACGGTTATCTGTATTTCCGCCGGGAATCTGGTTCGCTTTGTCGAATGGGAACGACCGAGGTCTGCTGCCTGAGTTTTCCGGCTTGGGCGTGCACGAAATTCTTGTGCTGCTGGAAGTCCAGTTCCTGGATCATACTGCAAAATTCGGTAAACCGGACGGCGTCGTTCTTTGCCTCTCGGACGAACGATTCGTTCAGGCGACGCGGCAGTTTATCGAGCAGATCTCGTTTGTAATCGGCTTGGCTTACGCGAGCTTGGCTTGCCCAGCGTACGAATTCCAGGCGGAATTCCGCGAATTTATCTGAGTTCTTCATCTGTAGATCGCGGTACGTGACCCCTGGCGACCTCGTACTCGTTAGGGTCGTGGTATTGGCTGTGCAAGTGGTCAAGCACCTCGTCGGCCGTTGAAAGTAGTGGTGGACCGTTCTCACTGTCGACAAATGGGAGGAGTCCCTCACTGACCTGGCCACCAGTTCGGCCGACAATGTACGAAATTTTGTCTTGTTCTGTGTCGAAATGGTCGGCGTTCTTCGTCAGTTTCGCCTTCAGCAGAAGGAACCACTGCTTGAATTTCACTTCGGGTTTTCCGTCTGCCGGTCTTTCCTTCGTGAAAACGGGAGGATTGTCGGCTTTCGAAGACCGCTTCGTTCCGCCCTCGGTTCTGTCGGTGACGCTGCTGCGTGGGGTGTCCTCACGGGTTACAGAAGCCCGTTCGAGGTCCCGATTCTTTCTGACCAGAAACGCCATGTCTTCTCGCAGGGTACGAATTGTGTCGTCCATTTCCTGGAGGAGATCGTCGGTTTCCGTGGTCGGGATCACGTTGGTTTCCGCCGGTTCTGCCTGTTTCAGTTCGTCAATTTGTTTGCCCGAAACAGCGACGGCCTTTCTGGCTTCCAGGGCTTCGGCAGCCTCGCGGCAGGCTATCTCGTTCAGATCCAGGGCAGTACGGGTAGCTGCAGTGGAAACGAGAAAGCGGGCGCGAACCTCCTCGAACATGAGCTGGGGAAATTCGTTCACCATCTCGACGAACTTCTCGGCGTCGACAGGGTGGGTGCCCTCGAGGCGCATACCCTTCTGGCCCTGTAACGTGAGGGCGGCGACAGGTAGGGTCGGTTTCTGTTTTGCGTCGCGGTTCGCAAGGTGTAGGCCGTCCAGGCGCTTCGAAATGTCGAGGAGAATCGAGTCCTCGGTCATAGAGTGGGCGAGCGGGAGCGGGACGCCGGCAGGACACATAATTTCTCGAAGTGCCTCGGGATTCTGGCTGAGTTTTCCGGCCGACTTTGCGCTCTTCTTTGCCATCTGCTGGCGTATGGGGGTAAGGGCTCCGTCCTTGTCCGTTCCGTCGCGTAGTAGGGCAAGGAGGGCATCGGTTTCAATCAACTGAAGCGTCTTGGCTTCGGGAGTCGTCGAGGCGGCTCGCGTAGTGGGCGCCATCTCGTCGGAAATCTAGCCGTCGTGAGGCTGTTCTGCGACGAATCGATCAATCTATCTGTCGTTCTTTTTAGAGAAGTAGGGCTTCTCTAGATCGGGAATGAGCTTAGTTAATGTTAGGAATCACGATAGCTCTCGCCCAGGCAGTGCTGGTGAACGAAGGTATGGTGTGTAGAAATTAACTAAGCTGAGGAAAAAAAGAAAGAAGGAGAAGAAACGCTAGTTTACAGGCCGGGCGGGTCGAATTCTACCTAAGTGCGGCACGAGCGCCGGTGCGCTGGTCCGTGCCACGCTGCGCCCCGTCGCCAGGTGCCGAAAGGTTCGCCGGACCTACCCGGTAGCTACCGGGTAGGTGACCCGCCCCTTTTGTTTCCTCCGCTCCATCTCTTTACCTGCCTACCCGGTAGCTACCGGGTAGGTCCCCAGTCCCTCACGACCGCCGAGGCCGTGACAGACAAAGGCTTTGCGGGTCCGCGATGTTTGTTTCTTGGGCCGTCCAGGCTTCGTTTCTTGGAACCACTCATTCTTCACAATAATTTGAGTGCATTTTGGGTCGAATCCATTCTTGACTGCTTTGGCATATATGCGGTTAATCTGAGATTCCGACAGGTCAGATGCCGCGGCTACATCCGTGCCGTCCAGCCTCCGCCAAGTGGTGATTTCAGGAACGTAACTATGGCCTGCGTCGCGACATTGGCGTGTGGCTTGGACTTGTTTACTTTCTGCATTTTCGGGTCTCGGACAACTCAAAAATTGTCTGTGAAGCTTTTTTTTCGCGTCAAAAATTTACGAATTGCCTGAGGTCCGTTATTGATTGTGTGGTGCGCTACGATAACATTAGTGCCCGGGACCTAAGGATAGCTTCTAAATCAGGTGACAGATGCACTTTATGACGCGTTGACGGCGCGGTGATAGGTCGTCGGATACGCGTATGTGCTAGTTGAGCCGCAATTCCAAATCGCGGACCGCCGACGCACCAATCAATTTCCTCAATTGCAACCTGCATATGATATATCACATATGTAGCGGACTTCTGACGTCCCGCTAAATTTTTCTATGGCGGCCGGCAAAAGATAAAAAAGTTCCCTTGAGTCGCGGTAATGCCAATAACACCATCTGTTATATCCAAACAACACGGCCTTTCACGAGCGTTGACCAGTAACTGACTGAACACAGAGATCCAAGTTATAAGGATGTCTTCCCATCGATCCGTTGACGGTCCGCTTTCTGGACCATCAGTCACCGTCCTGCTTGTTCACACGTCGACTTCGCAAATTTTACCAACTTCGCCCGCTTCAAATTTTTTTTTCGTGCCCCAACGGTCCGTCATTTATGTCAAAATGTCCGGTCAACAACAACAACAACAATTCTGTGAGGAGACGCCCGCCACCACGGAGGAGGTGAATCAGATTCGCGAGAATCTGATGCACCAAGTTGTACGCTTCGAAGACAAGGCGTACAACTACCTCGATGCTGTGAAGGAGTTTTCTGCGGCCCGTCGACGACGCTTCCGCCAATACCAGGCTCGGCGCGGTGTGCCCTCCCAGGGCTCACAGAGACAACCCTCTCCCCCCCTCCCCTCGGGTCCGTCGACGGATCAAACCCAGGACCGCTGCATGGTCTGCTACCGATGCAGTATTCCTGGGTATTTCGCCAGCACCTGCCCCTCCCGAGATGCCGATTTTGTCCCTGAAACGCAAATTCCTCAAATACGGCTACAAATCGAAGACTCGCTGAGGCCCCGGTCATCATCAACCGGGCCATCGAGCGGTGTCAGTAAGAGGAAGGGAAAAAAAACGGCAGCTTAGAAGATGCGGTAATAGCATCTTCGATCCGTCGACGGGCCAAAAAAAATTTGGCGGCATACAGTAAGTTTACTTCTCGTTTTGAGTTTTGTTTCCATGTAACGCGGAGGTCAAATGCAATTGGCCAGGCAAGGTGATGGCTCCGAACGGCTAGAATTCCAAGAAGTGCGTACGGACATAGACTATAGCCTGGCCAATCTCCAGGAGGCCTCCGGCCCGGAATTCCTAAATATACAGATATGCCCCGGAGGTGGGGAGTTTAGCCGGACTTACTCCGAGCGGCCACGTATCCTAACCAGTCTCCGGTCAGCCTCGGGCTGCCCCCTACTCGGCACGTGACCTCTCCCCGTAGTCCGGCTGGCCCCCTTACACTGCTCCCCCCTCCCCTGACTGCCGGTCCCCGGCAGTGCCTGGGCTGTCGGGTGCCATGTCAACGTAATTGGCCGCGTATGCCTTAGTCCGGCTAACGTAGAGTCCCCTTTCTGACTGGTGGATGGGTGCTCCGGCTGACGTACTGCCCCCCCCCTTCCGCGTTCTATCTTCGTCCCGTTGACGGGTTCGCGTATCGCGTTGTTCGCGCTCCGGTGGTGTGAGTTTCCGGTTGACGTAACTGTCCTTCCTCCGAATCCTATTTTTAGTTGTCACTGGGGCCCGTGCGTGCTGTGTTTCCTCTGTCCCGGTAGCGTGGTTTTTCTTCCGACGCTGTGCCGGGTGGTGTGTTCGGTGGTCCGAAGTCTCGAGCGTGGTCGGTGATGTCAGTGAGGTATGGATCTGGGCAGTGTGGGTGTGTGGCCTCCCTCGTGTTCGGGCATAACGCGGTCGCGGTCTCCGGGGGTAGCGCAGGTGTGTCACGTGGGTGACGCAGTTGTGTTCGTGACGCGGTTGTGTTTGCGGCCGCCGCCCCCGTTGACTTGGTATCCGCACAGGCCAGACCTGTCAAGGCCTCCCCCGTCGCGCGTCGCGTATGTCGCCCCCCTGCCCAGGTGTAGGCGTGACTGCAGTGCGCCTCGGAGGTGCATAAATAGGGCCCTCTGGCACCCGTCTCTGCCTCGTCCTTTTTTCCTCCTCCGTGCCTCGTGATCCCTCTCCTCTGCCATGGATCGTTCAACATTCCTTTCTCGTTACCCTTTCGATGCGGAGACAGGGTGGTCACATCTCGACCGGACCGTCGTCGTCACTGGCGATGATGGTGCAGACGAGACTCTGACTGTCCACGCCACACAGCCCTGCTCCGCCTGCATCATCCGTTGCCACAGCTACCTCCCCAGTCGCTGCATCGTCAGGGAGCCCGGACGTGGTACTTGCCACACCTGCATCGCCGGCAGGCAGAGTTGCCGTTCTGTAAGTATCCCTGCCTGCTCCTCTCCCTTTCCGTCTCTGCGTGGTGCGCTTACCCGGTGGTAGACGCCCCCAATCTTACTAGGTCCGGCCCAGGCTATTACCCGTTTCGCCTGCTGGGTGGAGCCTTACGCCTCTCGGGTCTCTCGACACTCCCCCCCTTTGTCCCGTCATAATGCTAACCAGTACGCGGCTCTCATTGCCCCCCTGCACCGTATGACCCGGGTCTTGGAGAGTGCGGCATTTGCCTTCCGGCGCTGCCTGGAAGAGGAGGAGGCGACGGTGAGTAACATCAGCGATGCCTGCCGATCCGCGTATATGCACCTGGAACTGCAATCCCTGCGACGATTCGCTCAATTGAACTCCGAGTTCACAATGGTAAGCGCATCCGGTCCTTGCGTAGTGGTGAGTGTACCTCCGGTGCTGGTCCTGACTTTTTTTGTGTTTCGCAGCGGGCGCAACTTCACGACCCCATGCCCCCTGACGAAATCGCTCTGCGTATCCGGGACTCTGTTCCCCCACCGGAGTTGACGAACTTCAAGCTCCAGGAGTTGGCCTTTTGGCTGGAGGCTCTGGACTCCTTCGATTCTCTCCATGCCCTTCCGGATCATTTCCCTGACTGTGCTGACCCCTCCGACTGGTCCTCCCTCCTGGACAACCCTTCGCGCTTCTACCGTCTGGAGTCGAAGTTCTGGCAGGATTTCCGTTACCTGTTGACTTCTTCAACTAACAATGCTCCGGACCTCCTTGGCCCTCGTCTCCCCGGGTTGCGCAACAAAGGACGCCCACTGGTTTTCTCCGGCGCTGAACCTGACACAGTATCCGGCCAGCCTTCGACCGATGTCGGGGCCCCGTCACGACCCCTGCCCCGAAACCTGCTAAGAAAACACCTGCTCGGACCCGCGCCTCTCGTGCCTCTCGCCTCCCAGAGTTGGAAATGCCCTCCATTGAGGAGGAGGATGCTCCGGATGTCGACGATGGTCACTTTGATGACTTGGAGTATCTTTACCCTTCTGTTCCGGTCCCTTCTACTCGGGTCCCAGCCAAGGTTACTCGGTCCCTCTCGACCCCAGCTCCGCGAGGTGTTGCCTCTCGTGTTTCAGTCACCTCCCCTGGAACCCATCCGGTGCCTGTCATTTCTCCTATGAAACCTTTATTCCACCGTGCTTCCGGGCGTAAATCCCTGCAGGGCACCTCTACCCGTGGTTCTGTTACCCCCGGGGCCTCCAGGAGTGTTCGTAAGCGACGTCGTTCGTTGTCTCCCCCGGAGCCATTGGCCGAGGAGTTTGAGGACTCGGATGGTGGCGCTCCGGCCGAGGAAGAGCGGGAGGTTGGGGCCGCAGGTGTTACCGAGGAGGTCGACGAGGAGGATATAATGAGGTCACCGGAGGACACTCAGGAGGATGATGAGGATCCCGAGATCGAGGTAGAGGAGGATGACGGCGCGGAGGAGGACGAGGAAGAGGAGATTCCTGCTAAGGTCCAGACTCGCTCTAAGGTGACCAAGACTTATGGCAAGCCTCGGGCTCCTGCTCAGCCTAAAGGGAAGGCTCCGGCTCGCAAATAACAGGGTTGTCCGGAGTGGTTATAGGAGGGTTGTCCGGTTAATTGTACTTAGGGTGTTGAGTCCTTGGTGATTCGGAGGTTCTGTGTCTTTGCCCTGTGTGGCTGCCGTTCCTTTTACTTACTTATCCGGTTGAATACATCTGTGACCTACGGACTGTTCCTTTTGCCTTGTCTTGGTCCGGAGTGCTGTTTTACTCGTTAATACATCCGGTTCGTTACTTACTTGTCCCGTGCCAGTGATGTTTTGGGGTTGTTCCTTCTTCTTCGGAGTCACTTTTCTCGGAGCATTGTTCTTTAGTGGCACCGGGTCTCCCCTGCCTTCTAAATGGTGTTGAATAGGTGTTCTGTCATTATGATCTTCTAAGTCCGCTGGTTCCTGTAGAGTCCGTGGCCATGCTCTCTGGTCCACTTGATCTCTGTTGGCGATGCTCCATGGTCTTGCCAGTGGTCGCATGCCCTGCCTTTCTGGCTCATGCTATCCTTGTTGGCGATGCTCCCTGGTCGTGCCAGTGGTCGCATGCCATGCCTTTCCGGCTCAGATCATCTTCGTTGGCGATGCTCCCTGGTCGTGCCAGTGGTCGCATGCCCTACCTTTCCGGCTCGTATCATCTTCGTTGACGATGCTCCCTGGTCGTGCCAGTGGTCGCATGCCCTGCCTTTCCGGCTCCATCCCTGGTCTTCGCCAGAGGTTTTCCTCTACCGGAGGTCATCCCATTTTGGGTGCCTCCTCCGGGCCTTCTTCTTGTATCTCACCAGCAGCTCCTTACATCCGGTCAGGTTGCTCCGGGGTTCCCACGTGTTATATTCAACCGGCCACCCTTGCCACTTCACTAGGAACTCTTGTTGTCCTCGGTCATCACGATGTCTCACTATGTCTTCCACCTCCTATTCGTCCTGCTCGTCTTCGAGGTCCGGAAGGGGTAGGTGGTCATTGTCCTCCCGGGGCTTGCCTCGCCAGGGCTCGAGGGAGGAGACTGAGAAGACATCGTGGATTCTGGAGTACTTGGCCGGGAGTTGAACGCGGTAGGCCTGCGGACCTACCTTCTCCGTGACGATGACCTTAATGTACGTGGGTGCCAGCTTCTTGCCTTGCTTGAACCGGAAGTGGGCCGTGGATAGGCCTACGACTTCGTTCACCTGGAACTCCATAGGTGTGTGCCTCTTGTTGTAGTTCCTCTGCATGGCCTCCGCGGCCCTTTCCCAGTGTTCTGTCAGGGCTCTCTGGACCGCCGCCGTGTGTTGAAGCCGCTCCCGTACGCCCTGGACTTTGGTCTGCATCCGCGCAGGTACGTACTCAATCATCCGGGGGTGGTACCCGTATAGAGCCTCGAATGGGGAGCACCCGGTGGTAGCGTGGATGCTGTTGTTGTACGCGAACTCTGCCTCCGGCAGGACTCTAGCCCCACTCATTCGGGTCCTGGGCGGCGTACTTGCGGAGGTATGTCTCCAGGCTTTGGTGCACCCGCTCGGTTTGGCCATCTGTTTGGGGGTGCCAGGCGGTGGATAATCGGCCCTGAATCTCCCGCTCCTCGCATAGGTCCTTCCAGAACCCGCTGGTAATGAGTTTGTCCCGGTCGCTCACGATGCCTTCTGGCGACCCAAAACGGCATTCGATCTGTTCGTACGGAACCTGGGCCAACTCCGCGGCGTTGAGTGTCTTCCGCGTGGGGATGAATGGGACCATTTTTGTGAACCGGTCAACGATGACCAGGACGGCATCGTAGATCTCCCCGTCCATCCGGCTACACGGGGGCAGGCCGGTGATGAAGTCCATACTCAGCTCCTGGAATGGTTGGTCCGGAATGGGTAACGAGCGTAGTTGGCCATACGGCTTGTGCCGAGGGATGCGGTTCCCGTTGCATGGCTCGCACGTAATCACATAGGTCCGGACGTCTTGGTCCATGCCTTCCCAGTGGAACTTCCTCTTGAGGAGGTCCACCGTCTTGTTCCCTCCTACGTGGCCCGCCCGCGGGTCGTCGTGGTGCTGGTGTATTAGGTTCCTGCGGAGTGCCTCTTGCCTTGGAATTACCAGGCAGCCTCTGAATAGAAGCGTGCCGTCGTGGTCTACGTGGTAGCCCCCTCGCGTCCCCGCTCGGCGCTGTGCAGTGTCTCGGAGGTATTCGACGTCCGGGTCTTTCTGTTGGAGTCTCCGGACCAGGTCGTAGAATTCTCGCGATGTGTCTGACCGGAACATCTTTTCGTCCTTCGTGGCTTCCTTCGCCGCATGTGCGGTCAGGTATTGGTCCGGCGCTATCGCTCTCCGTGCTTCGTCGGGCCCCCGGGGGTCCTCTCGTCCGCCGGGGTCGCCTGGGGGGGCTTCGGTTGCGGCGCGCGTGATCGCTGCGACGGTGGCGTGTCGTTTTCGTGGGCAGTCGCAGTCGTCATCGCCGCTGCCCCCTCGCTGGGGCGCCCCCGCGTCCTCGCGATCGTCCGCCCCGGCGCCCGTGTGCCGCGGCGCAGGCAACTCTTCCAGGGAGTCGCAGCCGCTTTTGGAGCGTGGGGATCATGTCCCCCGTACTGGATGTCCCCCGCCATGTAATCTGGCCACCGGGACAGCCCATCCGCGGGGTTGCTCTGGCCGGACCTGTGGCGTATGTCGAAATCGAACTGTGCCAGCCGGTACACCCACCGTGCAAGTCGACCCCTCAGGTCCCGGGCCGGGGAGTTCACCACACCCTTCAGCGCCATATGGTCCGTCCATATCGTGAACGGCTTCGCGGTCCCCTCCAGGAACTGTCTCCAGTGCTCACAACTCTCCACAATCGCTAGCAGTTCCTGCTGTCCCGTGGCCCACCGGTTCTCCGTCTCCGTCAACTTCCGCGACCAGTAGGCCACCGGGTGCCACGCTGGGCCATGCAACTGCGATAGGATCCCCGAGACGGCTCTCGTAGACGCGTGCGTCCGTCTCGACCTTCGTGTCGAGCGCCCCGTCCCAGTGGCGCAGTATGGTGGCGGAGGTGAATGCGGTCTTCACCGCCTCAAATGCCTCGTTCGCCTCCGTGGTCCACTGAAATGGTGGCCGGACTCCATCCTTCGATTTCAGCAGGGCCGTGATGGGGGCGGTGATGTGTGAGTACCGCGCTATGAACTTCCGATAGAAGTTGGCGAAGCCTACGAAGACCTGGATGTCGTGCACGGAACCCGGGGGTTGCCATTCGGCAATCCCGGTGACCCGCCGGGGGTCCATCTGGACGCCGGAGGTGTTGACCACGAACCCCAGGAACTCTATCTCGTCTCGGAAGAACTCACACTTCGACAATTTTGCGAACAGTTGGTATTCCGCTAAGCGTTCGTGGACCAGCCGGAGGTGTTCTTCGTGTTCCTCCCTGTCCCGGGAGTAGATCACGATATCGTCCAGATAGACCACGCATATGTGGTCGACCAGCCCAGCCAGCGCCTTATGCATGTAGGCTTGGAATGTGGCCGGGCGTTGGTCAGGCCGAACGGCATGACCGTGTATTCGAAGTGGCCGTACCTTGTCCGGAACGCCGTTTTCCACTCGTCCCCCTTCTTAATCCGGATGCGGTGGTAGGCGTCCCGGAGGTCCAACTTGGAAAAGACCTTCGCGGAGCCCAGTTGGGACATGATCTCCGAGATCAACGGTAACGGGTATCGGTTCTTGGACGTGACTCGGTTCAGGCCCCGGTAGTCCACGCACAGCCGAAGGGTGCCGTCCTTTTTGGGCACGAACAGTACAGGGGCTCCGGCGTCAGCCTCGGAGTACCGAATCCGCCCTGACCGGAGGTTCTCTTCCAGGTACTCCTCCAGTACCTTCCTTTGTGCCTCGGTGGTTGGGTAGATGGGTCCGAAAGGTACCCGGGCCCCTTCCACGAGGTCTATGGTGTGCTCCGCGTCGGGCAGCACCGGTAGGCCTTTGGCGCCAGCCTCTGAGTATACCTGTGCGAAGCGCTGCAAGCAGTCGGTCAGGCGTATCGCCTCTCCTTCCGGCTGCTCGTCGTCGTCGATCTCCGGGATCGGGAGCTCCCCTTGTAACCCCAGGCCGGTCATGTTGGCGATGTACGCCTGTTCTCCGGACATCACGACATCCGCAAACTCCTCCGGGTCTAATTCCTCGTACCCCCCGAACCACCATTGGTTGGACGCGGTATCCAATACTATTCCTTGCCGGCCCATGCCCGGCCATGACAGCAGGAGTTTTGGCGCTCCCGCCTCCCTTCGTACTGCGAAAAACACTTGAGTGAACGTCCGTTCTACCCCCTTCACATCGGTCATCCGGACCACAGCCTCGTAAGCTCCGTGGCACGTTAGTCGGTCCCCCGTGGGGCCCGCGAGTGTGGGGATAAGGGTATCGATTCGTTTGAGTCTCTTCCTGGCGAAGTCTTTACATACAACATTGACTTGTGCTCCGGTGTCCATATCCACCGTTACTTCCTTCGCCTCACGGCCGCCTCCTGGTTGGACCTGTGCGGTGACCCGGAACGGGTGGCTCAAACTCATCGCCCTAATTGGTTCCGCCAGAGTAGACTGGACGTACTGTCCTACTCCGGCCGGCCTTTTAACTCCTCCTCTTCGTCCGACCATGCTCCTATGTTCTGGATTCCCCCTCGTCGGGGGGCTCAGCGCGCCCTTGGGGTCGTGCGGCCCCCGTTGTTGCGGGGCCCCGGCCGCCATGCACCCGTGCGTCGTCTGTGCGCCTGGACCTGCACTCGCGTGAAAAGTGCCCGCGTCGTCCGCAGTTGTAGCAGCGCAGGTCTCCGACTCGGTTTGGGGGCTCGGGGTCCCCACGGCCCGGCGTCGTACGTGTTGTTCACGGGGCGAGGGCTCGCGGATCTGGCTGCCCTGCCTGTAGTTCGCCCTACGTAGGCGTGGGGGGATCGCGTATCTTGCCAGGAGTCCCAGACGCGCCCCGCATGGAACGCGACGTCGGTGCAGTCCGTGAGTGTCACGTTGTCCCGGATCATGGCCCTTTGCAACGAGGGTTGTAACCGGACCCAGAAGTGGTGAGCGTGGTCGCGCGCGTCGGTGAGGTCGATGCCGCCGTACAGCTTCCGGACGAGTACCGACCAGCGTGTGTAGAAGTCCGCGGGGCTTTCGTCCTTTTTCTGTCGCATTGTGTGTAATAGGTTGCGATAGTCCCGCTCGTGTTTCTCGGGATCTTGGGTTTCCTTCCGGACGAACCTCCAGAAGTCTTCCAGTTGGACGTCAAACTCCGGGTCTGGGTAAGGCAGGGTTGTGAGGTGTCCTCGCCATTGCGCCTGCCGGGTCCATTCCATGTGGCTGACCGCCCAGTCTATCTGGATGTGGTCCGGCCGCCCCGGACGGTGGCTGTTGCCTGTCTTGATCGCGGCGATCCAGTCTTCGATTTCCGCGGGGTTGCTCCGGACCCGAGTCGCTTGCAGTTGTAGTTCGGGGTTTACTGTCCCCTTTATTCTCGGTCCGGCTTGTCAGTTGGTGGAGGAGCTCTTCCTGTCGTTCCGCTTGTGCGCGTATGTCTTCGCCCGCCCGGCGCAGCTCCCGATATTGTTGTCTTATCTGGCGAGATTGTTGGGCGGTCATGTTGGCGTTGGCTTCTAGGACCGCCCGGGCCCAGGCGGGGATGCCTTCCAGGTTTTCTTCCTGGCGGGGCCATCGATCGAGGTCCGAGGACGAGAACATCTCGCTGGGGGCGGAGGTTGTGGACAGGGAGTCCGTGGTGTCGTCTTCGCTTGGAGTATCTTCGCGCGGAGGCCCCCCAGTCCTGGGAGGTCTCCCTTCGGTTTCCTCCGACTCGCGGCGAGCTTGCGCCCGGGTCGTCATTCGTTCGGCCATCGCGTCGCCTGAAGGTTAGGTAGAGGCTATAGAGTGTAACGCGGAGGTCAAATGCAATTGGCCAGGCAAGGTGATGGCTCCGAACGGCTAGAATTCCAAGAAGTGCGTATGGACATAGACTATAGCCTGGCCAATCTCCAGGAGGCCTCCGGCCCGGAATTCCTAAATATACAGATGTGCCCCGGAGGTGGGAAGTTCAGCCGGACTTACTCCGAGCGGCCACGTATCCTAACCAGTCTCCGGTCAGCCTCCGGCTGCCCCCTACTCCGCACGTGACCTCTCCCCCTAGTCCGGCTGGCCCCCTTACATTCCATTAACATTAGGCTAGTGAACCACGCCCTTTCAACGGGTCGCATTTTTAGTCGCGCCGACAGCGATTAACGATCCGTTTAATGTCTGGTTTTTTTGTGAGTAGACTCTCTTCCGCTTTGTTTCTAAGGACTCTATTGACTTTGATAGTTTTGCGTGTTTTGGGAATGAGGGAATGAGGGGTAGGATGCGGGCCGTTAAAATCGCGCCGTCAACGGTTCAAACCTTTGATGTGACTTCGGAGGGACTCTCTATTCAATGGAACGTTGTGCGAAGTGTGACTGTTCTTGGCAGGTCCGGAACTGCCCGCAACTTTCCGGCGATGGAGTTGTCACTGACCCGTCGGCGGTGCGATTTTTGGGATAGTTCAAACCTTCGATGTGACTTCGGAGGGACTCTGTATTGAATGGAACGTTGTGCGAAGTGTGAGTCTTCTTGGGAGTTTCTGCCCGCAGTTTTCCGGCGATAGAGTAGCCATTGAACCGTCTACGGTCCGTATTTTAAGATTTTATTATTATTGTCTATAAGCTGTTGGCGGTCCGAACCTTCAATTCAACTTAGCGATGTTTTATTGAGCCGTTGGCGGTCCGTTTTTTTAACCATAAGTCAAATTTTGTATTTTCCATATTCGTCTTATGCAACATGTGAGGGGATGCAAATTGCACCTAGGCCGTAGTCTGCAAAATATGTATATAAACCCCACAAGCCCCACACGCAGTATTTTTTAATCGGACTTTCGTATATTGTGGCTGTTGTTGGGCGAGTACGGAATTGTCGTCTTTGCACACTCAAGGAGATAGGCATGAAAAGCGGTATGAAACGAAGAAGTGAGTGTGTCTTACGTACGTACGGATTACCGGGCTGAGGCACGAGGAGAGTGCGGACTCCAGGATGGGAGGGTGCGGGCTGTAGGTGGGCCGGTCCGTGCAGGGCCTAATTCTTCAACTAGGAACACGTTTAATAGAAGACGAGTGACGAAGAGGGTGATGTGAGAGGTCGTCTACTCGGGTTCTTTACTCGACAACGTGGCGAAGCAGAGAGAGGCTCATGGGCGTGTCTAGGGGATGCGAATCAGAAACCCGAGTACGGTTCGATCGGGGCTGGTGTCCGCCCAGAGGGGAGCGGTTGCGGCCTGACCACACATCATATCGCATCCACAGTCGTCATCATAAAGGGGTAATACCAAGCTGAGCAAACCCGGACGCGTCGAGGAGGGAGTCCCTATACAAGTCTCGTTTTGGAGCAGAATGAGGTCCATCGTGGCGAGATGGACCCTGGTACGTAGTAAGTAGAGGACGGCCAAGGTACTCGTAAGACTGCGTAAACAATATGTGATAGGGGCTTTGGTCCAACCGATCTTGGCTCGAGGATTTTCTATCGTACTCGTCTCTGTGTGATAGCAAGGGTTTTACAATGTACAAGCACGTTTAACGGCCATTAAATCAGCTGAACGCTATACCAACACACGTGTGTACGGAGTAATAATAATAAGTACGGAGTATGAAGCCGGGCCACGATCAACAGCCTTCGTTGTCCACCTGTCACACCCGCCTTCAGTTTGACAGCCCACGACGAAAGACTAGAGTCGCACTAGGGGGGAGTACACTCACGCCAGCCTAGCACTAAAAATTACGACAAAAGTTCGCTGTTTGGGGAGACAAAGCCGGTGTTGCGGCCCGTTCTGCCATGCTTTTCGTGGATCGACCAAGAGTCATGGTACTAGCGGCGAGTTTCGGGAATGGGACTCGTGGCGGCGGTCTTCTTGACTGTAGTGTACTGGTATTATCAGCGCGAGCTCTCGAGTCTGAGCCTGGTCAAGGAACGAGTGTTTAGGCAAGAATAGAGAAAGGATTACTGAGAAACCCGAAAGCTGAAAACCGAGTACGATGACCGGAGGGTACACGGCTTTGCATACCTGCCCCCTATCACTGTAGGTGCGAAATTCGACGGCTCGGATCACTTCTGACATTCGCTCTCCTCAATGCACATGTTCTGATGCGTAAATATTCTCGTAAATGTTCTTCTGAATCATAACATATTATTTATTCTAAGTCGTAAAAGTTTTTATCTATGGATATCTCTTGCTGCAGTCATTTAAATTCATTTCTTTTGTTTTGTTTTATTTTTTTAAGCCATGTCGGAGTGATGGGAGACAGGTAAACTGCCATCCGACTTCTCATTCTCAGTCTGGGCCTGGCTGGCTAGCTGTCTCTCGCGGTAGCCGGCGGGGTTCCAGTTGGGGCTTTCACGTGCACTGCTGCACTCCTTGTACATCTGGTCGACCTCCTCGAGCGACAGGCCCTTGGTCTCGTAAATGAAGAAGTACACAAAGGCAATGCAGATGAAGCAGGCACCGAACCAGATGAAGAAGACCTTGGACTGGAGATCGGCGTAGTGGGGGCCGAAGTCAACCAGGTAAGGGGTAACGAAAGCAATGACGAAGTTGAGGAGCCACTAGAGAAGACAGTCAGTACAACTGAAAAGCCAGGAGGTTGCTTCGGCAAGGACTTACGTTGGAGGCGGTAGAGAAACTCAAACTCTTCGCACGGATGTTGAGAGGGAAGATCTCACTGGTGACGACCCAGCCGAGAGGACCCCAGGTCGAGGCGAAGAAGAAGATGAAGATGGTGATGAAGGCGATGCTGACCTTCTGGGCGGGCAAATTGTAGACAATGGTGTTACCGAGGTCATCCTGGCCAGTGGTCAAGGTACCAGTGAGGGCGACAATGAACTGAGAAATGCACATGCCGACGGCACCCCAGAGGAGAAGCGGGCGACGACCGAACTTGTCAACGGCCCAGAGACCAGGGAGAGTGGAGACGACGTTGATGACGGAAGTGATGACCTGAATGATGAAGGGGTTGTTGATGCCGGAGTTCTTGAAGTACTGGGTTCCGTAGTAGAAGATGAAGTTGATACCAGTCAACTGCTGGAGAGCCTGAACAGCCATACCGGTAAGCTGGCGCTTGATCATAGGGCCACGGAAGCAGTCGAGGTAGGTCGACTGGTCGAAGCTGAGCTCGAATTCGTAGTTGGAGCGGATCTCGGTGAGTTCGGCGGCAATAGAAGCGTGATCAGCAGGGAGTCTGCGAAGTCGTCCAAGAGCTTGGGCGGCATTTTCATAGTCACCCTTCTTGATCAGGTATCGTGGGGTTTCGGGAAGAATGGCCATGCCAGTGATGAGGATGATGGCCCAGGCGAACTGAACGGCGATAGGAATGCGGTAGCAGCCGGTGTCTTGGCGGTGCTGGGTGGCATTGTCCACGATACTGGCAACAAGCAGACCGATGGTGATGGCAAACTGGTAGGCACCAACGACAGCACCACGAATCCACTTGGGAGCAGTCTCACTTTGGTACAAGGGAACTACAGAAGTGCATTAGTCTCAATTGTCCGCACAAACATAAGTGAATGTATAGGGAGTCTGTGACTTACTCAAGGCAGAAATAAGACCGACACCAAAACCAGCGAAGAATCGGCCGGCCAAGAATAGGGGAATGGCGGTCGCAGCAGTTTGCAAAGCGACACCGAGGACGAAAACAAACGCCGAGCAAATGAGACCAAGTCGACGACCAATGGTGTCGCCCAAGAAAGGAGAGGCAAGCGAGCCGAAGAACGTTCCGGCGGATAGGATAGAGACGATGGCAGATGATTGCGAGGGGGTTACGTCGGGTTCTCCAGCACTGTTGATGAAACCCGTGGTAAACTGCTGTCTCCAGTACGGCATCGTTAGGATACCACTAATTGTGCCGGTGTCGTAACTTGAGAATTGAAGTTAGCACTGGCTGCTTGTCCGAGGGAGGCTGACAGGAGGCGAGAAGCCCGAATGACAACTTACCCAAATAGAACACCACCAAAGGCCACGAACAGGCCAATTGCGATGGCAGGCCATGTCTTGCCAGCCTCGTTGGTCGGCTTGGCGATAGCCAAGAAACCCATGATGAGCGTGTAAGGAAGTTTGTGCACCTGCTACCCTATCGGTGTGGTCGTGTCGCGCTTGTTCGATGTTGTCGTGTCGTCGTCGTGTACACACAACCTGCAACCTAACCGCGTATATTCGGTGGACTTTGAAGATTTTCCAATCGCGGAACCTGGGGAATTGGAACAGGACTGACTCCAGATCGGAAGAAAATTTGCTGGAGAAGTCTGGGGAACAGATCTTTTATAATACGCCAATGGTCAACACGGCGTACTAGGTGCTTATGGAATATTCCATTTCTCTGAGCTAAGCGTGCCACCGGTACATGGCCAGGATGTGTTGCGACGGACTAGGTAGTCATTATGTATGTAGGTATGTACATACACCCTGGATCTGGAGAACGGGAGTCTCGTCTAGCGCGGGCCGTTTCAACTTTTCGAGAGAACCGGGATTCTGAACCTGAGCAGAGAGTTGAGCTCACCACCGGGGGCGGACCAAGATCTGCACTGAAGCTGTGGAGCGCACCTCGCAACACCTACGTAGCGTAGCGTAGGCATGCACGGGGACCCATGGGGTTGAGGTCACGGGGCGGATGGCAGATGCTAGATCTGTGGATCAGTGTGGCGAGATGGCGTTACCGATCCGATTTTGCCTGGGCCTCCTAGTATTTTTTTCGTACACGCGACACGGACGAGGAGACACTGTTCCTATTCCGTGCGCCGTCCAGGCACGGTGATGCGTAGCGCACGCCACAGCAGGAGGTACTTACCCAGTATGTATGCCGTGACCAGACTGCACAATATTTGGTATGTGGAAGAAGAACGTCCAGGGTTAGCAGAGCCGGTCCGAATGCGGTGGGGGATCTAACCCGATGGTCTGAAAACCCAGGCAGCCTCCCTCCCTATACGACCGGGTCGAGCAAGACGAGCCCCAGAAATCCTCGCCAGCCATACCGCTCTGGTGTTGGGCTTGCTGGCCGCGCAGGCCTTGCAGTTTCCCAACCTCATCATCTCACCCGTTCAAACTTCGCAGGCGGAATTCGGCCGTGAGCCGTGACGATGCGGAGTGGCCAAGATGATTGGGAGGTTGCCATTCCGACTGATAGCAACAGCGTAGACGTCGTACGGATTATGCACTGGCACTTCAGCTCGACCGAGGAAGCAGAACATGACGATAGACGCAAGTCCGTTCCATGGAGAGCAGGTTCATCGGACATAATCCGTGTGCGGTTCGCTGGCACGACCAATGGTAGTTGGCGAATTTAGACCGAAGCGGCGACTGGCCGGAATAGCACCGAGAAGGCCCGGGGTCAGTGCGGTTGAGCCGCATCATAGCAATGCCATGGGTCGGATACACCGGATAGCGCATGTACAGTGTCGCGTCCGCGCTCTGCATAAGCTGCGCCGATGAAGAGACTGGAGATTGATAGGAAAATTGTGTCAACCGCATGACCGCGCCAACGACTCAAGCATAATTAATCAGGAGCTGTCATGAAATTAGGAAGCGGAAGCGGGGGAGAGGCTGGAGACACGCAGTTGAGACGCGCTTTACTCGTACATATGTAGAGAGGTGTCAACCCACGTCGCGAAGTTGTGAATTCCACAAAAGAATTTTTTTTCTTCCTTTCTTCCTGTGAGCTGCATCGGCAATCAGCTGTAGCGTGGGTTGCTTCCAGGGGTTTGGCAATAGTCTACTCGTAGGGATTTGCCCTGGAAAGTGCTCTTTCGAGTTGCCGGCGAGTCTCTTGGCTTACTTTCCACTAGGCCCCCATGCTCTTCATGGCTTCCCCTACTAATTACCTAGGGATTACACACCCTCGCACCTACCCGAGGAAGCACTTTTTACGTACTCGTGCGCTGGACGGGTTACGGATAGGTACCGCCCAGTGTGTCAGTGCCCCTCGCTTACCGGTACAATGCCATGTACCTACTCGTACCTACTCCGTTAGGTACTTCGTACGAGTATGTTACGGAGAGGTACGATACACACATAATGCATGACGTACTTGCTAACCAGGCATTCCGTATGCAGTATTCGCACATTAAGCGGGCAGGCTCCAAATGTGAGGTGTATGTATGTATCCGTACGAGTAGGTAAGCGGGCCGTAATCCGTAATTGGGTCTTGCATTCTGCACCAAGCGGGTTTCCGAGGGAGGATCTTCACGCTTGTTACCACAACAGAACATTTCTGACAAGAGAATTTCTACTCGTACATACCGTACGATTTACGACATCTACTCGTACGGAATACCCAGTGCACCATTAATAGGTACTGCACAGAATGAGTACTACGAGTGCACGTTAAGTACAAAGGAGGTAGCAGCAGTAATCCGTACTCGTATGTACTCGTACGTTGCCGAAGTTGGACTTGGCTGAGAGCTCGAGGACGATTTTCCAGACTGAGGATAGGTAGGGATAGCCAGCAACATACCGAGCAGATGGCTAACAACGGAGTAGGCACGGAACGAGGTTAGCATTGCGACTTTGTACGGGGTTCAATGCCCGGATATCCACTTGGTCATGCCCGGTCAACAACAGTCTTTTTTTAGGGCACACCAAGCTCGCTTGTCCGTGCGGTGCAGACAGGTACATACCTAGGTAGCTGCCGACCGACTGGCGACAATAATCAAGGCATTTACGAGTACGGAGTAGGTAGGTATACAGATTACCTACAAACCTGGTTGACGACGACCAGCCTCCGACGACATGCCTTGGCGGTTGCGACTTATGCATGTACCCAGGCAACTACGCTTGGCAGCTACGGATAGAAACATAATCCGCAGTTGCCAAGTTTCTAACCCCTATTCTCCGGATGTACGAAGTACCTTTTCGACTTGCGCTACTGCTAGGTAGTCGCGCAAGGTTATCCTAGAAGCAGCATATCCTAGGTAGTCCGGGCCGCAACTACGGACTACCTACATACCTGGGACTGTCTTATGCTCTAACTCGGTTTTATGCAACAAGTGCCTAGCAGTGCAGCGTGGTGCGCTAGTCCCGAGAGGGTATCGACACTGAGGATACATCCAGCCCACAGCGGATTTGTATGTAGGACATCGGTACCCCGTGGTACTCGTAAATGATCACGTCCCGCGCCAAGCCCCAACCACAAGAACGCGAGGCATCCTCCCCCGTACAGTACCCCGCGTCACCGTCGCTACTGTGTCCGTACTAACAGCTAGCGTCTATAGCAACCCCTGATATTATCTTTCCCAGTCTTCGTACACGTGTAATACTGTACAAGTGACGAAACAGCGTAGGATTCCAAGCTTGTGGGTGCTAAATATGTAGGCGGCAGCCAACCGCCACGTAACGGCTGCAATTTCAGGGCAGTTTGTTAGGGTTTTTTTTTATCTTTTTTTTTTTCCTCATTAAACAACACCCACCGACGTCCGGGGCCTTGTCACCTTGGCGATGCCGCATCTGGACGGAGAAGTCGGAGGACCGTGGGTTGTCAGTTGACTGACAAAGCGAGTCACGCGCCGATGAAAACTCAACGCGCCCCGAGTCCCAACAACGGGCGACTCCGAGGAGGAAAAGTCACGAGCACGAGCACGAGCACGGCCGTCTTGCTAAGCCTTGACGACGTTCTTATTCCCGTCTTAGTCATACATAGTTCGTGCTAATCGTTCTTCGTTCTTCCTTCCGAGGCACAGAGCGCGATTCAGATTACAAAAATCTGCGTGTGGCATGAGAGTCTGACATGTCGGCCTTAACAGCTCAGCTCGGCGTATGCTTTGCCTTCATGCCATCCGAGTGGCTTGCTGGTTGGAGTCCGGTTCAACTGGCTCCCTGGCATGGTGCACGCCCGTGATGATGACCAAAAAGTCAACAAGCAAGCCCGATTTCCAATACCCACACCAGATGTGTTATTGTAACTGATCAACTTATGACGGTCCGTGGGCGTATTCAATCCTATTCAGCAAGAGATCCTTCAATGTCATGGCTCAGCACCTCTTCTTCGGCTCCCGGTTGGCTGACTGATGTGCAGCTTGTTTGGTACTTCTCAGGTAGATAGCTTTGGTAGCATCGTGTCAATCCTTCAGAACCTCCACGGGCTCCATCGTTTGCCCTACCTATTCTCTCCTGCCGCCTGTTTGTCTCCTTCTACTCCCCATTCTGTGTTCGAATACAAAGTTTGCTCACGGCCCCTATTGATCTCGGACGAGCCGTCTCGTTTTCAGAATCTGCTAGGAAGCCAAACACCGTCTGTGGCGAGCCACGGCGATTTTCTCCCGGACAAAAATGGCCGAAGCCCGATCCTCTCCGTCCCAGCCCGAAGCAGTCAGCTGCCTGGAGAGGAGTCTATGTCTCTGAACCACCTCGGCGCCTTGGGGCAGTTCGTCTCCCTGGCTCAACTGACACCGACCATCGTATTCACGACCACCTAACAACGCCATCGTCGGGCTCGTCGACCTAGGGGTTAGGCGTTTGTTCAGGAACCGTCTAGTCGGGATTCAACCGTTGTATCGGCTCTGATGCTAGCTGGCCTGTCCTGGTCGCTGATTATCTGCGCCCCCATACTCGTAGCTTCAAGAGAAGAGTGGGTTTCTCGCTGGCCAGACTTCCTTCGAGCGCGGCGGCCTTACTGTTCAAGTATAAGTGCAGTTTGGGGACGCTGAGTTGCTCCAGATTGTCTGGCCGGCCTAGCCTTATTCCCCATATCTTGCGGAGGCGTCCTGCTCCTATCGAAGTGGGACCATGTGAACTGTTGGTACCGGCACACTAACCAGGAGGCAGGAGAAGGGGCAAAAAGAAACGATGGCATATGCACGAGCAGAAGAATTCTCTTCTCACTGGCTGTCCACAACAAATTTCTATACATACGAGTATGGTTGAGATGCCTCCGGCCAATGATGCATGAGAAACCCGGTCTGTTTTGAATTGTTGCCCGAGTGTGCTACCCGCGAATGCGTTAGGCACCGCTGCATGCAGTTGACCTACCTATGTACGAAGTGCTGTATAAGAATGGAACTTTTTCTCCGCGGAGAGGCGAACGGCAAGGAAAGATACCCTTCCTAGGAAGTGAGGAAAAAATAGACCTGCACACAACACTTCTTCTGCCGCCCTGATGATCGCAAGGGTTGCCAGTCTGCTGGTCAGTTCGCAGACGCACTATGCCGTGCACTATTTCGTACTCGTACATTCTGAATCGAACTCCAGTATTGGTTCGAGACTCCTCGCCAAGCCCCTAGGGCTGATACCTACCCGCGAACTCCTTTATGCGAGTTCGTTACATCATTGAATGCGTCCTTCGTGTGATATCGACGCAGCACGCACACCTACGAAGCACCTACCTACCTGCCTATCGTATCGTCTTGCTGTCGCATTGATATGGCTAGTGCTGCAGGCGGATCTTTCTAGCCGGGTATGCCCGTCCTATCCGTCATGGTGCAAAGGACCGAAGCCAGGTCTGTGCTTCGTACCCATGGCGGGGAAACCCTTCCCTATGATATGACATACGCAGATCAGTCAACTACGGACTATATTCGGTCCTTATACCAAGATAAGTAAATATAGATACTAGGTAGGTAGGTAGTTGACCATGCCGAACGTGCCTCATAACAGCCACGCTACCCCCCGCGCTGTTACGCACTTTTCGCGGGGGATGGCCCATTCGCAACGCTTACCTGCTTTTACTCGCGATGGCCTGCTCGATGGCCTGCTCGCGCTATTGCTGGGACCCCTGAACATAGCCTCAATGACATAAGTGCCCCCTATGACACCATTGAATATTCTCTCATCAAGAGAGGCAATTGACTACGAGTACTCGTATAACTCGTACAGCCACATTCCCCAAGTTGAGTATTACTGTTGTGCTTTGACGGCTGACAGATGTCATATGTGTTTCCCAATTCCGTCTAATAGTTGACATTTCGAGTGAATAATATGTCATCGGTCTCGGCAAGCCATCCAGTCTGGAAGAATTCGGACAAATCTCAAGCCGCGAGTTGTCTTATCCCTGCATTTCCCTCATCCATCAACCATATTCACAACTCCGGAGATACTCCTACAAACATCTGTATCGAAACATTGTAAACAACTAGGTAGTGAGCAGAGATCTTATCATCTTCCTGCATGTCATGCTGCAAGCTGCAAGATGCATCTCACCGGGACATCCAGAACTTATCATCCCCTGAGATTCATCCCTGAAAAGCCAAAGCATGCCTATCGTATACACCCAGCTTGACACAAGTACTCAAGCTCACAGCGTATTCCCAGCCTCAAATGGGACCGTACTCTGAATAGACGACGCAGATTCAGCCGCTACGATATCCGTCTTGCCCTGGAAGAGGTTGAGGAAGGATGTATCATCTCTGCTGAACGAGCCCGAGTTCGAGAACGCATTGGGGACACAATCTCGACCTAGATAGCTCGCACATTCAGACACGTGATCCGCATCCGAGCTGATGAGACGACCAGAGAAGTCGGGCACAACGACAGTCGGACTGTCTAGGAAGTAATTGCCCTCATACAGTCCCATGCCGTTTGAGTCGCCTTCGATCAGGTGACCGCTGTTCGCGGACCAGACGTTGTTCACGGCGTGGAAGAGGGTGTTCCCAGAAAGAGCCGGGCTGCGGCCAGAGGTGTAATAGACGTAGTTCCCTTTAGCAAATATCAGTAAGCGGGGAGAAGCAAGAGAGACAAATGCGATGGACTGACTATAGAAGGTGATCTGGTCACCCGAGCCAACCAACTCGAGACCCCAATACGTGTGTCCATCGCAGGTTGCAGAGTACGCTGTCTGGCCGTCCATGAAGCTGTTGGAGATCGTGATCCCGAGACTGGGTCCGGTGCCGAAGCTGTAGTGTTGACGCCCGAGACTCGATGTCTGAATATATTCGAGCAAAGTCAGTCCATAACTTCCCACCAGACAACTCGTCATATACAGAGTGACAAACCCACCGTGACATGATCAATCCAGATATCCTGCGAATCCGTAATCGCAATGGCATCGCCACCCCAAACATACTGCGGATTCAGATTCGTGATCCTGATATTCTGAACAATGACATTCGACACGTCCTGAAATCGCAGCCCCTTGCCAATAAGCATGGCCCCATTCCGACCAACAAGAGACTTATTCGACCTGACATTGATAGCATTATACGCGGCCGCATCCACAGTCACGCTGTACGTTTCTTTCGTCCCACAGCCTTGGAGGGTATTCAGAAGGGCCTGGCCGCCCTCCGACGGTGTGCACGAGTAAGCATCACAGGCATCGAACGTCTGTGTGCCCTCTGAACCAGAGAAGTCAAAGACCCCTGAGATGACGATGTTCTGAGGGTCGTCCGATGTCAAGTAGGATGTTAGTTCTTCGATGGTGCTTGGGTACACCGGATCGGCGCTGCCACCACCCGTGACGCCCGATGCGAAGCCGATGGGCGTGCCTGAAACAATGGCGGAAATCGCACGCTTTTCAGCGTTCGCTGTGGCTAATGATGGTGCGGCGATCGCAGGACCCGCGAGGATCGCCTCCAGGATCAAAGATGTGTATCTCATGGCGGCGAGTTTTTGGTCGAGGCCACACAAACTTCAAGGAGCTCACAGCAGCCTTCGCAGAGTGTCAAGACCCAACGCCCCGACATTGTGCTTTTATTCGTTTGATATGTTGTTTCACGGAAGAATTATCTCTCCTCGCGGCGAATTTGAAGATACTGACAGGGAAAAAGGACGGTATTATCAACTGTCTAGGTACCTATCTACCTAAAGATTTACATCCATCTAGTCGCCTTGGATTGCCGCGACACCTCGAAAGCGATTGGATATAAGTGATCAAGGAGAAGCGATCTCCGATCGTGGTGCCGTGATTTCCTAATGGAGGGTCGTCCACAGGGCGAACTGGCTACCATATCCGGCAATCTTCCGTACCGCATGCCCGCTTCGGATTAGACCTCGGGACCTTTCTTCCCGCCCCTATTTCTTGTCTACGACCTGGTAGTGACGGTAAATGATGTGGAGAAAACAAAGAGGATGGCCGCAGTAAATTAGGTATCTACTAAAGAACGATGAACCGCGAGGACATTGAAGATCATGTTTGGGAGTTTGACCGTAATGGCGGCCTCCGACTCAATTGATAGGTGTGTACTATGAGCCGTATAGACTCATACATAGGAGGCCACACCTCCTCTATTCAAGTAACAGTGCTTCTAGGGAGGCGCGTATAGAGTCGCAATAGTGGTCATATGGCCACAAGTTCTGCATCATCTGTAGACTTCACAAAGCCCGAATGTGGTTCAGTTCTACGCTGACTTTCTGGCTCATGATTTACTGTATCTTGGCAGGGTCCTTGTTGAAAGCAATCGTCTAGCTAAGTAGGCTGTACAGCGAGGGTCGTGAGACGCGAGGATACCTCTGTACGGTGATTCGCATCCGTCATGGAAGCGCGCTTGATACTGGCAAGCATGAGGGATCGGATGAATCGTCGAAGAACCACATACTCGTAACTGGATAGGTGTAGTGCTCTGGAAGCCCTGACTCTATCAGCAACATTAGAATGAAAGGAAAAAAAAAATTGACTGAACAATCATTGTCCAGTCTATAGCCCATGCCCAGTCTATCCGCGAAGTATTAACAACTCCATGATCTCTTCTCGAGAGTCACGCCGACGAAGCGTTATTAAATCTGCAGTAGTATACGGGCTTGATGGCGAAGCTCGCTGGTTTCGTGATTGGTGGTTGGGGTATATTCGTACGGTGACGACGCATGGGTGACGGACCCAAGGCGAATGATTCTATCGGGGTATCTTGAAACGACAGGGAGCGATGACGATGTTGAAGTTGCGAGGAATAAATATTAGGTAGGTAGTATTTTAGCCGGAAGTGTGCCCCCCTGTACTTCCTGTGCTGGCTGGTCTCGAGGGAAGAGTAGGCATTGAATCTCCGTCGCGATCTCTTTCCATAGCCACGCCCCCCATCATACCGGACAGAGAGCGCTCGCCGTCCTCGCCGTCCTCACTCCGCTGGTTGGTATGACCTCCTAGACTAGCAAGGGCTTGTTCGGTGATCTCGCGCTCGACACGGTTCAGTCGCAATTTCTCGACTGGATCAATGAGGTCGTCATCGTCACTCCAAAAGCCTTCCTCGCTGTCGTCAACCTCTGGCATCGCCAATCGCTTCCATAGTCGCAGTTCCTGTCTCCTGGCCTTGTCGTGCACGCGCTTGTCCCACCGTGCCTGGTCCTCATCATATTTCTTCCGGAATGCACGTAACAATTCGTTCGCTCGACTCGCGTGTGCTTGCATCTCCCACATCTGGTCCCGCAGTTGACAGTTCTCGGCACGTGCTTCAGCAAGCTGGGCCCGATAGGAGCGATGCCATGCGGCGACATCGGCAACATGCTTCTGCTTGTAGACATGGAACTGGTTTATTATGCTTTCAAAGACCCGGGCATACGTCGATAACAAGTTCGCATTGGCGTCTCGAGACTGCTTTGCACGGTCGAGCGCTTCGGTCATAATGGATAGCATTGCTTCGAGGTTGGGTTCCTGGGCTGTGCGGTCGCAAGGTCCGTTAGCAAACATTCACATAACCATCCCAGTCCTCATAACAGCTCCTATTTAATAGAGCAAAATCATAAAGAAGCAGGGAAAACGCACCAAACAATTCGCCCGTTGCCTCCCCCAGAAGCTCCTCGTTGCCTCGTCCACGCTCGTGCGCTCGGTTCCTCACTCGGCCCAGACCAGATACAATCTCTTCGGTGACACGTCTATTCTCAGCGAGCTGACGCGATAGATCCTCGACCATGCCATAAATTAGATTGAGCTCAGCCTGGTGACCAGCAGGCGTTGGCCCAACGGCCATGGCATTAGCGGCTGCGGCAACGCCATTACCCTGCATGCTGCTGATGCCCCTGGAATGAGCGACTGGCTGTCTCCTATGTTATATCTTGAAGGGAAAAAGCCGATGAAGCTTATGTACCGGTAGCCAAGGTATTGCTATCGGTGGTTGACGCGACTCGCAGATTAGTGGTGGTGGTTGTTGTTGTTGGGCGGATGTTCTGAAGGATGGACGGATTGTATGCAGTTGTCACGCATACCTACGTCACAGTATTCTACATAACACGTGTTAAGTACATAATAAAACCGTTCATGCAATTAAAGAGTGGTCGATTACCTTCATATATTGTATAACTGAATATGGCGACAGCCGGTAATTTAATTACTTCCAGCAGGGCGTTTCCAGACAGCGACGGCGAATAAACAAAATCCTACCTAGGCCCCCAAAGATTTCACATGAATCATGAAGGTATTTACCATGATATTTGCCCAGTCGAAGATTGGTGAAAGCCGGTGGGCAAGCACAACTATTCATTATCTGTCTGTACGGATGAAAGAATGACACTGTGAGGTTTTACCTACCCCTTCTGTCTCTCGCTTTCCGCGTCAAGAACCTCAAGTTCGAGAAGACCCTAGGCCATCACCTCATCTGGTTGCACCTGTACGATATACTACTCGCCTGCTCTTGAATTGGATATCATATACCTACTTTCATGAAGTAAGACTAGCTAGGATCATCGACATGCAGGGCACACCCTGACTCTCTTCTTCAACACGTTGCCATTACCTTCGTTACCATGCACCCTGACCCCTTATCAAAATCAACACACAGTTAAGCAGCAATCCAAACGCCTCATAAATTCAAAATCATTACGCCGCGGCTGCCGCCGAGGTGCGCTGAGGCTGTGAAGTTCCGCCTCTTCTCGATGTCGAAGCACCCGCGCCAGGTCGAGCCAATGTGTACTTGGCAAACGCACGAGCCAGTGCCTTCTTGCAGCTGACCTTCTGACTGCCGACGAAACTCTCAACTGTGACGGCAATGGCGCGGTCAATATCCTGAGCCGAGCAGTATTCAGAAAGCCGCATTCGGCAGAAGGCTTCCGATATACGGATGATGGCTTCCAAATGACGAACCTACAGAGACTGTTAGCTAAATTGATTTCCAATCATATTTTGTCACTGGGTGTATGAACGTACTGTGATGGGGTAAGCCCCCGTGGCAAGAGATTCGCGACGCATATCCGCGAACAATCTAGCAACTTTGTCTTCGTCCATATGTAGCAGCTTTGGTTGACAGTGTTCCCGTGCGTAAAGGATGTACTTCCGGAGAAGCGCTTGTGAAATCTCCCCTTCCTTCTCAGGCTCAGCTTGAGTGGGGTCAGCGTCCTTCTTTGGGCGCTCATCGTCTCCCTGGATAGTCGCATGGCTACGGCTGTGTGATTCCACGATGAAGCTAGCAAGTCGCTCGTCTTCGGCAGGGTCCACAGTATCCCGTATGACGCAAAGAATGTCAAAACGAGACAAGATGGGCTCAGTGAGTTCCACGTTGGATGAGAAGGGTATTGTGGAGTTGTAGCGGCCTCCTATGGGGTTGGCAGCAGCAATGATACCACATCGGGCTTGCAGAGTGGTAACAATACCGGCCTTGGATATGGAAATGGTCTGCTGTTCCATGGCTTCATGGATGGATGTCCGATCTTGGTCGTTCATCTTGTCGAACTCGTCAATCAGACATGTGCCTTTGTCTGCCAAAACTAGAGCACCACCTTCAAGTGTCCATTCGCTGGTCAGAGGGTCTCGACGAACACTGGCCGTTAGACCCACAGCAGAGGCACCCTGACCGGTAGCAAAAACGGCACGATGGGCTGTTTTCTCAACGTACTTGAGAACCTGTGACTTAGCTGTACCTGGATCACCAAGCAGCAGGACGTTGATGTCGCCACGGACGTGGTGGGAGCCTTTCGCGGTCTTTGCCACGCCACCAAAGAGAGATAAAGCGACGGCCGTTTTGATGTCGTTGTGGCCGTAGATACTCGGAGCAATGGAGTTGATGATCTTTTCGATAACCTGAGGGTCACGAGAGAGTTGACGAATCTGTTGCCCGTCCTCCTCAGTCAACTTGAAACCGGCAAGCTGATCATGAGTCTTGACAATGTTGTTTGCCTCTAGGATAGTAGAGAAGACAGGAAATCCGTTACGATTGTTCAGTTGGGCGTCGTAGCTGTTCCTGTAGATGCCAGTAACATCAATCTCCTCACCGGGCTTGGCTTTATCGATCAAATCCCAGAGTAGGATGACCTCACGGGTTCGAGGGAGACGACCGGCAGGTACCTTTCCAGGGGACTCTTGAAGGGTGATTTTTTGGTAGTTTCGATAGATCGTCTTTTCGGAGTTAATAGTGAAGGGTCCGCGAGACTGACAGTTCTGACAGTACTTGATCTTGACCTCGACGTTAGACTCTTGCTGGAACGGACCCAATGTCACGCCACACTTCGTACAATCGAATTTGACGTAGTTGAGCTGGGGAAATACGCCAGTACGCCGCGTCACAACGCCGTTGACTCTGACAAGACAGTTGAGGTGCGACTGTCTCAGCTGGCGAAGGGTATACTGAATAGGTAAATCGAGAATGCGAACGTGAATATCAGAATGGATACGCTGGTAGTCCGGGTAGTATAGCAGCACAACATCCATGGCGACTTGGTCGAAGAGGGCGAGTACTTCCTGAGGCGCATTGGCTACGAAGAAAGCGAGAATGGCCTTGGTATTGGCCATATGGTCATATGAGACCTCGAGAGACTCCGCGTTAACCTCACCCAGAGTCCTGATACGATTTCCGTAGACTGAATTGCCGCGCTCGTCGGTGTACTCCGTGAGAAAAGCCTTGAATTCTCGCTTGATCGTACGCTGAACGGCAGGCTGACATACCCAGTCAGACACACTTGAGGCTTTGATGTCTCCTAATGCTTCCAGAGAAAGTTCCTCGGCCATAATGTCCTGGTCCATGGCATCGTCGGGATCCTCGTCATAGTGGTGGCGCCGGCGCCGGGGTTGGGCAGTCAGGTCAATATCTCCATCCTCGTCTTCCCCGGGCAAGAAAGCTGACGGTCCACGTCTGCGAGCAACCTCACGGTCCCTGCGGTTCAATTGGGCCTCTAGTCGTCGCCGCGCACCAATATCAAGATCGGCATAATCGCCTTCATCATCGATATCGATGCCTTCGTAGGCATCGTTTTCGTCCTTGTCTCTGTAGTCTCGTTCGAAGCCCTCTGCGAAAAGATCTACTTCATCTTCGGCCTGGTCATCGAGATCGTCGAGATCGTCCGGAATCTCGGCGTCATCCTCTATCTCGTCATCGTCATCGGCGCCATGAGACATATTAGGGGCGGGCGGTGACGAAGGCATAGGGCTGGAGGCAGCCACAGAAGAAGAGGCGTCGTGGCCGGTGCGTGACCGCTTGCGGCTCGACCGCGGGGGAGCACCGCGATTTGCAGAGGACATATTGTTTCGTAGAGGAGAATTGCTGGAAGTGTTAGATCAATTCGACTTTGGCCTTGACTTGTACGCGGCGTGGGCAGCACAAAAACCACAGAAGATAAGAAAATATAGACTTATCTACTTACTCCATGGTGAACAATATGCCGACTTGGTGGTTTGTATGAGTGACGCGGGAAGATGTAGGAAAAGGTTGAGATCTTTGCGGGTTCTGCAGGCAGAGAAGACTCGCGTGAGAATTTCAAGCCTGACTGATCATGAGCGCCTTTCCCATAATTTCTTAGGTCGCGTACTAAACGCGTTAGGATCGCGATTGCGTTTTGAGCGCGTAAAGTGGTACTTGACCGGATTGGGCTAGAGCAGTGCTGGCTACCGGGCGCTAGTGCACACTACTCGTAAGCAGCAGTCGCGCTGCGCAAGTTTGTACCGTATTGAAGCCTTTGTTTCACACGGTACAACTGCCTCATGATGCTGTAACTCTTCCGTACGGATTGCACCTACCTGACATAGTGCCCATCATTTACACACTGTACTTTGTGAGTACAGAACGCCACATGCCGAAGTTCACAAGAAGCTCGTACCTTGCAGGTACCTACACGACCCTCCAACTCAGGCAACTGCCCGCTAGCACTCAGTAAACCCCGGCACGCATCGGGGCCTGCTCACTCAATTCATCGACCTTACTTAAACCAAGCAACATCATGATTCCTGAGCTTTCCTGAGTGGCATAATCCATTGCTTGTACACTTCCATCCCATATAGCTGTGGATCGCATCGCCCACTTGCACGAGTCCTTTGCTTCTGCGATACGTATCGAAGCAACCCGACCAGACCATGGCGCCGCCGCCGGTTCCCGCAAGCCCGCGCGATGCGCCCGAGCTCGAGAATGACCATGACAAGAACAGCGACAACCACACTGACGACAATGGCAACGACAATATCAACAGCAAGAACGAGTGTGAAGACAACAATGGCGCTTCTTCGTCTCGTCGCGACAGCATCTCCCAGATGTCAGAAGACTCCCAGACAGCGGCCGACTTTATCCGAGACCAGATGCAATTAGAGGCCGATGCTCGTGAGGCCTTGCCCTACGTATGTTGCCACTGCCACCGCTACTCCTACAGCAGATCTGATAGCGACTGGATGCGTGGTCCTCATTTGGCCAGTTTTCGCTAACTTATGTTTCCGACGCCATACAGAGCTTCAAGAACTGTACCAAACCAATTGGCTCGCTGCGACAGAACGTATATGCCTGCCTCACCTGCAACCCGCCGCCCGCAAACTTCGACGACTCCTTCGACGCCGCTGGAATCTGTTATTCGTGCTCTGTGCAGTGCCACGGCGAACACGAACTGGTAGAGATCTTCAAGAAGCGCGACTTCACCTGCGACTGCGGCACCACGCGCTTCAAGCCCGACCAGCCCTGCACCCTGCGCGTCAATTCAGAGACCAACATTCGAGGTAATGTTCACTCCGAACAACCCAACGCTAGTAACAAGTACAACCAAAATTTTCGCAACCGCTTTTGTTCCTGTTCTGTAGACTATCAGCCTTATGAGCAGAAAGGTACTATGTTCCAATGCTTAGGACTAGGCGCTCACGAGACCGGCGGCTGTGGGGAGGATTGGTACCACCCTGGCTGCTTGGTAGGACAGGGCCCGAAGTGGTATGAGAAGTTGCCCAAGCAGCACCGCGTCCCTCGCGGGTCTGATGCTTTAGCCTCGATATCCGAAGAACCAAGCGTCGTAGACGGTGATAATCAGCCGACAGACGCTTTTGACACCCAGGAAGCCGACGAGGACGTGCCTTTACCTGAAGGCTTTCCCGGAGAAGACGATTTCGACCATCTTCTTTGTTACAAATGTGTCGAAGCATATCCGTGGATCAAGCGATATGCAGGTACCCCCGGATTCTTACCGGCCGTCTTCCTACGAAAGCCTGACGAGGAAACGGAAGAGGTGACAGCTACCAAGAAAAGGAAACTGGAAGAAGATCCTGCAGCCGCAAGCATTGAGCCGAAGCGTATAAAGAGTGAGTCAAAGGCATCGGACTCGGAGATTCCATCAGGAATCGTTGCCTCAAACGGCGTCTCAACAGCAGTAACGGACGATAAAGCAGGAGATGAGGGTCTTTCCAAGGCGACAGAATGCAAGTTGATGTCGTTGCCGCCTGCACCAAAGGGTGTCTTCTCACTCTTTGCCAAGGCCGATTTCCGCGAACACATGTGCCACTGTCCTTCATGCTTCCCTAACCTCGCACCTCACCCACAGCTACTCGAGGAGGAGGAAGAATACGAACCATCGCTGTCAAACTCCGAAGTGGGGGATGGTTCAACCCACGGTAGTGGCTCTCTCTACGACCGCGGTGAATCTGCGTTGAAAAATATCGATCGCGTTCGCGCGATCGAAGGTGTTATGGCGTATAACAATCTCAAAGAGAAGCTGAAGCCATTTTTCCAGGAATTTGCCGAGAGTGGGAAAGCTATTGGAGCCGAGGACATCAAGGCGTATTTTGCAAAATTGCGAGGCGATGAAGCTGCCATCCAGCAGGCTAGTGACTCTGCCATGGAGGACCATCGTAAGGAGCAAAGCGGCTACTGAGGCACGTTCGGGCCACCGACGTGGCAGTACACGATCCGAAAAAGTTGTGGATTGGCTCGGAGAATGCCTACTTTGATTTAATTACCAGCTTCTTTTTCTCTTTATTTCTACTCAGATGAGTTTTCTTTGTATTGATTGAACACAACTAATAATAGGGGCTGACTGGGTTTGCATGAGTTACAACATGAAAAGGACAGACGAGAGGTAATCACAACGTCGGCAAAAGGAAGGGGACAGATATTATAGCGGACTTACCCGCTCATGTCATTGACCGATCCTTGCTGAGAATCATTATTTAAGAAGTTTCTAACTACTTATGATAAGTATTTTGCTGCCAGACTGTGTCCTTGTATGAGGCCACACCTACACACTCCACACTCTGGCAAGCGTTGCTCTAGGCAAGGGCCCGGCATCATCGAGAGCATGCTGAAGGCCCAATCGCATCAAGTTACTGGCCTCACCTCCAAGGTGCAAGGGCATCTTCAGTCGTTGTGCCTCCGTGATGGCCACCTGTAATTGTCTAGCAACATCCCGAAGGCTTTCACTCCCGACAAACACGGGTTTCGAACGAAACAAACCGATAACCTCCGGACCAACGTCTTCGAAGACTTTCGAACCGCCGGCCGCATTCACGCAGAGATCGAAGACCTGGTCCAGGTCAAGCCCGCATTGTTTTGCGAACGCCAACGACTCGGCCGTGCCGCAGATATATATACCCCTGAGAAGGCCGCGTACTAAAGTGAGCTTCCGCGTCTTGTCTTCCTCGGTCAATGGTACTTCAGAGCTTGATGTGCCTTCTGTGTAAAACCTC